>JALAZF010000123.1:6832500-7457500 GCA_022829125.1 Lathyrus tuberosus | reverse complement strand
GAGGTCTATGTGGATGATATGATTTGTAAGTCGAAGACTAAAGAAGATCATATTGAGTACTTATCGAAGTTGTTTCAATGTTTGAGAATGTTTAAACTACGTTTGAATCCTAATAAATGCACTTTTGGTGTCCGTTCTGGAAAGTTGTTGGGCTTTATTGTCAGCCAAAAAGGCATTGAAGTTGATCCTGGTAAAGTTAAAGCTATTCAGGAAATGCCTGCGCCCAAAACAGAAAACCAAGTAAGAGGATTCTTGGGACGTTTGAATTACATCTCCCGATTTATATCCAATATGACTGCCACTTGTGCACTGATCTTCAAGCTGCTTCGCAAAGATCAGGGTTGTGTCTGGACAGAGGATTGTCGTAAAGCTTTTGAAAGAATTAAAGAGTATCTGCTTGAACCTCTGATTTTGTCTCCTCCCATGGAAGGAAGACCTTTGATCATGTATTTGACTGTGCTGGAAGATTCTAAGGGTTGTGTTCTAGGTCAACAAGATGGATCTGGTCGGAAAGAATTTGCCATTTATTATTTGAGCAAGAAGTTCACCAATTGTGAGTCTCGATATTCAATGCTTGAAAAGACATGTTGTGCTTTAGCTTGGGCTGCCAAGCGCCTCCGCCAGTATATATTGAATCATACAACTTGGTTGATATCCAAAATGGATCCAATCAAGTACATATTTGAAAAGCCTGCTTTAACTGGGAGGATCGCTCGTTGGAAAATGTTGTTGTCAGAATATGATATCGAGTAACGAACTGAAAAAGTGATAAAAGGAAGTGTTTTGGCTGACCATTTGGCACACCAGCCAATTGATGATTACCAACCTATCAGGTTTGATTTTCCTGATGAGGATGTGATGTATCTAAAGGTAAAAGATTGCGAAGAACCATTACTTGATGAAGGGCCTGAGCCTGGATCCCGTTGGGGTTTGATTTTTGACGGAGCTGTTAATGAGTATGGCAATGGTATTGGGGCAATAATTGTTACTCCTCATGGTTCTCACATTCCTTTCACTGCAAGGTTGATGTTCACTTTCACAAATAATGTGGCTGAGTATGAAGCGTGTATTATGGGCTTGGAAGAAGCTATTGATTTAAGAATCAAGATTCTTGATGTATACAGAGATTCAACCCTGGTGATTAATCAGATTAAAGGAGAATGGGAGACACGTCAACCTGATTTGATTCCTTATCGAGATTATGCAAGAAGGTTGTTAACTTTCTTCAACAAGGTTGAGTTTCACCATGTACCCAGAGCAGCAAATCGAATGGCGGATGCCTTACCAACTATATCCTCCATGATTGTGGTGAATCGGTGGAATGATGTGCCCAAAATCGATGTTATGCGTCTTGACAGACCAGCTCATGTGTTTGCGGTTGAAGAGGTCGTTGATGATAAACCGTGGTATTATGATATTAAATGCTTTCTTCAAAATCAAGAGTACCTGCTTGGGGCATCTAAGAAAGATAATAAGACTTTGAGAAGATTGGCTGGTAATTTCTTCTTGAACGATGATGTGCTGTATAAAAGAAATTATAACATGGTCTTGCTCAGATGCATGGATAGAAACGAAGCAGACATGTTGACGAAAGAGATTCATGAAGGGTGTTTTGGTACTCATGCCAATAGGCATGTGATGGCTAAGAAGATGTTGAGGGCAGGTTACTATTGGCTGACAATGGAATCTGAATGTTGCAAATTTGTGAAGAAGTGCCAGGTTTATGCCGACAAAATTCATGTGCCACCAACTCCTCTCAATGTTATCTCTTCTCCCTGGCCTTTCTCCATGTGGGGCATTGATATGATTGGAATGATTGAGCCCAAAGCGTCGAATAGACACCGTCTCATATTGGTGGCTATTGACTATTTTACCAAGTGGGTTGAAGTGGCATCATATGCCAATGTGACCAAGCAAGTAGTGGTCCGGTTTATCAAGAACCAAATCATTTGTCGGTATGGTGTTCTGAGAAAGATTATCAATGATAATGGGTCGAATCTGAATAACAAGATGATGAAGGAATTATGTGATGAGTTTAAGATTGAGCATCATAATTCTTCTCCCTACAGACCTAAGATGAATGGGGCTGTTGAAGCTGCTAATAAGAATATTAAGAAGATTGTTCAGAAGATGGTTGTTACTTACAAGGATTGGCATGAGATGCTCCCTTTTGCTTTGCATGGGTATCGTACATCCGTCCGCACTTCAACAGGGGAAACCCCTTTCTCTCTTGTTTATGGTATGGAAGCAGTGCTCCCAGTAGAAGTTGAAATCCCTTCTATTAGAGTTTTGATGGAATCTGAATTGTCTGAGGCTGAATGGTGCCAAAGCAGATATGACCAGTTGAATTTGATTGAAGACAAAAGAATGACGGCCTTGTGCCATGGCCAATTGTATCAACAGAGAATGAAGAAAGCTTTTGATAAGAAGGTCCGACCTCGTGTGTTCGGAGAAGGCGACCTCCTGCTCAAAAGGATCTCGACTTCTACCAATGATTCTAGGGGCAAGTGGACTCCTAATTATGAAGGCCCATATGTTGTTAAGAGAGCCTTCTCTGGCGGTGCATTACTTCTTATAACTATGGATGGTGAAGAGTTCACTCGTCTTGTGAATGCCGATGCAGTCAAGAAATACTTCGCCTACAAAAAATAAAAGAACAGCTCGCTAAGTTGAAAACCCGAAAGGGTGGCTTAGGGAAGAATGAGCGTCTCGGTGGGCTGAAAACCTGAAAGGGTGGTCCAGGCAAAAATTAGAGACAAAAATAGAAATAATCATCCCGGTAGATTGAAAACCCGAAAGGGTAATCTAGGCAAAAGTTAGGGATTCTGGCAAGTAACTGCATCTTGCCAGTCTTGATCATTTGAAAGCAACATTGTCTATCAAGGATTCTGCTTCAATCATCCTCGGCTGAAGTTTTGAGCACATCGGAATTCAAAGTTGTTAGGGAGAATAGTGGTCATTGTATTTCAATGTAACCCTTTCCATGTATTTACCATTTTTCAAACTTTGTAATGATCCATAGAATTACGCCATTTGCGGACTTCCATTCTATTAATAAAATTTGGGTCATTGTCCCTTTGTTTGCAATTCTTATTTTGTTTCTGTTTGCAAAATTTCATTTATTGCTGATGATGATTTTTGAAACAAAATGTGAATAAATGATTTAAATGCTTGAAAATTATAAAAACATTTTCCTTTGATTTATGAATATAAAAAAGGAATGTTAATGGTTATTCCAAGAATGGTAGGATCAATGTCTTCTTCAACAGGGTTCGTTCTCGCCCCTTTGGTGGAATTTATTAATAGATCCCCAGTAGAGTTTGTTGATATTTCCTCAGTAGAGTTTGTTCCTATGAATGTGATTAGTTGTTGACAAGATGATGGGTTTGTTATGATGTGTTGAATTCATAAGGTCCAGTGCTGTTTGGTTTCTCCCCAGCCAGGTCTTGATCTGAATCCTCTCCAGCTGATTATGTTATGGTCAGGCAGTTGAGTAATTTTGAGGTCCACTTCTCCTTAATGGCGTCCCCACACAAAGATTCACTTTTTCCGTCCCCGACCGAAATCATATGAAGAATCTTCACTCAGAGTTTTACCCTCTAGATGTGTTGTTGTTGCTTTAGATATCCCCAAATAGAGAGTGATGTTATTCCTTTATAAGATGCATTGACGTGGTGATCGCTTGTCGTGTTTCATCTTGTCTTGTGGGTGTTTTTCTCTCCAGGTTGTTCTACCCAGGGATTTATCCTTGATGATTCTCCAACGGAGGCATTGTATTATCATTTCCAATTATAAAGCATTGAGGTTAATTTCTCATTTCCCCCGGCAATTCCAGGATGTGCTTCTCTCCCGATTATTTTTTCAGAGATTTATCCTCCTAGTGAAGATTATGCATCACTATTGTGGCTATTCCCCAGTGAAGTCGCTGATGATATCTTTATTCAAGGATTATTGATACACTAGTTACCTGTTGGGTTTTCTCTCACTCGTGATGAGTATTGATCTAAAATCCCCCACAGTTTGACCTTTTGCTATTTTCCCAGCAAGTCCAGGATGCTTTGCTCAGAATTGGTTAATCATCTGAGAGTGTTCTCGTATCTCCAGCAGACCTGCCTTGTTTTCCCAGTGGATTTTTGCATAGATGTTTATATGACCAATCCCCAGCGAATTCATTCTTTATTTCTCTGCAGCAGATCTCTTCACCCTTTTGAAATGGAAGTTCCTATGAATTTTTTATGATCCCTAGGAAGATTCAGAAAGATTTGGGTTGTATGATTCCCCGACACATTTCCTGCCATCCTCAAAGCAGAGTTTATGTTGTTATCCTTTTTGTGGATCATCTATGTTAGAAGATTGATATTTGGGTCTTCCATCAAGGAGTATCTTCTTTTCTCCAGCAAGATTTGAGCCTTGTAGTAGGATTTATTTTCCTTTGATGGCTTTTGTTTATCCCTTGCAGGATTTCTTCAGCTAAATGCTTAATAGAGTTGCTAATGATATCTTCATCTTGTTGAGATTAGCCGAGTATTTAGTGGTGTTGTGATGTTTATTCCACCCTCTGCTTATTCTTTATGTCTGTTTTGTCAGCATATTTATACTCATAAGCATTGCATGTGCATTCATTTGTTGTGCATAGCATGTTGTTGTTGCATTGTACATTTTTGCATTTGTGTTGGTGCTTCTTTGCTCTCAGGTGTTGTTATCCCCGCAGAGTATGTGTGTCCTCTCTCCATTTAGAGTGTCGACCCGTAAGCAGAAAAATGCCTATCTTTGTTAATTCCCCACTAGTTTATTTCTTGTGGAAGATTTTGATTCAGTTTCCTCCCCAGTTCATTATCTGGATGTAATTAGTCCCCAGTTGAGTAATTTCCTCCTCGGGATGAGTCTGGTTTGACCGTTTCTCTCCAGCTTGTTCTTGGATTGAACTTTGGTCCCCTGCAATATTTGTTTGGATCTCTAGGCTGTGAAACCTAGATTGAGAGTGCATTTATTTTGCACCTTTGAAGATTATGCGCCCTTTAGCTGAAATCTACGTATGATTCCCCTTTTGGAAGGTTCAATACTGTTTCATGGCATTCCTTTATTTGAGAAGCCTAAGGCGATGCAGTTTATACCTTTTGTGACTCCAATGAATGGTAAGTCTCTTCGGTTTGATGGGACAGTTCGTTGTTGAGATTTTGTGACTCCAATGAATGGTAAGTCTCTTCGGTTTGATAGGACAGTTCGTTGTTGAGATTTTGTGACTCCGATGAATGGTAAGTCTCTAGGTTTGATGGGACAGTTTGTTGTTGAGGTTTTGTGACTCCGATGAATGGTAAGTCTCTTCAGTTTGATAAAACAGTTCGTTGGTTAGATTTGTTACTCCGATGAATGGTAAGTCTCTTCGGTTTGACAGGACAGTTCGTTGTTGAGATTTGTTACTCCAATGAATGGTAAGTCTCTTCGGTTTGATGGGACAATTTGTTGTTGAGATTTCATGACTCCAATGAATGGTAAGTCTCTTCGGTTTGATGGGACAGTTCGTTGTTGAGATTTTGTGACTCCAATGAATGGTAAGTCTCTTAGGTTTGATGGGACAGTTCTTTTTTGAGATTTTTGTGACTCCGATGAATGGTAAGTCTCTTCGGTTTGATGGGACAGTTCGTTGTTGAGACTTCATGACTCCAATGAATGGTAAGTCTCTTTGGTTTGACGGGAAAGTTCGTTGTTGAGATTTGTTACTCCAATGAATGGTAAGTCTCTTCAGTTTGATGGGACAGTTCGTTGTTGAGATTTCGTGACTCCAATGAATTTTAAGTCTCTTCGCTTTGATGGGACAGTTCGTTGTTGAGATTTTGTGACTCCAATGTGTAATACCCTAAATTTTGACCACTTAGATTTCCCATCATTGTGAAAATCATCATCACCATATGGATGTACCTTTATACTTCATTAGTCTCCCCAAGGATGGGTGAGCATCCACTACAATCAAAATTAGGGTTTCAAGCCCTCTCTGAGTGCTTAGACAAAGGATCAATCAAGAAATGACATGATCTTCAACTTGTCTAATCTCTCAAACATCCACAATGGATCAAAAAGGACTCCCACTTCAAGGATTAAGCACAAGGCTGCTCCCTTCTAGGTGGATCAAGTCTCAAGATCGACAGTGTCACCAAATTAGGGTTTTGGTCGACCAGGGCCTCCAGATGGAAATTTTCATCTGGGCACAAGGCAATGATCCAAAACATAACCTAATATACTTCATGGAACCTCATGAACCCATGCATCAAGTCAATTTTGCCTCAGGGGATGCATTCATAAAAAATCAGGAATTAGGGTTTCTTGACCTAATTCATCCCTAAGTTGACTTTTGGGACAAACCATGAGCCAAGACCTCAAGAGATGATTTGAGGGTCTCTAATATACCATATTGATCCATTTGGAACAATGGATTGATCCAAGAAGTTTGAGCAACAAGTCTCAATTTCATCTGCACCACAATTAGGGTTTTAAGGGAAAAGTCAACTGTAACTTTGACTTTTGACCAGGACATGCTCCCAAACCCTAATACATGATTGAATATACCCTATGACACCCATGGAACATGGCCATCAAGTTTGATTTAGGTCAAGGACATGATTTCCTGAAGAATTGCACAGTTTGGAATTCATCTGATAAAAAGTCAACTGTGCACAAAAGTCAACTTTGACTTTTTGAGATTTTTCACCAAAATGGATTTTTAACCCTAAAATGATGTTAATGTATGGTTTGAATCATCATTCATCAAGAAAAATCAAGAAAAGTGAGATAACTTGTAAAAGGGGTAACCATAAAACTTAGAAATTTTTCTAAGTTAAAAATAAAGTGGCAAAGGTACCAACTTTGGAGGACCATAACTCCTAAACCACAAGGCCATTTTTTCTCATCCAAAGATGGATTTGTAGCCCTCATTATCACCTACAAAAACTTCAACTACAAGTCATTCCAATTCATTAAGGATTTTGAGTTATGGAGTGATCAAAGTGGCTGAAAAGTGAAAATGTCACTTTTTCCAACACTTAGTGAAATTTTCACTAAGTCAGATTCTGCCTCACTTTTTGCCAAATGTAGGGGGATTTTTCACTTGGAATCAAAAGAGATCAAAACCAAACTTGTTCAAACAGTTGTTGTATCATGTAAGAGCTTTCCAAAATGGCCAAGAACATTGCCAAATTCAACCTACACCATGAGATACAACATTGCCAAGTTGCCTTGCTGAAATCTGTCAAGGCAAGGCAGAATTTGCAACTTTGGTCGATTTGCCAAAATCCGCCAAATTTAATTTCTCCTATCCACTTGGACACCTCAGAGGATTGAATCTAAATGGGACAATCACTGAGCCAAGCCTCCAAAGTCCATGGAACAAGAAATAGCATGTTGAACCTAGAATGGCCAAAATAGGGACAAGACTTCAAATTTGGAATGAGGCATTCAATGGAACCATCAAGGTGGCATGGACTGAGCCATTCTCATCTGAAATCAGTCAAGACTTATCCAAGACCAAGGGCACCAAAGCTCTGTGCCCTAACCTCTAGTCAATGGCTAGAGGAGACTTGGATTTTCATTAACCAACATTGGCCAAACCTACTTACCAGCTGCCATTCACTATTCCTTGCAAAAAAAACTTGCTCTACTATAAATAGAGCTCAATTGTGGTCAGTTTAAGTACACCAAAGCCATCTAACAGATGCTTTCCTCAAAATCTCTTCTTTCCCTCCAATTTTGCCTTCTAAGGCAAGTCACTATCGGGTTTTGAGTTTGAGAGCAATTCCAATCAAACCAATCACTCACACACCTCACATACATCACATATGAGCTGATCAAACACTTAGATTACTTCTGAAACATCAATTTCACAAAATCACCAGCTGGTTGCTCAAGGTTTTAACCAAAGTGCAGCTGAGGTACCACAAAATGATCCAGCCAATTTCAATCAAGTCCAACCATCCAAACACAATCCATAGGGTGTAGGGAAGCTGTTCAGATCATCACCACTCATCTGTAACACCTCCAAATCAAAAATCACTTTGAACTTGCTGTCACGACTTGGAGGTAAGCACATACTTAGTCATCTCTCAATCTATGCATATTTCCTCGCACAATAATTTGGCCATATGTTCATAATCATGCATGGAATGTTTTCCCTCAATTAATTACATTGTTTGAATTGTGTATCAAAAATCCTAGCCTTCATGCAGAAATTAGGGTTCTGGAGGTCTCTTCGTGATTTCTTGTTATATGTTTAATTTAAATGAAATTAAAGTACATAGACATGATCGTGAGGTTGAGACGAGCATAATGATATGTGGATTACATGATATGATTACGTATTCAGTGAGATTGGATGGAAAACGCAAATAAGCCAAACCCAGAAAAACGCGCGTGTTCTTGCTTGTGTTCTTGGCGCTTTTTTCACTAATTCAAATATTTGAATTTTGTGATTTTGTTTAATTGATTCAAAAATTAATTTCTCTCTGAGTTTTAATGATTTTGAGTTGATTCTTTTTTTAATAATTCACAAAAATGTTAAAATATTTTATTTTCACAAAAAATCCCAAAAATATTATTTATTTCATATAATTGATATTTTTGTAAAGAACTAATATTTTGATTGTTTTTGGCATTTTAAATATTTTTTCTACATTGATTTTGCAACTTTTAATGCTTTCTAATTATTTTGTAGGTCAATACTTAATTTTTGAAGCATTAATCCAAGATCACAATTTGTTTTCCATGTGTTAAACAATTTTTGATCATTTTAATTGAATTTTTATTCAATTAAATACATTTTGAAAACAAATTAGGGTTTTGAATTAATTCAACCCTCATAAATCATTTTCAAAACTTTTTGGGCCTCTTGAGAGAGTGTAAGACCCAACCCACTTGTACAGAAACATTTTGGGCCTCATTCGGTGTATAAGTCCCTCTGTACATTTTCAAATAAACGGCGCGATTGCCGCCTTTTCGGAAGATCATCCGGGCCTACCCTCGTGTAATAAGACCCATTTCTTTTCTTAAAATAACTTTGGGCCTCTTGAGAGAGTGTAAGACCCATCCCCCCTTGTACAAAAACTTTTTGGGCCTCATCCATTGTATAAGTCCCTCTGTACAAGTAAACGGCGCGATCGTCGCCTTTTTTAAAATAAACCTGGGCCTACCCTCGAGTAGTAAGACCCATTTCTTTTTTCTTAAAACTTTTTGGGCCTCTAATATAGTGTAAGACCCAATCCTTTTTTTGACCAAATCATTTTTGGGCCTCAGTATATTGTATAAGTCCCGATACCGTCAAAAATAAATGGCGCGATCGTCGCCTTTTCAAAATAACCCTTGGACCTCTCCTTGAGCTATAAGACCCATTCAAAACACTTTGGGCCTCTATTAGAGTGTAAGACCCAATCCCCCTTTTAACCAAAACATTTTGGGCCTCATTTATTGTATAAGTCCCTCTGCGTTAAAAGAAAACCTCGGCGCGATCGCCATTTTTAAACGAAAAATCATTTGGGTCTACCCTCGTGTTATAAGCCCCACTCTTTTCTTTAAACCTTTTTGGGCCTCTTGAGAGAGTGTAAGACCCATCCCTTTGTACAGAAAACCTTTTTGGGCCCCAATCACTTGTATAAGTCCCTCTGTACAAAGTCAAACAGTGCGCTCACTGATAAAACCCTGGGCCTCTCCTTGAGCTGTAAGCCCCAAATCTTTCTTTTTCAAAGCACTTTCTCCTTTGATTTTGAATATACTGTTGTTTTCAATCTTTCTTTGTTGAACAACTAACCAAACAGCATGGAAGCACTACAACCGAGTAAGTGGTTATCGCTTTCGTTTACTGCTTTCATATTATAAACTGTATTGTGGGGCTGCTCACTGTAAGTCTCCTTTCATAAACTCATATCTACTGTGTAATAATAGTATAGATATTTCGAGTTTCCCCGGCTACTACGTCTAGAACTAGGTGACGCCGTTTCACTTATTCGTAGAAATAGACGCCTAGATCCCCAATAGGAGCACTAGATACAGTCTTCTCTTCGGCTGTCCTCCTTAGGAACCGTCAAGAAACTCTACTCCCCAAGATGAATGTATTCTCCGTGAATGGCATCTTTTAGTTTCTTCGAAATTCTCGATCTTTCCTGACTTGATCTATTCCTTGTGGATAGCTTGCCTTGAATGTCTCGGGGTTTGGGTACCCACTACGGTCATAATCTTGGACCTTAACTAAGGAACCCTCTTTAAAAGCTAAAAGTCGCTGGATAGTAAACCTCGCACGTTTACCAGTGGTTTTTATCTTTAAAAGAGTTATCTCTCCTAATGGAAAGGAGATGATAGACCCACAGGCTTCTTAAAAGCATCGGCCTCCTCTTGGGCATTATTCAAGGACACTACGGCTTCTTAGAAGTATTCACAGCCTCCTCTTAGGCTTCGTATAATGATCTCTTCCTCCGGGAATGATAGCCTCCTCTTGGGCTTCGTACAAGGACCCGTCGGCTTCTTAAAAGTTTCCAGCCTCCTCTTGGGCTTCGTACAAATTGTCCTGACGACCTCCTAGAGGTATAGGAACAGAACATAGTCATCCTCATAGAACAATCCTTTCATAGAGTCTACTACTGTTTCTCAAACCATAGTACAAAAGATAAAAGTCTAGACACGGACAGTCTAACTTCCTTGAGTCTCAAAGACATTCTCAAGCACCCTTCGTTAAATAGGAAGGAAACCCGCAGACTCGGACAGTCTCAATACCCTTTGGATTTCCCAT
This sequence comes from Lathyrus tuberosus, assembly GCA_022829125.1. Classification (NCBI taxonomy): domain Eukaryota; kingdom Viridiplantae; phylum Streptophyta; class Magnoliopsida; order Fabales; family Fabaceae; genus Lathyrus; species Lathyrus tuberosus. The sequence continues at coordinate 7,446,735 of JALAZF010000123.1, read as the reverse complement.
TTCCTCTAAGAGAAGAAAATATCCCTGATCCTCAAATCAAATCCCTGTGTACAGTGTTGCTCATATAAGAACTGATTTTCTCTTTTAAAATCAGTATATTGGATCTGTCACTCAACTGAAACAGTTACAATAGCCTCCATCTCGGGCTTCGTACGAGATACCAAAATTCTCCCCAGTGGAGTCAAACAACCTTTTCGCCTCTCTCTCGGGCTTCGTACGAGACACATAAGAGACTCCCCTGTTGAGTCAATTACCCTTTTCGCCTCCATCTCGGGCTTCATACGAGATACAAAATCACTCTCTTGTTGAGTATAAAAGATTCTCCTATTGAGTCAACCCTTTTAGCCTCTCTCTCGGGCTTTGTACGGGACACAAAATAGCCTCCTCTTAGGCTTTGTATAATGATTTTCCTAGCGGAAATTAGCCTCCTCTTAGGCTTCGTATAAGAAAACCACTGGTTGATCCAATCAACCTTTTAGCATCAAAGTTGTGCCTTGTTCACAGTACACAAATATCAACAACTCCTTTCCCTTCATCTAATCGTTGTAAGCGGCAAGCCTCTGGATCATCTACATCCATGCCACTGTCCCTCTTTTAGCATGAGAAATTCCTAAGGAAAGATGGCATTGCTCTACACTGAGTTAAAGTCTTCTCCTTCAGGTTAAAACCCTTTCTTCGGAAATTATGGCATTGCTCGGATCCACGTATCCCAGTTAAAGTAATTCTCCTTCTCCCCTCTTTAGAGATGACAAATTCTCTCTAAAGTCGAGGTCTTTCAGCTTCACGTCTTGGGCTTTGAACAAGACACAAATAGACTTTTCAGCTTCATATCTTGGGCTTTGAACAAGATACAAATCACCTTTCGCTTCACGTCTTGGGCTTTGAACAAGACACCAAAAACACCCATTTCCTCCCATAGCATAGGAGGAACTACGAACGCTCTGATTTCCCTGTTTCGGTAAACGGGAATACGTAGGCATAAGATCGAAAGAAAAGATCTTAGCGAGCGCAATCAACAAAAAACCCAAATCCCATATCTCCATCAATCAAAAGGAGTAATTCAAAAGCATCAGTCCTAACATCCTAACCCTTGTTCCCCGCTAGAAGGTCCTAGAAAGAAAGAAAACCGTATTGGCGAAAATACAAATAACCAGTATAAAGGCCCCCCACATTGATAGTATTCGTAACCTAACTGACCGCTGTTTAAACTCAGTATGCAAAGCAGGGTTAATTGGAGACATCTATTTCCCTTCCTTATTCAGCTCACAATAGGATAAAAAATGTATCGACCTGTAGTTCAAGCTCAACCGCAGAGAGCGACCAGCGCTTAAGAACCGCGTCCAAAATCGCTCGCTACAGAAAAAAAGTGGCGCCCACCGTGGGGCCTATCTCTTCATCTTCTTTCCTTTTTCCTCCTTTTCACCTCTTTGGTTGATACCACAGATTGGGGCTTCCGCCGGGGAACCCATTTCTGTCAGGAACTTAGGAATCATAGCTTTATAAGTCTAGGATGATTAGGACAAATATATATACTGCTTTTCCTAATTGCTATGCGTGTTTATTTTTCTGCTACTGGGAATGCGTGTGATGCCGCATGTGGTGAGAATGAGTATACACTTAAGATAAGTGATGGCGACGGGGTCGACCATCAACCTCAGTGGAGGCTGACCAACGCAACCCATTCACTCTTATAGCCAATGGGCCGGTTGTTAAGTCTGAGAAGCTGAGGAGCCAAACCCTTTTGTAGTGCGGAAACTATCGGAAATAGTTGTTACGCGATACTACCCTCATTTGAAGCTGGTGATCTATTCTCGGTGAATGGCACTTACTCTAAGATTGCTCTACAACTCGCTGGCGATCCGCTTGTTGTTTTGCTTTCCTGGGAGGAGCTGATGATAATGACTACAGGTACAAAAATCACCCTAGTATAAACCTTTGGGGATGGGTAGAGCCTTGACTTCATGACAACGACCCTTTGACCCCATGTTTTTTCTATGTTTTTGTGTGCTGCATTCATGCATTCATTTAATAAAACATTAAAACACTCAAAAAAACTTTCTCTTCTAGTCTCTCTGTTTTTCAAATTAAACTAAGACTGTGATTGCAAATATCAGAGAAGAGGATTACGCTAATGGATTTCGGTAGAAGGAGAACTCACCAGTATACCTTCAAGGTTCCAAAACTAGGGGATTTGAGAAGGTTAGCAAGGATGATCGTCAACCCATAGGCTTTTAGAGCCAAGCACGGTGGTTTGCTACCACTGTTAAGAGTTCATGTGATTAAGGGGATCATGGATGCGCTCATTCAATTCTACGATCCGGTTTATCACTGTTTCACATTCCCGGATTACCAGCTATCACCAACGCTGGAGGAGTATTCTCATCTGACTGATTTACACATTACAAATCGAGCTCCATTTTCTGGACTGGAAGAAATTCCAAAGAATCAGACTATTGCAATAGCAATTCATTTGGACGAGTCTGAGGTCAGGACTCACATGACCACTAAGGGTGGCACCCAAGGTTTGCCAGCCCAGTTCTTGACAAAAAAGGCTCTATACTTCGCTAGTATAAGGAACGGGACTGCTTTTGAAAGCATCTTTGTGTTGCTCACCTACGGGTTATTTTTGTTTCCCAACATCAATAACTTCGTCGATATCAACGCTATTAAGGTTTTTCTCATTGGAAAGCCTGTGCCGACTTTGCTCGCAGATGCGTATCATTCTGTACACTTGGGAAATTTGTACAGCGGAGGAGAGATCACATGCTGTGTACCTTTGCTCTACAAATGGTTTATCTCTCACTTGCCCAAGTCTGCTGCTTTTTGGGATTGCAAGAGTGTCTTACGTTGGTCGCAGAAGATCATGTCTCTCACCAATTCCGATATAGATTGGTGTAATAGGATTTATGAGGGAATCAGAATCATTGACCATTGTGGAAACTTCCCCAGCGTACCCCTCATAGGAACTAAAGGAGGAATCAACTATCATCCGATATTGGTTCTTCGTCAATTTGGATACCCGATGAGACACATCCCACTGGGTGTTCATTTGGAAGGTCTTTTCTTCAAGGAAGGAGAAAATGACAGAGCACTAAAGATGGAAATAGTGAAAGCTTGGAAACATGTTCATAAGAAAGGACGAGAGTCTCTGGGAAAACCGGACTGTGTCTCGGTGGAGCCTTATCTCCATTGGGTACAAACTAGAGCTCTCAAGCTAAAGATGCCTTATCCTCGTTACGGAATTCTTCCGCCGAGGGAATCTGTCATGTACTTCATGACAGAAACTGAAAAGCTTCAGGTTACTCTCAACAAAGTTCAAAAGGAAAGAAGATCTTGGAAGAACAAGTACCGCACCCTCGACGTAGAGTGTATCCAAATACAGCAACTACTAAAAGAGAAAGATGCTCTGATTGAAATTTTGGAGCAGCATGCTGTGGAGAATCAAGATGACCAAAGGAATTTGCTCGCTCCTTTCACCTGGCAAAGGAATGACAACCCGACAACGGCCCAAGCGCCCCGGTCAAAGAAGAGGACTCGGGACCCATTAGTTTAGGTTTCTGTTTCTGCACTTTGTAATCTACTGTATTTCCATTTCTGTAATCCTTTGGAATTCAATAAAAAGGGGTTTCCCCACTGTTTGACATTTGCAATCTAATTGTCGAAGTTTATTTTGATTAAACAAAAAAAACAACAATTAATATAATCATTGCATTCATCATTCTCACATCGCGTATTCTCCTTACCTACGAATCTCACGTTTGTGTCTCGATTCTAGAGTCAAACTGTCTCATTCGTACAATACTCGGGCTAATCGTCAGAAAAAGATGGATGATCTTGAGGAAGAAAACAGAGAGTTGAAAGAAGATATTGACGCTCTGAGAGAGGATATGAGAAAGCTTCGTAACGACATGCAAGCCATGGCAGAAGCTCAGCTACAAAGAACTGTGATCTCAGAGATCACCTCAACGCCCATCATAGAAAAGTATGATCCTAGGTATCAGATGCCGAAAGATCGTCCTTGGGGCATGCCTGTTAACTATATCCCGGAAGGATATGTTTCGCCGATCACTGAAGATCAGGGAATCGCAACAGAAGCCGCTGGGCCTGAAGGTTACAAACTTCGGGAAAGCGAAGATGCCAGGGGCATACTCAAGACTCCTGAAGGTTACAAACTTCGGGAGGCGCCAAGACTTACTACCGTAGTCACGGTACCACCCCCTGTGGTGCACACTGTTCCGGAAGGACAGATTCCACAGACATCTTCTGATAAGAAGGAAACTATGTTTGACAGAATGGATAAATTCCAGGAGCAATTCTTGGAAATGCAAAAAGAGCTGCAAGCCATTCGCGGTCAGGATCTATTTGGGAAGGATGCCGCAGATCTCTGCTTGGTCCCCAATGTGAAAGTCCCGCACAAATTCCAAGTGCCCGACTTTGAAAAGTACAAGGGTAACTCTTGCCCTCAGAGCCATCTGGTGATGTACGCTCGGCGGATGTCAGCTCAGACGGAGAATCAGGACCTGCTGATTCACTACTTCCAGGATAGTTTAACCGGTGCCGCACTCAAATGGTACATGGGTTTAAACCGTACTACGATCAGTACATTCAGAGATCTTGGTACTGCCTTCGTCCAACAATACAAGTACAATTTGGACATGGCACCCGACAGAGATCAACTCAGATCAATGTCACAAAAGGACAAGGAAACTTTTAAGGAGTATGCTCAAAGGTGGCATGAAATTGCCGCTCAAATTTGTCCACCTCTTGAGGAAAAAGAGATGACAAAGATCTTCTTAAAGACCTTGAGCTCATTTTACTACGACCGAATAGTTGCCAGTGCGCCCAGTGATTTCACCGAAATGGTCGGCATGGGTGTACGTCTTGAGGAAGTCGTCCGAGAAGGACGTTTGGTAAAAGACACTGGATCAACGAGCGGTACTAAAAAATACGGTAGTGCTCTCCCTAAGAAAAAAGAGCAAGATATTGGGAATATCTCTCTCGGAAAGCAAAGGCGACGTTATCAGCCAGTAGCAGCTGTTACTCCTGCTATCGGCCCTGCGCCTGTTCCTATGTATCAACCTCAGGTTGCGCAGAGCCAACCTGACCAACAAAGGACACAACAGCCTCTTCAGCAGGCTCGTCCTCCATATAACAACAACCGTACAACACGGCCACTAGGATTTGATCCTATACCCATAACGTACGCAGAGCTGTTTCCGTTACTGCTGGTTAAGGGGCACATCCAGACTAAGTATCCCCTTTCAGTTCCGGAAAATCTGCCTTTCTGGTTTAAGGTGGATCAAACATGCCCTTATCATCAAGGAGGTTCAGGGCATAACATTGAGACTTGTCTCAATTTCAAATCCGACGTGCAAAAGCTTGTTAGGAGCGGGCTCTTATCTTTCAAAGATACGAATCCTAATGTTCTCACGAACCCGCTGCCTCAACATGAGAAAACTGCAGTCAATCTGATTGAGAAAGAGACTAACAATGTCTATCAAATTCATGATGTACTCTTGTTAAAGACCAATCTAGTCAAGATACATTGTAGACAGAGTGGATATGGCCATGTGCCACCTCATAATTATCACCAGTGTGATATCTGCTCTAAAGATAACCAGGGATGTTCTGTAGTGCAAGCAGCTCTACAGGAACAAATAGATCTTGGATGGATCCAAGAGCACCGAGTTCGTGGAGTTAACATGGTTTACACGAATTCCAACGTCATTCAAAACCACGACATCCGTGCGATGAATGTCAACTTGGTGGCGATGCACTCATGGCAAAGCCAGTATCATAATCTGCCGCGGAACGATTACAGTTCCTGTCTGATTTGCTCGGTAAACAAACAGGGATGCTCTTTCATATAAGAGGCCCTCCAGCGTCAAATGGATCTTGGATGGATCCAAGACTACCATGATAGGAACTCCTATCAAATCAACATGGTTTAGATCTTTGACATTCGCGTGACGAATACCAACCTGGTAGAGTTACATGCTGAGCAGGTCCGACTCGAATTCTTAATATCACATGATTACCAAAGCTGTAAAGCAGGTTGCGAAAACCATCGAGGTTGTACCCTTGTCTAGGAGGCACTTCAGCACTTGTTAAATCACTGGTGGATGCCAATCTACATGGACGAAGATACTCAGCAGATTAGTATCAATCACAGGAATCCTACTCGTCGTCAAAGTCAGGATGTCCGATCAATGGAAGATAACCTAGTGAGGTTACATTGCATTCAAAGTGGGCGTGGCCAGGTGCCACCACACAACTATGACAGTTGTAGCGTCTGTTCGGAAAGTAACCAAGGGTGTTACCTTGTGAGAGCAGCTCTCCAGGGTCAGGTCGATCGTGGAGAAATTCGTCCATATCCCGGTTCAGGACCCATCATTTGGTCTCCGAACTACCTTGCCGAGCAAGTTGAGGATGTTGTCACCATCTCTGGTCATCACCAGATCAGGGATGTTTTTGCCATCATCCCTCTATTTGATGAATCTAAAGTTCCCAACCAGGAACGGATCGAGGTTACTTATGATGGTCAGAAAAATCAGAAGGTTCCTATAGTCATCTATCTATCGGGGCCACTACCGTATGAATCAGCTAAGGCAATCCCTTACAAATACGGCACAACAATAATCGAGAATGGAAAGGAAATTCCATTACCCTCCGTCGTGAATATTGCAGACATCAGTCGTGTAACACGGAGCGGTCGAATCTTCAACCGAGGGGTTGGAGAATCCAACAAAGAAAAGGAACTTCAGGCATAAATTCATGATCCACCAGTCGGTCAATCTAGTAATCCAGACTTTTCAAAAGACAAAGATGAGATGCTAAAGCTCATCCAAAGGAGTGAATATAACATTGTCGATCAACTGTTACAGACTCCTTCAAAGATCTCAGTATTATCACTGTTACTCAGTTCAGAAGCCCACAGGGAGGCTCTACAGAAAGTCTTGGAGCAAGCCTTTGTGGAACAGGATGTAACAATCAGACAGTTCGATAGCATTGTCTCTAACATCACTTCCTGCAACAATTTGGGATTTAGTGATGAAGAATTACCTGAAGAGGGTCGCCGTCATAACATGGCGCTCAACATTACAGTTAACTGCCAGGACGATGCTTTAGCCAGCGTACTGGTAGACATAGGGTCAACCCTGAATGTTATGCCGAAGTCCACTTTGATGCAATTATCATTCAAAGGCCCTCTGATGAGAATCAGCGAGGTCGTCGTCAAAGCATTCGACGGATCCAGAAAAACAGTTATCGGCGAAGTTGATCTTCCCATAACTATTGGTCCTCACACTTTCCAAATCACTTTCCAGGTCATGGACATCCGGGCAACATACAGTTGTTTATTAGGAAGACCTTGGATACATCAGGATGGAGCGGTTACTTCAACCCTCCACCAAAAGCTAAAGTTCGTCAAGAATGATCAACTTGTCACGGTTTGTGGGGAACAAGCCTTGCTTGTGAGTAACTTATCATCATCTACTTGTGTGGAACCCGAGGAGGTTATTGGAACTCAGTTCCAAGCACTATCGGTGAGCAAGGATAGTCAGTTCAAAGAAGGAACTTCAATTTCTTCATACAAAGATGCTATCAAAGCGGTCGAGAGTACCGATATGACAGGATGGGGACGACTTGTCATTCCTATTGACAATAAAACAAAGAAGGGTCTTGGTTTTTCTGCAACCTATACCCAGACAGCTGCTAACGATGAAAGTCTTCATCCCCTTCAAAACTTCTTCCACAGTGGGGGTTTTCTTCACCCAGTGTCTCAGACAGTTCATGCTATCAATGAGGAAGATCCCTCTGACGCAGAGGAAGAGTGGAAGTCCTACCTTAACAGGGACGACTATATGTCTCAGGAAGAGGTGCCTATGCCATTTTGCTTTCCTACAGAAAGTCCAAGATTTATACCAAGATCAGATGTCGAAATGATCTACGGGGATTGCGATCCGGAAGGATGCCGTGCTCCGCCAAATTCATTAGAGGAGGACACTCTGATGAAAGACCAATTTGACTACACCTACTATGGTCCAATGGATGGCCTGCCAATGTGGCAGCCTTACCCAGGAGACTTGGGGCGAGAAAGTCAGCCGAGTAATGAAACTCAGCTGAGCGTCATTGAACAGAATATCTGTGTCCCCACCATGTCATGGGATCAACACTCAGGTCATTCAGAAACTACTCAACATGAAGATGAATTCGCAACGTTCGCAGGACTAGAATTCATCAACTATGCTTTTCCCGAGGTCAACGTCATCGAGAGGGATGACTCCTCCAGTTCCAAAAAAATGTGGGACACCTTGGGACAACCGAGTGGAAAATACGACTATATGGTCAAGTACACCGCTCCCGAAAGCTCTCGTATCAGGCTCGAGGTTACCCAGCCAACTGGATGGGGAGATACAACTGAGAGCACAAATGCTATGCAAAATACAACAGAGGAATCCTCCTACGACAATTCTGCTTGGGAGACAGATTCCAATGATCCTGCTCCACCAGAAATCAGCGTCATTTCTGAAGACAAATCAAGGAAGGTGCCAGACTTTGTGATTCACCGAGGAGTTCGCCGCCAATGGGTTACCGTCGAGGTTCCGAAGGTCGTTCGCCAGTCAAAGTAATTTCCATCTTTAACCTTTCACCCTGCCCAGGTGAAACGGATATTTTGATAGGGCTCGTTTTCTGTAAATTTCCCTCTTCGCTTTGCCCAAAGCGACAGAGTTTTGTTTTATAGGGCTGTAGTTTCAAGATTCGACTTGTTCATTAATAAAATAACGTCGTTCTGTAATTTCCGCATTAATTGCTGTTTTCTCTTTTTGCTTTTTCAGAAAATGGTAATCCTAAAAAACATTCAATAATAAAAACAAGCAGTAAAATCAAAACACTTCACACACTTACATTTTCTCTATCTCTTCTAAACACGAATCATCACGTCATTCAGATTGCTTGTTTTATACCCCGTTGAAACATACGATCCGATGCCTTCTCCCAACTTTGAGTTCCCGTTATTCGAGGCTGAAGAAGAAAATGACGACCAAATTCCAGAAGAGATCTCCCGACTACTCAGACAAGAGGAAAGGTCCATCGAACCTCACAAAGAACCGTTGGAAACGGTAAACTTGGGTTCAGAAAAAGAGAGAAAAGAAATCAGGATTGGGGCACTGCTCAGTCCAACTGCCAAAGAGAGTTTGATAAAGCTTCTCAAAGAATTCCCCGATGTATTTGCTTGGTCCTATCAGGACATGCCAGGGTTGGATACCAGCATCGTGGAACATCACTTACCGTTAAGATTGGAATGTCTGCCCGTAAAGCAAAGGTTGAGGCGCACTCACCCGAACATGGCCATCAAAATCAAGGAGGAGGTACAGAAACAGATCGACGCGGGTTTCCTCGCTACATCTGAATATCCTCAATGGTTAGCCAACATCGTACCCGTTCCCAAAAAGGATGGAAAGGTCAGAATATGTGTTGATTATAGAGATCTGAACAAGGCAAGTCCAAAGGACGACTTTCCTTTACCACACATTGACATGCTGGTTGACAGCACAGCAAAGTTCAAAGTATTCTCCTTCATGGATGGATTCTCGGGCTATAACCAGATCAAAATGGCGCCGAAAGACATGGAGAAAACTTCGTTCATTACCCCATGGGGTACCTTTTGTTACAAGGTAATGCCGTTCGGTTTGAAGAATGCCGGGGCAACCTATCAAAGGGCCATGACTACTCTGTTTCATGACATGATACACAAGGAAATCGAGGTATATGTCGATGATTTGATTGTAAAATCAAGAACAGAGGATGAGCACGTTGAACATCTGTCAAAATTGTTCGAACGTCTAAGAAAATTCAAGCTCCGCTTGAATCCCAACAAGTGCACCTTCGGTGTCCGTTCGGGGAAACTACTAGGGTTTATCGTCAGCCAGAAAGAAATTGAGGTTGATCCTGACAAGGTCAAGGCCATTCAAGAAATGCCTTCTTCGAAAACTGAAAAACAAGTCAGAGGATTCCTGGGACGTTTGAACTACATCTCCAGATTCATATTCCTTATGACCGCGACGTGTGCGCCGATTTTCAAATTACTCAAAAAGAACCAGGATTGCGTTTGGTCAGAAGATTGCCAAACCGCCTTCGACAGTATCAAGGAATATCTGTTGAATCCTCCGATTCTATCACCTCCAGTGGAAGGAAGACCACTGATCATTTACCTCACAGTCCTAGAGGACTTAATGGGATGTGTACTTGGCCAACAAGACGAAACTAAACGGAAAGAGTCTGCCATTTACTATCTAAGCAAGAAATTCACCGACTGCGAAACTCGGTACACAATGCTTGAGAAAACTTGTTGCGCTTTGGCTTGGGCAGCCAAACGTCTTCGTCAGTACATGATTCGTCATACTACTTGGTTGGTCTCCGAAATGGATCCAATCAAGTATGTTTTCGAAAAGCCTGCTCTCACGGGAAGGATTGCCCGTTAGCAGATGCAACTATCAGAATATGACATAGAGTACCATGCTCAGAAAGCCGTTGAAGGAAGTATTTTAGCTGATCATTTGGCTCATCAACCGATTAACGATCAAGAATCAATCGGGTTTGACTTCCTAGACGAAGATGTCATGTATCTAAAGATGAAAGATTGCGATGAACCGCTACCCAGTGAAGGGCCAGAACCAGGTTCCCAGTGGGGACTTATCTTTGACGGAGCAGTCAATCATTATGGAAACAGAATTGGGGCAATCATTATTACCCCTCAGGGTTCCCACATTCCTTTCACTGCCAGACTTACGTTCAAATGTACGAACAACAAGGCCGAATACGAAGCATGTATCATGGGTCTCGAAGAAGCGATTGATTTAAGGATCAAAAACTTGGACGTATACGGCGATTCAGCCCTGATTATTAACCAGATAAAAGGAGATTGGAACACATACCAATCAGGACTGATTCCTTACAAAGACTATGCAAGGAGGTTGTTACCCTTCTTCAACAGAGTCGACTTTCATCACATCCCTCGTGATGAGAATCACATGGCTGACGCATTAGCCACTCTCTCTTCCATGATTAGTGTAGGTCGATGGAATGACATACCTAAGATCGACATAATGCGCGTTGAACGACCCGCTTACATCTTCGCGATTGAAGCAGTCATAGACGACAGACCTTGGTATCACGATATCAAATGCTTCCTTCAGAAACAAGAGTACCCATCTGGGGCACTCAGAAAAGACAGGAAAACCCTCAGAAGATTGGCTGGAAACTTCTTCCTGAGCGGTGACACTCTTTATAAGAGAAATTTTGACATGGTCTTGCTCCGATGCGTCGAAAGACCAGAAGCAGACATGCTCATGAAAGAAATTCGTGAAGGATCCTTTGGCACTCATGCCAACGGACACACAATGGCGAGGAAAATTCTCAGGGCCGGGTATTATTGGTTGACCATGGAATCCGACTGCTATAAGTACATGAGGAGGTGTCACAAGTGTCAGATATACTCCGACAAAATTCATGTACCGCCATCACATCTGAAAGTTCTTTCTTCCCCGTGGCCATTTTCCATATGGGGAATCGATATGATTGGTATGATTGAGCCCAAGGCTTCAAACAGACATCGGTTCATCCTGGTAGCCATTGACTATTTCACCAAGTGGGTCGAAGCAGCGTCATTCGCCAATGTAACTCGACAAGTGGTGGTCCGATTTATCAAAAATAATATCATCTGCCGTTATGGTGTTCCAAGCGAGATCATTACTGATAATGGATCTAACTTGAACAATAAGATGATGAAAGAGTTGTGTGCAGAGTTCAAGATCGAACACCATAACTCATCTCCCTACCGACCCAAGATGAACTGAGCGGTAGAAGCGGCTAACAAGAACATCAAGAAGATTGTTCAAAACATGGTTGTAACCTATAAAGATTGGCACGAAATGCTACCCTTTTCTCTTCATGGTTATCGCACATCTGTCCGTACTTCAACAGGGGCAACCCCTTTCTCTCTAGTATATGGCATGGAGGCAGTGCTCCCCATAGAAGTAGAGATCCCATAAATCTGGGTATTGATGGAAGCGAAGCTCACCGAAGCTGAATGGTGTCAAAGTCAACACGACGACCTGAACCTGATCGAAGAGAAGCGAATCACGGCACTATGCCACGGTCAGTTGTATCAACAGAGAATGAAGAGGGCGTTCGACAAAAAGGTCCGACCTCATGTCTTCAGGAAATGAGACCTTGTGCTCAAGAAGATACAATCATTTCTCACTAATTCTCGGGGCAAATGGACCCCAAATTATGATGGCCCTTATGTGGTCACGAAAGCTTTCTCAGGCGGCGCCTTGAGACTTGCAACCATGGACGGAGAGGAATTTGCCTACCCCACAAATGTTGATGTAGTCAAGAAATACTTCACCTAAAACTAAAAAAAAAAACGTCTCGGTGGATTGAAAACCCGAAAGGGCGGTCCAGGCAAAAGTTAGAGACATGAAAAAAATCATCCCGATGGATTGGAAATCTCATAGTACAATCCAGGCAAAAGTTAGGGATAATGGCAAGTAACTATGTTCAACAGAGGCAAGTCCCTCAGCAGCAGTTGCATCATCTATCGGAGGAAATATCCAGTCAAAGGTCATCTTCGACGGAAGCTCAGGATGTCCCGAACTCAAAGTTGGTAGAAGGATAGTGGTCGTTATGTTTCAACGTAGCCCTTTTCCTTGTAAATTACCATTTTCTAACTTTGTATATACTCTTTGGAATCACGCGTTTGGCTGATCTCCATCTTATCAATGAAATTTGAGCCCTTGTGCTTTTGTTTGTAATTCTTTACTTGTTTTAGCTTTACAGAACGACGTTGTTTAAACTTAATCAGCGATTCTTGAAATAAAACAAAAATGAATTTACTTGTTAAACTTTTTCTGCTTTTAAATTAAAGATGGCATTTCTTTTAACTGTTGAACATCAGAAGAACATCGATCGCTTCTCCCGAAGTAAGCGGACTTCAAAGTGCAGAATCAAAGTACTCCTTCTAAGCCAGCATGCCTGAATGAAGGGATCAACTGTGTCAGAGACCTTGTTTCGTCTGACACGCCTCGGCCGAGTTCTCATCTCCTAAGCCCGATCAACATAGCTCCCAATGGGACTATCTCTCCTAAGCAAGGTGGAATTGCTATTTTGAATCAACGGTACTTCTTCGCCCCGCGATGGCCGAGTATCCAATTGTGTTCATCCATTAGTCTGTATGTCGCGTCTGTTTTGTCAGGATATACATACATACATCATGCATTTTTTATTTGCATTCACATTTCATATTGCATCACTATCACTCTAGTCGGTAGAAGTCCTCTCAATCGAGTTGTCAATTCTTGCCTCGTCAGGAAATACTGTGTCTGAACAACCTCGCTTCCAGTTTAATTCTGGAAAGAAGTTGGTCCTTGGCCACTTTGATAATTTGAACCTCTGAAAAGCCAGAGAAAACTTTCAATAAACATCACTCTTCGCCATTGAAGAGGATATCCTCGCTTTCCCGGATTAAGGAAAATCCCCAGAGAAAGTCTCTTAAACAGAGATTCGGCATTACATCACTGTTTCTCCGAAAAGCCGCTGATGAGAAGGTCATTGGCACCTCAAAATTGGACCCCATCATATGGCGTTTCTCTGGGAAGATCCCGAGAAAAGTATGATGAAAGATCCCAAATGAAAATAGTCTCTCAAGAGACTCGCTTTCCCTAAGTATAGTCAACAAATGGCATCTCCAACAGAGAAGTTTGTGCAACTCTACAACTCAGACGTTGGGTTCCCCAGCAAGTCTGACATTAAACCTTTTTCCGTCAAATGGCATCTCCCCAGGAAAATTTGGCGAGAAGTTTGAAGGAAAACCGCTACACATAGCGTCCCTTGTCAATAAAGTTTATTGACAAAAGAAACTGAGACCAGTTCTTGGTAGGAAACCAAGAACGAGGGGAAGTTCAAAAGAAACTAAGACCAGTTCCTTGGTAGGAAACCAGGATCGAGGGGAAGTTTATTTCAAAAGAGACTGAGACCAGTTCCTTGGTAGGAAACCAGGATCGAGGGGAAGTTTATTTCAAAAGAGACTGAGACCAGTTCCTTGGTAGGAAACCAGGATCGAGGGGAAGTTTACCTTTTCTAAGCATCATTGCTTAGCTAAAGAAGATGAATGCGTAAGCTACCATTCATAACCACCATCAAAATTTCGGGTATTCCGATATTTAATCCTCTTGCACCCCGAATGCCCGAATCCCTTCGTCATTCACACCTTCGGGTCCAAGAAGATTAAATAGGGGCATCTGTAATACCCCAAATTTTGACCACTTAGATTTCCCATCATTGTGAAAATCATCATCACAATATGGATGTACCTTTATGCTTCATTAGTCTCCCCAAGGATGGGTGAGCATCCACTACAATCAAAATTAGGGTTTCAAGCCCTCTCTGAGTGCTTAGACAAAGGATCAATCAAGAAATGACATGATCTTCAACTTGTCTAATCTCTCAAACATCCACAATGGATCAAAAAGGACTCCCACTTCAAGGATTAAGCACAAGGCTGCTCCCTTCTAGGTGGATCAAGTCTCAAGATCGACAGTGTCACCAAATTAGGGTTTTGGTCGACCAGGGCCTCCAGATGGAAATTTTCATCTGGGCATAAGGCAATGATCCAAAACATAACCTAATATACTTCATGGAACCTCATGAACCCATGCATCAAGTCAATTTTGCCTCAGGGGATGCATTCATGAAAAATCAGGAATTAGGGTTTCTTGACCTAATTCACCCCTAAGTTAACCTAATATACCATATTGATCCATTTGGAACAATGGATTGATCCAAGAAGTTTGAGCAACAAGTCTCAATTTCATCTGCACCACAATTAGGGTTTTAAGGGAAAAGTCAACTGTAACTTTGACTTTTGACCAGGACATGCTCCCAAACCCTAATACATGATTGAATATACCCTATGACACCCATGGAACATGCCCATCAAGCTTGATTTAGGTCAAGGACATGATTTCCTGAAGAATTGCACAGTTTGGAATTCATCTGATAAAAAGTCAACTGTGCACAAAAGTCAACTTTGACTTTTTGAGATTTTTCACCAAAATGGATTTTTAACCCTAAAATGATGTTAATGTATGGTTTGAATCATCATTCATCAAGAAAAATCAAGAAAAGTGAGATAACTTGTAAAAGGGGTAACCATAAAACTTATAAATTTTTCTAAGTTAAAAATAAAGTGGCAAAGGTACCAACTTTGGAGGACCATAACTCCTAAACCACAAGACCATTTTTTCTCATCCAAAGATGGATTTGTAGCCCTCATTATCACCTACAAAAACTTCAACTACAAGTCATTCCAATTCATTAAGGATTTTGAGTTATGGAGTGATCAAAGTGGCTGAAAAGTGAAAATGTCACTTTTTCCAACACTTAGTGAAATTTTCACTAAGTCAGATTCTGCCTCACTTTTTGCCAAATGTAGGGGGATTTTTCACTTGGAATCAAAAGAGATCAAAACCAAACTTGTTCAAACAGTTGTTGTATCATGTAAGAGCTTTCCAAAATGGCCAAGAACATTACCAAATTCAACCTACACCATGAGATACAACATTGCCAAGTTGCCTTGCTGAAATCTGTCAAGGCAAGGCAGAATTTGCAACTTTGGTCGATTTGCCAAAATCAGCTAAATTCAATTGCTCCTATCCACTTGGACACCTCAGAGGATTGAATCTAAAGGGGACAATCACTGAGCCAAGCCTCCAAAGTCCATGGAACAAGAAATAGCATGTTGAACCTAGAATGGCCAAAATAGGGACAAGACTTCAAATTTGGAATGAGGCATTCAATGGAACCATCAAGGTGGCATGGACTGAGCCATTCTCATCTGAAATCAGTCAAGACTTATCCAAGACCAAGGGGACCAAAGCTCTGTGCCCTAACCTCTAGTCAATGGCTAGAGGAGACTTGGATTTTCATTTGCCAACATTGGCGCAACCTACTTACCAGCTGCCATTCACTATTCCTTGCAAAACAAACTTGCTCTACTATAAATAGAGCTCAATTGTGGTCAGTTTAAGTACACCAAAGCCATATAACAGATGCTTTCCTCAAAATCTCTTCTTTCACTCCAATTTTGCCTTCTAAGGCAAGTCACTATCGGGTTTTGAGTTTGAGACCAATTCCAATCAAACCAATCACTCACATACCTCACATACATCACATAAGAGCTGATCAAACACTTAGATTACTTCTGAAACATCAATTTCACAAAATCACCAGCTGGTTGCTCAAGGTTTTAACCAAAGTGCAGCTGAGGTACCACAAAATGATCCAGCCAATTTCAATCAAGTCCAACCATCCAAACACAATCCATAGGGTGTAGGGAAGCTGTTCAGATCATCACCACTCATCTGTAACACCTCCAAATCAAAAATCACTTTGAACTTGCTGCCACGACTTGGAGGTAAGCACATACTTGGTCATCTCTCAATCTATGCATATTTCCTCGCACAATAATTTGGCCATATGTTCATAATCATGTATGGAATGTTTTCCCTCAATTAATTGCATTGTTTGAATCGTGTATCAAAAATCCTAGCCTTCATGCAGAAATTAGGGTTCTTGAGGTCTCTTCGTGATTTCTTGTTGTATGTTTAATTTAAATGAAATTAAAGTACATAGACATGATCGTGAGGTTGAGACGAGCATAATGATATGTGGATTACATGATATGATTACGTATTCAGTGAGATTGGATGGAAAACGCAAATCAGCCAAACCCAGAAAAACGCGCGTGTTCTTGCTTGTGTTCTTGGCGCCTTTTTCACAAATTCAAATATTTGAATTTTGTGATTTTGTTTAATTGATTCAAAAATTAACTTCTCTCTGAGTTTTAATGATTTTGAGTTGATTCTTTTTTTAATAATTCACAAAAATGTTAAAATATTTTATTTTCATAAAAAATCCCAAAAATATTATTTATTTCATATAATTGATATTTTTGTAAAGAATTAATATTTTGATTGTTTTTGGCATTTTAAATATTTTTTCTACATTGATTTTGCAACTTTTAATGCTTTCTAATTATTTTGTAGGTCAATACTTAATTTTTGAAGCATTAATCCAAGATCACAATTTGTTTTCCATGTGTTAAACAATTTTTGATCATTTTAATTGAATTTTTATTCAATTAAATACATTTTGAAAACAAATTAGGGTTTTGGATTAATTCAACCCTCATAAATCATTTTCAAAACTTTTTGGGCCTCTTGAGAGAGTGTAAGACCCAACCCACTTGTACAGAAACATTTTGGGCCTCATTCGTTGTATAAGTCCCTCTGTACATTTTCAAATAAACGGCGCGATCGCTGCCTTTTCGGAAGATCATCCGGGCCTACCCTCGTGTAATAAGACCCATTTCTTTTCTTAAAATAACTTTGGGCCTCTTGAGAGAGTGTAAGACCCATCCCCCCCTTGTACAAAAACTTTTTGGGCCTCATCCATTATATAAGTCCCTCTGTACAAGTAAACGGCGCGATCGTCGCCTTTTTTAAAATAAACCCGGGCCTACCCTCGAGTAGTAAGACCCATTTCTTTTTTCTTAAAACTTTTTGGGCCTCTAATATAGTGTAAGACCCAATCCTTTTTTTGACCAAATCATTTTTGGGCCTCAGTATATTGTATAAGTCCCGATACCGTCAAAAACAAATGGCGCGATCGTCGCCTTTTCAAAATAACCCTTGGGCCTCTCCTTGAGCTATAAGACCCATTCAAAACACTTTGGGCCTCTATTAGAGTGTAAGACCCAATCCCCCTTTTAACCAAAACATTTTGGGCCTCACTTATTGTATAAGTCCCTCTGCGTTAAAAGAAAACCTCGACGCGATCGCCATTTTTAAACGAAAAATCATTTGGGCCTACCCTCGTGTTATAAGCCCCACTCTTTTCTTTAAACCTTTTTGGGCCTCTTGAGAGAGTGTAAGACCTATCCCTTTGTACAGAAAACCTTTTTGGGCCCCAGTCACTTGTATAAGTCCCTCTGTACAAAGTCAAACAGTGCGCTCACTGATAAAACCCTGGGCCTCTCCTTTAGCTGTAAGCCCCAAATCTTTCTTTTTCAAAGCACTTTATCCTTTGATTTTGAATATATTGTTGTTTTCAATCTTTCTTTGTTGAACAACTAACCAAACAGCATGGAAGCACTACAACCGAGTAAGTGGTTATCGCTTTCGTTTACTGCTTTCATATTATAAACTGTATTGTGGGGCTGCTCACTGTAAGTCTCCTTTCATAAGCTCATATCTACTGTGTAATAATAGTATAGATATTTCGAGTTTCCCCGGCTACTACGTCTAGAACTAGGTGACGCCGTTTCACTTATTCGTAGAAATAGACGCCTAGATCCCCAATAGGAGCACCAGATACAGTCTTCTCTTCGGCTGTCCTCCTTAGGAATCGTCAAGAAGCTCTACTCCCCAAGATGAATGTATTCTCCGTGAATGGCATCTTTGAGTTTCTTCCAAATTCTCGAACTTTCCTGACTTGATCTATTCCTTGTGGATAGCTTGCCTTGAATGTCTCGGGGTTTGGGTACCCACTACGGTCATAATCTTGGACCTTAACTAAGGAACCCTCTTTAAAAGCTAAAAGTCGCTGGATAGTAAACCTCGCACGTTTACCAGTGGTTTTTTATCTTTAAAAGAGTTATCTCTCCTAATGGAAAGGAGATAATATACCCACGGGCTTCTTAAAAGCATCGGCCTCCTCTTGGGCATTATTCAAGGACACTACGGCTTCTTAGAAGTATTCACAGCCTCCTCTTAGGCTTCGTATAATGATCTCTTCCTCCGGGAATGATAGCCTCCTCTTGGGCTTCGTACAAGGACCCGTCGACTTCTTAAAAGTTTCCAGCCTCCTCTTGGGCTTCGTACAAATTGTCCCGACGACCTCCTAGAGGTATAGGAACAGAACATAGTCATCCTCATAGAACAGTCCTTTCATAGAGTCTACTACTGTTTCTCAAAGCATAGTACAAAAGATAAAACTCTAGACACGGACAGTCTAACTTCCTTGAGTCTCAAAGACATTCTCAAGCACCCTTCGTTAAATAGGAAGGAAACCCGCAGACTCGGACAGTCTCAATACCCTTTGGATTTCCCGTTTCCTCAAAGAGAAGAAAATATCCCTGATCCTCAAATCAAATCCCTGTGTACAGTGTTGCTCATATAAGAACTGATTTTCTCTTTTAAAATTAGTATATTGGATCTGTCACTCAACTGAAACAGTTACAATAGCCTCCATCTCGGGCTTCGTACGAGATACCAAAATTCTCCCCAGTGGAGTCAAACAACCTTTTCGCCTCTCTCTCGGGCTTCGTACGAGACACATAAGAGACTCCCCCGTTGAGTCAATTACCCTTTTCGCCTCCATCTCGGGCTTCATACGAGATACAAAATCACTCTCTTGTTGAGTATAAAAGATTCTCCTGTTGAGTCAACCCTTTTAGCCTCTCTCTTGGGCTTTGTACGGGACACAAAATAGCCTCCTCTTAGGCTTTGTATAATGATTTTCCTAGCGGAAATTAGCCTCCTCTTAGGCTTCGTATAAGAAAACCACTGGTTGATCCAATCAACCTTTTAGCATCAAAGCTGTGCCTTGTTCACAGTACACAAATATTAACAACTCCTTTCCCTTCATCTAATCGCTGTAAGCGGCAAGCCTCTGGATCATCTACATCCATGCCACTGTCCCTCTTTTAGCATGAGAAATTCCTAAGGAAAGATGGCATTGCTCTACACTGAGTTAAAGTCTTCTCCTTCAGGTTAAAACCCTTTCTTCAGAAATTATGGCATTGCTCGGATCCACGTATCCCAGTTAAAGTAATTCTCCTTCTCCCCTCTTTAGAGATGACAAATTCTCTCTAAAGTCGAGGTCTTTCAGCTTCACGTCTTGGGCTTTGAACAAGACACAAATAGACTTTTCAGCTTCATATCTTGGGCTTTGAACAAGATACAAATCACCTTTCACTTCACATCTTGGGCTTTGAACAAGACACCAAAAACACCCATTTCCTCCCATAGAATAGGAGGAACTACGAACGCTCTGATTTCCCTGTTTCGGTAAACGGGAATACGTAGGCATAAGATCGAAAGAAAAGATCTTAGCGAGCGCAATCAACAAAAAACCCAATTCCCATATCTCCATCAATCAAAAGCAGTAATTCAAAAGCATCAGTCCTAACATCCTAACCCTTGTTCCCCGCTAGAAGGTCCTAGAAAGAAAGAAAACCGTATTGGCGAAAATACAAATAACCAGTACAAAGGCCCCCCACATTGATAGCATTCGTAACCTAACAGACCGCTGTTTAAACTCAGTATGCAAAGCAGGGTTAATTGGAGACATCTATTTCCATTCCTTATTCAGCTCACAATAGAATAAAAAATGAATCGACCTGTAGTTCAAGCTCAACCGCAGAGAGCGACCAGCGCTTAAGAACCGCGTCCAAAATCGCTCGCTACACAATGAATGATAAGTCTCTTTGGTTTGATGGGACAGTTTGTTGTTGAGATTCTTTTACCCTGATGAATGGCAAGTCTCTTCGGTTTGATGGGACAGTTCGTTGTTGAGGCTTTGTGACTCCAATGAATGGTAAGTCTCTTCGATTTGACGGGACATTTTGTTGTTGAGATTTGTTACTCCGATGAATGGTAAGTCTCTTCGGTTTGACGGGACAATTCGTTGTTGAGATTTTGTGACTCTAATGAATGGTAAGTCTCTTCGATTTGACAGGACAGTTCATTGTTGAGATTTGTTACTCCAATGAATGGTAAGTCTCTTGGGTTTGATGGGACAGTTCGTTGTTGAGGTTTTGTGACTCCAATGAATGGTAAGTCTCTTCGGTTTGACGGGACAGTTCGTTGTTGATATTTTTGTGACTCCGATGAATGGTAAGTCTCTTCGGTTTGACGGGACAGTTCGTTGTTGAGATTTTGTGACTCCAATGAATGGCAAGTCTCTTCGGTTTGACGGGACAGTTCATTGTTGAGATTTGTTACTCCAATGAATGGTAACTCTCTTCGGTTTGATGGGGCAGTTCGTTGTTGAGGTTTTGTTACTCCGATGAATGGTAAGTCTCTTCGGTTTGAAAAGACAGTTCATTGTTGAGATTTGTTACTCCAATGAATGGTAAGTCTCTTCGGTTTGACGGGACAGTTCATTGTTGAGATTTGTTACTCCAATGAATGGTAAGTCTCTTCGGTTTGATGGGACAGTTCGTTGTTGATATTTTGTGACTCCGATGAATGGTAAGTTTCTTCGGTTTGATGAGAGGGTTCGATGTTGAGATTTAGTGACTCCAATGAATGGTAAGTCTCTTCGGTTTGGCGGGACAGTTCATTGTTGAGATTTTGTGACTCCAATGAATGGTAAGTCTCTTCGGTTTGATGGGACAGTTTGTTGTTGAGATTTTGTGACCCCAATGAATGGCAAGTCTCTTCGGTTTGATGGGATAGTTCGTTGTTGAGATTTTGTTACTCCAATGAATGGTAAGTCTCTTCGGTTAGACGAGACAGTTTGTTGTTGAGGTTTCCTACTCCGATGGATGTATAGTCTCTTCGATATGCTAGAGATAGTTCATTGTTGAGGTTTTGATTTTCCCCAATGGAGCTTTGTTGTGCTAATTCTTCCCTGTTGAGTTATATCCTTGTTGTGTTATGGTTTATTTCCATATACAGTTATCCCCACTTTGAATCTTTTCCTCAGCTGAGTCCCATTAGTTGTGCGGTGTGTTCCCCGGCTAGTTGGTGGTCTCCTATGATGTGTTCCCCCGGTGGAGTTTTCTTTCTCCCATTTCTTCTTTTTGTTTATCTCCTGTGGCATATTTTCCCCCACAGTGGTCTTGTGTCTGTATATCATTTGCATAATCATATCATTTTGTGGTCTCTTAGGGCCAAAAATTCGGGTTTATTGTTATATTTAAGTCTCTTCTATCTCGTCGAGACAAAGATGTCAATCTTCTTATCTCCGGATAGAAGAAACTTAAATAGGGGCAACTGTAATACCCTAATTTTTACCCCTAAGATCCCACATGTCATTTGCATTTTTGCATACCATAAACAAGATCACATATTGGTTCCCTCTTTTGTAGGATTGTGCCTTGCAGGGATCTTTGAGTTTGTGTGCGTTTGATTTATTTAATCTGTTTATGTTTACTAACCATTAATTAAAATCCAAAAATATTTTGTTTTCTTTCACTAACATTTTCATGGGAAGAACAGGTTAAAAATACCAAAAAAAAAAATCAGTCCCGCAGCTCGAATGAATTCCATCCGAACAAAGTCAAAGTTGATCCGCAATTAATTCAAAAAATTACTTGATCAAGAGTTTCCGAGATTTAATTGATTTTTATTCAAGAGACTCCAAGGTTCATGTGTTTATTTCCATGCCTTCTTTGACAAGCAAGAGAATCGATCCGGAACCACAACAGTGCAACAAAATGCTTATTTTTCACAAATTTTGCATTGATTAACCGGTTAGCAGTTATGCTGTAACTGGTTAGCAGTTATGCTGTAACCGGTTACCATCGTGAAAATTTGAAAA
Source organism: Lathyrus tuberosus (assembly GCA_022829125.1). Classification (NCBI taxonomy): domain Eukaryota; kingdom Viridiplantae; phylum Streptophyta; class Magnoliopsida; order Fabales; family Fabaceae; genus Lathyrus; species Lathyrus tuberosus. The sequence goes on along the minus strand of JALAZF010000123.1, from coordinate 7,424,124 downwards.
ATCGTGGCAAATTCAAATTCAGCAATTGGCACCAATCTCATCCCTTGATCACATTTGGAATATACTAGACCATCTCATTTTAATTCCCTACATCACTTTGATCATTTCCCACCATGTACCATCACTAATCATCACTCTTTTGTGATTTCCCTCCAAATTTGAATTCCAATCCTAATTTTGATCATCTAAGCCTAATTCCAAACCACCAAATTTCCCAAGCCTAAATTCTATAAATAGAGGCTTCATTTCATTCATTCTACAAGCTTTTGATAACCAACAAATCCCTTGCAATTTCTCTCCTCAAACCACAAATTCACCAAAAGCTCAATTTCTTCTTTCATAAGTTAGTAAGAATTCACATTGATTCTTACTAATTTAGAGCTAAACCTTCATCATTTCTTGTTTTTGTTCATAGATCAAGGTTTTGGAGTGTAGATCTTGCTGCAATTTGGAAGGATTTTCTGATTTGGATTGGTAATTCACTTTTCACCATTGTTGAAGCTTCATCTTCATCTTCCATAATGTAGATCCTTTGTTGATCTTGTTTGCTTGATCTTTGGATCTTGCAATTCGTGTTGATTGTTGGTTTTGGCTGTTATTTTACTTTAAATTTCGTGCAATTTCAGTTCCATGATATTAAGGTGTTTGTAAAAAGTTTTGGAAATGGATCATGCTGAATTTTGCACATTTTTCTGCATTCTGGTGCTGTGTAACCGGTTAGCAGTTATGCTGTAACCGGTTACACTGTGTAAAATTTGAAAAACTGCACTTATTTAGAACTAAGTAACCGGTTATCAATTATGCTGTAACTGGTTACTTCGAAACAGAATGCAATTTTTGCTTTGTTTTTGGGACTGTTTTGGTTCCTTTTCCATTTTCTTCCCTTTCCTTTGTTCTTAGCCTTAGATCACATATTTGTGTGGTTTAATTTGGCTTTCTCTTCATCTATTTCTTTTTTCTTTTTGATCGGTGAAAGTCTAAAGATCTTGGGATTCTTTTGTTGAATTTCGATCGAGACGAGATCGCTACCACTTTTCTTTTCGTGATGTATTGCTTTCGGATGACGATCTATATATCGTTCATCTAGCATACATTAGCACAAAGAGCTATTGACCGACCTCATTGTAGGGTAATTACTCCGTAAATTACTCGGCGATTTCTTAACATAGCGCAATATTTGTCCCGTATCGGAAAACTATCAAGAATGGTTGATTATTTGTCTTATGGTTCAAAACTCATGAAACTTGTTGTTAGGAGGCTTTGGTCTTATCAATCCTCTAATGAGTTTCATCAACCTTGACCAAAGTGCAATTATTCAATTGTTATTGATCACTAACACTAATAACTAATCACTAATTTACTAACAATATTTTGTATTAATTTTGTTTATGTTTCCTTCTCGCTCCCTATCTCTCTTTTACTTTTATGCAATTTTTCCTTTGTCCGTTGGACACATGTTTATGCTTCCGCATATTTTTCCTTTGTCCGTTGGACACATGTTTATGCTTCCGCAATTTTTCCTTTGTCCGTTGGACACATGTTTATGCTTATGCCTTTTTTCTTTGTCCATTTGGACTTAAAACATTAATAAAGGCTTGAACCATACAAAACTTAATTCTCCTCATCTTGGACTATTGGTTACTATCCTATGCTTTGGAGTGATCTCTTTATAGACCTCTTTTGAAGTAATATTGGACTTATGGACCTAGAATTAGGACTTCTTATCCCTTTGCTTGGAGTATTGATTGAAGACTTGCCTTTATTGGCCAATTTGCTTAAGGATGGAATTCTTTTAATATTTCTTTGAAGTGGCTCCATTTTGGTTAGATCCTTCTTTTCCCTAGCTTTTACTTTATGCACTAGGATAGTCACTTCTTCTCCTCCCCATTCTTAAAATTTCAAAATCTCCTATCTCTTTTTCAAAACCTTCTTGTTTTCAACTTAAAACCAATTTCATAATAAAACCTTGACTTTTGTCAAGTGACTTTTAAAATTTTCTTTTCTTTAATAAACGTCAATCTATCTTAACCATACTTTGACCATTTCATGAAAACATAAAAAATATAAAACTCACCCAAATCTTTTGTGCTTTTATGCACCCTTTTTTCTTTTAAACTATTTTTCATAAGTTTAGACATGATTCATTTCTTTAAGCGGAATTATTCGCTTAGAAATGATGACTTGTCTTTATATTAAAAATCAATCATAACAAACAAATTTTTTGTTCTTTGTACCACGAACTACGGGGCTTTGATCCTACATTGCACATCGTGGGTACGCATGCATGAGGCGATAAGTCTCTCCAAACACAAAAATGTTAAAAAATAATTCTCCTCTCATATACTCAATCTCTTTACAAGCAAACCATTTTCAAACCAAAATGCGGTAGATATTTCAAAGGGTTCCTATAGAGTACTATAGACGTTCCTTACCTATTTTCTGTTTTGTTCTTATTTTTTTAGAACTCTTTAGGTTTTGTTCGTTCTTTTTCCTTTCCCTTTGTGGATAAAAATAAAAGTACGGTGGCGACTCTTGCTTAATTTTGAGTTAAGTTAATCAATAGCTTACACTCACAAATTTTCCCGCTACAATTTGCTGGGGAAATTACATCATACTTCCTCTTTTCGGAGAGATGCCATGTGATGTAATCCAATTTTGAGTTGCTGATGGCTCCATTGAAAGCGTTTTTTTTTGGAGAAACTGTCGTATTTCCAAGAGTCTTCTGTTGAGAGGCTTTCTTTGGGGATTTTCTTTGATCCAAGAAAGCAAAATATCATCTTCATTGATGAAGAGTGAAGTTCCAAAGGTGTATAACCAAATGATTTGTTGTCTTTCAGAGGTTCAAGTTATCAAGGTGGTCGAAGACCGACTTCAATCCAGGAATAAACTAGAGAGAGATTGTCTAATCAGGACATTTCCTGATGAGTGAAAGAACTCAAACTGGGGTTTTATCCTATCCAAGTGTGGAAAGGAAACTGAAGAAAAGTCTTCCACGAGGATCAAACTCAGTGGGGATTTAAAAAAAGTTACATCCTTTCTGGCTAAGGATGACTTATCTAATGGAGAGAGGACATTTACTTGAGGAATAAACATCACCAAAGGGAATAACACAACTTATGCATTATGAATATGAACATGAAAATAAATTAAATATGCATGGTGTATGTATGAACGAATGCTGACAAAACAGACACGACATACAGACTGGTGATGAACATAATTGAATACTTGCCCACTGTGGGGAATAAAAAGTATCATTGGTTTATCGAGGGAATAAAGACCCGTTGCTGAATTTTACCTACTCTTGGCAGAAAAAAGATATGACTCCTGCGGAGTGAAAATATTTATTGGTATTTTTTGAAGGTAGAAGCTTGTCGGAGGAAGGAAATCTTGTTCCTTTCTTTATTCCTAGGGATATAAACCCTACTGGGGATGATATATGTGATGTTCTGTCCAGGGTACTTGATCTTATTGTCGCAACCTGCGAAAAAACAATCGACGAGAAAACTAGAACAGAAGAGTCACCATCGAACGTTATTTATCCCGACGCAGGGAAAGGAAATGATAGAAGAAAACCTGAAGAGGGAGAAGACATGGTCATCGCAACCATAGTCCGGGTTCGGGAGTCGGTTACGCGAGGGGAAAGTATTAGCACCCCCACGCGTCCATCGTACTCGATGGGATTCACGCTTGTTGTCTAATCAAAGGGTGAGTTATCTAAAGCCTACTGCTAAACGAAAATAGAACGGAGAAAAGAAGAGAAAAAGTGACTCGGTAGGACATCGTCGTCCTAGGCCTACATATTCCCTCGTGCAATGGGAAAGTCAGAGTCAACATAGTTCGGAAAACTACGGGGGGGAGGTTACTCGCCAAGACATCACCGTCTTGTGCCTACGTATCCTCAACCGGACTAGAGAGAGGAAATCAGAGCAGTTGTAGTTCGACCTAACGAGGTCTTAGTGTTTTTTATGAGCGACGTTAAGTTCGCGTCCGACAGTTAGGGTCGATGCCTGTTTGCGACAAAATGGAAAATAACGTGCTCTTTTCTGAAAATGATTTGAAACTTAACAATCCCGAAGGATAAAAAAGGTTTGAATTTGCTTTGTGTTTTTTATACAGAAGTTGATTGAAGTTAGTTCGTAACTTACATTGCACCAAAGTCTACCATGCGGGAACGAATGCGTCGCATGGTCGCCCCCAATGGGATGTATGTTAAACACTCTAGAAGAGGAGGGGAGACCCCTCGTTCTTCATTTCCTACACTTAAGGCTCGAGTGCAATATACGTTATATTTATTAAGTGTTTTAGAAGTGTTATGAGATAAGAAGAGAAGACTCAAGTAAAAAAGAAAAGACTAAAGGGAATTCTTTCCTAATATTGTCATGCAAAAGATGGCCCTAAGGTTGAGTTCAAAGGAGAAACATCTACCTAAGTTAGCATGCATAGTTCGAACCCTAATGTCTATCCCACTCCAAGCTTAATCAAAGATTAAGTTGGACTAGGGAACCCTAAGGGATCAAGCAAAAACAAGGCAAAAACCAAAGCAATAAATCAAAAACAACGGCTACAACAGCGCACCAGCACCTGCACAGCGGTAAATTCCAGCCAATACACCAAACAGCATTCAACAGCTCATGTTCAGCACAAAAAGGAGGTGTAAAAGGCCAAGCAGCAGCACATACAACATCACATATGCACCAAGACAGCAGTGGAAAACAGGGCAGCATGCATTCAAAAATGATTCAAACATGGAATGACGAGCATACATCAAGCATCACACATTCTTCATTCAAACATGATCACAGTCACAACACACACCATGGTAAACAATTCTTGAAAACATCATGAAAGATTGCAAATTACTTGTCATTTTGATCAAATTAATTTAAATATGCATCTCATGGGATTAAAAGCAAGCAAGCATGCACAACATAACAACTTCAGCAACACCAGCCATAATTCACAACTAACATGCTCAAGGAGTGTGTGCAAAGTGTTCATCAAATCAAGAAAACAACAACACAATCATGGATGTTCATCAATGGAAATCAAAGATCGCGTGTCGGAAAATCACTCTCATACAAAGGTGTGAGGTGCAATATCATCAAAACAATCCATGAACATGTGTCATATCAATCCATCAAGATTAAAAGTTGAACGGGATCGAAACATGCTCAAAAATGCACAAAAATCACACTTTGCATCAGTGTTAATCGATTAACCAATTACAGTTTATTTTGGTTAATCGATTAACAGCTCTCATTACGCAAATTTTACACTGGGTAATCGATTAACCAAAAAGAACTGGTTTTGGTTAATCGATTAACCCTGTACCAGAAGCAGAAAAACAGTTTGAAAAATCACTTTCAGTAGCAAAATCACTTATGCAATCATTTCCAATGATCATGTAATCAACAATGTACAAAAATTAAGTTCAATCACAGCAACCAAACATCAATTAGATTCAACAATCATTAACATGAACAATCAATTTCAAGCAAATGGATCAAATCACATGCAAAACCAAGGATCTACATTGCATAAGTTGGAATTAAGCTAGATCAAGCATAGATCTAAGGAAAACCAACCTACAAAGCTGAGATTTGCTTTGGTAATTGTTGCAAACGAAAATTGATGAATCCAAGCGAGAAATCCAAGTTCTATGCAAGAAACTTCAAGATCCTAGCAAGAAGCTTCAAAATCCAAACAATGTGATGATTTTGCTTCAAGCTTCCTCCAAAATCAGTTCCAAAAACTCAAATCCAAGAGTAAAATAGTAGCAAATTCAAGATTCTTTCAAGAATTAGTGAATGGATGAAGGTTTAGTTCCAAGATCAACAAATTTCAATGAAAAATTTGTTGAACTTTGATGGTGGAATATTGAGTGCGGGGTTTTGAAATGAGAGAAAAGTTGAGAGAAAATGGAGTGAGATGTGTAGAAAACTCAGAAAATGAATCAAGGTTCTGTGAGGTTTTGAGTTGATTTGATTAAATAACACCTAGGTTAGGAGTTAAGTTTGGGTTGGGAGTGCGGTTTAGTGGGTAGAATTGGAAGTGGAAAATGAGCTAGGAAAGGGATTATGGAATTAGAGTGGAAAGAATTTGAATTTTTGATGGAAAATCATTCTATCTAGATCCTTCTACTGGTGTGAAAATGAAATTGGGTGATTAAAATTTGAATCCCAAAAAATGCAGTGCTGAAAAATGAAGTATTTGGGCAAATTTTGCCTTGGTTAATCGATTAACCATTTTCAGTACAAAATGTGTTAATCATTTAACACAAGGAAAATTTGAATTTGGCGCCTTTTGGAGGGAAACTTGGAGAATTTCTCGTTTTCACTTGTTCTGAGCCATGTTAGACCTCTGAAACTCGCCATTTGATATTAACACTAAAACACACATGAAATATGCTGTGAACTCCATTTCGTGCTCGGAATACTGCCAAAAATAATCGTCTGGTGCTGAATCACTGATCAAAAAATGACTGCTAGAGCTTCTGATTGTCAAATCATCTAATGAGCAAAATAAATGCTCAAAAAGACTTTGAAAGCTATCTGCTTGGCCCTAAACAATGTTGGAACTTCTTTTGAACTGGATGACCTGCTGAAGCGCGAGAAAATACCTTGATCCCATGCCCAAAAGAACCATGCAAATGCAGAAATAACAATGCAAAAATGAGATGAAACTTAAGCCAGTTAGAATAAGAACATGAGGGAAAATTTTTGGGTGCTACAGCTGCCCCTATTCAATCAACTTGGTCCTGAAGGTATGATAGCAATGGCTTTTAGACATTCAAGGATACACGGAGATTGAATACCAAAAGAACCCAGAAATTTGCAACCTGTGGGGATAGTGAAATAGAGTGTTTTCCAATCAAAGGTCGACTATGCTGGGATGACAAGACCAGCTGAAGGCGCTCTTGACCAACAGAAGGAATACGAGTACGGCCGAAGGCGAACTCGAAAAGGAAGACCGGCCGAAGGTCCTCTACCCAACAAAGGAATACGAGGACGGCCGAAGGAGAACTCGAAAAGGAACACCGGCCAAAGGCGCTCTACCCAACAAAGGAATACGAGGACGGCCGAAGGCAAACTCGAAAAGGAAGACCGGCTGAAGGCGCTCCACCCAACAAAAGAATACGAGGACGGCCGAAGGCGAACCCGAAAAGGAAGACCGACCGAAGGCGCTCCACCAAACAAAGGAATACGAGAATGGCCGAAGGCGAACTCGAAAAGGAAGACCGGCCGAAGGCGCTCTACCCAACAAAAGAATACGAAGACGGCCGAAGGCGAACTCGAAAAGGAAGACCGGCCGAAGGCGCTCCACCAAAAAAAGGAATACGAGGACGGCCGAAGGCGAACTCGAAAAGGAAGACCGGCCGAAGGCACTCTACCCAACAAAAAAATACGAGGACGGCCGAAGGAGAACTCGAAAAGGAAGACCGGCCGAAGGCGCTCTACCCATCAAAATAATACGAGGACGACCGAAGGCGAACTAGAAAAGGAAGACTGGCCGAAGACGGACTCCGCTGGGGATAGCAGGACGACCAAGCGTAAAAGCAACAATTTTACGACCCTCGAATTGATCTGGAATCAAAATTGAGGAAAAGAGAAATCTAAACAGACATTTCTGCAGGGGTGTACCAGAATGTACAAAAATAAGAAGGGCGAATTCACTGGAGATCTCACCGGGGATAAAGCAAAACAAGATCTCCTGAGTTATACCATCTCTGCTGAGGAAGAGAACTTGTAAAGAAAGTATCAAACCTGGCTTATGCTTCGAATGCACATGTTTGAATTTTTCTTTGGCGTAATGCTCCATACGAAATTGTCCTCGGTTCCCAGATTAACTGTCTTGTTTCCTCCTGATGAGGTAGAATGACCCTTTCCTCCTGTTTCAGCAATCTGGTCAATTCTTCTGGTAAGTCACAATCTTCGTCAGTCTCTTCTTCAGCCTGATAGATAGGATTGTCGAAGTTATACCGAGCCATAGCTGAATCATTATTGGTGGAATCTGAACAAAGAAACCTGCATGATTGATGTTTTATGTATATTATGAATGCAACAAACAAGAAAACACATTGCCATTTTGATATGAGTTAATGCAAAAATTAAAAACAGAAAAACAGGGATCAAAATATTTGAATGCGAAAACATCCTTTATTGATGATAAGATAAGCACACAAAACATCAAAGCCCTACGGACAAATATCACTATGTCTTGGGCAGAACGTAGGATTTAACACAAACAGAAAACAAAGGCAATTACTCTTGATGGAGTGCAGGGGCAGATCCACTCATCCATATCACAATCACTATCCCCCTCATCCCCAATGGCATTAATCCGATTAAAGAAGACACCAGCACTTGTGAATTGAACCGGACCGTAGAACTTAGGAGGCTCTTGAGCTCGTCGAGGTAGCTTATACCCCAATCTATAAGTATTCTGCTTCACCTGAACATCAATGACTTGATCTCATTTCTGGGAACTTCCAGCTTCAACTACAGCACGTGCATCTTTGAAAGAAGACATTGAAACTTTCGGCTGACTTACCACTTCGGGTTGATTTACCACCTCAGGTGTACTGACTACTCTTGGAGGTTCCTCAGGAATTTTCACGGCTTCAAAGGCTTGGCACAGAGTCTCATGTATCTCACCATCTACCTCCACATACTTGAAGGTTGATAGGTGACTCACCATGATGTCTTCCTCACCACAGACTGTCACAACATGGCTGTCCACCATGTATTTTAACTTTTGATGCAACGTGGACGTTACTGCCCCAACACTATGGAACCATGGACGACCCAATAAACAACTATAGGCAGGCTGAATGTCCATGATGTAGAAAGTGGCTTCAAAAATTTTAGGACCACCCTTGATCGGCAATACAAATTCTCCAAAGACAGACCTCTTAGAACCATCGAAAGCATGCACCTTCAAGTCACTCTACGTGAAAATTAACCCACGGATATCTAACTTCATCAGAGCCTTCTTCGGCAACACATTTAAGGATGACCTAGTATCAACTAGCACATGTGACATTAAGGAGCCTCGACATTCCACTGAAATATGTAGAGTGTTGTTGTGATTCCTCCCATCTGGAGTCAGATCTAGGTCTGTGAACCCTAAGCCATTACCAGCATTCACGTGAGCCACAACCCCTTCTAGCTGATTAACAGATATTTCTTGAGGTACATAAGTTGTGTTCAAAACCTTCAGCAATGCATTCTAGTGCGCCTCAGAGCAAAATAGTAGAGACAAGATGGATATTTTGGATGGCGTCTGATGCAACTAATTAACAATCTTGTAATCGCTCTTCCTGATTAATCTCATAAATTCCTCTATATTTTTCAAGAAAGAAGTGCCAACTTGTTTTGTTGCGGAGTCATTCACGACCTGCTTCTGTACAGAATTGTCCATCACTTATTTCCCTTTATCCTGTTTGGAACTGCCAACCTGATTATCTGACGGAATGAAGACTCTGCCACTTCTGGTGATAGCCCCTGCGTCAATAGTATTGTCAACCTCTGAGCTTACAGACGAGGTTTCTACCAATTCATGTTTCTTTCCATCAACATATACCTCAACCCCATAGTTCCACGGGACGACTTTGGTACTTTCATACGGGACAGGCCCAGGAACTGTAATGATGACAGGCGCTGGTCTAGCCGGTGCTGATATAGTTACTGTCTTGAAAGGAATTGATAAAGTAGAAACATCATTCTCTTTGTCAGTCATTTCTCTCTTCTGATCACATCTGTCGAACTGTAACTGACCTTCATCAATCATTCTCTAAATACCTAATCTTAACAAAACACAATCGTTGGATTGCAACCCACATTCTGCACAACCCTCATCACAACCAGGGAACACCCCTCCCTTCATCAACCTTTCCTTTACCACAACCAAGGGAGTCTTTAACTCGTTCACATCTAAGACCAAATTCAAGGATTCATTATCTTTAATAATGGCATTAGCCCTCGGCCTGTGATTCTGCATTGGATTTTGAATGACATTTGGCAAGTCATTGGAGAAATTAATGGCTTTGGAGTCTACCAAATCTTGGACCTTATGCTTAAAAGCTTTACAGTCCTCAATATGGTGTCCTGGCGCTCCGGAGTGAAATTCACAGTGAGCATTGGCGTCATAACCGGGAGGTTGATTACTGGTAATGGGGGCCAAAGTCTTGTTTTAAATCAATTGCAACTGTAGCAAATGTTAAAATAATTGGGAGTATGGCAGAGGTGGAGTACCGAAATGCCTATTCTGTCTAGGCCTGTACTATTGTCCGCGAGGAGCCTGATTTTGCTGTCGAGGCACTGCTTGTTGTCGCGGTGTTGCGGGAATAGTTACAAAAGCCACCTGCTGATTGAAGTTTTGACGATGTTTTCCTTTACCACGGTATGAGGAAACCAAATTTGTGTCTACTTCTTTCTTCTTGTAATTACCGGCATACAGCTTTTTCCCTCCTCCAGATGAGGATCCATCACTGACCATTATTTTCCCCGTTTTAATCCCGCTTTTAACCTTTTCTCCGACTACAACTAGGTCAGTAAAACCACCAGTCATGCAGCTTACTAATCGGTCATAATACGGCCCCTGAAGAGTGGCCATGAACATGTCAACTATCTCCCGCTCCGCCATGGGAGGTTGGGCCCTAGCTGCCAATTCACGCCACCTCTGGGCGTACTCCTTAACACTTTCATTATTCTTCCGCGATAAACTTTGCAACTGTGTTCTGTTGGGAGCCGTGTCAGTATTGTACTGATATTGCTTGAAGAAAGCCTCCACCAGTTCCCGCCAGTTGCGAACATGGCATCTCTTTAACTGTATGTACCATTCCAAAGATGCCCCAGACAGGCTATCTTAGAAAAAGTGCATCAATAACTTCTCATAATCAGAATAGGCAGCCATCTTTCTAGCATAAGCCCTGACATGAATCTTCAGGCAAGTGACACCGTTATACTTCTCGAAAGTAGGTACCTGAAACTTGTGAGGGATCCTAACACCGGGGACTTGTCCCAAGTCTTCCATATCTAATCCCAGGGAATTCTGATTCTTAAATGCTTTCAACTTCTCCTTAATCAATCTGAATCTTTTATCACTATCAAGCTGGGGGCCAACATCCCCACCCGACAGAGAGAAGACATCATCCTATTGATCATCATAGCGACAACCATGTATTGCACATACACTATTTCCTCCTCCCACAACAGAAGGAATCAGAACATTCTCTCCTCCGCCCGGAGGGATAACAGCGGAAGGAACGAGAATACCATTACCACCAACACCTCTGCCCGGAGGAATGACACCATTGTAAAGGCCACCATGAAGGATACCGTCTTCATCAACTCTTGCGACCAGAGGCTGGACCAGAGTCCTTAACTGCTCTTGACCTTGAGAAACACCTTGCATTAACTCTATTAACTAAGCCATGCGAGCCTGCATCACAATCATCTCAGCTTGCATTTGTTCCATGGCTTTTCGTTGATTCAGTCTGGTAGAGTATCGTTGAATACATTAATCAGCAATCCTGTTTGAAGAAAGGAACAAGATAAGTAAATCGGAGATAAACCTGTTATGCAAAAATGATTATGATTATGCAAATGCAAATGAATATGTTTGAATATTTGCAGGGGGATCCACCCCTTGATTCCAGTTTAATAACAAAATAGAACATAACTTATGCTCATATATTAAGAAACTAGAGGATAATCATTTGTCAATAATTACAGCCCAAGATACAGATAGAAGTCTGAATATAACAATCATAGGTCCCAACCAATAAGCCTGGCGGTGATCCAACACAAAAAAGAGAAAAAGCAAACTACGGCATGTCATCAAAGTCAACAAGTACCAGTCCTCCCCATCCATTATGTTCTTTGCTCCAATCTTGTGTTTCTTTGACCTGCTTCTTAGTGTCAGGATGCTTCGGTCTCTGGATCAACTCCTGTATGAGAACATCTCTTATGTGCATGATCCCTTTCAAGTATCGGCAGTGCAACTCCCAAGCAACTTCTTCGAAAACGCCATCCATGCTAGGACCCTCATTTCTAGGTCTCTTAACTTCAGCTTGTATCTTCAACTCCTCTATAGTAGCTAGGGCCTCATTGAGTTGATCTTCGACTGCTCGTTTTTGGAATGTCCCTGATAGGATCTCTTCATCTTTCTTCTTGAGCTTCAATTTCAAACTCTCAATCTGCTCCAGAAACTTATCTTCTTTCTGCTTGTTGGCGGTGATTGCAGTGTTTTGGTGAGAGTTAAACTTGTGAATTTTTAACAAAGCCTTGGCCAAGTCTTCCTTCCTAGACTTGAGAACGCTACTAACACCTTTTAGAGCTTGCCCTATCTTCTGTCTGGCTGTGACCTCGTCAGCTAGCTCTTTTTCTTTCTTGGCGAGAAGTTCTGTCTTCACCTTGGCAACATGGACAACTTCACCTCGCTCGTGCTTCAGCTGACTAATTTCTCTACTCAATTGCTGATTCTCTTCTCGCAGCTTCTCTGTCTCAGCCCACAGTTTATTATACCTCTCTATCTTCACTGTAGTAGGTGGCTCAATCATCAAAGGGTACAAGGGTGGCTCCACTGGGAAAGGAAGGGACTCCTCTTCTGCTCTTTTCCGGATCCACTCTACATACGGAGAAAAAGCCTTATTGTTACACTTCCCAAAGAAGGTCTTTCCTCTCTTAAAAACTTGCTTCCAAGCATTCACAACTTTTCTCAACGTCTCTTGGTCTCCAGTGCCATTGAAAAATAGGGACTCCGTGATATCTTGATCCTCAGGGGGATCTTTCAATGCATACCCAAACTTCCTGATAGTGAGGGAAGGGTTATAATTAATTCCGCCTTTCCTCCCCACTAAAGGTACATTTGGGAATCCTCCACAAGTGTAAATGAGCTCTACTCCCAACAGACTATGGTTGAACAAAACAATATTATCAGCAGTTAATCCCATCAACCTCTTAGACCACTTCAAGGAATTCCTTGTATCAACGAAAGCCCCAATTTTTAGGGAGATGACTCAAAAACCATGTAGATAGGAGTGACGCGCAACAGCTTACAGTCCTTCCTCGCATATTCTCGTTCTTGTAGTGGACTGAATGATATACATCACCAAGAAGAGTAGGCACATGGTTTCTCAAGATAAAGATCCAAACCGCGTACATATCAACAAGATCGGGGACGTTAGGAAATAGATCAATTCCATAAATGCAAAGAGCCAAAATGGCGTTGAAGACAGTCCAACTCTTTGCCTTAGTGTACATGCTAGCCTGATCAAACAGAAACTTTAATAGAAATCCCTTAAATCCTTGCTTGTCAACAATGTTATCACTCAAGGTGGATTCACCTATGTGAAGAGCAACAACAATCTCTTCCAATTCTGGGCATTCTTCAGAAAAGAATGGTATATCTTGCTTGATGGAAATTCCCAAAATAAATGAGAACTCCTCCAATGTTGGAGCCAAGATGTAATCTGGGAAAGTAAAGCAGCGTAATGGAGGATTGTAGAACTGTAAGAGTGTGTGGATAGCATCATGCTCGTACTTGGAGATGTTACGGACAAGCTTCAGTAACCTCCCATACTCATCACTAAACTCAGCGCCAACCCCAGGGTCGGTCATACCAATCATCTTGTGAATCGTCTTCAAAGTTGGGTCGGGGAACGTGTACGCTACAGTCTTCTTCCTCTAAGCATCCATGACAAGAAAACCTCAGCTACCGGAATCAAGGGTAAGATGCAAGCCCTGAAAATGCCAAACATGTTAAAAATGTAAGAAATAATGCAAATGCAAACATGGGATCAAGGTATCAAACTGCCCTGAACATCTGCTGTGCTGTTAACTGATCAAAGACCTCAAACCCAGAAACCCAGAATACCAGAACATCAGATCACCGAGATAACCAGAAACCAGGTAGATAACTACACACTGACGGAAAATCCAGGAAACCAAGTAGGTTGAAGGTTTCAGTTACCTGCAGACCTGCAAACACCCAACCCCTCTCACATGTGGGTTCTAGAAAACTGGATCCTCAGTCTACGATTCTCGATTTGAGAAGAAATAGTACATTCATCCCTCGGGGTACAATATTATCGCCAAACAAAGAGGTCGTCCACTGATTCCCCCAAAATAAGGTCATCCTATGCAAGTTCCCAGCTTCGGGTCCTCGGGTCAAGAAGTATAATGGGTTTTCCATTTCTGGTCTGGCATTAATACCTCTTGGGAGGAGTGCCTTAACTGAGTCCTCGGGAAAACGGTCGCCAGAGTCGACAGCTCTCTAGATCAACACCCTGAATTGCGCAAGACACGCACGTCAGAATATCTCCCAAGATAGCCTCGTCTGGATGTGAATTTTGTGAACACCAAACGTACCAAGACGACGCGTAGGTCCCACTACTTTCCACTCTAGTCCTAAGTGTATACTCAAGCCTGTGTATTGGACTTATCTCTCAATGAATCCCAACCCGCCAAACAGCACAGCAACAGCAGAACAACAAGATAACAGCAATCAAATGCAATAAAATGCAGCAAAATAGTAATATACAACATAATAAAGCACAACAATAAACACCCAATGAAACAAACAGACAAGCGCTAGGATTGACTCGCATAGGGGATGGACCAGCAAGAGGCCAACCTGTCCCCAGCAGAGTCGCCAGCTATCGCAACCTGCTTAAAAACAATCGGAGAGATAACTAGAACAGAAGAGTCGCCACCGAACGTTATTTATCCCGACGCAGGGAAAGGAAACGATCGAAGAAAACCTGAAGATGGAGAAGACATGGTCATCGCAACCATAGTCCGGGTTCGGGAGTCGGTTACACGAGGGGAAGGTATTAGCACCCCCATGCGTCCATCGTACTCGATGGGATCCACGCTTTGTTTTCTAATCAAAGGATGAGTTATCCAAAGCCTACTGCTAAACGGAAATAGAATGGGGAAAAGAATAGAAAAAGTGACTCGGTAGGACATCGTCGTCCTAGGCCTACGTATTCCCTCGTGCAATGGGAACGTTAGAGTCAACGTAGTTCAGAAAACTATGGGGGGGAGGTTGCTCGCCAAGACATCGTCGTCTTGTGCCTACGTATCCTCAATCGGACTAGAGAGAGGAAGTCAGAGCAGTCGTAGTTCGACCTAACGAGGTCTTAGTGTTTTTATGAACGACGTTAAGTTCGCGTCTGACAGTTAGGGTCGATGCCTGTTTGCGACAAAACGGAAAATGACGTGCTCTTTTCTGAAAATGATTTGAAACTTAACAATCCCGAAGGATAAAAAAGTTTTGAATTTGTTTTGTGTTTTTTAGACAGAAGTGGATTGAAGTTAGTTCGTAACTTATATTGCACCAAAGTCTACCATGCGGGAACGAATGCGTCGCGTGGTCGCCCCCAATGGGACATATGTTAAATACTCTAGAAGTGGAGGGGAGACCCCTCGTTCTTCATTTCCTACACTTAAGGCTCGAGCACAATATACGTTATATTTATTAAGTGTTTTAGAAGTGTTATGAGATGAGAAGAGAAGACTCAAGTCGAAAAGAAAAGACTAAGGGGAATTCTATCCTAATGTTGTCATGCAATAGATGGTCCTAAGGTTGAGTTCAAAGGGGAAACATCTACCTAAGTTAGCATGCATAGTTCGAACCATAATGTCTATCCCACTCCAAGCTTAATCAAAGATTAAGTTGGACTAGGGAACCTTAAGGGATCAAGCGAAAGCAAGGCAAAAACCAAAGCAATAAATCAAAAACAGCGGCTACAACAGCGCTCCAGCACCTGCACAGCGGTAAATTCCAGCCAATACACCAAACAGCATTCAACAGCTCATGTTCAGCACAAAAAGGAGGTTTAAAAGGCCAAACAGCACATACAACAGCACATATGCACCAAGACAACAGTGGAAAACAGGGCAACATGCATTAAAAAATGATTCAAACATGGAAAGACGAGCATGCATCAAGCATCACACATTCTTCAATCAAACATGATCACAATCACACCACACACCATGGTAAACAATTCTTGAAAACATCATGAAAGAATGCACATTACTTGTCATTTTGATCAAATTAATTTAAACATGCATCTCATGGAATTAAAAGCAAGCAAGCATGCACAACACAACAACTTCAGCAACACCAACCATAATTCACAACTAACATGCTCAAGGAGTGTGTGCAAAGTGTTCATCACATCAAGAAAACAACAACACAATCATGGATGTTCATCAACGGAAATCAAAGATCGCGTGTCGGAAAATCACGCTCATACAAAGGTGTGAGGTGCAATATCATCAAAACAGTCCATGAACATGTGTCATATCAGTCCATGAAAATTAAAAGTGGAACATGATCGAAACATGCTAAAAAATGCACAAAAATCACATTCTGCATCAGTGTTAATCGATTAACCAATTACAGTTCATTTTGGTTAATCGATTAACAGCTCTCATTACGCAAATTTTACACTGGTTAATCGATTAACCAAAATGAACTGGTTTTGGTTAATCGATTAACCCTGTACCAGAAGCAGAAAAACAGTTTGAAAAATCACTTTCAATAGCAAAATCACCTATGCAATCATTTCCAATGATCATGTAATCAACAATGCACGAAAATTAAGTTCAATCACAGCAACCAAACATCAATTAGATTCAATAATCATCAACATGAACAATCAATTTCAAGCAAATGGATCAAATCACATGCAAAACCAAGGATCTACATTGCATAAGTTGGAATTAAGCTAGATCAAGCATAGATCTAAGGAAAACCAACCTACAAAGCTGAGATTTGCTTTAGTAATTGTTGCAAACAAAAATTGATGAATCCAAGCGAGAAATCCAAGATCTATGCAAGAAACTTCAAGATTCTAGCAAGAAGCTTCTAAATCCAAACAATGTGATGATTTTGCTTCAAGCTTACTCCAAAATCAGTTCCAAAAACTCAAATCCAAGAGTAAAACAGTAGCAAATTCAAGATTCTTTCAAGAATTAGTGAATGGATGAAGGTTTAGTTCCAAGATCAACAAATTTTAATGCAAAATTTGTTGAACTTTGATGGTGGAACTTTGAGTGAGGGTTTTGAAATGAGAGAAAATGGGGTGAGATGTGTAGAAAATTCAGAAAATGAATTAAGGTTCTGTGAGGTTTGGAGTTGATTTGATTAAATAACCCCTAGGTTAGGAGTTAAGTTTGGGTTGGGAGTGAGGTTTAGTGGGTGGAATTGGAAGTGGAAAATGAGCTAGGAAAGGGATTATGGAATTAGAGTGGAAAGAATTTGAATTTTGGATGGAAAATCATTCTCTCTTGATCCTTCTAGTGGTGTGAAAATGAAATTGGGTGATTAAAATTTGAATCCCAAAAAATGCAGTGCTAAAAAAAGAAGTATTTGGGCAAATTTTGCCTTGGTTAATCGCTTAACCATTTTTGGTACAAAATGTGTTAATCGATTAACACAAGGAAAATTTGAATTTGGCGCCTTTTGGAGGGAAACTTGGAGAAAATTGTCCGTTTTCACTTGTTCTGAGCCATGTTAGACCTCTAAAACTTGCCATTTGATATTAACACTGAAACACACATGACATATGCTGTAAACTTCATTTCGTGCCCGGGCTACTGCCAAAAATAATCGTCTGGTGCTAAATCGCTGATCAAAAAATGACTGCCAGAGCTTCTGATTGTCAAATCATCTAATGAGCAAAATAAATGCTCAAAAAGACTTTGAAAGCTATCTGCTTGGCCCTAAACATTGTTGGAACTTCTTTTGAACTGGATGAGCTGCTGAAGCGCGAGAAAATACCTTGATCCCATGCCCAAAAGAACCATGCAAATGCAGAAATGACAATGCAAAAATGAGATAAGACATAAGCCAGTTAGAACAAGAACACGAAGGCAAATTTTGGGGTGCTACACTTATAGCCGGGGTATACTGGTCACATGGACTATTTTGATTCTGCATTTTGAAGTTGGATTGCTTTCGGAGAAGCTGTCGATGTTCCTCTGTGTTGTTCATTGATCAAAAAGGAAATTTCCATCTTTATTTTAAAAGCAGAAGTAAATTTGAAAACAAAAGTAAAATTCTTTTTTTTTGTTTCAAGAATGTTAATAAAATAAAATGTCATTTTGGCAGAGCAAAATAAATGAGAATTGTAAACAAAGGGCACAAGAGCTTAAATTTTCATTGATATAATGGTAATCAGCCAAACGCATGATACCATGGAGCATTACAAAGTTTAGAATATGGTAATTTAAAGGAAAAGGGGCTACATTGAAACATAATGACCGCTATCCTTCCACAAACTTTGAATTCTGGATATTTTTGAGCTTCTGTCGAAGATGACCTTGATTGAGGATTTCTCGACAGATGACGTTGCCGCTGGTGAGCCAATCTTGTCGGATGTAGTTACTTGCCATGAATCCCTAACTTTTGCCTAGATTGCCCTTTCGGGTTTTCAATCCATCGGGATGATCGTTTTCTATGTCTCTAATTTTTGTCTGGACCACCCTTTCGGGTTTTCAATCCAACGAGACATTTTTTTTATTTAGGCGAACTATTTCTTGACTACATCAATATTTGTGGGGTAAGTAAACTCTTCTCCATCCATGGTTGCGAGTCTCAAGGCACCGTCTGAGAAGGCTTTCTTAACAACATAGGGGCCATCATAATTCAGAGTCCATTTGCCCCTGGAATCAGTGAGAAATGATTGTATCTTCTTGAGCACGAGGTCTCCTTCTCTAAAGACACGGGGTCGGACTTTTTTTCCGAACGCTTTCTTCATCCTTTGTTGATATAACTGACCATGGCATAAAGCCTTCATTCCCTTCTCTTCAATTAGATTTAGTTCATCATATCTGCTCTGACACCAATTAGCTTCCGTTAACTTGGTTTCCATCAATACTCACATTGACGGGATCTCTACTTCTATGGGGAGCACTGCTTCCATGCCATATACTAGAGAGAAAGGGGTTGTCCCTGTTGAAGTGCAGACAGATGTGCGATAACCATGAAGAGCAAAGGTTAGCATCTCGTGCCAGTCTTTGTAGGTTACAACCATCTTCTGAATGATTTTCTTAATGTTCTTATTAGCTGCTTCTACCGCTCCATTCATTTTAGGCCGGTTGGGAGACGAGTTATGGTGTTCAATTTTGAACTCAGCACACAACTCTTTCATCATATTTTTATTTAGGTTCGATCCATTATCAATAATGATCTGGCTTGGAACACCATAACGACAGATGAGATTGTTGTTTATAAATCAGACCACCACTTGTCGGGTCACATTGGTGTATGTGAAGGGAAATCACGATTCAAAAACGTAGCAGAATTTAAAATTTCCCTTTAGCGATCCTTACGAAAGATCATGATTAGTGATAGAATGGTTAACTCTTGTGGCGATGAAACCTTTGATTCTGACTTGAGGGAATGATCACGAGCGATGTACAATGAACAACACATCTACTCAGTCCACACGAGCAACTTCCTTCAGTCTCAGTGCCAGCTACTACGATTGAAGGCTTTGAGTGAGGAATAGAGAGAAAGAAAATATGGCTAGGGTTTCACAGTTGAATTTTTATCAAGTGTTTATGCTTCTGCACAAGGTTTATATTTATACAACCACTTGTGTGGGCTGCAAGCTAAAAAGCCCACTTAAGTGCACGCACACCATATCTTATGATGTACCGTATATCACTTAAGCACACAGTACCTTACCACAATCCGTATTCCACTTACGTGCATCGTACCTAACGGTGTTACATATTTACCTAAGTACACTATACCTTATGGTGTTCCTTATTTACTCTACCTCTTATCAAATTGTCCTTATGTGTGTGACCCTGTAGGATTTTGTGACGTTGGTAATTATATTAAATCATGCATTTAACATAATAAACAGTGAGCGGTATCTGTCATACCCCAAATTTTGACCACTAAGATTTCCCATCATTGTGCAAATCATCACCACAATATGGATGTATCATTATGCCTCATCAGTCTCCCCAAAGATGGGTGAGCATTCACTACAAACAAGAATTAGGGTTTCAAGCCCTCTAAGGGAACTTAGACAAAGGATCAATCAAGAATTGACATGATCTTCAACTTGTATAACTTCTCAAACACCCACAAAGGATCAAGAGGACCCCCACATCAAGAATCAAGCACAAGGTTGCAGCATCCCAAGTGGATTAAGCCTCAAGATCGCTAGTGTCACCAAAATAGGGTTTTGGTCGACTGAGGCCTCCAGATAAAATTTTCATCTGGGCATGAGCCAATGCGTCAAAACATAACCTAAGATACTCCAAGGGACCTCATGGACCCAATCATCAAGTCAATTTAGCCTCAGGGGATGCATTCATCAAAAATCAGGAATTAGGACTTGATCCAATACACCCTATATCACCTATGGAATCCATCTATTAAGTTTGATTTAGGTCAAGGACTTGATTTCATAGAGGATCGCACAGTCTGGAATTCATCTGATAAAAAGTCAATTGTGCACAAAAGTCAAAGTTTGACGTTTTGAGATTTTTCACAATTATGGTTCCTTAACCCTAAAATGATGTTAATGTGTGATTGAAATCATCATTCATCAAGAAAAACAAAAGAAAGTGAGATAACTTGTAAAAGGGGTAGCCATAAAAAAAAAACTTAGAATTTTTCTAAGTTATGAAACAAAGTGGCTAGGACACCAACTTCCAAGGATCATAACTTGAGATCCAAGCAACCATTTTGAATGATCCAAAGATGGATTTTTAGCTCTCATGGCATACTTTAAAAGTGTCAACTACACCTCATTCCAATTCCTCATGGATTTTAAGTTATGGAGTGACCAAAATGACAAAAACATGAAAATGTCACTTTTTCCAACACTTAGTGAAATTTTCACTAAGTCAGAATCTGTTTCACTTTTATCAAAATGTAGGGGACTTGAATCCAAAAAGTGTCAAGACAAACTATGATCACACATGTGTTGTATCATATGAGAACTTTCCAAAATGGCCAAGAACTCCATCAAATTCCATCTGAGCTAAGAATTATGACAGCTGCAACATGCCTTGCTGCAACTGTCATGACAAGGAAGATTTGTGCACATTGGCTCGATTTGATCAATTTGTGCAAATGCCAAGCAATTTTATCCATATACACACCTCAAGGGGAGACCAAGGATGGACAAACACTGATCCATAAGCCTCCCAAGTCTTTGGAACTACATATAGGTTTGGCACCCCTAAAAGCCAAAGATGCTTCAAGACTCCAATTTTGTTTTGGAGCATTCAATGGATGCTTAGAGGTGGCATGTATCAGAGCAAAAATGAACACTTCAGTAAAGCCTTATCCTTAAATCAAAGAACCATAGGCCTGTGCTCTAACCTCTAGTCAATGGCTAGAGGAGACTTGAGATTCCAAAGTGATCCAATTAGCCAACAGCCTGCTGCAGCCACCATTCACTATTGCTTGAAAAACAAACTTGCTCTACTATAAATAGAACTCATTTATGCTTAGTTTAAGTACACCAAAGCAGCCAAACTGATGCTTTCCTCAAAATCTCTTTTTTCACTCCAAATTTACCTTCTAAAGCAAGTCACTATCGGGTTGAGTTTGAGAGCAACTCCAACCAAACCAATCACACACACATCTCATAAACATCATATAGAAGTGATCCAAACACTTAAACAACATCTGGAACACCAATTTCACAAAATCACCAGCCAATTGCTCAAGTTTTCAACCAAGTTGCAGCTGAGGTACCATAATCTGTTCCAGTCCATTTCAAATCACTCCAAGCATTAATACACACTCCATATGGTGTAGGGAAGCTGTTCAGATCATCACAAATCATCTGTAACACTTCTAACTCAATAATAAAATTGCTCTTGCTTCCACGACCTTCAAGTAAGTCTAAACATGGTCATCTCTTAATCTATGCATATTTCCTCGCACAATACTTTTGCCAAATGTTCATAATCATGCGTAGAATGTATCCCCTCCATTAATTGCCTTGTATAAATCGTGCTATTTCATATATTTGATATTTTTGCAAAGAATTAATGGTTATTTGTTTTTTAACATTTAAAATATTTTTTCTTTCTTGATTTAACAAACTTAATTGGTTTCCAATCATTTTGTGGATAAAAACATGATTTTTCAAACATTAATCCAAGATCACAACTTGTTTTTCACACATGTTTGATAATTTTGATCATTTTAATCAAATTTTTATTTAATTTAAAATACATTTTGAAATGAATTTAGGGTTTTGATCTTAATCACCCTAAACAAATCTTTTTCACACTCATGGGCCTCTAATAGAGTGTAAAACCCAAACCCCTTTTGAAAACCAAAATAATTTGGGCCTCGGTCATCGTATAAGACCCACTGTGTTTTCAAACCTCGGCGCGATTGCCATTTTTCAAACAAATAATCATCTGGGCCTCTCCTCGAGCTATAAGTCCCATTCCTTTTCTTAAAAATCTTTTAGGCCTCTAATAGAGTGTAAGACCCAACCCCTTTGTAAATAATACCTTTTGGGCCTCACACATTGTATAAGTCCCTCTGTTATTTTCAAACGTTCGACGCGATCGTCGTCTTTTTAACAAAATCAACTGGGCTTCTCCTTGAGCTATAAGACCAATCTCTATTCATTTTTAAACTTTTGGGCCTCTCCTTGAGGTGTAAGACCCAATCCTCTTTTGACCAAAACTCTTAGGGCCTCAGTCGTTGTATAAGACCCGATACAAAATAACAGTACCATCACTGTTAAAATTTGGGCCTCTCCCTGAGCTTTAAGCCCCGATCTCTGTTCAAAATACTTTCTCCTTTGATTTTGAATCCAAATGTATAGTTGCTATCAAAACTTTCTTTAATTTCTTTGTTGAACAACTAATAAAACAACATGGAAGCTCTACAATGGGTAAGTGTTTATCCGCTTTCTTTTATATGCTTTCTTAGTCTTCTTTCATACTCCTTTTAATACTTGTCATATATAAATTGTATATATACTAATATTGTTATTTAGAGTTTTCCTCGATAACTACGTCTAGAACTAGGTAAAGCCTCGTTGGTCACTCTTTAAATACAAACAAGACTAGATCCCCATAGGATTTCCATATACAATCTTCCCTTCTCTTGGGGTTAATCAATATGGAACAAAGAGAAAGGCATTATTCTCGGTGAACCTTTTCTCAGACTGTTACCCTTAGAAATTGTCAAAGAAATTCTACTCCCCAGAGTTGATTTATTCTCCGTGAATCACATCTCTTGAGTTTCTTCCAAATACTCGAACTTTCCTGGAATGATCTCTTCTCTGTGAATTGCATTTCTTGAACTTCTCTTGGTTTTGGGACCCACAGGCTTCCTAAAAACATCCCCACATCCTCTTGGGCTTTGTACAAGGACCCTTCGGCTTCTTAGAAGTTTTCATGCCTTCTCTTGGTCTTAATACAAGGACCCTAATGACCTCTTAAAGGTATAAGACAGAACTTAGTCATTCTTTGCTAGAGCAGTCTTTCCAGTGTCAAACCTCTGGCCACTTTATGGTTGATTCTCATCCCTTAAGGCCCTTGCCGTTTTTTGGGCATCCTACAAAAGATAAAACTCTTCAACACCAGTAGACTTGGAGAGTCTAAACCCCCTTTGAGTCTCAAAGACATTCTCAAGTTCTTTTCAAACATAGGAAAAAACACCGATCACTCTGGATAAATCTCCAGCAGAAACCTGGTCTCTCTCATGAGAGTTCCCCATCCTTGGACCTGCCTATGGATCTAATCCTCAGCAGTAAGATAGCCTCCTCTTAGGCTTTGTATAATGATCTTTCCTCAACACAGTCAGCCTTCTCTTGGGCTTTGTACAATGATCCTCCCCCAGCGGAGTCAACCTTTTCAGACACACTTGTTGAGTCAATCACTCTTCAGACTCTCTTGTTGAGTCAATCACTCTTCAGACTCTCTTGTTGAGTCAATCACTTCACAGACTCTCTTGTTGAGTCAACCATTTTTCAGTCTCTCTTGTTGAGTCCATCACTTTTCAAGACTCTCTTGTTGGGTCAGTCTCCTTTTAGCCTCCATCTTGGGGTTTGTACGAGACATCAAATCACTCTCTTGTTGAGTATAAAAGACTCTCTTGTTGAGTCAACTCTTTTAGCCTCCGTCTTGGGCTTTGTACAAGACATGTAAAAGCACTCTCTTGTTGAGACAAAATCATTTCTGCCTCCGTCTTGGGCTTTGTACAAGACACATATAAACCTCCCCAACGGAGTCAAAAATCCTTTTTAGCCTCAATCTTGGGCTTTGTACAAGACAGAAAGAACAATTTTCCTCGGAAAAGTCAAACCGTTAGCCTCATCTTAGGCTTCATATAATGATATCCCCAAAGAGTCAGTCTCTTTCAGCCTCCGTCTTGGGCTTTGTACAAGACACCAATATATTCAATCTCTTGTTGAGTCGGTCTCATACAGCCTCCTCTTAGGCTTTGTATAAGGACTTCCCTAGTGGAGTCAATCAACCTTGGACTTCCCTCTTTAGGATGACAAATTCTCTTTCAGTCAACCTTTTAGCTTCAATCTTGGGCTTTGAACAAGACACAAATATTCCTTTTAGCCTTTGTCTTGGGCTTTGAACGAGACACCAAAACATCTTTTTCCTCCCTTAGAATAGGAGGAACTACGATTGCTCTGATTTCCATGTTTCGTTTAAACGGGAATACGTAGGCATAAGATTGCGAAATCTTAGCGAGCATACTAAACAAAAACTCTAGGTCCAGTACCTTCATACATCAATAAAAAATGAGGCCCAATACCTCACCAAAATCATCAAAAATTCTCAATCTTACTCCATCATATTTCCCAAGAAACTTTCCCAAACCCATTAACAAATAAACACCATCAAGTACAAAGCAAAACCTAAAGCTAATATCCTGTGGATAACCACATATACGATGGGTAACTGACAACTGCCCATTGTATAACCTGACCCCGGACCCCCTATCTCTTTAAGTGCTTGTTCAGTTAAACATTCGCGTGCCAGGTTAGTTTTAGATACCTTCCCTTTCCCTTCCAGCTTCATGGGATAAATAAGAAATCAGAAAGTAGCACCCCTTTCTCCTCAAGGAGGAAAACCCAGTTCCAGCGATAAGGTGGTCGCGTCACCTACAAAAATCGCTCGCTACAGAAAAATGGCGACTCTGCTGGGGAGTCATTTTATTATTTAGGACTAGGATTATTATAGCTCCTAAGAGGTCTAGGATGTTAGCTTTAGGAATGAATATATATATATATATATATATATATATATATATATATATATATATATATATATATATATATATATATATATATATATATATATATATATATATATATATACTGCTTTTCCTAATTGATATCCATGTTTATTTTGCTGCTAATGAGAATGCGTGTGATACCGCATCTGGAAAGATTGAGTATACACCTAAGATAGGTGATGGCACGAGAGGAGTAATCTTATTGGGAGTGAATCCCAAGTAAGAGGTCCTGGTAGACAATCGGATCAGTGGAGATACCCTTGGAGATACCCTTGTTCGATTGGGTTATCTGAGAAGCTGAGGATTTTAGTATACTGAAACCATGTTACTATTTTATAGTGCGGAAGCTATCGGAAATAGTTGTCACGCAATACTACCCTCATTTGAGATTACTCTAAGATACATCAGCTCGCTTGTGTAATTCCAGCCTGCTATTGTTATCCCAAGAGGGGTCAATGATTTTGCAGACAGGTACAAAAAATCACCAGTAAAAACTTTGGGGATGGGTAGAGCCTTATCTTCATGACACCGAACCTTTGACCTCATGTTTTTTCTATGTTTTTGGGTGCTGCATTCATGCATTCATTTCATTAAAAAACTTAAAACAAGGAAAAATTTCTCTTCTAGTCTCTCTTTTTCAAATTAAACTAAGACAATGATTGCAAATATCAGAGAGAAAGATTGCGTTATGGATTTCGGTAGAAGGGGGACTCACAAGTATACCTTCAAGGTTCCAAAACTAGAGGATTTAAGAGGATTGGCGAGGATGATCACCAACCCTGATGCTTTCAAAGCTAAGTATGGAGGAATGTTGTCTCTGTTAAGGGTCCATGTAATCGAAGGAATCCTGTCCACACTCATCCAGTTCTACGATCTGGTCTATCACTGCTTCACATTCCTGGATTATCAGCTCGCGCCAACACTAGAGGAGTACTCTCACCTGACTGATTTAACTATCACTGACCAAGCTCCCTTTTCTGGACTGGAAGAAATTCCAAAAGATCAAACCATTGCAAAAGCAATTTATTTGGACAAGTCAGAAGTCAGGACTCACATGACCACTAAGGGTGGAATCCAAGGTTTGTCAGCCCGGTTTTTAATAAAGAAAGCCCTGTACTTTGCTAGTATAGGGAACGTGACTGCTTTCTAAAGCATTTTTGCTTTGCTCACCTACGGGTTGTTTCTGTTTCCCAACATTGATAGCTTCGTTGATATCAATACCAATAAGATTTTTCTAATTGGAAACCCCGTACCAACCTTGCTCGCAGATGCTTATCATTCTGTACACTTAAGGAATTTGTACAGCGGAGGAATGATCACATGCAGTGTACCCTTGCTATACAAGTGGTTCATTTCCTATTTACCCAAGTCTGCTGCTTTTTGGGATCAAAAGAATATTTAAGTTGGTCGCAGAGAATCATGTCTCTTACCAACTCTGACATCAATTGGTACAATCGAATCTATGATGGGATCAGGATCATTGACCATTGTGGAAACTTCCCTAATTTACTCCTCATAGGAATTAAAGGAGGAATCAATTATCGTCTGATCTTAGTTCGTCGTCAATTCGGATACCTGATGAGGCATGTCCCACATAATGCTCATCTGAAAGGTCTTTTCTTCAAGGAAGGAGAAAATGACAGGGCACTAAAGACAGAAATAGTGCATGCCTGGAAACATGTTCACAGGAAAGGGAGAGAGACTCTAGGAAAACCAGATTGTATCTCTGTGGAGCCTTATCTCCACTGGGTGCAAACTAGAGCTCTCAAGCTGAGGATGCCTTACCCTTGTCACAAAGTTCTTCCATTAAGGGAATCTGTCCTTTATTTTATGTCTGATACAGAAAAACTTCAGGTTACTCTCGCCAAAGTTCAACAAGAGAAGAGGTCTTGGAAGAACAAGTACCGTATTCTTAATGTGGAGTGCAAGAAAATACAACAACTGTTAAAAGATAAAGATGCTCTGATTGAGATTTTAGAGCAACACGCTGTAGAGAATCAAGGAGACCAAAGAAATTTGCTCGCTCTTTTCACTTGGCAAAGGAATGACAACCCGACAACGGCTCAAGAGCCCCAGTCAAAGAAAAGGAAGATACCAGAACCAGCACCCGATCCCTCCTCGAAGAGGACTCAGGATCCATTAGTTAAGACATTTCCTTTTACAGCACTTTGTAAATTACTGTATTTCCATTTCTGCAATCTTTGAATTCAATAAAACGGGGTTTCCCCACTGTTTGATATTTGCAATCCAATTGTCGAATTTTATTTTGATTAATTAACAAAAAATTAAATTAATATAATCATTGGATATCATTCATCATTCTCACCTAGCACATTCTTCTTCCCTGCGAATCTCACGTTTGAGTCTCGATTGTTGTCTCATTCGTACATTACTCGTGCCAATCGACAAAAGAAAATTGATGATCTTGAGGAAGAGAATAGAGGGTTGAGGGAAGAAATCGACACTCTGAAAGAAGATCTGAGGAAACTTCACAATGACATGCAATCTCTGGCAGCAGCCCAGATGCAACAACAAAGGGCTGTGATCTCAGATATCACATCTACGCCCATAGTGGAAAAGTATGATCCTCGGTATAACATGCCAAAAAATCGTCCCTGGGGGATGCCACTCAACTATATCCCAGAAGAATATATTACGCCAATCATGGAAGATCCAGAAACTACAGCAGGAGCCGTTGGGCCTGAAGGTTACAAACTTCGAGAAATCGAAGATGCAAGGGGCATGACAACAACTCCTGAAGGTTACAAACTTCAGGGGAGGGAAGCACCAAGAGTCACTGCCGTAATGACTGTATCACCACCCGTGGTACACACTGTCCCAGAAGGATATATTCCACATATACCTTTTGGTGGAAATGAGAGGAATTCCAGAAACAATTCTTGGAGATGCAGAAAGAACTGCAAGCCATTCGCGGTCAGGATCTATTTGGAAAGGACGCCGCAGACCTTTGTTTTGTCCCCAATGTGAAAGTTCCGCTCAAATTCAAGGTGCCTGAATTTGAAAAATACAAGGGTAACTCTTGCCCTCAAAGTCACTTGGTGATGTACGCTCGGAGGATGTCAACACAGACAGAGAACCAACAGTTACTGATCCATTACTTCTAGGATAGTTTAACCGTTGCCGCACTCAAATGGTACATGGGTTTAAACTGCACTAAGATCGTCACTTTCAGAGATCTTGGAGCTGCCTTCGTTCAACAATATAAGTATAACCTGGACATGGCACCAGACAGAGATCAACTCAGAGCCATGTCGCAGAAGGATAAGGAAACCTTTATGGAGTATGCTCAGAGATGGCGTGAAATTGCCGCCCAGATTTGTCCACCTCTTGAGGAAAAAGAGATGACGAAGATCTTCTTGAAAACCTTGAGTTCATTTTACTACGACAGAATGGTCTCCAATGCGCCCAGTGACTTCACTGAGATGGTGGGCATGGGAGTTCGTCTTGAAGAAGCTGTCTGAGAAGGACATTTAATTAAAGATGCTGGACCATCAAGCAGTACCAAAAGATACGGTAGTACTTTCCCTAAGAATAAAGAGCAAGATATTGGAAATATCTCTCTTGGAAAGCAAAGGCGACGTTACCAACCAGTAGTAGCTGTAACTCCTGCTATCAACCCTGTGCCTGTTCCTACGTGTCAACCTCAGGTTGGTCAGAGCCAAACGAATCAACAACCATATCAGCAAAGGACACAATAGTCTCTTCAGCAGGCTCGTCCTCAGTACAACAACAACCGTACAACGTAACCACCAGGGTTTGACCTTATACCAATGTTGTACGCAGAACTGTTTCCATTACTACTGGACAAGGGACACGTCCAAACCAGGTATCCTTTTACAATTCTGGAAAATCTGGCTTTTTGGTTCAAAGTAGATCAGATCTGTCCTTACCATCAAGGAGGACCAGGGCATAACATAGAAAACTACCTCAGTTTCAAATCTGATGTACAGAAGCTTGTCAGGAACGGGGTCTTATCCTTCAAGGATACAAATCCAAATGTTCAGACGAACCCGTTGGCTAAACATGAGAAAGTTGCAGTCAATTTGATAGAGGGAAAGTCTAACCACAACTATCAAATTCATGATGTACTCTTATTAAGGGCTAATCTGGTCAAGATGCATCGTAGACAGAGCGGGTACGGTCATGTACCACCTCATAACTATCACCAGTGTGATATATGCTCGAAAAACAATCAAGGGTGTTCTGTGGTGCAATCAGCTCTACAGGAACAGTTAGATCTCGGATGGATCCAAGAGCACCGAATTCGGGGGGCAACATAACTTATACGAATTCCAACATCATTCAAAACCACGACATCCGTGCGATGAATGTCAACTTGGTGGCAATACACTCAAGGCAAAGCCAACATCATGATCTGCCACAACACGATTATGATTCCTGTCTGATTTGCTCGGTAAACAATCAGAGATGCTCTTTCGTACAAGAGGCCCTCCAGCGTCAGATGGATCTTGGATGGATCCAGGACTACCGTGATAAAAATCCCTGTCAACTCAACATGATTCAAATTTTCGATATTCGCCTGAAGAATACCAGCATGGTGGAGTTACACGCTAAGCAAGTCCAGCTTAGTTTTCTGACTTCGCATGAGTATCATAACTGTAAAGTATGTCGTGGGAGTAACCAAGGTTTTGCACTCGTTCAAAGAACTTTACAACACTTGTTAAACCACTGGTGGCTTCCGATCTATCTAGATGAAGACACACAACAAGTCAGTATGATCGACGGGAACCCTACTAGGCATCAAAGTCAGGATGTTCGATCAATGGAAACCAATCTGGTGAAGTTACACTGCATACAAAGCGGACGTGGCTGGGTGCCACCATACAACTTCGAGTGTTGTAGAGTTTGCTCGGAGAATAATCAAGGGTGCTACCTCGTGCGAGCAGCCCTTCAAAGTCAGTTGGACCATAAGGTTATTCAACCATGGTCAAGCTCTGATTCAATGTCAAACTATCATCTTGATCAAAGCAGGGATGTTATCTTGATCCCTAAGCGAGAAGTGGCCAAAGACGTATGTGCCATAATCCCTCTACTCCATGAATCAAGAGTTCCACTTGATGGTTGAAAGATTCTCAACCTCGAACCAATTGAGGCTGGTTATAATGGTCAGAAAAATCATAAGGCTCCTGTAGTTATCTATCTGCCAGGACCAGTACCGTACAAATCCGATAAGGCGGTCCCTTACAAATACGTTGCCACAACAATTAAGAATTGAAAAGAAGTTTCATTACCCTCCGTCGTGAATATTGCAGACATTAGTCGAGTAACCCGGAGCGGTCGAATCTTCAACCAAGGAGTTGGAGAATCTTCCAGAGAAAAGGAGCCTCAAACAGAAGTTCCCAATCAACCGGTCGGTCAGTTCAATGGTCCCGACCTTTCAACAAACAACAATGAGATACTGAAGCTCATCCAAAAGAGTGAATACAACAATATTGATCAGCTATTGCAAACTCCTTCAAAAATCTCTGTGTTATCTCTTTTACTTAGTTCCGAACCTCACAGAGAGGCTCTACAGAAAGTCTTAGAGCAAGCTTTTGTGGAACAAGATGTGTCAATAAGATAATTCGACAGAATCTTTTCCAACATCACTTCCTGCAATAATTTGGGGTTTAGTGATGAGGAATTTCCAGAAGAAGGAAAAAGTCACAACATGGCGCTTAACATTACAGTCAACTGCCAGGACAATGCTTTAGCCAGTGTACTGGTAGACACAAGATCGGCTCTGAATGTCATGCCGAAGTTCACTTTAATGCGACTATCATTTAAAGGATCCCTGATGAGGGGCAGTGAGGTCACCGTCAAAGCATTTGACGGATCCTGAAAAGCAGTTATTGGCAAAGTCGACCTTTCCATAACTATCGATCCTCACACTTTCCAGGTCATGGATGTCCGGGCAGCATACAACTGTTTATTAGGAAGACCTTGGATACACCAGGCTGGGGCAGTCACTTCAACACTGCACCTGAAACTAAAGTTCTTCAAGAATGAGCAACTAGTCACAGTCTGCGGAGAACAAGCCTTGATCGTGAGTAACTTATCATCGTCCACTTGTGTGGAACCGTAAGAGGTTGTTGGAACCCAGTTCCAAGCACTTTCGGTGAGCAATGATGGTCAATCAGAAAAAGAAGCGTACAAAGATGCTCTCGAAGTAATCAAGGATAACAATGCCAAAGGATGGGGACAACTTGTCATCCCTACTGATAACAAAACAAAGAAGGGTCTTGGTTTTTCCTCAACTTGTACCCAGACTGCTACTAACGATGAAAGTTTTCATCCCATTCAGGATTTCTTCCACAGTGGAGGTTTCCTTCACCTAGTGCCTCGAGAAGTGCATACCATCAACGAGGGTGATCCCTCCGATACGGATGAAGAGTGGAAATCCTATCTTAACGAGGACGGTTATATGTCTCAGGAAGAGGTACCTACGCCAATTTGCTATCCCGCACAGAGTCTGAGATATATACCAAGGTCAGATGTCAAGATGATATATGGAGATTGTGATCCAGAAGGATGTCGTGCTCCACCAAAATCATTAGAGGAAGACACTCTGATGAAGGACAACTTTGACCATGACTATTATAGCCTAATGGATGGCCTGTTTATGTGGCAGCCGTACCCAGGAGACTTGGGACAAGAGAGTCAGCCCAACGATGCTTATCAACTGAGCATCATAGAAAAGAATACCTGCGTCCCCACCATGTCATGGGATCAGTACTCAAGGCATTCAGACTATACCCAGCACGATGATGAATTTGTAAAGATTGCAGGACTAGAATTCATCAACTATGCTTTTCCCGAGGTCAACGTCATCGAAAGAGATGACTCTTCCAATTCCACAGAAGTGTGGGACACCTTAAGACAACCAAGTGGCAAGTTCGACTACTTGGTCAAGTACACCGCTCCTGAGAGCTCTCGTATCAGGGTCGAAGACATCCAGCCAATTGGATAGGGAGATTTACCTGAGAGCACAAATACTATGCAAGATGCAACAGAAGAGTTTGTCTACGACAACTCTGCCTGGGAAACAGATTCCAACGATCCTGCTCCACCAGAAATCAGTGTCATTTCTGAAGACAAATCAAGAAAGAAGGTACCAGACTTTGTGATTCACCGAGGAGTTTGCCGCCAATGGGTTGTTGTCGACGTTCCGAAAGTCGTTCATAAGTCTAAGTAATTTCCATCTTTACTTTAACCTTTCACCCGGCCCAGGTGAAACGGCTATTTTGATAGGGCTCACTTTCTGTAAATTTCCCTCTTTGTTTTGTCCAAAGCGATAGAGTTTTGTTTTATAGGGCTGTAATTTCAAGAATCGACAAGATCATAAATAAAATAACGTCGTTCTTTAATTTCTGCATTTATTGTTGTTTTCTCTTTTCGCTTTTTTAGAAAATGGTAATCCTAAAAAACAACTCAAATAATAAAAATAAGCAGTTATCAAAAAATACACTACACACACTCTTGCATTCTCTCTATCTCTTCTAAAAACAAATCATCACGTCATGCAGATTGCTTGTTTTAAACCCCATTGAAACATACGATCCAATGCCTTCTCCCAACTTTGAATTCCCAGTATTTGAGGCTGAAGAAGAAGATGATGACGAAATTCCAGAAGAAATCTCACAACTACTCATACAAGAGGAAAGGTCCATTGAACCTCACAAAGAGCCGTTGGAAACGGTAAACTTGGGTTCAGGAGAAGAGAGAAAAGAAATCAAGATTAGGGCACTGCTCAGTCCAACTATCAAAGAAAGTTTGATAAAGCTTCTCAAAGAATTTCTCAATGTGTTCGCTTGGTCCTATCAGGACATGCCAGGGTTGGATACAACATCGTGGAACATCATCTACCGTTGAGATCGGAATATCCGCCAGTGAAGCAGAGGTTGAGATGGACTCATCCAGACATGGCCATCAAAATCAAAGAGGAAGTACAGAAACAGATTGATGCGGGTTTCCTCGCTACATCAGAATATCCTCAATGGCTAAACAACGTCGTACCAGTTCCAAAAAAGGACGGAAATGTCAGAATGTGTGTAGACTACAGGGATCTAAATAAGGCCAGTCCAAAGGATGACTTTCCTTTACCACACATTGACATGCTGGTAGACAGTACAACAAAGTTCAAAGTATTCTCCTTCATGGATGGATTCTCGGGCTATAATCATATAAAAATGGCATCGAAAGACATGGAGAAAACTTCATTCATCACCCCGTGGGGCACTTTTTGTTACAAGGTAATGCCGTTCGGTTTGAAGAACGCCAGGGTAATTTATCAAAGGGCCATGACTACTCTCTTTCATGACATGATACACAAAGAAATCGAGGTATATGTCGATGATATGATTGCCAAGTCTAAGATAGAGGAGGAGCATGTGACCCACCTGTCAAAGCTATTCGAGCGGTTAAGAAAGTACAAACTCCGCTTGAATCCCAATAAGTGAAAATTTGGTGTCCGTTCAGGGAAACTTTTAGGGTTCATCGTCAGCCAGAAAGGAATTGAGGTTGATCCTGGTAAAGTCAAGGCCATTCAAGCAATGCCTTCTCCAAAGACTGTAAAACAAGTCAGGGGATTCCTGGGACGTTTGAACTACATTTCCAGATTTATATTCCTCATGACTGCGACATGTGCGCTAATCTTCAAATTACTCAAAAAGAATCAAGACTGCGTTTGGACAGAAGACTGCCAAACTGCCTTCAATAGTATTAAGGAATACCTGTTGAATCCACTGATTTTATCACCTCCAGTGGAAGGAAGACCACTGATCTTCTACTTAACAGTCTTGGAAGACTCAATGGGTTGTGTACTTGGTCAACAAGACGAAACAAAAAGGAAAGAGTCTGCCATCTACTATTTAAGCAAGAAATTCACCGACAGCAAGACTCGGTACACTATGCTTGAGAAAACTTGCTGTGCTCTAGCTTGGGTAGCCAAACGTCTTCGCCAGTATATGGTTCGTCACACTACTTGGTTAATATCTGAAATGGTTCCAATCTAGTATGTCTTTGAAAAGCCTGCTCTCACGGGAAGGATTGGCCGTTGACAGATGTTGTTATCAGAATATGACATAGAGTACCACGCTCAAAAAGACGTTAAGGGAAGTATTTTAGCCGATTATTTGGCTCATCAGCTGATTGACGATCAGGAATCAATCGGATTTGACTTCCTAGACGAAGATGTCATGTATTTAAAAATGAAAGATTGTGATGAACCGCTACCCAGTGAAGGGCCATAACCAGGTTCACAATGGGGCCTAATCTTTGACAGAGCTGTAAATCATTATGGAAACATAATTGGGGCAATCATCATAACACCTCAGGGTACCCATATTCCTTTCACTGAGATACTAACATTCAAATGTACAAACAACGAGGCCGAATACGAAGCTTGTATCATGGGTCTCGAAGAAGCTATTGACTTGAGGATAAAGAACTTGGATGTATATGGCGACTCAGCCTTGGTTATCAATCAGATCAAAGGAGATTGGAACACATACCAATCAGGACTGATCCCTTACAAAGATTATGTGAGAAGGTTGTTACCCTTCTTCAACAGAATCGAGTTTCATCACATTCCTCGTGAAGAGAATCACATGGATGATGCATTAGCCGCTCTATCTTCGATGATTAGTGTAGGTCAATGGAACGACCTACCTAAGATCGACATAATGTGTCTTGCGAGGCCTGCTTACATCTTCACGATTAAAGCAGTCATAGACGACAGACCTTGGTATCACGATATCAAATGCTTCCTTCAGAAACAAGAATACCCACCTGGGGCATCCAGGAAATATAGAAAGACCCGCAGAAGGCTAGCAGGTAGTTTCTTCCTGAGCAGTGATACACTCTATAAGAGAAATTTTGACATGGTCTTGCTTAGATGCGTAGACAACCCAGAAGCAGACGCACTGATGAAAGAAATTCACAAAGGATCCTTTAGTACTCATGCCAACAGACACACAATGGCAAGAAAAATTTTGAGAGCAGGGTACTACTGGTTGACCATGGAATCCGATTACTATAAGTACAAGAGAAGGTGTCACAAGTGTCAGATATACTCAGACAAAATCCATGTACCGCCTACACATCTCAAAGTTCTCTCTTCCCCATGGCCTTTTTCCATATGGGGAATCGACATGATTGGCATGATTGAACCCAAGGCTTCGAACGGACATCGGTTCATCCTGGTAGCCATTGACTACTTCACCAAGTGGGTCAAAGCAGCGTCATACGCTAATGTAACCCGACAAGTTGTGGTCCTCTTTATCAAAAACAATCTCATCTGCCGTTATGGTGTTCCGAGCCAGATCATTATAGATAATGGATCTAACTTGAATAATAATATGATGAAAGAGTTGTGCGCTGAGTTCAAGATTGAACACCATAACTTATCTCCCTACCGACCTAAGATGAACAGAGCAGTAGAAGTGGCTAACAAGAGCATCAAGAAGATTGTTCAGAAGATGGTTGTAACCTACAAAGATTGGCACGAGATGCTACTCTTCACTCTTCACGGTTATCGCATATCTGTTCGCACTTCAATAGGGGCAACCCCTTTCTCTCTAGTATATGGCTTGGAGGCAGTGCTCCCCATAGAAGTAGAGATCCCATAAATTCGGGTATTGATGGAAGCTAACCTAACAGAGGCTGAATGTTGTCAAAGTTGACACGATGAGCTGAATCTAATCGAAGAAAAGTGAATAACGACACTATGCCATGGTCAGTTGTATCAACAAAGAATAAAGAAGGCATTCGACAAAAAGGTTCGATCTCGCATCTTTAGGAAAGGAGACCTTATGCTAAAAAAGATACAATCATTTCTCACTGAATCCTGGGGCAAATGGACTCCGAATTATGACGGCCCTTATGTGGTCAAGAAAGCTTTCTCAGGCGGTGCCTTGAGACTCACAACCATGGATGGAGAAGAATTTTCCCACCCCACAAATGTTGACGTAGTCAAGAAATACTTCGGCTAAACTAAAAAAATCGTCTCGGTGGATTGAAAACCCGAAAGGGCGGTCCAGGCAAAAATTAGAGACATAATAAAAAAAATCATCCCGGTGGATTGGAAATCTCAAAGTACAATCCAGGCAAAAGTTAGGGATTAATGGCAAGTAACTACGTCCAACAGGGGCAAATTCCCCAGCGGCAGTCATGTCATCCATCAAAAAACTCCAGTCAAGGTCATCTTCGACAAAAGCTCAGGATGCCCGAAATTCAAAGTTGGTAGAAGGATAGTGGTCGTTATGTTTCAATGTAGCCCTGTTCCCTTAAATTACCATTTTCTAAACCTTGTAAATACTCTATGGGATCACGCACTTGGCTGATTTCCATCCTAACAATAAAATTTGAGCCCTTGTGCTTTTGTTTGCAATTCCTATTTGTTTTAGCTTTACAGAACGATATTTTTAACATGATCAACGATTCTTGAAATAAAACAAAAATGAGTTTACTTGTCAAATTTTTTTCTGCTTTAAAATAAAGATGGAAATTCTTTTGACTGTTGAACATCGAAAGAACATCAATTGCTTCTCCAAAGGTGTTTGAACCTCAAAGTGCAGAATCAAAGTACTCCATCCAAACCAGTACGCCTGAACGAAGGATCAACTATAGCAGGTGTGATTTTCCCATCTGATATCCCCGACAGAGTTTTTACCTCCTATGTCCGACCAACGATTGTTCCCCACAGGGACTATCTCTCTTAAGCAAGGCAGAATTTCTATTTTGGACCAAATGGTATTTCTTCATCCACTGCAGTGGCCGAGTATCCAGTCGTGTTCATCCACTAGTCTGTATGTCGTGTCAGTTTTGTCAACATATACATACATACATCATGCATTATTGATTTACATTCATATTCATATTGCATCACTATATCTCTAGTCGGTCTTATCCCCTAGTGATAAAAGTCCTTTCATCAATTGAGTTGTCAGTTCTTTCCTCGTCAGGAAATGTTGCATCTGCATAATATCTCCTCCGGTTTATTTCTGGGATGAATTGGACCTTGACCACTTTGATAACTTGAACCTTTGAAAGACCCACTCTTCGCCATTGAAGATGACATCTTCGCTTTCCCAAATTAAGGAAAAATCCCCAAAGAGAGCCTCGCAACTAAAGACTCTCAGCAACATAGTGGTTCTTCTCTCCAGAAAATCAATGTCACTGAAGTCATCAGCACCTCAAAATTGGGGTACATTGTATGGCATTTCTCTGAGAAGGTCTCGAAGAAAAGTATGATGTAATATCCCCAAGCGGAAAGCAGTCTCTCAAGAGACTCTTTTTCCCCAGTAGAGTCGACAAATGGCATCCCCAAACAGAGAAGTTTGTACACCTCTGCAACTCAGGCGAATGGGTTCCCCAGTAAATCTGACATCAAAACTTTTTCCCATCAAATGACATCTCCCCAGGAAAATTCGGCGAGAAGTTTGAGGAAAACCGCTACACATAGCGTCCCTTGTCAAGAAAGTTTTTTGACAAAAGAAACTGAGACCAGTTCCTTGGTAGGAAACCAGGATCGAGGGGATGTTTATATCAGAAACTTAGACCAGTTCCTTGGTTGGAAACCAGGATCGAGGGGAAGTTTATTTCAGAAACTGAGGCCAGTTCCCTGAAGACCAGGATCGAGGGGAAGTTTTACCTTTTCTAACTATCATTGCTTAGAAAAAGAAGATGGATGGGCAAACTGCCAACCATAACCACCGTCAAAAATTTTGCGTATTCCGATATTTAATCATCTTGCACCCCGAATGCCCGAATACCTTCGCCATTCACACCTTCGGGTCCAAGAAGATTAAATAGGGGCATCTGTCATACCCCAAATTTTGACCACTAAGATTTCCCATCATTGTGAAAATCATCACCACAATATGGATGTATCATTATGCCTCATCAGTCTCCCAAAAGATGGGTGAACATTCA
Source organism: Lathyrus tuberosus (assembly GCA_022829125.1). Taxonomy (NCBI): domain Eukaryota; kingdom Viridiplantae; phylum Streptophyta; class Magnoliopsida; order Fabales; family Fabaceae; genus Lathyrus; species Lathyrus tuberosus. Next base: position 7,385,895 of record JALAZF010000123.1, on the reverse strand, counting down.
CTACAAACAAGAATTAGGGTTTCAAGCCCTCTCAGGGCACTTAAACAAAGGATCAATCAAGAATTAACATGATCTTCAACTTGTCTAACTTCTCAAACACCCACAAAGGACCAAGAGGACCCCCACATCAAGAATCAAGCATAAGGTTGCAGCATCCCAAGTGGATTAAGCCTCAAGATCGCCAGTGTCACCAAATTAGGGTTTTGGTCGACTGAGGCCTCCGGATAAAATTTTCATCCGGGCATGAGCCAATGCTTCAAAGCATAACCTAAGATACTCCAAGGGACCTCATGGACCCAATCATCAAGTCAATTTAGCCTCAGGGGATGCATTCATAAAAAATCAGGAATTAGGGTTTCTTGACCTAATTCACCCCTAAGTTGACTTTTGGGACAAAATATGAGCCAAGACCTCAAGACATGATTTGAGGGTCTCTAACACACCACAGTTATCCATTTGCAACAATGGATTGATCCAAGAAGCTTGATCTACAAGTTTCAATTTCATCTGGACCACAATTAGGGTTTTGAAGAAAAAATCAACTGTGCCTTTGACTTTTGACAAGGCATGCTCTCAAGCCTTGGGACATGATCCAATACACCCTATATCACCTATGTAATCCATCTATTAAGTTTTATTTAGGTCAAGGACTTGATTTCATAGAGGATCGCACAATCTGGAATTCATCTGATAAAAATTCAACTGTGCACAAAAGTCAAAGTTTGACTTTTTGAGATTTTTCACAATTATGGTTCCTTAACCCTAAAATGATGTTAATGTGTGATTGGAATCATCATTCATCAAGAAAAACCAAAGAAAGTGAGATAACTTGTAAAAGGGGTAACCATAAAAAAAACATAGAATTTTTCAAAGTTATGAAACAAAGTGGCTAGGACACCAACTTCCATGGATCATAACTTGAGATCCAAGCAACCATTTCAAATGATCCAAAGATGGATTTGTAGCTCTCATGGCATACTTTAAAAGTTTCAACTACACCTCATTTCAATTCCTCATGGATTTTATGTTGTGGAGTGACCAAAATGACAAAAACATAAAAATGTCACTTTTTCCAACACTTAGTGAAATTTTCACTAAGTCAGAATCTGTTTCACTTTTATCAAAATGTAGGGGTATTTTTCACTTGAATCCAAAAAGTGTCAAGATAAACTATGATCACACATGTGTTGTATCATATGAGAGCTTTCCAAAATGGCCAAGAACTCCATCAAATTCCATCTGAGCTAAGAATTATGACAGCTGCAACATGCCTTGCTGCAACTGTCATGACAAGGCAGATTTGTGCACATTGGCTCGATTTGATCAATTTGTGCAAATGCCAAGCAAGTTTATCCATTTGCACACCTCAAGGAGAGACCAAGGAGGGACAAACACTGATCCATAAGCCTCCCAAGTCTTTGGAACTACATATAGGTTTGACACCCCTAAAAGCCAAAGATGCTTCAAGACTCCAATTTTGTTTTGGAGCATTCAATGGATGCTTATAGGTGGCATGTATCAGAGCAAAAATGAACACTTCAGTCAAGCCTTATCCTTGAATCAAAGAACCATAGACCTGTGCTCTAACCTCTAGTCAATGGCTAAAGGAGACTTGAGATTCCAAAGTGATCCAATTGGCCAATAGCCTGCTGCAGCCACCATTCACTATTACTTGCAAAACAAACTTGCTCTACTATAAATAGAACTCATTTGTGCTCAGTTTAAGTACACCAAAGCAACCAAACTGATGCTTTCCTCAAAATCTCCTCTTTTACTCCAAATTTACCTTCTAAAGCAAGTCACTATCTGGTTTTGAGTTTGAGAGCAGCTCCAACCAAACCAATCACATACACACCTCATAAACATCATATAGAAGTGATCCAAGCACTTAAACAACATCTGGAACACCAATTTCACAAAATCACCAGCCAATTGCTCAAGTTTTCAACCAAGTTGCAACTGAGGTGCCATAATCTGTTCCAGTCCATTTCAAATCACTCCAAGCATTCAAACACACTCCATATGGCGTAGGGAAGCTATTCAGATCATCACAACTCATCTGTAACACCTCCAACTCAAAAATCAAATTGCTCTTGCTGCCACGACCTTCAAGTAAGTCTAAACATGGTCATCTCTTAATCTATGCATATTTCCTCGCATAATACTTTTTCCAAATGTTCATAATCATGCATAGAATGTTTCCCCTCCATTAATTGCCTTGTATAAATCGTGTGTGGAATTTCTGAGACTTCATGCAGAATTTAGAGTTCTTGAGGTTTCTCTTTGATTTCTTATTTCATGCTTAAAATAAATGAAATTCAAGACCATAGACATGATCGTGAGGTGAAAACGAGTAGATTGATATGTGGATTGTGTGATTTCATTAAGTATTCAGTGGGATTGATGAGAAAATGCAAATCTGGGCAAAACAGAGCACGCGGGCAAAACCAAGGTGTTCTTGGCGCCCTTTTTCAAACTTTCAAATATTTGAATTTTGTGATTTTATTTAATTGATTCAAAAATTAAATTCTCTCTGGTTTTTAATGATTTTGAGTTGATTCTTTTTATAATAATTCACAAAAATTTTAAAATATTTTATTTTACCAAAAATTCCCAAAAATATTAGCTATTTCATATATTTGATATTTTTGCAAAGAATTAATGGTTATTTGTTTTTTAACTTTTAAAATATTTTTTCTTTCTTGATTTAACAAACTTAATTGGTTTCCAATCATTTTGTGGATAAAAACATGATTTTTCAAACATTAATCCAAGATCACAACTTGTTTTTCACACATGTTTGATAATTTTGATCATTTTAATCAAATTTTTATTTAATTTAAAATACATTTTGATATGAATTTAGGGTTTTGATCTTAATCACCCTAAACAAATCTTTTTCACACTCACGGGCCTCTAATAGAGTGTAAAACCCAAACCCCTTTTAAAAACCAAAATAATTTGGGCCTCAGTCATCGTATAAGACCCACTGTGTTTTCAAACCTTGGAACGATTGCCATTTTTCAAACAAATAATCATCTGGGCCTCTCCTCAAGCTATAAGTCCCATTCCTTTTCTTAAAAATCTTTTGGGCCTCTAATAGAGTGTAAGACCCAACCCCTTTGTAAATAATACCTTTTGGGCCTCACACATTGTATAAGTCCCTCTGTTATTTTCAAACGTTCGACGGGATCGTCGTCTTGTTAACAAAATCAACTGGGCTTCTCCTTGAGCTATAAGACTTATCTCTATTCATTTTCAAACTTTTGGGCCTCTCCTTGAGGTGTAAGACCCAATCCTCTTTTGACCAAAACTCTTTGGGCCTCAGTCGTTGTATAAGACCCGATACAAAACAACAGTACCATCATTGTTAAAATTTGGGCCTCTCCCTGAGCCGTAAGCCCCGATCTCTGTTCAAAATACTTTCTCCTTTGATTTTGAATCCAAATGTATAGTTACTATCAAAACTTTCTTTAATTTCTTTGTTGAACAACTAACAAAACAACATGGAAGCTCTACAACGGGTAAGTGTTTATCCGCTTTCTTTTATATGCTTTCATATACATAACTGTATTGTGGGAAGCTGCGCATGGTTAGTCTTCTTTCATACTCCTTTTAATACTTGTCATATATAAACTGTATATATACTAGTATAGTTATTTAGAGTTTTCCCCGACAACTACGTCTAGAACTAGGTAAAGCCTCATTGGTCACTCTTTAAATACAAACAAAACTAGATCCCCATAGGATTTCCAGATACAGTCTTCCCTTCTCTTGGGGTTAATCAATATGGAACAAAGAGAAAGGTACTATTCTCGGTGAACCTTTTCTCAGACTGTCACCCTTAGAAATTGTCAAAGAAATTCTACTCCCCAGAGTTGATCTATTCTCCGTGAATAACATCTCTTGAGTTTCTTCCAAATACTCGAACTTTCCTGGAATGATCTCTTCTCTGTGAATTGCATTTCTTGAACTTCTCTTGGTTTGGGGACACACAGGCTTCCTAAAAGCATCCCCGCCTCCTCTTAGGCTTTGTACAAGGACCCTTCTTCTTCTTAGAAGTTCTCATGCCTTCTCTTGGGCTTAATACAAGAACCCTAACGACCTCTTAAAGGTATAAGACATAACTTAGTCATCCTTTACTAGAGCAGTCTTTCCAGTGTCAAACCTCTGGCCACTTTAGGGTTGCTTCTCACCCCTTAAGGCCCTTGCCCTCTTTTGGGCATCCTACAAAAGATAAAACTCTTCAACACCAGTAGACTTGGACAATCTAAACCACCTTTGAGTCTCAAAGACATTCTCAAGTTCCTTTCAAACATAGGAAAAAACACCGATCACTCTGGATAAATCTCCAGCAGAAACCCGGTCTCTCTCATGAGAGCTCCCCATCCTTGGACCTGCCTATAGATCTAATACTCAGCAGTAAGATAGCCTCCTCTTAGGCTTTGTATAATGATCTTTCCTCAACACAGTTAGCCTTCTCTTGGGCTTTGTACAATGATCCTCCTCCAGCAGAGTTAACCTTTTCAGACTCTCTTTTTGAGTCAATCACTCTTCCGACTCTCTTGTTGAGTTAATCACTCTTCAGACTCTCTTGTTGAGTCAATCACTTCGCAGACTCTCTTGTTGAGTCAACCATTTTTCAAACTCTCTTGTTGAGTCCATCACTTTTCAAGACTCTCTTGTTGGGTCAGTCTCCTTTTAGCCTCCATCTCGGGGTTTGTACGAGACATCAAATCACTCTCTTGTTGAGTATAAGACTCTCTTGTTGAGTCAACTCTTTTAGCCTCCATCTTGGGCTTTGTACAAGACATATAAAAGCACTCTCTTGTTGAGACAAACTCATTTCAGCCTCTGTCTTGGGCTTTGTACAAGACACATATAAACCTCCCCAACAGAGTCAAAAATCCTTTTTAGCCTCAATCTTGGGCTTTGTACAAGACATAAAGAACATTTTTTCTCGGAAAAGTCAAACTGTTAGCCTCCTCTTGGGCTTCATTTAATGATATCCCCAAAGAGTCAGTCTCTATTAGCCACCGTCTTGGGCTTTGTACAAGACACCAATATATCCACTCTCTTGTTGAGTCGGTCTCATACAACCTCCTCTTAGGCTTTCTTTAAGGACTTCCCAAGTGGAGTCAATCAACCTCTTAGCTTCAACCTTAGGCTTCGATCAAGGCACATAGAAATCAACAATCCCTCTTTAGAGATGACAAATTCTCTTTCAATCAACGTTTTAGCTTCAATTTTAGGCTTTGAACAAGACACAAATATTCCTTTTAGCCTCTGTCTTGGGCTTTGAACGAGACACCAAAACATCTTTTTCCTCCCATAGAATAGGAGGAACTACGATTGCTCTGGTTTCCCTGTTTCGTTTAAACAGGAATACTTAGGCATAAGATTGCAAAATCTTAGCGAGCATACTAAACAAAAACTCTAGGTCCAGTACCTTCATACATCAATCAAAACTGAGGTCACATACCTCACCAAAATCATCAAAAATTCTCAATCTTACTCCATCACATTTCCCAAGAAACTTTCCCAAACCCATTAACAAATAAACACCATCAAGTACAAAGAAAAAGCTAAAGCTAATATCCTGTGGATAACCACATATAGGATGGGTAACTAACAACTGCCCATTGTATAACCTGACCCCGGACCCCCTAATCTCTTTAAGCGTTTGTTCAGTTAAACATTCGCGTGCAAGGTTAGTTTTAGATACCTTCCCTTTCCCTTCCAGCTTCATGGGATAAATAAGAAATCACAAAGTAGCACCCCTTTCTCCTCGAGGAGGAAAACCCAATTCCAACGATAAGGTGGTCGCGTCACCGACAAAAATCGCTCGCTACAGTATCTAGCAACACATCACTGCTACCCAAGTAACGAAATTGTCATGTGATCTGACAAAACCTTTTGTGATAGTGCTTGTGTGTACAATTACCCTTTTGCCCTTATGTCTATATTGAACACAAGGCATATACCGTGTCATCCTTGTTCAGTTCAATATTGGGCCCTTAGACATTTATCCTATTGTGCAGGATGGGCAAATTCCATCTAGGTCACTCATGTCCCTCAGCATGCTTTATGAAGTACCCATCAACTGTCTTTATAGTCATCCAATTACGGACAATGTTTGATTAGCAATAAAGTACTTGAGTCTACATCTAGGGTCCATAGTGGTTTCAGGTCGAAGGGTGGTATACACCACTATCACCATGAGAGTAACTTATGACATTTTGCATAACATTCTATGTAGTTCTCTCATAGTGGGTCAATTCAATATAAATATAACTCCTAATATTCATACCTATGTTTAGACTTGATAACTCCTTATCCATGATCCATGAGATGTGATCATCAGTCTATCTACATAATAGTCTGAATGCTTTAAGGTTATCCCATTTCACATTAAAGCTCGACTATGGATACTTTAAGAATAGTGTCCTTATGTTTAATGGAATCTAATGATTAAGTCACACTTAATATTTCATTAAACGAACTAGCTATTCTAGGGACTTTATCAATTTGGAAAACAAACATAATAAAGAAATGCCTTTTATTATTAATAAATAATTCGATACAAGTACCAAAATTATTGGCCTCTAGGGCTTACACCAACAGTATGATACTGCTTCGACCCATTTGGTGAAGTAATCAATGGCTACCAGGATGAACCGATGTCCGTTTGAAGCTTTAGGTTTAACCATGCCAATCATGTCGATTCCCCATATAGAAAAAGGCCATGGAGAAGAAATAATTTTAAGATGCGTTGGTGGTACATGAATTTTGTCGGCGTATATCTGAAACTTGGGACATTTCCTCATGTACTTGTAGCAATCAGATTCCATTGTCAACCAACAATATCTCGGTCTCAGAATTTTTCTTGCCATTGTATGTCCATTGGCATGAGTGCCAAAGGATCCTTCGTGAATCTCTTTCATTAACATGTTTGCTTTGTGTCTATCTATGCATCTGAGCAAAACCATGTCGAAGTTTCTTTTATAGAGTGTATCATTGTTTAGGAAGAAATTGCCAACCAGTCTTCTGAGATTCTTCCTATCTTTTCTCAATGCCCCGGGAGGGTATTCTTGTCTTTGAAGGAAGCATTTGATATCGTGATACCATGGTTTGTCATCTATGACTGCTTCAACTGCAAATATGTAAGCAGACCTATCAAGGTGCATTATGTCGATCTTGGGTACATCGTTCCATTGACTCACGCTAATCATGGAGGATAGAGTAGCCAATGCATCAGCCATGTGGTTTTCTTCACGAGGAATGTGATGAAACTCAATTTTGTTGAAGAATAGAAACAACCTTCTTGCATAGTCTTTGTAAGGAATCAATCCTGATTGATATGTGTTCCACTCTCCTTTGATCTAATTTATAACCAGGGTTGAGTCTCCAAACACATCCGAGTTCTTTATCCTTAAGTCGATAGATTCTTCGAGACCCATGATGCAAGCTTCATATTCGGCCTCATTGTTTGTACATTTGAATTCCAATCTGGAAGTGAAAGGGATATGGGTACCCTGAGGTGTTACGATGATTTCCCTAATTCCATTTCCATAAGTGTTGACAGCTCCGTCGAAAATTACTCCCCATTGGGATCCTGGCTCTGGCCCTTCGTTTGGTAGCAGTTCATCATAATCCTTCATGTTCAAGTACATCACATCTTTGTCTAGGAAGTCAAATTTGACTGATTCCCGATCGTCAATCGGTTAATGAACCAAATGATCGGCTAAAATACTTTCTTTGATGGCTTTCTGAGCATTGTACTTGATGTGGTATTCTGATAACAACATCTGCCAACGGCCAATCCTTCCTGTGAGAGAAGGCTTTTCAAAGACGTACTTGATCGAATCCATTTCAGAGATTAACCAAGTAGTGTGACAAATCATGTACTGGCGAAGACATTTAGCTGCCCAAGCCAGAGCGCATCAAGTTTTCTCGATCATAGTGTATCGAGTTTCACAGTCTATGAACTTCTTGCTTAAGTAATAAATGGTAGACTCTTTTCTTTTTGTTTCGTCTTGCTGGCCAAACACACAGCCCATGGAGTCTTCCAAGACTATTAAGTAGATGATCAATGGTCTTCCTTCCACTGGAGAAGACATAATCGGTGGATTCACCAGACATTCTTTGATGGTATTGAAAGCCTTTTGGCAATCTTCTGTCTATATATAGCTTTGACTCTTTCTAAGTAGCTTGAAGATTGGCGCTCATGTCACGGTCATAAGGGATATGAATCTTGAGATGTAATTAGACGTCCCAAAAATACTCTTAATTGTTTTTCAGTCTTTGGAGTAGGAATTTCTTGAATGGCCTTGACTTTGCTGGGATCAACCTCAATTCCTTTCTGGCTGGCGATGAATCCCAAGAGTTTTCCTGAATGAGCACCGAATGTATACTTATTGGGATTCAAGTGAAGTTTGTATTTTCCCAGACGCTTGAATAGTCTTGAAAAATTATCCACATATTCTTCTTCTGTTTTATATTTGGCAATCATGTCATCGAAGTACACTTCAATTTCTCTGTGCATCATGTCGTGAAATAGAGTGGTCATAGCCCTTTGATAAGTTGCTCCCGCATTCTCTAGACCGAACGTCATTACTTAGTAAAAAAAAGGTGCCCCGTGGGTTGATGATTGAAGTTTTCTCCATGTCTTCTGGTGCCATTCTGATATGATTATAGCTCGAGAATCCATCCATGAAGGAGAAGACTTTGAATTTTGATGTGTTGTTAACTAGCATGTCAATGTGTTGTAGGGGAAAATCATCCTTGGACTTTCTTTGTTTAAATCCCTGTAATCTACATACATTCTGACTTTTACGTCTTTCTTGGGGAACCGACACTATGTTGGCCAGCCATTGGGGATATTCTGAGGTGGCAAGGAAACTTGCGTCGATCTGTTTCTGCACTTCTTCCTTAATTTTGATGGCCATATCAGGACGAGTCCTTCTCAATTTTTGCTTTAGCTGAGGACATTCTGTTTTCAGCGGTAAGTGATGTTCCAAGATGCTGGTATCTAATCCTGACATGTCTTGGTAGGACCAAGCAAACACATCTAAAAATTCTTTGAGAAGTTTTATCAAGCCTTCTCTGACAATTGGACTGAGCAGTGCTTCAATCTTAACTTCTTTCCTTTTTTCTTCTGAACCTAAATTGACCATTTCCAACAGCTCTTTGTAAGGTTTAATGGACCTTTCCTCTTGTCTGAGTAGTCGGGAGATCTCTTTTGGAATTTCTTTGACCTCTTCTTCTTCAACTTCAAATACCGGGAACTCAAAGTCGGGAGAAGGCATTGGATAGTATGTTTTAATGGGATTTAAAACAAGTAATCTGCACGACGTGACGATTCCTTTTTAGAAAAGGCAGAGAGAAAGAAAAAGTGTGTGCAGTGTATATTTTTTTGAAAATGTTTATTTTTATTTTAGGTTGTTTTTTAGGATTACCATTTTCTGAAAAAGCGAAAAGTGAAGATAGAAATGAATGCAGAAATTTAAAATGACATTATTTATTCATGATTTGTCGATTCTTGAAACACAACCCTATAAAACAAAACTCTTTTGCTTTGCGCGAAGCGAAGAGGGACATTTACAGAAAAGTAAGCCCTATAAAATATCCATTTCACCCGGGCAAAGTGAAAAGTCAAAACAACGATGCGGCAATTACTTCGATTTATGAACGACATTCAGGACATCAACCGCGACCCAATGGCGATGAACTCCTCTGTGGATCACAAAGTCTGGTATCTTTCTTCCAGGTTTATCTTTAGAAATAACACTGATTTGGGGCAGAGTGGAATTATTGAAGTCCTCTTCCCATGCAGAGTTATCGTAGGAGGACTCTTCCGTTATATCTTTGACAGTACTTTCATCCTCAAGAGAATCTCCCCATCCAGTTGGCTGGATGTCCTCGTATCTGATGCGAGAGCTTTTGGAGCAGTGTACTTTACTAGAAAGTCGTACTTGCCGCTTGGCTTCCCCAAGGTATCTCAATTTTCCGTGGGAATAGATGAGTCATCTTCTTCAATGATGTTGACCTTAAAAATTTCAAAGTTGATAAATTCGTGTCCTGTGATCTTTGTAAATTCATCTACGTGGCGTTGGACATTCTCGAAATGTTCTGGGTAAGGATTCCATGACTTTGGGAGAACAGGTGTATTCTTCTCAAGATCATTCAGCAGATATGCATTATCCGGTTGACACTTTTGCCCCGAGTCTTCCATGTAAGGCTTCCATATGGGCAAATCATCCATGGGATCATATGAGTTGTAGTCGAAGTTGTCTTTAATCAGAGTATCTTCCTTTAATGAGTTAGGTGGAGCACGACATCCTTCAGGATCGCAATCTCCGTAGATCATTCTGACGTTTGATCTTGGTATATATCTGGGACTTTGCTTTGAAGAGCAGAATAACACGTACGTTTCTCCCTGAGATATATAACCTTCATCATTAAAATAGGATTTCTACTCTTCATCTGTATCAAAAGAGTTTTTCTCCTCGACGGTGTGGACTTCATGAGAAACCGGATGAAGGAAGCTTCCGCTGTGGAAGAAATCTTGAATGGGACGAATGCTTTCATCCCTTTTCGCAGTCTTGGTAAATGCTGAAGAAAAACTGAGACCTTTTCTTGTCTTATTATCAACAGGAATCACAACTTGCCCCCATCCTTTTATGTCATCACTCCCCATTATTTGGAGAACGTCTTTGTACGAGGAAATTGGCGTTCCTTTGTCTTGGTGATTCTCATTGCTCACCGAGAGCTCCTGAAATTGAGTTCCAATAACCTCCTCTGGTTCTAAATGTGAAAATGATGATAGGTTACTCACAATTAAAGCTTGTTCTCTACATACTAGGACCAATTTGTCGTTCTTGACAAACTTCAGCTTCTGGTAAAGTGTTGAAGTGACTCCCCCGGCTTCATGCATCCAAGGTCTACCTAATAAACATCTGTATGCTGCTCGGATCTCCATGACGTGGAAAGTGACTTGGAAAGTGTGAGGACCAATGGTTATTGGAAGATCGACTTCGCCGATAACTATTTTCCTGGATCTGTCAAAGGCTTTGACGATGATCTCACTGCCTCTCATGGGAGCACCTTGAAAAGAAAGTCGTACCATATTCGACCTTGGCCTGACGTTCAAGGATGAACCTGTGTCTACCAGTACGCTGGCAATTGACTGTGATATTGAGTGCCATAATATGGTTATTGCCTTCCTTTGGCAGTTCTTCATCACTGAATCCTAAATTGTTGCAGGAAGTGATATTGGAGATAATGATATCAAATTGACCTACTGTCACATCTTGTTCTACAAAGGCCTGTTCTAAGACTTTCTGTAGAGCTTCTTTATGAGGTTCTGAACTGAGCAGGAGAGATAATACGGAGATCCGAGATGGAGTTTGCAACAATTGATCCACAATGTTGTACTCTCTTTTCTGGATGAGCTTTAGCATTTCATCATTGTTCTTTATAGGTTCCGTGTTATTGGATTGACCAATTTGTTGATTAGGACTTTCAGCTTGAGGTTCCTTTTCTTTTGCAGGTTCTCCAACTCCTCTGTTGAAGATTCGACCACTTCGGGTGAGTCGACCGATATCAACGATGTTTACAACGCATGGCAGTGGAATTTCTTTTCCATCTTCTATGGTCGTCGTGCCGTACTTGTATGGAATAGCTTTCTCTGACTTGTACAGTACGGGTTCTGGCAGGTAGATAACCACATGGGTTTTTGGGGTCTTTTGACCGTTATATACAACCTCGATTAGTTCCAGATTGGGAATGTTAGATATTGTTCTACTGTTCAGAGGAATTTCCACGCGCTTTGGTTCCTTAAGCAAAGGAATTATGGTGAAAACATCCTTGGTAATTCCATGATTGACAGGTTCTCTTTTATCGGAGACTGTGACAATGATTTTGTCTAGTAGTCCTCGGGCCTTGTTTTGAACAGGGAGGCGACCTTGCACCATGTTAATTGGCTGAAAATTCAAGCATGGTTGAGTTTCCCTTCGGTCTACCTGATGCTAGAGAGCTGCTCGCACGAGGTAGCATCCTTGGTTATTTTCTGAACATATTCCACAGCGTTCATAATTATGAGGTGGTACCCGACCGTACCCACTTTGTATGCAGTGCATCCTTACCAGATTTGTTTCTAGTAAGTGGATATCACAGCTTTGGTGTCTATCAGGATTTCCATTAGTTATGCTGACTTGACGCGTATCTTCATCCTGGTAGATTGGAAGCCACCAGTGGTCCAATATATGTTGAAGAGCTCTTTGCACAAACACGCAACCTTGATTGTTTTCATAGCAATCCTTGTAGTCCTAATAATCGTGCAAGGTCAGAAAACCGACTCTGACCTGCTTGGCATGCAACTCTACCAAGCTGGTATTCATTAAATGAATATCGAAGATCTGAACCATATTGACTTGATGATCATTCCTTTCATGGTAGTCTTGGATCCATCCAAGATCCATTTAACGCTGGAGGGCCTCTTGTATAGAAGAGCATCCCTGATTGTCTTTTGAGCAAATCGGGTAAACGTTGTAGTCATGCAGCAACAAGTTGTAATACTGACTTTGTCTTGAATGCATTGCCACTAGATTGGCATTCATTGCATGAATGTCATGATTTTGAACAAAGTTTGGATGTGCATGGGCCATGTATACTTCACGAATCCTGTGATTCTGAATCCAGCCTAAATTCATCTATTCTTGAAGAGCTGCTTGTACAATGACACATCCTTGATTGTTCTTGAAACAGATATCACACTGATGATTGTTGTGAGATGGCACATGGTTGTACCCGCTTCTCCTGCAATGCATTTTCACCAGAATTGTTCCTTGTAGGCGAACATCGTGAATTTGATAACTGTTGTCGGGTTCTCCTTCTATCAAGTTCACTGTAGTCTTTTCATGTTGTGGTAATGGGTTCGTTTGAACATTCAGATTAGTATCTTTGCAAGATATAATTCTGTTTCTGACGAGCTTTTGTACATCAGATTTGAAGCTGAGGCAATTATCAATGTTATGTCCTGAACCTCCTTGATGGTAAGGGCAAGTCTGATCGCCTTTGAACCAAAAAGGCGGGTTGTCCGGTACTGTGAGAGGAGTCCTGGTTTGAACGTGCCCCTTGTCTAGCAAAAGTGGAAATAATTATGCATATAACATTGGTATGGGGTCAAACCCTGGCAATCGTTTGATACGATTGTTATTATTATACTATGGGCAAGCCTTGTGAAGAGGTCGTTGCTGCCTTTGCTGATACTGTTGTTGATTTGGTTGGCTCTGAGCAACCTGAGGTTGATATGTCAGAGCTGGCGTTGGGTTGATAGCGGGAGTTACTGCTGCTACCTGCCAAGGTTGATACCTTCGGCTTTGCTTACCTTGAGAGATGTTACTGATATCTTGCTCTTTCTTCTTTTGGAACGCACTACCTAATCTTTTAGTGTTGTTGGATGGCTCTGCATCTTTGACCAATCCTCCTTCTTGGACTGCTTCCTCAAGGCGTACCCCCATGTTCACCAATTCAATGAAGTCACTAGGTGCAATGGAAACCATTCGGTCATAATAAAATGGGCTTAAAGTTTTCAGGAAGATCTTTGTCATTTCCTTTTCCTCGAGAGGAGGACGGGTCAGGGTGGCGATTTTACGCCATCTCTGAGCATACTCCTTGAAGGTTTCTTTATCTTTCTGGGACATTACTCTGAGCTGGTCCCTATCTGGCGCCATGTCCAAATTGTATTTATACTGCTGAACGAAGGCTGCCCCAAGATCTCTAAAAGTACTGATCTTGGTGCGGTTTAAACCCATGTGCCATTTGAGTGCGGCACCGGTTAAACTGTCTTGGAAGTAATGGATTGGTAACTCTTGGTTTTCTGTTTGGGTAGACATTTTCTGAGCGTACATTACCAAATGACTTTGAAGGCAAGAGTTGCCTTTGTATTTTTCAAAGTAAGGCACCTTGAATTTGTGCGGTATCTTTACATTAGGGACCAAATAGAGGTCAGAGGCACCCTTACACAACAAGTCTTGCTCGCAAATGGAATGTAGTTCTTTCTGCATTTCTAAGAACTGTTCTTGGAATTCATTCATCTTTTCGTATACTTCTTCGTTTCTGCCAGAAGTGGCCTACACAATCTGTTCCTCCGGGATAGTTTGTACCACCGGTTGTGGTATAGACATTATGGTGGTAACTCTTAGCGCTTCAGTGACCTGAAGTTTGTAACCTTCAGGAGTTTCTGTTGTAACCCTTGCATCAACATTTACCTGAAGTTTGTAACCTTCAGGTCTGGAGGTTCCTGCTATGGCTTTCGGATCTTCAGTGACCGGAGGTATATATCCTTCAGGTATAAAATTGAAAGGCATGCCCCAAAGAAAACCTTTGGGCATATTATACTGAGGATGACTGCCAGGTGTCTCAAACGTTGGTGTAGACATAATCTCTGAGATTGCAGTCCTTTGAAGTGGTTGACCCTGAGCTGCTGCCAGGGATTCAATCGTGTTGTGGAGTTTCTCTAAACTCTCCTTCAGAGCGTTGATTTTTTCTCTTAGCTCTCTGTTCTTTTCTTCGAGATCGTCCATTTTTCTTTTGCCAATTGGCCCGAGTATTGTACGAATGAGACAGTTTGATTCTAGAGTGTGACACATGTGTGAGACTCAATGACAAAGATGTGCTATGTGAGAATGATGAATGATATGCAAAGAATGACTTTTTTATTAGTTTTTTTTAGTTTTCAAAAGAACCTTTAACAATTATGTTGCAAATATCATACAGTGGTGGAAACCTTTTATTGAACTCAAAAGATTGCAGTATTTTACAGAGAAAAGTACAGTATTTTACAAAGTGCGAGAAGGAAACTTAGGCCTATGGATCCTGAGTTTTCTCTGAGGAAAGCCCAGATGATGGTTCTTGAATTTTTCTTTTCTTTGATCAGGCCCCTTCAATCGTTGTCGGGTCAATGATCCTTTGCCATGTGAAAGGAGAGAGCAAATTTCTTTGTTCCTCCTGACTTTCAATAGCATGTTGCTCTAATATCTCAATCAGAGCATCCTTTTCCTTCAACAGTCCTTGGATCTTTGTGCACTCCAAATTAATAATCTGGTACTTGTTCTTCCAAGAATTATTCTCACGTTGGACTTTGTTAAGAGCAATCTGGAGTTTTTTCGCATCAGACCTGAAATAATGGACATATTCCTTTAAGGGAAAAACTTCTTGACGAGAGTAAGACATCTTCTATTTGATGGCTCTAGTTTATACCCAATGGAGGTAAGGCTCTGCAGAGATGCAATTTGGCTTTCCTAGGGATTCTCTCCCCTTCCTATGAACACGTTGCTATGCATGCACTATTTCTTTCTTTAGTGCCCTGTCATTTTCTCCTTCCTTGAAGAAAAGACCTTCCTGATGAATATTATGTGGTACATTCTTCATCGGGTATCCAAGTTGACAGCGAGCTAAAATTGGATGGTAGTTGATCCCTCCCTTAGTACCAATGAGTGGTACTTTGGGGAAACATCCACATTTGTCGATGATTTTTATTCTGTCATAAATCCGATTGTACCAATCTATGTCAGAATTGGTAAGAGACATAATCTTCTGCGACCATCACATACCACTCTTGTGATCCCAAAAAGCAGCAGACTTGGGTAAGTGGGAAAAAAATCATCTGTAGAGTAATGGTACACAACATGTGATCATCCCTCCACTATACAAATTCCTTAAATGTACAGAGTGATAAGCATCTGCGAGCAAGGTTGGGACTGGGTTCCCAATTAAGAACATCTTGAAAGCATTAACATCGACAAAGTTGTCAATGTTAAGAAAGAGGAATAATCCATATATGTGTAGGACAAAGACATTTTTGAAAGCAGTTATGTTTCCTATACTGGCAAAGTGGCAAAGTATAGGGCTTTCTCCATCAGGAATTTAGCTGGTAAACCTTGGATTCCTCACTTGGTGGTCATGTGAGTCCTGATATCTGACTCTTCCAATGAGGTTGCTCTTGCGATGGCTTGATCTTTTGGAATTTCTTCCAGTCCAGAAAATGGATCTTGATCAGTGATAGGTAAATAAACTAGATGAGAGTATTCATCCAGTGTCGGTGTGAGCTGATAATCTGGAAAAGTGAATTAGTGGTATACTGGATCGTAGAACTGAATCAATGTAGACAGGACTCCTTCTACCACGTGGACCTTTAAAAGAGACAACAGTTCTCCGTGCTTAGCTCTGAAAGCTTCGGGATTAGTAATCATCCTTCCCAATTTCCTTATGTCTTCTAGTTTTGGAACCTTGAAGGTGTACTGGTGCATTTTTTTCTACCAAAATCCATAACGCAACTTCTGATATTTGCAATTATTGTTTTAGTTCCTTTAGAAAAAGATTTGTTTCTTATTAAAAAAGAGTTTTTTAATGAATTAAATGCATGGATGCATGAATGCAGCAAACAAAAACATTTGAAAACATGGGTTTAAGGGTTCATCGTCACGAGCATGGAGCCATGGATCTACCCATCCCCAAGGTGTGTACTAAAGGTGAATTTTTGTACCTGTAGAATGGGTTCTAACAAAGGTTCCCAAAATCATTGACCATTCTCAAAAATATTAACAGCAAAGTGACTAACTCATGAGAGCTGTAATATCCCTAAGACGAATATCCTTTGAGTGTAGTATTGCGTATCAACTATTCCCGATAGTCATCGCACTACCTAACAATGGTCAGGGGTTTAAATTTCAACTAAACTTCAATTTCAAGGGCGCCCAACGGAAAAAGTAATGTTTTCACGACTTGCTCATTCAACATCAGTAATTCCAAAGGGTACCTCTACTAATTCAGCGGACTCTCAAGTTAGCTTGGTTGGGACTCACTCCCTATAAGCCTTCCTGAATATGCCACCACTTATCTTAATGTTCTCTCAAACTCACCACATGCGTATTAATCGCATTCCCAGATAACAGTAATTTAAACAAATATATCAAGTAATATGACAACATATGATATATAAAAATGAGAAAGAAAGTAAAATAGCAGAAAAATAAATGTAAAACAAGGCCTAAACCTCTTAGGAAAACTAATTCTAAAAGTCCCCAGCAGAGTTGCCATTTTTCTGTAGTGTCAGTTTTTTGGTGATGCGACCACCTACCGCATTTTTGTGCTACTTTCTGATTTCTGTATTTATCCTATGAAGCTTGAAAGGAAGGGGATAATATCTTAAACTAACCCTGCATGCAAGTGTTTTCTTTAACAAATGCTAAGAGATTGTGGATCAGGGTTTGGTTATACAAAGGGAAGCTATTAACACCCAGAGTATCTATAGTAATCTATAGGAACCTTCGTTTGCATGTATTTCTACTATTTGAAATGCTTTCTTGTGTTTATCTACTATTGATTGGGAAATTTTCTCCTTTTGGAGGGTTAAGAGAATGTTTTTGTTGTTTTCCGGTTTTCAATTGTTTTGGGAAGGTACTGGACCTAAGATTTTTTATTTGTGTGCTCGCTAAGATTTTGCAATCATATGCCTACGTATTCCCATAAAGAGATTTGGGAAATCAGAGTAATCGTAGTTCCTTCTATTCTATGGGAGGAAAATTTGGTGTCTTTTTCAAAGCCCAAGATTGAAGCTATCAGAGTATTTGTGTGTTGTTCAAAGCTCAAGATTGAAGCTAAAATTGACTGAGAGAGAGAATTTTTCATCTCTAAAGGGAGATATCTCACCTATTCATTACAAAATGTCAGGTAATTGGTTATAAGGGAAATTACTTTAACTGGGATATGTTGAATCCAGTAATGCATAATTTCCTTTATAAGAGAGATATCATGAAGGAAGAAGCTTTAACTCAGTGTAGAGCAATGCCAATTTTTCCTTTATGAATCTTCCATGCTAAGAGAGGGACATTGGCTTGGATGTATGGAATCCAGAGGCTTGCCACTTATAGCTGTTAGATGAAAGAGAAGTTTTAGCCAGGATAAGGGAAGGACTTCAGCTTGGATTTTGAATCAACAAGTGTGCCACTTACAACAATTATCTGGAAAAAGGTTTTGATTGTTTGTTTTGATATGTGATGTATAGAAGAGGTATCTTCCTGCAGAGAGGACTCATGGTCTCATATGAGGGGATGTTGTTTTTTGTGAGTGCCTTGTTCAAAGCCCAAGGTGGGAGCTGAAAGAAAATGACTCCTCTGGGGAGTGTTATATATGTCTTGTACAAAGCCCAAGATTGAGGCTGTATGGGAAAATCATTATATGAAGACTAAGAGGAGGCTGACTCTTGCTGAGGATTATCGAAATCCAGGAGAAGGTCTAAAATGTATTGGGGGATCCAAATGGAAACTAACTTTTGCTATTGATTTGAGCAGAGTTGATTAACCAGATGCCATGAGGCTCTGATTCTTTTTTGTTGATGGTAAATTGATCCTGACTGGGATTTTTTAGGTGAAAGTTAAGCCTTGTTGGGGGTCAGAGGGGTTTAAAGGTGAGTTTGAAACCTTAGAAGTTTTAACTCTTCTGGGGGCTGGTGTATTGGTAGAATGATCAGGATTTATCCTATACTTTTAGGAAGCCTGTGGGTTCTTGTGTTGAGTCCAAGAGGAGGCTATGAGGGTGAGACTTTCCAATTCTACTTGTATGAAGCGTAAGAGGAGGCTGAGACTATCCAAGTCTCATTAAGAAGATATAGACTCTGATTGTGAGAGATCTTTGTATGATTCCCAAGAGGAGGTTGTTGGTTCAAGAGATGAAGATCAACCTTTGAGTGATTAGATGTTCTAGATTTTTGGCATTCCTGAGGATTGAACTAGCAGAGATGACTGAATTCTATCCTATGCTTTTAGGAAGCCTTTTGGGTCCTTATACTAAGCCCAAGACGAGGCTGGGGGAACTTTTAAGAAGCTTGGTGGTCCTTGTACTAAGCCCAAGAAGAGGTTGTGGGGAACTTCTAAGAAGCCTGTTGGTCTAAGCCTAAGAAAAGTTCAAAAAAGGTTTCACGGGGAATAATCCTTTCTTTGTTAAACAATTCCAAGGTTTGAAGAAATTCAAAAGAGGTTTCACTGGGAATTAATCCACTCTTGGGAAATGAATTTCTTTTATATGTTTCTAAGTATTGACAGTCTTAAGAAAAGTTTCACCGGGAATAATGCCTTTCTTATTTCCATATTGAATAAAGCCCAAGAGGAGGCAGAGTGCACTGAGGGAATTTTCCTATGAGGGAACTAGTTATTGACTAAGTTAGAAGTATTATACTGTTTGACCTAAGGATGACTTAACTACTGGGGAAACTCTAAACAGATATGCACAATTATATACAAATAAGTGAATCAACAGGTATATAAACAAGTATGTGTTGAATTGAAAAGATGTTGTGTCTTATACTCTGAAAAGAGGCCCAAGTGTATTGTGATTGTTGTATTGGCTACAACTGTATAATTAGGGTTTTAAGAAATTGAAGAAAGTTTTGAGAAAACTTTGAGTTTGAATTTGAATTAAAAGAAAGCTGTTTAAAAGAAAATAATGTTTGGGGCTTATAACTCAAAGAGAGGCCCAAGTGGTCTAAGAGGAGTTTCACCGGGAATAATGCTCCTTTTAGTACCAGTTAAAAAAAAAGATGATTTTAAAAACAGAGGTATGGGGCTTACAACTCAAGGAGAGGCCCATGGAAGTTGTTTATTGTTTAAAACAAAGTTTATGTACAAAAGATTGGGGCTTATACTCAAGGAGAGGCCCATATTACTTATTTTGAAAACAGTGATCACACAGCGATACCGAAAGACGTTGTGGGATTTATACTATAACAGAGGCCCAAAATTTATTTATGTACAAAGAGGTTGGGTCTTACAGTCTATTAGAGGCCTAAAATGTTTGTTGAAAGGAAGAAAAGTGGGGCTTATTGTAGCGTGCAATTTTTGTCGGTGATGCGACCACCTTACCGCATTGGTTGGAATTGGGTGCTACTTTTTGATTTCTTATTTATCCTATGAAGCTAGAAAGGAAAGGGAAGCTATCTAAAACTAACCTTGCATGCAAATGTTTTTTCTTTAACAAATGCTAAGAGATTGGGGGGTCCGGGGTCAGATTATACAATGGGGAGTTGTCAATTACCCATCCTATATATGGTTATCCATAGATTGTTTGGCTTTTTATTCTATTATCTACTTACTGGGGTTTATTTGTTATAAATTGGGAAAGTTTCTCCTTTGGGAATGTTTGAGAGAGTATTTTTGTTGTTTTTCGGGTTTTTCGATGTTTTTGGTAAGGTTCTGGACCTAAGGTTTTTGATTGGTGTGCTCACTAAGATTTCGCAATCTTATGCCTACGTATTCCCATTAAAGATAACAGGGAAATCAGAGCAATCGTAGTTCCTCCTATTCTATGGGAGGAAAAATATGTTTGGTGTCTTGTTCAAAGCCCAAGATTGAAGCCGAAAGGTTATTTGTGTCTTGTTTAAAGCCCAAGATTAAAGCTGAATGGTTTGATTGAGAGAGAATTTGTCATCTCTAAAGGGAGATATCTCATCTGTTTATCACAATCGTTTGGGTAACTGATTATAAAGGAGAATTACTTTAACTGGAAAGCATGGAATCCAGTAATGCCGTAATTTCCTTTATAAGGGATTTGTCCTGAAGGAGAAAACTTTAACTCACTGTAGAGCAATGCCATTTTTCCTTAGGAATCTTCCATGCTAAGAGAGGGGTATTGGCTTGGATGTAAATAATCCAGAGGCTTTCCACTTACAATAACTAGATGAAAGAAGAAATTTACCTGGATAAGAAATGGACTACAACTTGGATTTTGGAATCAACAAGTGTGCCACTTACAACAGTTATCTGGGATTAAGGTTTTTTTATTGTCTATTTTTTACGGGTGATGTACGGAGAAATGTCTTCATGCATAGAGATTTTTTATTTTCTCTGAGGGGATGTTTGTCTTTTGTGTGCCTTAATCAATGTCCAAGTTTGAAGCTAAAAGTTGACTCTACTTAGGGAGATCATTATACAAAGCCTAAGAGGAGGCTGGAAAGAATTGATTCTTCCTGGGAAGTTTTGATTTGTCTTGTATAAAGCCCAAGATTGAGGCTGAAGAATACTGACTCAACAAGAAAGTGGTTTATCTGTCTTGTACAAAGCCCAAGATTGAGGCTAAAAAAAGAATTGACTCTTTTGGGGAATATTTAGTCTGTCTTGTACAAAGCCCAAGATTGAGGCTAAAAGTTATTGACTCAGCTGGAAAATATTTTATATGTCTTGTACAAAGCCCAAGATTGAGGCTAAAAAGAATTGACTCCATTGGGGAGAGGTTTTATCTGTCTTGTCAAAAGCCCAAGATTGAGGCTAAAAGTGTTGAGGGATGATCATAATGCAAAGCCTAAGAGGAGGCTGGTTGGGAAATTTCTTATATGAAGCCTAAGAGGATGCTAACTTCTGTTGAGGATTATTGAGATCTAGAGACAGGTCCAAATTGGGGAATCAACTCTTGCTGAGGATTGCAGAAGAGTTGAAATATCAGAAGCCTTGAGGTTGTGATTGAGGTTTATTGATAGTAATTTGACCCTAGCTGGAGAAATTTAAAGTGAGAGTTTAAAGATTGAGTTTTGAAACCTGTGGAGGTTTTAACTCTGTTGAAAATTGATGAAATGATAAGGGTTTTTCCTGTGCTTTTAGGAAACTTGAGGGTTTCTTTGAGATCCAAAAGGAGGTGAGACTGTCCAAGTCTATTGGCATGAGAAGGTTGATCTTTGTGTGATGCCCAAGAGGAGGCTGATGTTTTAAGGGATGATAAATCGACCCTAAGTTGGTCTGATGTTTTGACTCTTTAGAGGACTGCTCTAACAAATGATGGCTAGGTTTTGTCCTATACCTGTAAGAGGTCTTTTGGGTCCTTGTACTAAGCCCAAGAGGAGGCTGAGAACTTCTAAGAAGCCTGAGGGTCCTTTTACAAAGGCCAAGAGGAGGTTGGGGATGCTTTTAGGAAGCCTGTGGGTCCAAACCTAAGAAAAGTTCAAGAAAGGTTTCACCGGGTATAATCCTTTCTTTAGTGAACAGTTTTAGAGTTTGAAGAAATTCAAAAGAGGTTTCACCGGGAATAAATCGTCTCTAGGGAAATGAATTTCTTTTACAGATTTCTAAATAGTGACAGACTTGAGAAAAGTTTCACCGGGAATAATGCCTTTCTCAGTTCCATATTGTATAAGCCCAAGAGGAGGCAAGACTGTAGTTGGAATTTCGTACGGGGAACTAGTTTTGACTGTGTTGAAAGAGTGACCATTGGCTTGATCTAATCCTATACCTAATTGTCGGGGAAAAGTCTAAGCAAGTATATATATATATATATATATATATATATATATATATATATATATATATATATATATATATATATATATATATATATATATAAATGAAATATATATATAAGCAAGTATTAAAAAAAAGCTGGTAGAACTTACAAGTGAGCTAGCTTCCAGTGTTATAAACACAGCTATATGGTTAGTTGTTCAAGAAATTGAAGAAAATGTTGATAACAACTATGAATTTGAATCTAAATCAAACAAAGAAAGTTGTTGTAAAAGGAAGCTTGGGGCTTATACTTAAGGAGAGGCCCATATGAATTCTTTCGAAAAGGAAATGATCGTTTCGTAGTTTTGAAAACCACAGAGGGATTTGGACAATGACTAAGACCCACATTTATTATATTTACAAAAGAGGTTGGGTCTTACACTCTATTAGAGGCCCAAAGTTTATTTTTATACAAGAGATGGGGCTTACAACTCAGGGAGAGGCCCAAATGAAAAATAGTTATCGTACCGTTATTTTGAAAACTGTATCGGGACTTATACAATGATTGAGGCCCAAATTATTTATGTACAAAAGGATGGGTCTTACACTCTATTAGAGGCCCAAAGAGTTATTTGAAAAAAAAGAAGAAAAATGGGACTTACAACCAAAGGGAGGTCCAATTTAAAATTGTTTAAAAAAAACGGCGATCGCGCCGAGATTTTTAAAATCGTACTGGAACTTATACAATGATTGAGGCCCAAAAAAGTTTGTGAGTGACAAGATATCGGTCTTACACTCTATTAGAGGCCCAAAGAGTTTTGAAAAGTATTTGATAATTTAAAATTAAGAGAAACCCTAATTTTAATTAAAAATATATAATTTTTAAAGGAAATTAAATATAAAATGATACAAAATATCATATATATTAAAAAAAAACAAGTTGTCAACTTTAAAATACTTTGAAAAATCATGTTTAATCACATGAAAGCTTGAAATTCATTTGGAATGAAAAGATCAAAGTGAGAATTTCATTTTAAAATGTTTAAAAACAAATAAAATGAAATTAATTACAAAAAATTCTAACTATATTAAATAAATAATATGAATTGGATTTTTTTGTAAAATAAAATAATTTAACATTTTTGTGACTTTTTTAAAAAAAGAACCAATAAAAAATTATAAAAATTGAGGGAGAAATTAATTTTGGAAGTTATTAAAAGATGGTGAAAAACGTGAAAGAAAATAAGTGGTAAAAAATAGGATGGCCCTCCCAAGGTTTGAACCCACGCCCTTGAGGTGGAGGGTTTAAAACTTTACCAACTGAGCCAAGTGCGTTGGCTGATAGAGGATGGAAAGAGTGAATAATATGAGAAACTCCCTTTGGAAAATAGCTCAAAAAAAATACCAAAAGGTCTGGGGCGAGGGGGTTTCGAACCCCAGACCTCTCGCTCGCTACACACACACAAATACTAGTGTTTCCACTAGGGCGCAATGCCAATTCAAACATATATTGGCAAGTGTATAATATATACTAAAACTAAGTTTGATTCTGAAGAATGGCGCCATGGCCACCACCTTCATCTTCATCATCTTCCTCAAGCTTTTAAATTTGTATCTCCCTCAATACTCAACCATTTTGGATGATTTAAAAACGAAACTTGTCTATTTTTTAATGAGGAATTGAATGGCATTACTCAATTTTATTTAAATTCACAGAATTGAAAGAAATTGGTTTGAAATCGTATGAACCCTAAAAAAGAGATTTTAAAATGAAATTTCATTTGTACAAGATATGAAGCTATTGATTGAGAGAAAATGATCTATGAACATCCAAAAATACAATGGTAACTTGAAAACATGTTTATGATGCATAATTCATTGAGTTTGAGAGTTTAAGGCTTACCTCTTCAAGAAGGAATCGAGTTCAGTGGTAGAGGTGTTACATAAGTGAAACAATGATCTGGATAGTTTCCTTAGGCCTGAAGATTTGTGTTGCAACCTTCAGGATATTTTGAAACTCTTTGGATAGGCTGGCTTAACTCTGACTGCAATTGATCCAAGTGATAAATGGAGATGATGATCCTGATGTTTCAGAAGTGTGAGGAGTGTTTGATCAGCTCACATATGATGTATGGAATGTGTTAGAACAATTGGTGGTGATGGAATGGATCTCTAATGAAAAATTCGATAGTGACTTGCAAATGAAGGCATTTTTGGAGTGAAAGAGAGATTTTGAGTAAAGTCAGTGTTCTGAGGCTTTGGTGTACTTAAACTGATCATAATTGATGTCTATTTATAGTGCAATAAGTTTGTTTTGGCATCAATAGTGAATGGAGGCTTAGACAGTCCCTTAGCCAATTTGATCAAAAGGAATCTTTGGTCTTCTCTAACCATTGACTTAGGTCAGTGCAGCAGGTTATGAGTCCTTTGGTTCAGAGATAAAGCTTGACTCAATTCAATCGGCAATGTCTTGATGCTTTCCACCTTGTGAACCCATTGAATGCATTGAAACAAAATTGGAGTCTTTGAGATTCCTTAGCCTTTTTAGGTGACACATAGCTACATGTAGATCCTTGGACTTGGGAGGCTTGTGGATCAGATATTTTCCCTTTGATGTTATCGCCTGAGGTGTCCAAATGGATGACAAGGCTTGTAATTGCCTAACTTAGCCAATTTGGAAGTGTCATTTTGGGAGGATCATATCTCCTTTCTCAAATGGAGTTATGGAATGCTCATGTACTTTTTTAAAAATCCCTTATGTGGTACAATTCATGCGTGGTCATAGTTTGTCTTGAAACTATCTGGACTTAGTTTAAAAAACCCCATGAACATTGATGTTCAAGGCTGAAACTTAGACAGTTTTGTACTAAGTGTTAAGTCTTTGACTTTTCACCACTATGATCAAATCAGGCTTTGGATCACTCAAAATGGCTGCTTGGATCAAAATTTATGGCCCTTGGAAGTTGGCACCAAAACCATCCAAATTTAGTAACTTAGAAATTTTTTCAAATATCCAAGGTTACCCCTTTCACAAGTTATCATGATTTCTTGATCAATTCTTGTTCAAATGACATTATAAATCATATTTTATGAAAATATGAGTCACAAGGACCATTTTTGCCAAAAAAGTCATGTTTTGACTTTTGGCTCCGGAGCGGTTTGGGGCGGAGAAACCCTAATTCCTGACATTTGACGAATACATTTTCTGAGGGTGATTTAACTTTGAAAAGGGACTCCTAGGGTTATTTTGAGCACTTTGAGTCATATTTTGAAGCCTTGGCTCATTCCCATATGAAAATTTCACTCTGGAGGTGTCAGTCGACAAAAACCCTAATTTGGTGACACTGGGTATTTCGAGGCTCATTCCACTTGGAATGTTGCAACTTTGTGCTTGATTCTTGATGTGGGAGTCCTCTTGATCCTTTATGGGTGTTTGAGAGGTTAGACAAGTTGAAGATCATGTCATTTCTTGATTGATCTTTTGCCCAAATGCTCAAAGAGGGGTGGAACCCCTAATTCTTGATTATAGTGAATGCTCGACAATCTTTGAGGAGATTGATGAGGCATGATGGTACATCCATATTGTGGTGATGACTGTCACAATGATGGGAAATCTTGTGGTCAAAATTTGGGGTATGACAGATGCCTCTATTTATTCTTCTTGGACCCGAAGGTGTGAATGGCGAAGATATTCGGACATTCAGGGTGCAAGAGGATTAAATATCGGAATACTTGAAATTTTGACAGTGGTTATGGATAGCAGTTTGCTTATCCATCTTCTTTCGATAAGCAATGTTACTTAGAAAAGGGTAAAACTTCCCCTCGATCCTGGTCTTCAGCCACGAAACTGGTCTTAGTTTCTTTTGAAATAAACTTCCCCTTGATCCTAGTCTTTAGCCACAGAACTGGTCTCAGTTTCTTTTTGAAATAAACTTCCCCTTGATCTTAGTCTTTAGCCACAGAACTGGTCTCAGTTTCTTTTGAAATAAACTTTCCCTCGATCCTAGTCTTCAGCCACGGAACTGGTCTCAGTTTCTTTTGAAATAAACTTCCCCTTGATCTTGGTCTTTAGCCACGAAACTGGTCTCAGTTTCTTTTTGAAATAAACTTCCCCTCGATCCTGGTATTTAGCCACAAAACTGGTCTCAGTTTCTTTTGAAATAAACTTCCCCTCGATCCTGGTCTTTAGCCACGGAACTGGTCTCAGTTTCTTTTTGAAATAAACTTCCCCTCGATCCTGGTCTTTAGCCACGGAACTGGTCTCAGTTTTTTCCTGTCGAGTTTCTTCCCTTGTCAAGGAACGCTATTTATAGCGGTCTTCATCAAACTTCTCTCCGAGTTTATACTGGGGAGACACCATCTGATGGAAATATTTGTTGTCAGCCTTTCTGGGGAAACCCATTCATCTGAGTTGTAGAGGTGTGCAAACTTCTCTGCTGGAGATGCCATTTGTTGACTCTACTGGGGAAAACGAGTCTCTTGAGAGACTGCTTTTTTGCTCGGAGGTATTACATCATACTTTTCTTCGAGATCATTTCAGAGAAATGACATGTGATGTGATCCAAATTTTTGAGGTGCTGATGACTTCATTAACATCGAATCTTTTGGGAGAAAAACCTATGCATCGCCGAGAGTCTTTTGTTGAGAGGCTTTCTCTGGGGATTTTCTTTAATCCGGGAAAGCAAAAATATCATCTTCAATGGTGAAAGTGATGTTCCAGAGGTATTTGTCAAACGTCTTCTTGCCTTTTCGAGGTTCAAGTTATCAAAGTGGTCGAGGACAGTCTCCAATCCAAAAATAAACTGGGGAGAAATTTCTCTGACGATACATTTCCCGACGAGGAAAGAACTGACAACTTTACTGGTGAGAGGACTTTTATCACCTAGGGTATGAATGTGACCAAATTGATAGCAATGCAATATGAATATGAACGTGAATCAATTATGCATGATGTATGTATGTTTATGCTGACAAAACTGAAACGACATACAAACTAGTGGATGAACATGACTAGATACTCGGCCACTGCAGGGGATGAAAAAGTACCATCGGTTCAAGATAGCAATCCTGTTTTGCTTAGGAGAGGTAGCACTGTGTGGGAAAAAGAATTGTCAATCGGTCTTAAGAGGTATATACTTTGTCGGGGATATCAGATGGGATATTATATCTGAAACGGTTGATCCTTCACTCAGGTGCACTGGTTTAGAAGAAATACTTTGATTCTGCATCTTGAGGTTTAATCACTTACGGAGAAGCTATCGATGTTCCTTTTTATGTTCAAAGTCAAAAAAGGAAATGCCATCTTTATTTTAAAACCAGAAGAAAAATTTGACAAATAAATTCATTTTTTTGTTTTATTTCAAGAATTATTGATCATGTTAAAATGTCATTCTATAAACTAAAAATAAATGAGAGTTACAAACAAAAGCAGTAGGGTCAAATTTTATTGATAGGATGGAAATCAGCTGAGCGCGTGATCCCATAGAGCATTTCAAAGTTTAGAAAAATGGTCATTTAAGGGAAAAAGGGGCTACATTGAAATATAATGACCGCTATCCTTCTACCAACTTTGAATTCTGGACATTCTGGGCTTCTGTCGAAGGTGACCTTGATTGAAGTTTTCCTGATGGATGGCATTATTGCTGGGGATTTAACCTTGTCGGACGTAGTTACTTGCCATGAATCCCTAACTTTTTCCTAGGTTGTTTTTTTGAGGTTTTCAATCCACCGGGATGATTTTAGCTTGTGTCTCTATTTTTTTCCCGGACCACCCTTTCGGGTTTTGAATCCACTGAGACGTTTTTTTATTTAGGCGAAGTATTTCTTGACTACATCAACATTCGTGGGGTAGGTGAACTCCTCTCCATCCATGGTTGTGAATCTCAAGGCACCGCCTGAGAAGGCTTTCTTGACCACATAAGGGCCGTCATAATTCGGAGTCCACTTGCCCCGAGAATTAGTGAGAAATGATTGTATCTTCTTGAGCACAAGGTCTCCTTTTCTGAAGACGCGAGGTCGGACTTTTTTGTCGAACGTCTTCTTCATTCTTTGATGATATAACTGACCATGGTATAGAGCTGTCATTCTCTTTTCTTAGATAAGGTTCAGTTCATCGTGTCGACTTTGACACCATTCATCCTCTGTCAGCTTAGCTTCTATCAATATCTGAATTGATGGGATCTCTACTTCTATTGGGAGCACTTCCTCCATGCCATATATTAGAGAGAAAGGGGTTGCCCCTGTTGAAGTGCGGACAGACGTGTTATAACCGTGAAGAGCATAGGGCAGCATTTCATGCCAGTCTTTGTAAGTTACAACCATCTTTTGAACAATCTACTTGATGTTCTTGTTAGCCGCTTCTACCGGTCCTTTCATTTTAGGTCGGTAGGGATATGAGTTATGGTGTTCGATCTTGAACTCAGCGCACAACTCTTTCATCATCTTGTTGTTCAAGTTAGATTCATTGTCAGTAATGATCTGGCTTGAAACACCATAACGGCAGATGAGATTGTTTTTGATAAAGCGGACTACCACTTGTCGGGTCACATTGGTGTATGATGCCACTTCGACCTACTTGGTGAAGTAGTCAATGACTACTAGGATGAACCAATGTCCGTTTGAAGCCTTGAGTTCAATCATGCCAATCATGTCGATTCCCCATATAGAAAAAGGCCATGGAGAAGAAAGAACTTTGAGATGCGTTGGCAGTACATGGATTTTGTCAGCGTATATCTGACACTTGTGACACCTCTTCATGTACTTGTAGCAATCGAATTCCATGATCAACCAATAGTATCCTGCTCTCAAAATTTTTCTTGCCATTGTGTGTCCGTTGGCATGAGTGCCAAAGCAGCCTTCGAGAATCTCTTTCATCAACATGTTTGCTTCATGCCTGTCCATGCATCTGAGCAAAACCATGTCGAAGTTTCTCTTATAGAGTGTTTCACCGTTCAGGAAGAAGTTGTCTACCAGTCTTCTGAAAGTCTTCTTGTCTTTTCTAGATGCCCCAAGTGGGTGCTCTTGTCTTTGAAGGAAACATTTGATATCATGATACCAAGGTTTGTCATCTATGACTACTTCAATTATGAAAATGTAAGTGGGCCTTTCAAGGCGCATTATGTCTATCTTGGGTACGTCGTTCCAATGACCTACACTAATTATGGAAGGGAGAGTGGCTAGTGCATCAGCCATGTGATTTTCTTCACTAGGAATGTGATGAAACTCGATTCTGTTGAAAAATGGTAACAACCTTCTCGCGTAATCCTTGTAAGAAATCAGTCCTGATTGGTATGTGTTCCACTCTTCTTTGATCTGATTGATAACCAGGGCTGAGTCTCCATACACGTCCAAAATCTTTATCCTTAAGTCAATTGCTTCTTCGAGACCCATGACACAAGCATTGTATTCGGCCTCGTTGTTTGTGCATTTGAATGTTAATCTGGAAGTGAAAGGAATATGGGTACACTGAGGTGTTACGATGATTGCCCTAAATCCGTTTCCATAAGTGTTAATGGCTCCGTCAAATATTAGTCCTCATTGGGATCCTAGTTCTGGCCCTTCACTAGGTAGCAGTTCATCACAATCTTTTTTCAAGTACATGACATCTTCGTCCGGGAAGTCAAATCCGACTGATTCCTAATCGTTAATCAGTTGGTGAGCCAAATGATCAGCTAAAATACTTCCTTTGATGGCTTTCTGAGTGTGGTACTCGATGTCATATTCTGATAACAACATCTGCCAACGGGAAATCCTTCCCGTGAGAGCAGGCTTTTCAAAGACGTGCTTGATTAGGTCCATTTTTGAGATTAACCAAGTAGTGTGACAAATCATGTACTAGCGAAGATGTTTGGCTGCCCAAGCCAGAGCACAACAAGTTTTCTAGAGCATAGTGTACCGAGTTTCACAGTCAATGAATTTCTTGCTTAAGTAGTAAATGGCAGACTCTTTTCTCTTTGTCTAGTCTTGTTGGCCAAGTACACAACCCATGGAGTCTTCCAAGACTATTAGGTAAATGATCAGTGGTCTTCATTCCACTGGATGAGACATGATAGGCGGATTCAACATATATTCTTTGATAATGTTGAAAGCTTTTTGGCAGTCTTCTGTCCATACATAGGTTTGGTTCTTTCTGAGTAGTTTAAAGATTGGCGCGCATGTCGCGGTCATGAGGGATATGAACCTTGAGATGTAATTCACACGTCCAAAAACTCCTTTGACCTGTTTTTCGGTCTTTGGAGAAGGCATTTCTTGAATGGCCTTAACCTTGTCAGGATCAACCTCAATTCCTTTCTGGTTGACGATGAACCCTAAGAGTTTTCCTGAGCAGACACCGAACATGCTTTTGTTGAGATTTAAGCGGAGTTTATACTTTCTCAAACGCTTGAATAACTTTGAGAGGTGTGTCACATGCTCTTCTTCTGTTTTAGATTTAGCAATCATGTCATCGACATACACTTCAATTTATTTGTGCATCATGTCGTGAAATATAGTCGTCATGGCCCTTTGATAGGTTACCCCCGCATTATTTAAACCGAACGGAATTACCTTGTAACAAAAGGTGCCCCATGGGGTGATGGATGAAGTTTTCTCCATATCTTTTGGCGCGATTTTGATTTGATTATAGCCCGAGAATCCATCAATGAAGGAGAAAACTTTGAACTTTGCGGTACTGTCTACCAGCATGTCAATGTGTGGTAAGGGGAAGTTATCATTTGGACTTGCCTTGTTCAGATCCCTGTAGTCTACACACATTCTGACTTTTCCGTCCTTTTTCGGAACTGGCACTATGTTAGCTAGCCATTGAGGATATTCTGAGGTGGCAAGGAAACCTACGTCGATCAGTTTCTGCACTTCCTCTTTAATCTTGATAGCCATATTTGGATGAGTCCTTCTCAGCCTTTATTTTACCGGCGGACATTCTGATTTCAACGGTAAATGATGTTCCATGATGCTGGTATCCAACCCTGGCATGTCCAGCTAGGACCAATCAAATACATATGGAAACTCTTTGAGAAGTTTTATCAAGCTTTCTTTGACAATTGGATTGAGTAGTGCTCCAATCTTAACTACTTTCTTTTCTTCCTCTGAACCCAAATTGACCGTTTCCAACGGCTCTTTCTGAGGTTCAATAAACCTTTCCTCTTGCCTGAGTAATCGGGACATCTCTTCTGGAATTACATCGTCCTCTTCTTCTTCAACTTCAAATACCGGGAATTAAAATTTGGGAGAAGGCATTGGATCATATGTTTCAATGGGGTTTAAAACAAGCAATCTGCATGATGTGATGATTTGTTTTTTAGCAAAGACAGAGAGAAATGCAAGAGTGTGTGCAGTGTATTTTCTGAAAAATGCTTGTTTTTGTTTTGGATTGTTTTAGGATTACCATTTTTTGAAAAAAAACGAAAAGTGAAAACAGCAATAAATGCGGGAATGACAGAATGACATTATTTATTTATGATTTGTCGATTCTTGAAATACAACCCTATAAAACAAAACTCTGTCACTCTGGGCAAAGAGAAGAGGGACATTTATAGAAAAGTGAGCCCTATAAAAACATTCGTTTCACCTGGGAAGGGTGAAAGGTCAAAACAAAGATGGCAATTACTTAGACTTATGGATGACTTTCGGGACATCGACCACAACCCATTGGCGACGAACTCCTTGGTGAATCACAAAGTCTGGTATCTTCTTTCTTGGTTTGTCTTCAGTAATGACACTGATTTCTGGCAGAGTAGGATCGTTGGAGTCTTCATCCCAAACAAAGTTATCGTAAACGAACTCTTCTATTGTATCTTCCCTAGTATTTTCACTCTCAAGAGGATCTCCCCATCCAGTTGGCTGGATGTCCTCGTATCTGATGCAAGAGCTTTCAGGAGCGGTGTACTTGACTAAGAAGTTGTACTTGCCACTCAGCTGTCCTAAAGTGTCCCATACTTCCATGGGAATAGAGGAGTCATCTTCCTCGATGACGTTGACCTCAGGAAAAGCATAGTTGATGAACTCTTGTCCTGCAATCTTTGCAGATTCATCATTATGCTGGGGATCTTCGGAATGTCCTGAGTAATGATCCCATTGCTTAGTGGGGACGTGGGTATTCTTTTCAATATTACTCAGCTGATATGCGTTATTAGGCTTACTCTTTTGTCCCAAGCCATCTGTGTATGGATTCCAGATAGGCAAGTCATTTAGGGGATCATAATAGCCGTAGTCGAAGTTGTCTTTCATTAGATCATATTCTAATGAGTTAGGTGGAGCACAACATCCCTCAGGATCGCAATCTCCATAGATCATCCGGATGTCTGATCTCGGTATATATCTCGGGTTCTGCTTTGGAAAATAGAATGACATGTGCGCTTCTTCCTGAGATATATAACCGTTTTTGTTGAGATAAGATTTCCATTCCCCATCCGTATCGGAGGAGTCACTCTCATTGATGGTGTGTACTTCTTGAGACACTAGTTGGAGGGAACCTTACTGTGGAAGCAATTCTGAATGGGATGAAAACTTTCATCTTTCTTGGCAGTCTGGGTAGAGGTTGAAGAGAAACCAAGACCTTTCTTTGTCTTGTTATCCGTAGGAATTATAAGTTGTCCCCATCCTTTTGTGTCATTACTCTTGATCATTTCGAGAGCGTCCTTGTATGAGGAAATCGACGTCCCTCTTTCTGATCAATTCTCATTGCTCACTGAGAGTGCTTGGAACTGGGTTCCAATAACCTCCTCTGGTTCTAAATAGGAGAATGATGATAATTTGCTCATAATTAAGGCTTGCTCTCTGCAGACTGTGACTAACTTGTCATTCTTGACGAACTTTAGCTTTTGGTGAAGTGTCAAAGTAACTGCCCCAGCTTCGTGTATCCAAGGTCTTCCTAATAAACAGTTGTATGCTGCCCGGATGTCCATGACCTAGAAAGTGACTTGGAAAGTGTGAGGACTGATGGTTATGGGAAGATTCTTTTTGCCAATAACTATTTTTTTGGATCCGCCAAAGGCTTTGACGATGATCTCACTGCCACTCATCGGGGCTCCTCGAAATGATAGTCGCATAAGAGTTGATTTTGGCATAACATTCAAATATGATCCTGTGTCTACCAGTACGCTGGCTAAAGCATCGTCTTGGTAGTTTACTGTAATGTTAAGCACCATATTATGATTCTTACCTTCTTCCGACAGTTCTTCATCACTGAATCCTAAGTTGTTGCAAGAAGTGATGTTGGAAATAATGCTGTCAAATTATCCTATCGTTACATCTTGTTCCATGTAGGCTTGCTCTAAGACTTTCCTCAGAGCTTCTCTGTGAGCTTTGTAACTAAGTAGGAGAGATAACACAGAGATTCGAGACGGAGTTTGCAACAGTTGGTCCACAATGTTGTACTCGATTTTCTGGATGAGCTTCAACATCTCATTGTTGTTCTTTACAAGTTCTGGATTACCGGATGGACCAACTTGTTGATTTGGAACTTCTGTTTGAGGTTCCTTTTCTTTGGCAAGTTCTCCAACTCCTCTATTGAAGATCCGACCACTCCGGGTGACTCGACTGACGTCGGAAGTGTTCACGACGGATGGTAATGGAGTTTCCTTTCCATTTTCGATGGTCTTTGCACCGCACTTGTAAGGAATAGCCTTTTCTGATTTGTATGGTATTGGACCTAGCAGGTAGATAACCACAGGAGCTTTTTGATTTCTCTGACCGTTATAGGCAACCTCAATCAGTTCCTGGTTGGGAACTTTTCTATTATCAAGAGGGATTCTTGATTCGTTGAGTAGAGGGATTATGGCGCAAACATCTTTGGTTTTCCCATGATCGAAGATTATGACAACGTTCTTGCTTTGATGAGGGAGAGAGTCTTGTACCATGTTGATCGACCTAGAACTTGAACATGGTCGAATCTCTTTTCGGTCCAACTAATTTTGAAGAGCCGATCGTACGAGACAGCATCCTTGGTTGTTCTCCGAACACACTCTACAGCGTTCATAATTGTGCGGTGGTACCCGACCCCGCCCGCTTTGTATGCAGTACATTTTTACCAGATCTATTTCCATCGAGCGGACGTCCCGACTTTGATGTCTACCAGGATTCCTGTTGGTCATGTTGATCTGTTGTGTAGCTTCATCCAGGTACATTAGATGCCATCAGTGGTCCAATAGATTTTGAAGGGTTCTTTGGACAAGTGCACACCCTTGGTCGTCTTTACGGCATTCTTCACAGTCTTGATAATCATGTGAAGCCAGAAAACCCTGACTTGCTTAACATGTAATTCTACCAGACTGGTATTCATCAAGTGTATGTCAAATATCTGAACCATATTGACTTCATGGTTATTTCTTTCACGGTGGTCCTGGATCCATCCGATATCCATCTGGCGTTGGAGGGCCTCTTGTACAAAAGAGCATCCCTGATCGCTTGTTGAGCAGATCGAACAAGTGTTGTAATCGTGCCGTGGCAGATTATGTTATTGACTCTGCCTTGAATGCATCACCACCAAATTGACGTTCATCGTAAGAATGTTGTGGTTCTGAATAATGTTGAGATGTGCATGGGCCATGTTTACTTCAAGGATCCTGTGATCCTGAATCCAGCCCAAATCTATATGTTCTTGTAGAGCTGATTGTACTACGGACCACCCCTGATTATTCTTTGAGCAGATAACACACTGGTGATAATTGTGAGACAGTACATGACCGTTCCCGCTCTGTCTGCAATGCATCCTAACCAGATTGGTTCCTAATAGGAGTACATCGTGAACTTGATAACTGCGGCTAAATTCTTCCTATATTAAATTTACAACAATCTTTTCATATTGTGGAAACGGGTTTTTCTGAACATTCGGATTAGTATCTTCGAAAGATAAGATCCCGTTCCTGACAAGCTTTTTTACGTCTAACTTGAAGCTGAGACAGTTCTCTCTGTTGTGCCCCGATCCTCCTTGACTGTAAGGGCAAGTTTGATCCTCTTTGAACTAAAAAGGTAGATTTTCTGATACTGTAAGAGGAGTCCTGGTTTGGACGCGCCCCTTGACCAACAGAAGTGGAAATAGTTATGCGTACAACATCGGTATAGGGTCGAACCCTAATGATTGTTTCGTACAATTGTTATTGTTGTACTGTGGATGAGTCTGCTGAAGAGGCTGTTGCGGCCTTTGTTGATACTGTTGTTGACTTAGTTGGCTCTGAGCAACCTAATGTTGATAAGTCGGAGCTAGCGCTGGGTTGATAGCAGGAGTTACCTGTCATACCCCAAATTTTGACAACTAAGATTTCCCATCATTGTGCAAATCATCATCACAATGTGGATGAACCATCATGCCTCATCAAATGCCTCAAGGATTGTTGAGCATTCACTACAATCAAAATTAGGGTTTTAAGCCCTCTCAGAGTGCTTAGACAAAGGATCAATCAAGGAATGACTTGATCTTCAACTTGTCTAACCTTTCAAACATCCACCATGGATCAAAAAATGACTCCCACCTCAAGGATTAAGCACAAGGGTGCTCCCTTCTAGGTGGATCAAGCCTCAAGATCGCCAGTGTCACCAAATTAGGGTTTTGGTCGACCAGGGCCTCCAGATAAAAAATTTCATCTGGGCACAAGCCAAGGATCCAAAAAATAACCTAATATACTCCATGGAGCCTCATGGACCCAACCATCAAGTCAATTTTGCCTCTGGGGATGCATTCACTAAAAATCAGGAATTAGGGTTTCTTGACCTAATTCACCCCTAAGTTGACTTTTGGGACAAATCATGAACCAAGACCTCAAGACATGATTTGAGGGTCTTTAATATACCATATTGATCCATTTGGAACAATGGATTAATCCAAGAAGCTTGAGCAACAAGCCTCAATTTCATCTGCACCACAATTAAGGTTTCGCGAGGAAAGTCAACTGTAACTTTGACTTTTGACTAGGACATGCTCCCAAACCCTAATACATGATTCAATATACCCTATAACACCCTTGGAACATGTCCATCAAGTTTGATTTAGGTCAAGGACATGATTTCCTAAAGGATTGCACAGTTTGGAATTCATCTGATAAAAAGTCAACTGTGCACAAAAGTCAACTTTGACTTTTTGAGATTTTTCACAATTATGGATTTTTAACCCTAAAATGATGTTAATGTATGATTTGAATCATCATTCATCAATAAAAATCAAAGAAAGTGGGATAACTTGTAAAAGGGGTAACCATAAAAACTTAGAAAATTTTCTAAGTTATGAACAAAGTGGCAAGGGTACCAACTTTGGAGGATCATAATTCCTAAACCACAAAGCCATTTTTCCCCATCCAAAGCTTGATTTGTTGATCTCATTGCCCTCTACAAAAGCTTCATACTGACCTATGTCCAAATTCCTCATGGTTTTTGAGTTATGGAGTGATCAAAATCAAGAAAAGTCACTTTGTTCCAACACTTAGTGAAAATTTCACTAAGTCAGATTTTGCCTTACTTTTTGCCAAATGTAGGGGGATTTTTCACTTGGATTCAAAAGAGATCAAAACCAAACATGTTTAAACAATTGTTGTATCATGTAAGGGCTTTCCAAAATGGCCAAGAACATTACCAAATTCAATTTGGGCCATGAGATATGACATTGGCAAGTTGCCTTGCTGAAATCTGCCAAGGCAAGGCAAATTTGGCACTTTTGGTCGATTTGCCAAAATCAGCCAAATCCAAATGCTCCTATCCACTTGGACACCTCAGAGGATTGAATCTAAAGGGGACAATCACTGAGCCAAGCCTCCAAAGTCTTTGGAACAAGAAATAGCATGTTGAACCTAGAATTGCCAAAATAGGGACAAGACTCCAATTTTGGAATGGAGCATTCAATGGAAGCATCAAGGTGGCATGGACTGAGCCATTCTCAACTGAATTCAGTCAATACTTATCCAAGACCAAGGGAACCACAGCTCTGTGCCCTAACCTCTAGTCAATGGCTAGAGGAGACTTGGATTTCCATTGGACAACATTGGCCAAACCTCAGCTGCAGTTGCCATTCACTGTGGATCCCAAAATAAACTTGCTCTACTATAAATAGAGCTCAATTGTGATCAGTTTGAGTACACCAAAGCCATCTAACAGATTCTTTCCTCAAAATCTCTTCTTTCACTCCAATTTTGCCTTCTAAGGCAAGTCACTATCGGGTTTTGAGCTTGAGAGCTTTTCCAATCAAACCAATCACACACACACACCTCATATACATCACATATGAGCTGATCAAATACTTAAACAATAACTGGAACACTGATTTCTCAGAATCACCATTCAATTGCTCAAGGTTTTAACCAAGTTGCAGTTGAGATGCTATGAAGTGATCCAGCCAATTTCAATTAAGTCCAAGCATTCATACACACTCCATAGGGTGTTGGGAAGCTGTTCAGATCATCACAACTCATCTGTAACACCTCCACCCCAAATCACGATCACCAGCTGCAAGTGGTAAGCATGAGCTCTTCTAACTCTATGATCCATGCAATTTTTACTGCACAATAATTTAACCATATGTTCATAATCATGCATGGAATGTTTCCCCTCAGTTAATTACATTGTTTGAATCGAGTATCAAAAATCCTAGCCTTCATACAGAAATTAGGGTTCTTGAGGATTTTTCATGATTTCTTATTATATGTTTAATTTAAATGAAATTAAATACCATGGACATGATCGTGAGGTTGAAACGAGTTGATTGGTATGTGGATTACATGATATGATCAAGTATTCAGAGAGATTGGAGTGAAAATGAAAATCTGGGCAAACCCAGAACACGCGCGTGTTCTTGGGTGTTCTTGGCGCCCTTTTTGAAAATTCAAATATTTGAATTTTGTGATTTTGTTTAATTGATTCAAAAATTAATTTCTCTCTGAGTTTTAATGATTTTGAGTTGATTCTATTTTTAATAATTCACAAAAATGTTAAAATATTTTATTTTCCCAAAAAATCCCAAAAATATTATTTATTTCATATAATTGATATTTTTGCAAAGAATTAATGTTTTAATTGTTTTTAACATTTAAAATATTTTTCCACCTTGATTTTACAACTTTTAATGCTTTCTAATTATTTTGTAGGTCAATACTTAATTTTTGAAGCATTAATCCAAGATCACAATTTGTTTTCCATGTGTTAAACAATTTTGATCATTTTAATTGAATTTTTATTCAATTAAAACACATTTTGAAAACAAATTAGGGTTTTTGGATTAATTCAACCCTCATAAAGCATTTTCAAAAACTTTTGGGCCTCTATTAGAGTGTAAGACCCAACCCACTTGTACAGAAATAATTTGGGCCTCATTCGTTATATAAGTCCCTCTGTACATTTTCAAATAAACGGCGCGATTGCCGCCTTTTAAAAAAAAACATCTGGGCCTCTCCTTGAGCTATAAGACCCATTCAAAACTTTTAGGCCTCTAATAGAGTGTAAGACCCAACCCCCTTTTAACCAAAACCATTTTGGGCCTCAGTTATTGTATAAGTCCCTCTGCGTTAAAAGAAAACCTCGCCGCGATCGCCATTTTTAAACGAAAAATCAACTGGGCCTACCCTCGTGTTATAAGCCCCACTCTTTTTCTTTAAAACATTTTGGGCCTCTTGAGAGAGTGTAAAACCTATCCCTTTGTACAGAAAACCTTTTTGGGCCTCAGTCACTTGTATAAGTCCCTCTATACAAATTTAAACAGTGCGCTCACTGATAAAACCCTGGGCCTCTCCTTGAGCTGTAAGCCCCAAAATCTTTCTTTTTCAAAGCACCTTCTCCTTTGATTTTGAATATACTATTGTTTTCAATCTTTCTTTGTTGAACAACTAACCAAACAGCATGGAAGCTTTACAACCGAGTAAGTGGTTATCGCTTTCATTTACTGCTTTCATATACATATAACTGTATTGTGGGGCTGTTTCGCTGTAAGTCTTCTTTCATAAACTCATATCAACTGTGTAATAATAGTATAGATATTTAGAGTTTCCCCGGCAACTACGTCTAGAACTAGGTAAAGCCGTTTCGATCACTCTTAAATAGTCAAAACTAGATCCCCATAGGATTACCAGACACAGTCTTCCCTCCTCTTGGGGTTAAACAATATGGAGACATGAAAGGCAGCATTCTCTGTGAACCCTTTCATAGACTGTCACTCATAGAAGTTGTCAAAGAAACTCTATTCCCCAGAGATGATCTTTTCTTCGTGAATGGCATCTCTTGAGTTTCTTTCAAATTCTCGGACTTTCCTGGCTTTGCTCTATTCTCAGTGAATAGCATTGCCTTGAA
Source organism: Lathyrus tuberosus (assembly GCA_022829125.1). Lineage (NCBI taxonomy): Eukaryota > Viridiplantae > Streptophyta > Magnoliopsida > Fabales > Fabaceae > Lathyrus > Lathyrus tuberosus. The sequence continues at coordinate 7,346,368 of JALAZF010000123.1, read as the reverse complement.
TTTCTTGGTGTTTGGGGACCCACTGGCTTCTTAAAAGCATCGGCCTCCTCTTGGGCATCGTACAAGGACCCACAGGCTTCTTAAAAGCATCCCCGCCTCCTCTTGGGCTTAGTACAAGGACCCTTCGGCTTCTTAGAAGTATTCACAGCCTCCTCTTAGGCTTCGTATAATGATCTCTTCCTCCGAGAATGATAGCCTCCTCTTGGGCTTAATACAAGGACCCGTCGGCTTCTTAAAAGCTTCCAGCCTCCTCTTGGGCTTCGTACAAATTATCCCGACGACCTCCTAGAGGTATAGGAACAGAACTTAGTTATCTTCATAGAACAGTCCTTTCATAGAGTCTACTACTGTTTCTCAAAGCATAGTACAAAAGATAAAACTCTAGACACGAACAATCTAACTTCCTTGAGTCTCAAAGACATTCTCAAGTGACCCCTTCGTTAAATAGGAAGGAAACCCGCAGACTCAGACAGTCTCAATACCCTTTGGATTTCCCGTTTCCTCAATGAAAAGGAAATATCCCTGATCCTCGCATAAAAAATCCCTGAGTACAGTGTTGCTCATATAAGAACTGATTTTCTCTTTAAAATCAGTATACTGGATCTGTCACTTAACTAAAACAGTTACCTTAGCCTCCTCTTGGGCTTTGTACAATGATTCTTCCCAGCAAAGCAAACGTTTGTACAATGATTCTTCGTACGAGATACCAAAATTCTCCCCAGTGGAGTCAAACAACGTTTAGCCTCTCTCCCGGGCTTTGTACGAGACACATAAGAGACTCCCTCGTTGAGTCAATCACCCATTTCGCCTCCATCTCGGGCTTTATACGAGATACAAAATGGTTCTTATTGAGCCAAACAAACAAATAGCCTCCATCTCGGGCTTTATACGAGATACCAAAAGATTCCCTCATCGAGTCAAAACCTTTTAGCCTCTCTCTCTCGGGCTTTGTACGAGACACATAATAGCCTCCTCTTAGGCTTTGTATAAGAAAACCACTGGTTGATCCAATCAACCTTTTAGCATCAAAGATGTGCCTCGTTCATAATACACAAACATCAACAACTCCTTCCCTTCATCTAACTGCTGTAAGCGGCAAGCCTCTGGATAATCTATATCCATGCCACTGTCCCTCTTTTAGCATGAGAAATTCCTAAGGAAAGATACCATTGCTCTACACTGAGTTAAAGTCTTCTCCTTTAGGTTGGAAATCCCCTTAAAAGGAAATTATGGCATTACCGGATTCACAAATTCCGGTTAAAGTAATTCTCCTTTATAAACAGTTGTGACATACAACCCCCTCTTTAGAGATGATAAATTCTCTCTAAAGTCAGACCGTTTAGCTTCATATCTTGGGCTTTGATCAAGATACAAATAAACTTTTCAGCTTCACATCTTGGGCTTTGAACAAGATACAAATTACCCTTTAGTTTCACATCTTGGGCTTTGAACAAGACACCAAAACAATCGATTTCCTCCCATAGAATAGGAGGAACTACGAACGCTCTGATTTCCCTATTTCGGTAAACGGGAATACGTAGGCATAAGATTGAAAGAATAATCTTAGCGAGCGCAATCAACAAAAACCCAAAATCCCATACTCTCACATATCTATCAAAAAGCATCAGTCTCAACATCCTAATCCTTGTTCCCCGCCAGAAACCTTCTGTCAAAATAAAAAGAAAGAAATCAGTATTGGCGAAAATACAAATAACCAGTAGAAAGGCCCCTCACATTGATAGCATCCGCAACCCAACTGACCGCTGTTTAAACTCAGTTTGCAAAGCAGGGTTAATTGGAGACATCTATTTCCCTTCCTTCATCAGCTTTAATAGGATAAAAAATGAATCGACCTGTAGTAAGCTCAAACCGCAGAGAGCGACCAGCGCTTAAGAGCCGCGTCCAAAATCGCTCGCTACAGAAAAGTGGCGCCCACCGTGGGGCATTAAAATTCTTTCTTAAACGTTTAAGGTGAAAACCTTGGACAAACCTTTTTTCTCTTCACTTGTGTGAAAACCACATATTGGGGCTTCCGCCGGGGAACCCATTTTCTGTCAGGAACTTAGGATTCATAGCTTTAAAGGTCTAGGATGTTTAGGACAAATATATATACTGCTTTTCCTAATTGCTATACGTGTTTATTTTTCTTCTAATGGGAATGTGTGTGATGCCGCGTGTGGAAAGATTGAGTATACACTTAAGATAAGTGATGGCGACGAGGTTGACCATCAACCTCAGTGGAGGCTGACCAATGCAACCCATTCTCTCACCTAGACAATGGGCCGATTGTTAAGTCTGAGAAGCTGAGGAGCCAAAACCTTTCGTAGTGCGGAAACTATCGGGAATAGTTGTTACGCGATACTACCCTCATTTGAGGATGGTGATCTATTCTCGGTGAATGGCACTTACTCTAAGATTGCTCTACAACTCGCTGGCGATCCGCTTGTTGTTTTTCTTTCCTAGGAGGAGCTGATGATAATGAGTATAGGTACAAAAATTACCCTAGTATAAACCTTTGGGGATGGGTAGAGCCTTGACTTCATGACAACGACCCTTTGACCCCATGTTTTTTCTATGTTTTTGTGTGCTGCATTCATGCATTCATTTAAAAAACATTAAAACATTCAAAAAACTTCTCTTCTAGTCTCTCTATTTTTTAAATTAAACTAAGACTGTGATTGCAAATATCAGAGAAGAGGATTACGCTAATGGATTTCGGTAGAAGGAGAACTCATACGTACACCTTCAAGGTTCCAAAATTAGAGGATTTGAGAAGGTTAGAAAGGATGATCACTAACCCTGAGGCTTTCAGAGCCAAGCACGGAGGTTTTCTACCACTGTTAAGAGTCCATGTGATTGAGGGAATCATGGATGCGCTCATTCAGTTCTACGATCCGGTTTATCACTGTTTCACATTCCCGGATTACCAGCTCGCACCAACGCTGGAGGAGTATTCTCATCTGATTGATCTACATATCACAGATCGAGCTCCATTTTCTGGACTGGAAGAAACTCCAAAGAATCAGACCATTGCAAGAGCAATTTATTTGGACGAGTCAGAGGTCAGGAATCACCTTACCACTAAGGGTGACATACAAGGTTTGCCAGCCCAGTTCTTGACAAAGAAAGCCCTGTATTTTGCCAGTATAGAAAATGTGACTGCTTTTGAAAGCGTCTTTGTCTTGCTCACCTACGGGTTATTTTTGTTTCCCAACATTAATAACTTCGTCGATATCAACGCCATTAAGGTTTTTCTCATTGGAAATTCTGTACCGACTTTGCTCGCAGATGCGTATCATTCTGTACACTTGGGGAATTTGTACAGTGGAGGGGAGATCACATGCTGTGTACCTCTGCTTTATAAATGGTTTATCTCTCACTTGCCCAAATCAGCTGCTTTTTGGGATTGCAAGAGTGCCTTACGTTGGTCGCAGAAGATCATGTCTCTTACCAACTCTGATATAGATTGGTGTAATAGGATTTATGATGGAATCAGGATCATCGACCGTTGTGGAAACTTCCCCAACGTACCCCTTATAGGAACTAAGGGAGGAATCAACTACCATCCGGTATTGGTTCTTCGTCAATTTGGATACCCGATGAGACACATCCCACGGGGTGTTCATCTGGAAGGTCTTTTCTTCAAGGAAGGAGAAAGTGACAGAGCACTAAAGATGGAAATAGTGCACGCTTGGAAGCACGTTCATAAGAAAGGACGAGAGTCTTTGGGAAAACTAGACTGTGTCTCGGTGGAGCCTTATCTCCACTGGGTACAAACTAGAGCTCTCAAGCTAAATATGCCTTATCCTCGTTACGGAATTCTTCCACCAAGGGAATCTGTCATGTACTTCATGACGGAAACTGAAAAGCTTCAGGTTACTCTCAACAAAGTTCAACGGGATAGAAGGTCTTGGAAGAACAAGTACCGAACCCTCGACGTAGAGTGTACCAAAATACAGCAATTACTGAAAGAGAAGGATGCTCTGATCAAAATTTTAGAGCAACATGCTGTGGATAATCAAGATGACCAAAGGAATTTTCTCGCTCCTTTCACTTGGCAAAGGAATGACAACCCGACAACGGCTCAAGAGCCCCGGTCAAAGAAAAGGAAGATACCAGAATCAGCACCCGATTTCTCTTCAGAGAGGACTCGGGGCCCATTAGCTTAGGTTTCTGTTTCTGCACTTTGTAATCTACTATATTTCCATTTCTGTAACCCTTTGAATTTCAATAAAAAGGGGTTTCCCCACCGTTTGATATTTGCAATCCAATTGTCGAAGTTTATTTTGATTAAACCAAAAAAAAATTAATATAATAATTGCATTCATCATTCTTACATCGCATATTCTTCTTCCCAACGAATCTCACGTTTGTGTCTCGATTCTAGAGTCAAACTGTCTCATTCGTACAATACTCGGGCCAATCGTCAGAAAAAGATGGATGATCTTGAGGAAGAAAACAGAGAGTTGAAAGAAGAGGTCGACGCTCTGAGAGAGGATATGAGAAAGCTTCGTAACGACATGCAAGCCATGGCAGAATCTCAGTTACAAAGAACTGTGATCTCAGAGATCACCTCAACGCCCATAGTGGAGAAGTATGATCCTAGGTATCAGATACCGAAAGATCGCCCTTGGGGCTTGCCTGTTAACTATATCCCGGAAGGATATGTTCCGCGGATCACTGAAGATCAGGGCATCACAACAGAAGCCGCTGGGCCTGAAGGTTACAAACTTCGGGAAAGCGAAGATGCCAGAGGTATACTGAAGACTCCTGAAGGTTACAAACTTCGGGAAACGCCAAGACTCACTGCCGTAGTCACGGTACCACCTCCTTTGGTGCACACTGTCCCGGAAGGACAGATTCCACAGATACCTTCTGGTAAAAAGGAAACTATGTTTGACCGAATGGATGAATTCCAGGAACAGTTCTTGGAAATGCAGAAGGAGCTGCAAGCCATTCGCGGTCAGGATCTATTTGGAAAGGATGCCGCAGACCTTTGTCTGGTCCCCAATGTGAAAGTCCCGCACAAGTTCCAAGTGCCCGACTTTGAAAAGTACAAGGGTAACTCTTGCCCTCAGAGTCACTTAGTGATGTACGCTCGGCGAATGTCAGCTCAGACGGAAAATCAGGACCTACTGATTCACTACTTCCAGGATAGGTTAACCGGTGCCACACTCAAATGGTACATGGGTTTAAACCGTACTACGATCAGTACATTCAGAGATCTTGGTACTGCCTTCGTCCAACAATACAAATATAATTTGGACATGGCACCCGACAGAGATCAACTCAGATCGATGTCGCAAAAGGACAAGGAAACCTTTAAGGAGTATGCTCAAAGGTGGCGTGAAATTGCCGCTCAAGTTTGTCCACCTCTTGAGGAAAAAGAGATGACAAAGATCTTCTTAAAGACCTTAAGCTCATTTTACTATGACCGAATGGTTGCCAATGCGCCCAGTGATTTCACCGAGATGGTCGGCATGGGCGTACGTCTTGAGGAAGCCGTCCAAGAAGGACGTTTGGTAAAAGACACTGGATTGACGAGCGGTACTAAAAAATACGGTAGTGCTCTCCTTAAGGAAAAAGAGAAAGATAATGGGAATATCTCTCTCGGAAAGCAAAGGCGGCGTTATCAGCCGTTAGCGGCTGTAATTCCTGCTAACAGCCCTGCGCCTATTCCTACGTACCAACCTCAGGTTGCGCAGAGCCAACCTGACCAGCAAAGGACACAACAGCCTCTTCAGCAGGCTCGTCCTCCATATAACAACAACCGTACAACACGACCATCAGGGTTTGATCCTATACCCATGTTGTACGCAGAACTATTTTTGTTACTACTGGCTAAGGGGCACATCCAGACTAAGTCTCATCTTACAGTACCGAAAAATCCGCCTTTTTGGTTCAAGGTGGATCAGACATGCCCTTATCATCAAGGAGGATCCGGGCATAACATAGAGAACTGTCTCAATTTCAAATTTGACATGCAAAAGCTTGTTAGGAGCGGGCTCTTATCTTTCAAGGATACGAATCCCAATGTTCTCACGAACCCGCTACCTCAACATGAGAAAGTTGCAGTCAATCTAATTGAGAGAGAGTCTAACAACGTCTATCAAATTCAGGATGTACTCTTATTGAGGACCAATCTGGTCAAGATGCATTATAGACAGAGTGGATATGGCCATGTGCCACCTCATAATTATCACCAATGTGATGTCTGCTCTAAAAACAATCAAGGATGTTCTGTGGTGCAAGCAACTCTACAGGAATAGATGGACCCAGGAACACCGAGTTCGTGGAGTTAACATGGTTTACATGAATTCCAACGTCATTCAAAACCACGATATTTGTGCAATGAATGTCAACTTGGTGGCGATGCACTCAAGGCAAAGCCAGTATCATAATCTGCCACGGCGCGATTACAGTTCCTGTCTGACTTGCTCGGTAAACAAACAGGGATGCTCTTTCATACAAGAGGCCTTCCAGCGTCAGATGGATCTTGGATGGATCCAAGACTACCATGATAGGAACCCTTATCAGATCAACATGGTTTAGATCTTCGATATTCACGTGATGAATACCAACCTGGTAGAGTTACATGCTGAGCAGGTCCGACTCGGATTCTTAGTATCACACGACTATCAAAGTTGTAAAGCGGGTTGCGAAAACGATCGAGGTTGTACCCTCGTCCAGGAGGCACTTCAGCACTTGTTAAATCATTGGTGGATGCCAATCTACATGGATGAAGATACTCAGCAGATTAGTATCAATAACAGGAATCCCACCCGACGTCAAAGTCAGGATGTCCGATCTGCGGAAGCTAACCTAGTGAGGTTACATTGTATTCAAAGTGGGCGTGGCCAGGTGCCACCACACAATTATGACCGTTGTAGCGTCTGTTCGGAAAGTAACCAAGGGTGTTACCTTGTGAGAGCAGCTCTTCAGGGTCAGGTGGATCGTGGAGAGATTCGCCCATATCCGGGTTCTGAACCCATCAACTGGACGCCGAACTACCTTGCCAATCAAGTCGAGAACGTTGTCACAATCTCTGGTCGTCACCAGACCATGGATGTTTTTGCCATCATCCCTCTACTTGACGAATCTAAAGCTCCCAACCGGGAACGAATTGAGATTACTTATGATGGTCAGAAAAATCAGAAGGTTTCCATAGTCATCTATCTGCCGGGACCACTATCGTATGAATCAACTAAGGCGATCCCTTACAAATACGGTGTGACAATAATTGAAAATGGAAAGGAAAGTCCATTACCCTCCGTCGTGAATATTGCAGACATCAGTCGTGTAACACGGAGCGGGCGAATCTTCAACCGAGGAGTTGGAGAACCTAACAAGGAAAAGGAACTTCAGACAGAAGCTCCCGATCCATCAGTCGGTCAATCCAGTAATCCTAACCTTTCGAAAAATAATGATGAGATGCTGAAGCTCATCCAAAGGAGTGAATATAACATTGTTGATCAGCTGTTACAGACTCCTTCAAAGATCTCAGTATTATCACTGTTACTCAGTTCAGGAGCGCACAGGGAGGCTCTACAGAAAGTCTTGGAGCAAGCCTTTATGGAACATGATGTAACAATCAGACAGTTCGATAGCATTGTCTCAAACATCACTTCCTGCAATAATTTGGGATTTAGTGATGAGGAATTACCCGAAGAGGGTCGCCGTCATAACATGGCACTCAACATTACAGTTAACTGCCAGGACGATGCTTTAGCCAGCGTACTGGTAGACACAGGGTCAGCCCTGAATGTTATTCCGAAGTCCACTTTGATGTAATTATCATTCAAAGGCCCTCCGATGAGAACCAGCGAGGTCGTCGTCAAACCATTCGACGGATCCAGAAAAATAGTTATCGGCGAAGTTGATCTTCCCATAACTATTGGTCCTCACACTTTCAAGTCACTTTCCAGGTCATGGACATCCGGGCAACATACAGTTGTTTATTAGGAAAAGCTTGGATACACCAGGCTGGAGCGGTCACTTCGACCCTCAACCAAAAGCTAAAGTTCATTCAGAATGATCAACTTGTCACAGTCTGTGGAGAACAGGCCTTGCTCGTGAGTAACTTGTCATCGTCTACTTGTGTAGAACCCGAGGAGGTTATTGGAACGCAGTTCTAAGCACTGTCGGTGAGCAAGGACGGTCAATACTGAGGAGGAACCTCAATTTTCTCATACAAGGATGCTATTAAAGCGGTTGAGAGTATCGATACAATCGGATGGGGACAGCTTGTCATTCCTATTGACAATAAAACAAAGAAAGGTCTTGGTTTTTCTGCAACTTGTACCCAGACAGCTGCCAGCGATGGAAGTCTTCATCCCATTCAGAATTTCTTCCACAGTGGAGGTTTTCTTCATCCAGTCCCTCAAGCAGTCCATGCTATCAATGAGGAAGATCCCTCTGACACAGAGGAAGAGTGGAAGTCCTATCTTAATAAGGATGGTTATATGTCTCAGGACGAAACGTAAACTCCTTTTTGCTTTCCTACAGAGAGTCCGAGATTTATACCAAGGTCAGACGTCGAGATGATATTTGGAGATTGTGATCCGGAAGGATGCCGTGCTCCACCAAATTCGTTAGAGGAGGACACTCTGATGAAAGACAACTTTGACCACAATTACTATGGCCCGATGGATGGCCTGCCAATGTGGCAACCTTACCCATGAGACTTGGGGCAAGAGAGTCAGCTGAACAATGAAAATCAGCTGACCGTCATTGGACAGAATACCTGTGTCCCCACCATGTCATGGGATCAACACTCAGGTCATTCAGAAACTACTCAACATGACGATGAATTTGGAACGTTTGCAGGACTTGAATTCATCAACAATGCTTTTCCCGAGGTCAACGTCATCTAGAGGGATGACCCCTCCAGTTCCAAAGAAGTGTGAGACACCTTGGGACAATCGAGTGGAAAATTTGACTATATGTTCAAGTACACCGCTCCCAAAAACTCTCGTATCAGGCTCGAAGACATCCAGCCAACTGGATGGGGAGATACAGCTGAGAGCACAAATGCTATGCAAAATGCAACAGAGGAATTCTCCTATAACAATTCTTCCTGGTAGACAGATTCCAATGATCCTGCTCCACCAGAAATCAGCGTCATTTTTGAAGACAAATCAAGGAAGGTGCCAGACTTTGTGATTCACTGAGGAGTTCGCCGCCAATGGGTTTCCGTCGAGGTTCTGAAGGTCGTTCATCAGTCAAAGTAATTGCCATCTTTAACCTTTCACCCTGCCCAGGTGAAACAGATGTTTTGATAGGGCTCGCTTTCTGTAAATTTACCCTCTTCGCTTCGCCCAAAGCGACAGAGTTTTGTTTTATAGGGCTGTAGTTTCAAGAGTCGACTTGTTCCTTAATAAAATAACGTCGTTCTGTAATCTCCACATTAATTGTTGTTTTCTCTTTTTGCTTTTTCAGAAAATGGTAATCCTAAAAAAACAATTAAAAATAAAAACAAGCAGCAAAATAAAACACTGCACACACTTGTATTTTCTCTATCTCTTCTAAACACGAATCATCACGTCATGCAGATTGCTTGTTTTAAACCCCGTTGAAACATACGATCTGATGCCTTGTCCCGACTTTGGGTTCCCGATATTTGGGGCTGAAGAAGAAGTTGACAACGAAATTCCAGAAGAGATCTCTCGACTACTCAGACAAGAGGAAAGGTCCATTGAACCTCACAAAGAGTCGTTGGAAACGGTAAACTTGGGTTCGGAAAGAGAGAGAAAAGAAATCAGGATTGGGGCACTGCTCAGTCCAACTGCAAGAGAGGGTTTGATAAAGCTTCTCAGAAAATTTCCCGATGTATTCGCTTGGTCCTATCAGGATATGCCAGGGTTGGATACCAGCATCGTGGAACATCACTTACCGTTAAGATCATAATGTCCGCCAGTAAAGCAAAGGTTGAGACGGACTCACCCGGACATGGCCATCAAAATCAAAGAGGAGGTACAAAAATAGATTGACGCGGGTTTCCTCGCTACATCTGAATATCCTCAATGGTTAGCCAACATCGTACCCGTTCCCAAAAAGGACAGAAAAGTCAGAATGTGTGTTAATTACAGAGATCTAAATAAGGCTAGTCCAAAGGACGACTTCCCTTTACCACACATTGACATGCTGGTAGACAGTACATCAAAGTTCAAAGTTTTCTCCTTCATGGATGGATTCTCGGGCTATAACCAGATAAAAATGGCGCCGAAAGACATGAAGAAAACTTCATTCATCACCCCATGGGGCACCTTTTGTTACAAGGTGATGCCGTTCGGCTTGAAGAACGCCGGGGAAACCTATCAAAGGGCCATGACTACTCTGTTTCATGACATGATACACAAATAAATCGAGGTATATGTCGATGATATGATTGCAAAATCAAAAACAGAGAGTGAGCACGTTGAACATCTGTCAAAGTTGTTCGAACGTCTAAGAAAATTCAAACTCCGCTTGAATCCTAACAAGTGCACCTTCGGTGTCCATTCAGGGAAACTACTAGGGTTCATCGTCAGCCAGAAAGGAATTGAAGTTGATCCTGACAAGGTCAAGGCCATTCAAGAAATGCCTTCTCTGAAAACTGAAAAACAAGTTAGAGGATTCCTGGGACATTTGAACTACATCTCCAGATTCATATTCCTCATGACCGCCACGTGTGAGCCGATTTTCAAGTTACTCAAAAAGAACCAGGATTGCGTTTGGTCAGAAGATTGCCAAACCGCCTTCGACAGTATTAAGGAATACCTGTTGAATCCGCCGATTCTATCACCTCCAGTGGAAGGAAGACCACTGATCATTTAACTCACAGTCCTAGAGGACTCAATGGGATGTGTACTTGGCCAACAAGACAAAACCAAAAGGAAAAAGTCTGCCATCTACTATCTGAGCAAGAAGTTTACCGACTGCGAAACTCGGTACACGATGCTTGAGAAAACTTGTTGCGCTTTGGCTTGGGCAGCCAAACGTCTTCGCCAATACATGATTCGTCACACTACTTGGTTGGTTTCCGAGATGGATCCAATCAAGTATGGCTTCGAAAAACCTGCTCTCACGGGAAGAATTGCCCGTTGGAAGATGTTATTATTAGAATATGACATAGAGTACCACACTCAGAAAGCCGTTAAGGGAAGTATTTTAGCCGATCATTTGGCTCATCAACCGATTGACGATCAAGAATCAACCGGGTTTGACTTCGTAGACGAAGATGTCATGTATCTAAAAATGAAAGATTGCGATGAACCGTTACCCAGTGAAGGGCCAGAACCAGGTTCCCAATGGGGACTTATCTTTGACGGAGCAGTTAATCATTATGGAAACGGAATTGGGGCAATCATTGTTACCCCTTAGGGTACCCACATTCCTTTCACCGCTCGACTTATGTTCAAATGTACGAACAACGAGGCCGAATACGAAGCTTGTATCATGGGTCTCGAAGAAGCGATTGATTTAAGGATAAAAAACTTGGACGTATACGGCGATTCAGCCTTGGTTATCAATCAGATAAAAGGAGATTGGAACACATACCAGTCAGGACTGATTCCTTACAAAGACTATGCAAGGAGGTTGTTACCTTTCTTCAACAGAGTTGAGTTTCATCACATCCCTCGTGATGAGAATCACATGGCTGATGCATTAGCCACTCTCTCTTCCATGATTAGTGTAGGTCAATGGAATGACCTACCTAAGATCGACATAATGCGCCTTGAACGGCCCGCCTACGTCTTCACGATTGAAGCAATCATAGACGACAAACCTTGGTATCACGATATCAAATGCTTCCTTCAGAAACAAGAGTACCCATCTGGGGCACTCAGAAAAGACTGAAAGACCCTCAGAAGATTGGCTGGAAACTTCTTCCTGAACAGTGACACTCTTTATAAAAGGAATTTTGACTTGGTCTTGCTCCGATGCGTAGACAGACCAGAAGCAGACATGCTTATGAAAGAAATTCATGAAGGATCCTTTGGCACTCATGCCAACAGACACACAAATACGAGAAAAATTCTAAGAGCAGGGTACTACAGGTTGACCATGGAATCCGACTGCTACAAGTACATGAGGAGGTGTCACAAGTGTCAGATATACTTCAACAAAATCCATGTACCGCCATCACATCTCAAAGTTCTTTCTTCCCCGTGGCCTTTTTCCATATGGGGAATCGATATGATTGGCTTGATTGAACCTAAGGCTTCAAACGGACATCGGTTCATCCTGGTAGCCATTGATTACTTCACCAAGTGGGTCGAAGCAGCGTCGTACGCTAATGTAACCCGACAAGTGGTGGTCCGATTTATCAAAAACAATATCATCTGCCGTTATGGTGTTTCGAGCCAGATCATTACTGATAATGGATCTAACTTGAACAATAAGATGATGAAAGAGTTGTGCGCAGAGTTCAAGATCGAACACCATAAAGACTGGAACGGATAACAAGAACATCAAGAGGATCATTCAAAAGATGGTTGTAACCTATAAAGACTGGAACGGGATGCTACCCTTTGCTCTTCACGGTTATCGAACATTTGTCCGTACTTCAACAGGGGCAACCCCTTTCTCTCTAGTATATGGCATGGAGGTAGTTCTCCCCATAGAAGTAGAGATCTCATCAATTCGGGTATTGATGGAAGCTAAGCTTTCAGAAGCTGAATGGTGTCAAAGTCGACACGATGAATTAAACCTGATTGAAGAGAAACGAATCACGACACTATGCCATGGTCAGTTATATCAGCAAAGAATGAAGAGGGCGTTCGATAAAAAGGTCTGACCCCGTGTCTTCAAAAAAGAAGACCTCGTGCTCAAGAAGATACAATCGTTTCTCACTGACTCTCGGGGCAAATGGACCCCAAATTATGATGGCCCCTACGTGGTCATGAAAGCTTTCTCAGGCGGCGCCTTGAGACTTGCAACCATGGACGGAGAGGAATTTTCCTACCCCATGAATGTTGATGTAGTCAAGAAATACTTCGCCTAAACTAAAAAAAAAAGTCTCGGTGGATTGAAAACCCGAAAGGGCGGTCCAGGCAAAAGTTAGAGACATGGAAAAAATCATCCCGATGGATTGGAAATCTCATAGTACAATCCATGCAAAAATTAGGGATAATGGCAAGTAACTATGTTCAACAGAGGCAAGTCCCTCAGCAGCAGTTACATCATCCATCGGAGGAAAACTCCAGTCAAGGTCATCTTCGACAGAAGCTCAGGATGTCCCGAATTCAAAGTTGGTTGAAGGATAGTGGTCGTTATGTTTCAACGTAGCACTTTTCCCTGTAAGTTACCATTTTCAAACTTTGTATATACTCTTTGGAATCACGCGTTTGGCTAATCTCCATCTTATCAATAAAATTTAAGCCCTTGTGCTTTTGTTTATAATTCTTATTTGTTTTAGCTTTACAGAATGACATTTTAACATGATCAACGATTCTTAAAATGAAACAAAAATGAATTTACTTGTAAAACTTTGTCTGCTTTTAATGAAGATGGCAATTTCTTTTGACTGTTGAACATCGAAAGAGCGTCGATTGCATCTCCAAAGGCGTTTGAATTTCAAAGTACAGAATCAAAGTACTCCTTCTAGGCCAGTACGCCTAAACGAAGGATCAACTGTATGAGATGCGACTTTCCCATCTGATACCCTCGGCCGAGTTCTTATCTCCTAAGCTCGATCAACGGTATTCCCCGCAAGGACTACTTCTCCTAAGCAAGGTAGAATTCCTACATTTTAGACCAACGGTACTTCTTCGCCCCGCGATGGCCGAGTATCCAGTCGTGTTCACTCGTCCCGCGATGACCAACGGTACTACATATTCATATTGTATCACTATCACTCTAGTTGGTCTTGTCCCCTAGTGATAACAGTCTTCTCAATCGAGTTGTCAGTTCTTGCCTCGTCAGGAAATGCTGTGTTTGAATAATCTCGCCTCCAGTGTATTGCTGGATTAGAGTTGGCACTCGACCACTTTGATAACTTGAACCTCTGAAAAGCCAGAGAAGCTTTCAACAAATGTCACTCTTCGCCATTGAAGATGATATCCCTACTTTCCCGGATTAAAGAAAAATCCCTAGAGAAAGCCTCCTAAGCAGAGATTTGGCAGTACAGCTGCCTTTCTCCGAAAGACCGCTGATGAAAAGGTCATCGGCACCTCAAAATTGGAGCCCATCATATGGCATTTCTCCGGGAAGATCCCGAGAAAAGTATGATGTAAGACCCCAAGCGGAAGCAGTCTCTCAAGAGACTCAGTTTCCCCAGATAGAGTCGACAAATGGCGTCTCCAACAGAGAAGTTTGTGCACCTCTACAACTCGGACGATTGGGTTCCCCAGCAAGTCTGACATCAAAACTTTTTTCGTCAAATGGCATCTCTCCAGGAAAATCCGGCGAGAAGTTTGAGGAAAACCGCTACAAATAGCGTCCCCTGTCAATAAAGTTTATTGACGGAAGAAACTGAGACCAGTTCCTTGGTAGGAAACCAGGATCGAGGGGAAGTTTACAACAGCAACTAAGACTAGTTCCTTGGTAGGAAATCGGGATCGAGGGGAGGTTGGCAAAAGAAACTTAGACCAGTTCCTTGGTAGGAAACCAGGATCGAGGGGAGGTTTACTTCAAAAGAAACGTAGACCAGTTCCTTGGTAGGAAACCAGGATCGAGGGGAAGTTTACCTTTTCTACGCATTATTGCTTTAGCAAAAGAAGATGAATGCACAAGCTGCCATTCATAGCCGTCAAAATTTTGGGTATTCCGATATTTAATCCTCTTGCAGGCTGAATGCCGGAATACCTTCGTCATTCACACCTTCGGGTCCAAGAAGATTAAATAGGGGCATCTGTCATACCCCAAATTTTGACCACTAAGATTTCCCATCATTGTGCAAATCATCATCACAATGTGGATGAACCATCATTCCTCATCAAATGCCTCAAGGGTTGTTGAGCATTCACTACAATCAAAATTAACGTTTTAAGCCCTCTCAGAGTGCTTAGACAAAGGATCAATCAAGGAATGACTTGATATTCAACTTGTCTAACCTCTCAAACATCCACCATGGATCAAAAAGGACTCCCACCTCAAGGATTAAGCACAAGGCTGCTCCCTTCTAGGTGGATCAAGCCTCAAGATCGCCAGTGTCACCAAATTAGGGTTTTGGTCGACCAGGGCCTCCAGATGAAAAATTTCATCTGGACACAAGCCAAGGATCCAAAACATAACCTAATATACTCCATGGAGCCTCATGGACCCAACCATCAAGTCAATTTTGCCTCTGGGGATGCATTCACTAAAAATCAGGAATTAGGGTTTCTTAACCTAATTCACCCCTAAGTTGACTTTTGGGACAAATCATGAACCAAGACCTCAAGACATGATTTGAGGGTCTTTAATATACCATATTGATCCATTTGGAACAATGGATTAATCCAAGAAGCTTGAGCAACAAGCCTCAATTTCATCTGCACCACAATTAGGGTTTCGCGAGGAAAGTCAACTGTAACTTTGACTTTTGACCAGGACATGCTCCCAAACCCTAATACATGATTCAATAGACCCTATAACACCCTTGGAACATGTCCATTAAGTTTGATTTAGGCCAAGGACATGATTTCCTAAAGGATTGCACAGTTTGGAATTCATCTGATAAAAAGTCAACTGTGCACAAAAGTCAACTTTGACTTTTTGAGATTTTTCACAATTATGGATTTTTAACTCTAAAATGATGTTAATGTATGATTTGAATCATCATTCATCAAGAAAAATCAAAGAAAGTGGGATAACTTGTAAAAGGGGTAACCATAAAAACTTAGAAAATTTTCTAAGTTATGAACAAAGTGGCAAGGGTACCAACTTTGGAGGATCATAACTCCTAAACCACAAAGCCATTTTTCCCATCCAACGCTTGATTTGTAGATCTCATTGCCCTCTACAAAAGCTTCATATTGACCTATGTCCAAATTCCTCATGGTTTTTGAGTTATGGAGTGATCAAAATCAAGAAAAGTCACTTTGTTCCAACACTTTTTGCCAAATGTAGGGGGATTTTTCACTTGGATTCAAAAGAGATCAAAACAAAACATGTTCAAACAGTTGTTGTATCATGTAAAGGCTTTCCAAAATGGCCAAGAACATTACCAAATTCAATTTGGGCCATGAGATATGACATTGGCAAGTTGCCTTGCTGAAATCTGCCAAGGCAAGGCAGATTTTGTACTTTTGGTCGATTTGCCAAAATCATCCAAATCCAAATGCTCCTATCCACTTGGACACCTCAGGGGATTGAATCTAAAAGGGACAATCACTGAGCCAAGCCTCCAAAGTCTTTGGAACAAGAAATAGCATGTTGAACCTAGAATTGCCAAAATAGGGACAAGACTCCAATTTTGGAATGGAGCATTCAATGGAAGCATCAAGGTGGCATAGACTGAGCCATTCTCAACTGAATTCAGTCAAGACTTATGCAAGACCAAGGGAACCACAGCTCTGTGCCCTAACCTCTAGTCAATGGCTAGAGGAGACTTGGATTTCCATTAGACAACATTGGCCAAACCTCTGCTGCAGTTGCCATTCACCGTGGATCCCAAAACAAACTTGCTCTACTATAAATAGAGCTCAATTGTGATCAGTTTGAGTACACCAAAGCCATCTAACAGATGCTTTCCTCAAAATCTCTTCTTTCACTCCAATTTTGCCTTCTAAGGCAAGTCACTATCGGGTTTTGAGTTTGAGAGCTTTTCCAATCAAACCAATCACACACACACACACACCTCATATACATCAATATGAACTGATCAAACACTTAAACAACAACTGGAACACTGATTTCTCAGAATCACCAGTCAATTGCTCAAGGTTTTAACCAAGGTGCAGTTGAGATGCTATGAAGTGATCCAGCTAATTTCAATCAAGTCCAAGCATTCATACACACTCCATAGGGTGTAGGGAAGTTGTTCAGATCATCACAACTCATCTGTAACACCTCCACCACAAATCACGATCACCAGCTGCAAGTGGTAAGCATGAGCTCTTCTAACTCTATGATCCATGCAATTTTTGTTGCACAATAATTTGGCCATATGTTCATAATCATGCATGGAATGTTTCCCCTCAATTAATTACATTGTTTGAATCGTGTATCAAAAATCCTAGCCTTCATGTAGAAATTAGGGTTCTTGAGGATTTTTCATGATTTTTTGTTATATGTTTAATTTAAATGAAATTAAATACCATGGACATGATCGTGAGGTTGAAACGGGTTGATTGGTATGTGGATTTAATGATATGATCAAGTATTCAGAGAGATTGGAGTGAAAATTGTAAATTTGGGCAAACCCAGAACACGCGCGTGTTCTTGGGTGTTCTTGGCGCCCTTTTTGAAAATTCAAATATTTGAATTTTGTGATTTTGTTTAATTGATTCAAAAATTAATTTCTCTCTGAGTTTTAATGATTTTGAGTTGATTCTTTTTTTAATAATTCACAAAAATGTTAAAATATTTTATTTTCCCAAAAAATCCCAAAAATACTATTTATTTCATATAATTGATATTTTTGCAAAGAATTAATGTTTTAATTGTTTTTAACATTTAAAATATTTTTTCCACCTTGATTTTGCAACTTTTAATGCTTTCTAATTATTTTGTAGGTCAATACTTAATTTTTGAAGCATTAATCCAAGATCACAATTTGTTTTCCATGTGTTAAACAATTTTGATCATTTTAATTGAATTTTTATTCAATTAAAACACATTTTGAAAACAAATTAGGGTTTTTGGATTAATTCAACCCTCATAAATCATTTTCAAAAACTTTTGGGCCTCTATTAGAGTGTAAGACCCAACCCACTTGTACAGAAATATTTTGGGCCTCATTCGTTGTATAAGTCCCTCTGTACATTTTCAAATAAACGGCGCGATCGTCGCCTTTTCAAAAAAAACCATATGGGCCTCTCCTTGAGCTATAAGACCCATTCAAAACTTTTGGGCCTCTAATAGAGTGTAAGACCCAACCCCCTTTTAACCAAAACCATTTTGGGCCTCACTTATTGTATAAGTCCCTCTGCGTTAAAAGAAAACCTCGGCGCGATCGCCATTTTTAAACGAAAAATCAATTGGGCCTACCCTCGTGTTATAAGCCCCACTCTTTTTCTTTAAAACTTTTTGGGCCTCTTGAGAGAGTGTAAGACCCATCCCTTTGTACAGAAAACCTTTTTGGGCCACAGTCACTTGTATAAGTCCCTCTGTACAAATTCAAACAGTGCGCTCACTGATAAAACCCTGGGCCTCTCCTTGAGCTGTAAGCCCCAAAATCTTTCTTTTTCAAAGCACCTTCTCCTTTGATTTTGAATATACTGTTGTTTTCAATCTTTCTTTGTTGAACAACTAACTAAACAGCATGGAAGCTCTACAACCGAGTAAGTGGTTAACGCTTTCATTTACTGCCTTCATATACATATAACTGTATTGTGGGGTTGTTTTGCTGTAAGTCTTCTTTCATAAACTCATATCAACTGTGTAATAATAGTATAGATATTTAGAGTTTCCCCGGCAACGACGTCTAGAACTAGTTAAAGTCGTTTTGATCACTCTTAAATAGTCAAAACTAGATCCCCATAGGATTACCAGACACAGTCTTCCCTCCCCTTGGGGTTAAACAATATGGAGACATGAAAGGCAGCATTCACTGTAAACCCTTTCATAGACTGTCACTCATAGAAGTTGTCAAAGAAACTCTATTCCCCAAAGATGATCTTTTCTCCGTGAATGGCATCTCTTGAGTCTCTTCCAAATTCTCGGACTTTCCTAGCTTGATCTATTCTAGGTGAATGGCATGTCTTGAACTTCTCGGGGTTTGGAGACCCACACGCTTCTTAAAAGCACCTGTCAAGAAACTCTATTCCCCAGAGATGATCTTTTCTCCGTGAATGGCATCTCTTGAGTTTCTTCCAAATTCTCAGACTTTCCTGACTTTGATATATTCTCAGTGAATAGCATTGCCTTGAATTTCTCGGGGTTTGGGGACCCACGGGCCTCTTAAAAGCATCGGCCTCCTCTTGGCCATCATACAAGGACCCACAAGCTTCTTAAAAGCATCCCCGCCTCCTCTTGGGCTTAGTACAAGGACCCTTCGGCTTCTTAGAAGTATTCACAGCCTCCTCTTAGGCTTCGTATAATGATCTCTTCCTCCGGGAATGATAGCCTCCTCTTGGGCTTAATACAAGGACCCTTCGGCTTCTTAAAGGCTTCCAGCCTCCTCTTGGGCTTCGTACAAATTGTCCCGACGACCTCCTAGAGGTATAGGAACAGAACTTAGTTATCTTCATAGAGCAGTCCTTTCATAGAGTCTATTACTGTTTCTCAAAGCATAGTACAAAAGATAAAACTCTAGACCCGGACAGTCTAACTTCCTTGAGTCTCAAAGACATTCTCAAGTGACCCCTTCGTTAAATAGGAAGGAAACCCGCAGACTCGGACAGTCTCAATACCCTTTGGATTTCCCGTTTCCTCAAAGAAAAGGAAATATCCCTAATCCTCGCATCAAAAATCCCTGAGTACAATGTTGCTCATATAAGAACTGATTTTCTCTTTAAAATCAGTATACTGGATCTGTCACTTAATTGAAACAGTAACCTTAGCCTTCTCTTGGGCTTTGTACAATGATTCTTCCCAGCGAAGCAAACGTTTAGCCTCCATCTCGGGCTTCGTACGAGATACCAAAATTCTCCCCAGTGGAGTCAAACAACGTTTAGCCTCTCTCTCGGGCTTTGTACGAGACACATAAGAGACTCTCTCGTTAAGTCAATCACCCATTTCGCCTCCATCTCGGGCTTTATACGAGATACAAAAAGGTTCTTATTGAGCCAAACAAACAAATAGCCTCCATCTCGGGCTTTATACGAGATAACAAAAGATTCCCTCATTGAGTCAAAACCTTTTAGGCTCTCTCTCTCGGGCTTTGTACGAGACACATAATAGCCTCTTCTTAGGCTTTGTATAAGAAAATCACTGGTTGATCCAATCAACCTTTTAGCATCAAAGTTGTGCCTCGTTCACAATACACAAACATCAACAACTCCTTCCCCTTCATCTAACTGCTGTAAGCGGCAAGCCTCTGGATCATCTATATCCATGCCACTGTCCCTCTTTTAGCATGAGAAATTCCTAAGGAAAGATAGCATTGCTCTACACTGAGTTTAAGTCTTCTCCTTTAGGTTGGAAATACCCTTTAAAGGAAATTATGGCATTACCGGATTCACAAATCCCGGTTAAAGTAATTCTCCTTTATAAACAGTTGTGACATACAACCCCCTCTTTAGAGATGACAAATTCTCTCTAAAGTCAGACCTTTTAGCTTCATATCTTGGGCTTTGATCAAGATACAAATAAACTTTTCAGCTTCACATCTTGGGCTTTGAACAAGATATAAATTACCCTTTAGCTTCACGTCTTGGGCTTTGAACAAGACACCAAAACAACGGATTTCCTCCCATAGAATAGGAGGAACTACGAACGCTCTGATTTCCCTGTTTCGGTAAACGGGAATACGTAGACATAAGATTGAAAGAATAATCTTAGCAAGCGCAATCAACAAAAACCCAAAATCCTATACTCTCACATATCTATCAAAAAGCATCAGTCTCAACATCCTAATCCTTGTTCCTCGCCAGAAACCTTCTGTCAAAATAAAAAGAAAGAAATTAGTATTGGTGAAAATACAAATAACTAGTACAAAGGCCCCCCACATTGATAGCATCTGTAACCTAACAGATCGCTGTTTAAACTCAGTTTGCAAAGCAGGGTTAATTAGAGACATCTATTTCCCTTCCTTCATCAGCTTTAATAGGATAAAAAATGAATCGACCTGTAGTAAGCTCAAACCGCAGAGAGCGACCAGCGCTTAAGAACCGCGTCCAAAATCGCTTGCTACATTACCGCCGCTACTGGTTGATACCTTCGCCTTTGCTTTCTGAGAGATATATTACTGATCTCCTGTTCTTCCTTCTTTTGGAAAGCAGTACCGTATCTTTTGGTACTTCTCGATCGCTTTGTATCTTTGACCAACTGTCCTTCTCGGACTGCTTCTTCAAGACGTACTCCCATGTTCACCATTTCAGTGAAGTCACTGGGCGCACTGGCGACCATTCGGTCGTAATAAAACGGGATTAAGGTCTTCAAAAAGATCTTGGTCATCTCCTTTTCTTCAAGAGGGGGACAAATCTGGGCGGCAATCTCATGCCATCTCTGAGCATATTCTTGAAAAGTTTCTTTGTCCTTTTGTGACATTGCTCTGAGTTGATCCCTATCTGGTGCCTTGTCCAAATTGTATTTATACTGCTGAAAGAAGGCTGCGCCAAGATCTCTGAAAGTACTGATCTTGGTATGGTTTAAACCCATGTACCATTTGAGTGCGGCACTGGTTAAACTGTCTTGGAAGTAATGGATCAATAGTTGTTGATTTTCTGTCTGGGTAGACATTTTTTGAGCATACATCACTAAATGACTTTGAGGGCATGAGTTGCCTTTGTATTTTTCAAAGTCAGGCACCTTGAATTTGTGAGGTATCTTTACATTAGGGACCAAATAGAGGTCTCCGACGTCCTTTCCAAACAAGTCTTGACCGCGAATGGCATGCAGCTCCTTCTGCATTTCCAAGAATTGTTCTTGGAAGTCATTCATCCTTTCGTACATCTCTTCGTTTCCACTAGAAGTTACTTGTGGAATCTCTTCATTTCCACCGGGACAGTGTGTACCACTGATTATAGTATGGTCATTATAGCGGTGACTCTTGGCGCTTCAGTGTCCTGAAGTATGTAACCTTTAGGAGTTGCTGTCGTAAGCCTTGCATCTTCACTTTCCCGAAGTTTGTAACCTTCGGGTCCAGCGGTTACTGTTACGGCTTCTGGGTCTTCAGTGACCGGTGGGATGTATCCTTCAGGTGTAAAGTTGAGAGGCATGCCCCAGGGACGACCTTTAGGTATGTTGTACTGAGGATGATTCTCATGTGTCTCCATTATGGGCGTAGACGTGATCTCTGAGATTACAGTCTTTTGATGCCGATGCTCCTGAGCTGCTGCCAGGGATTGCATGTCATTGTGAAGTTTTTCTGAACTTTCCTTTAGAGCGTTGATTTCTTCTCTCAGCTCTCTATTCACTTCCTTGAGATCGTCTATTTTCTTTTATTGATTGGCCCGAGTACTGTATGAGTGAGACAGTTTGACTCTAGAATTGTAACACGTACGTGAGACTCAAAGATAAGAAAAATGCGTTATGTGAGAATGATGAATGATATGCAATGACATATTTTTAGTTTTTTTGTTTTAATAAAAAAGAAACTTCAACAAATAGATTGCAAATATCACACAGTGGGGGAGACCCTTTTTATTGAATTTGAAAGATTGTAGTATTTTACAAGGAAAAGTACAGTATTTTACAAAGTGCTGTAAGGAAAATGGCTACGCTCGTGGATCTTGAGTCCTCTCTGAAGAGAGCTCAGATGTCGGTTCCGGTAGCTTCCTTTTCTTTGATCGGTGCTCTTCATCCGTTGTAAGGTTATCAGTCCTTTGCCAAGTGAAAGGAGCAAGCAAATTCCTTCAGTCTTCCTGACCCTCTATAGCATGCCGCTCTAATATCTCGATCATAGCATCCTTCTATTTTAATAGTTCCTGAATCTTTACACTCTAAATTGACGATTCAGTATTTATTTTTCCAAGAGCTCTTTTCACGTTGAACTTTGTTGAGAGGGACCTGGAGTTTTTCCGTATCAGACATGAAATAAAGGACTGATTCCTTTAATGGAAAAACTTCTTGGCGAGGGTAAGGCATCCTCAGCTTGAGGGCTCTAGTTTGCACCCAGTGGAGATAAGGTTCCATGGAGATATAGTTTGGTCTTCCTAGAGACTCTCTACCTTTCTTGTGAATATGTTTCCAGGCATGCACTATTTATTTCTTTAGTGCCCTGTCATTTTCCCCTTCCTTGTAGACACGACCCTTCAGATGAACATTATGTGGGATGTTCTTCATCGGGTATCCGAGTTGACGGCTAGCTAAAATTAGATGATACTTGATTCCTCCTTTACTTCCAATGAGGGGTACGTTAGGGAAATTTCCACATTTGTCGATGATCTCTATCCCCTCATAAATCCTATTGTACCAATCTATATCAGAGTTGGTAAGAGACATAATCCTTTGTGACCAACGTAGAGTACTCTTGTGATCCCAAAAAGCAGCAGACTTGGGTAAATGGGAAATGAACCATTTGTAGAGTAAGGGTACACAACATGTGATCATTCCTCCGCTGTAAAAATTCCTTAAGTGTACAGAATGATAAGCATCTGCAAGCAAGGTTGGTACGAGGTTCCCAATCAGAAATATCTTGATAGCATTGGTGCCGACGAAATTGTTGATGTTGGAAAAAAGGAATAACCCATATATAAGCAGGATAAAGATATCTTCGAATGCAGTTATGTTTCCTATACTGGAAAATTATAGAGCTTTATCCATTAGGAATTTAGCTGGTAAACCCTGGATTCCTCCCTTAGTGGTTATGTGAGTCCTAACTTCTGACTCGTCCAAAGAGATCGCTAGTACAATGGTTTGTTCCTTTGGAATTTCTTCCAGTCCAGAAAATGGAGCTCGATCGGTGATAGGTAAATCAATTAGATTAGAGTACTCTTCCAACGTTGGTGCCAGCTGGTAATCCGGGAAAGTGAAGCAGTGATAAACCGGATCATAGAACTGAATCAGGATAGACAGGATTCCATCAACTGTGTGGACCCTTAATAGAGACAATAGTCCTCCGAGCTTAGCTCTGAAAGCCTCAGGGTTGGTAACCATCCTTGCCAATTTCCTTAAGTCCTCTAGCTTCGGAGCCTTGAAGGTGTACATATGTGTCTTCCTTCTACCGAAATCCATAACGCAATCTCTGATATTTGCAATTATTGTTTTAGTTTATTTTGAAAATAAAAGATCTTTTTTTTTTCTTGTTTGAAAAGAGTTTTTTAGATGAATGCATAAATGCAGCACACAAAAATATTTGAAAACATGGGTTGAAGGGTTCAACGTCACGAGCATGGAGTCATGGCTCTACCCATCCCCAAAGGTTGTACTATTTTGGACATTTTTGTACCTGTAGAACGGGTTCTATGGTTCCCAAAATCATTGACCCCCTAGGGATATCAACAACAAGCTGATTCACTCGAGTGAGCTGTAATATACTAGGATGAATCTCATTTGAGTGTAGTATCGCGTATCAACTATTCCTGATAGTCACCGCACTACCAAATGGTCATATGGTTAATGTCAACCAAATCCTTAGGGTCATGGGTACCACACTAGGAATGACAATGCTTTCACGAAAATCGGTTGTTCAACATCGATACTTCTGTACGGGTACCTTGACTGATTCGGTGGGCTACCAGGATAGCTTGTTCGGGATTCACTCCCTATAAGTGTCTCCTGTCTATGCCACCCTTATCTTAATGTTCTCTCAAACTTTCCACATGCGTATCAATTGCATTCCCATTTGACAGAAAAATAAACCCGGGTATTATATAGGAATAACAATATATATATATATATATATATATATTATATAGTATAGAAAATGCTAAACAACCTTGACCTCTTAGGAACTTTAATCCTAAAGACTCCCCAGCAGATTCACCATTTTTCTGTAGCATGCGATTTTTTGTCGGTGACGTGACCACCTTACCGCGTTGGTTGGAATTGGGTGCTACTTTCTGATTTCTTATTTATCCTATGAAGCTGGAAAGGAAAGGGAAGTTATCTAAAACTAACCTTGCACGTAAATGTTTTTTCTTTAACAAATGCTAAGAGATTAGGGGGTCCGGGGTCAGATTATATAATGGGGAGTGTCGCTCCCGGGATTTTCATCCAGGTACAAACACGAAAGTGGCGCGGAAACAGAGTCGCCAGCAATGTGTATTTATCCTAAGAGAGGGAAAGGAAACAAAGCGTAAACCTGAGGAAAGGAAAAGCATGGTCTCGCGACCAAGAGAAATGGGTAAGGGAGTCGGTTACGCGAGGGGAAGGTATTAGCACCCCTACGCGTCCATCGTACTCTATGGGATTCACGCTTGTTGTCTCGATCAAAGGGTGTCGTCATCTGGAGCTCTACTGCTACTGGAAACGAGAAGGAACGGAAACGGAAGAGAACGAAGAAACGGGGGAGAAGAGAAAAGAAGTGACTCGATAGGACATTGGCGTCCTAGGCCTACATATTCCCTCGTGCAATGGGAAAGTCAGAGTCACCATAGTTCGGACACGAACTAAAGGGGGAGGTTTCTCGCCAAGACATCGCCGCCTTGTGCCTACGTATCCTCAATCTAACCAGAAGGAGGAAAGTAGAGCAATCGTAGTTAGACCTAACGAGGTCGGTATTTTTTATGAGTGACGTTAAGTTCGCGTCCGAAGGATAAAAAGGTTTGAGTTTGTTTTGTGTTTTTTAGACAAGAAGTGGATTGTAGTTAGTTTGCAACTTGCATTGCACCCAAGTCTACAACATAGGAACGAATACGTCGCGTATCGTCCCCAACAGGACGTACACTAAGTACCCTAAAAAAATGAAGGGATGTTCCCCCATACCTCACTTCCCATATATAAGGCTCATGCGCAATACCCGTTAACCTTTATTAGATGTTTTAGAAAGGTTATGAGATGAGAAGAGACGACTCAAAGAAGAAGAAAACACTAAGGGGAAACTAGATGGCTCCTAATGTTGTCATGCAAAGGTGGCCCTAAGGTCAAGGTTTAAGAACCTAAGTCTAAAGAAGAGAGAGGGATAGCACTACCTAATGCATATTCTACCTCACCTTAATCAAAAATTAAGGATGAGCTAGGATCCCAAAGGGTGTGGGAAAATTGTACACAATCAAGCATTATGTCATGTAATCCAACACATAAGAGAGAAAGAGAAGTAGAAGAAATTAGAGATACGAATGAACAAGAACAGCAGCTACAACAGCGCATCTGTACCAATATAGCAGTAAATTCCAGCCAACACACTAAACATCATTAAACAACTCATATTCAGCACAAAAATAGGTGTAAAAGGCTAAACAGCAGCACATACAACATCACCTATGCACATGGTCAATAGTAGAAAACAGGGCAGCATGCAATGTATCCAAACAAATGCTCATAGAAAGATCTCAATAATGACTAATCATATCAAGCATACATCCAATTAAGCATCAAGCAACTTGGTATGGACAAATCAAAGACATGCAAACAAATCAAGAACATGTACATTCAACAAAGTTGCACTCCTATATTATCAATCAAAACATCATGCATAAGCGAACATGGATGCAAATAATGATCGTGCATTACAAATCCAGCAAGTTGAGCATTAATCGAGAGTTAACATGATTCGAATATGTGTGCAACATGTTCATCACATCAAGAAGTCAACAACATAAACATGAACATTCACCGATGAAAATCAAAAGTCGTGTGTCGGAAAACCGTGTTCATGTAAAGGTGATGTGAACAAAATGAAGTGAGAATGGAGCAAAGTCAGAACTTAAAACATATCATGATCATTCAATTGAAACATGCAAGACGACTTCACATTAACATACATCAAGACTAGTTGAACATATACCATGATTATTTTCAAAGGAAAACAAATGTTCAAGCAAGGTAAAAGGCATACATGATCCAACTTATGCACACCACAGCATCATAATCACATGTATCACATCACATTCATTTCCAAGAGATCACAAAAGTTCAACAAGTCATCAATCACACATGAACCAATATGCCTCAAGAACATGCTTCAAGAATGCGAACAAATCAACAATCAGACAATCATGCATCAAATATTCGCATACATCCAGCAACTAGAGGTTAAATAACCCTAAAAAATTTCACAAATATGCATCACACAAAGCCATGAAGGTTAGGGGTTGAATATGTATCAATACATGCTTCCAAACAAGCCAAAAACACAAAAGTTACAGGTGCAAATCGATTGCAGCAGGGTGCAAATCGATTGCACAGTTACAGAATGCAATTATTAGTGAAAAAACACAGGTGTAATCGATTGCACAAGGATGCAAATCGATTGCATAGTACCAGACCTGCAAAAATCACTTCTCATAATCATTTTTCCAGCACCAATCACTTATCCAAACATCCAAATGATCAAGTAATCAAACATACATGAAAATCCACATCAAATATCAGTAATCAAGCACACACTTCAACAATCAAACAACAAGATCATGAATCCGATCAAGCAAATGCATCAAATCACTTTGAAAACCATGGATCTACATTGTACAAGTTGAAATTAAGCTAAATCAAGCATAGATCTAAGAAAAACCAACCTACAAAGCTGAGATTTGCTTTGGTGATTGTTGCAAACGAAAATTGATGAATCCAAGCAAGAAATCTAGAGATCTATGAAGCTATATCAAGAACACTTGAAGATCCAAGCAATAATCCACAAATAAGCAAAAGCTCTCCAAGAAGTGATTCCAAAATCTTGAATCTAGATCCAAATAAGTTGCTACTGCAGAATTGAACCAAGAATGAGGATGTGATGGAGGTTTAGCTCAAGAATTCACAAATTCCAATAAAGAATTTGTGAATCTATGAAAATGGAGCTTTGGTGAGAGGTTGAAGATGGAAATGGAGAATGAAAAAGTGAGAGAGAATTTTGAATGAGAAATGTAGAAAAATCAGAAAAAATGAAGTCCTTCTGTGTGGTTTGGATCAAATTAGTTTAAATATGACTTAGGTTTGGAATGAGAGTGAGGTTTGGAGTGAGTGGAACTGGAAGTGAAAAATGACTTGGAAAGGGAATGTGGAATTAGAGTGGAAATTGGATGGAAATGAAATCAAGTTCTGCAGCTCTCTAGATCCTTCTACTGATATAGCATTGATCCCAAGTGAATGTGGTGCATTGGGAATTGACATAGTGCTGAAAAATGAAGGTTTTAGGCAAATCTGTCACAGTGCAATCGATTGCACAGCAGTGCAAATCGGTTACACACCCTTATAAAGGCCAAAAATGTGAAAACTGAAGGGGTGCAATCGATTGCACACTTATGCAAATCGATTGGACCAAGGCAAAATGGTGAAAATTGCTTCAATGCCACTTGTTTTGAGTCCTGCTTCATATCTAATCCTTAGCCACTAATAATTCCCTTAAATGATGCTTGAAACATGATATAAAACCTGTCTGGAACAAGATCAAATTAACCCTGCTCTATGACCTTGATCCTTAAATGAATAAGCCATTTGCTGATAAAATAAATGACTGATGCCTCTGATGATTGTGCAAACTTGGTAAGAGACTTTGATGAACATGAACACCACAAGATTGGGTACATTCTCTCACTTTGGCTTTGAGACACATCCTCCTCTTGAGGGCTAACAAGGATACCTTGATCCCATGCCGAGAACCAATGATATGCACAGACGAAAATGCAAGAATGAAATGAAACATAAGCCAGTTAAGGTTAAAAACAAAGAAGGCAAATTTTGAGGTGTAACAGCTGCCCCTATTCAAACTCCTTGGATTCGAGGGTATGGGAGCAAAGGCTTCCATACAATCGGGATACACGGTATTTGAATACTAAAATAACCTAGAAATTTGCAACCTGTGGGGAGATACAAAATAAAGTGTTTGCCAACCGAAGGTGGACTTAGAAACAGTGGATACCAACCAAAACTTTGGATGAACAAAGTGAATACCTACCAAAAGTTGGGACGAACAAAGGGAATACCAACCAAAAGTTGGGATAACAAAGAGAATACCAACCAAAAGTTGGGATGAACAAAGAGAATACCAACCAAAAGTTGGGCTGAACAAAGAGAATACCAGCCAAAAGTTGGGATAAACAAAGAGAATACCAACCAAAAGTTGGGATGAACAAAGAGAATACCAACCAAAAGTTGGGATAAATGGTTCCAACCAAAAGGTGTACTCAACCAAGGATACCAACCAAAAGTTAGGATAAAAGAAGGTAACCAACCAAAAGTTGGGATGACGAAGAGTGTACCAACCAAAAGTTGGGATAACAAAGGGGACCAACCAAAAGTTGGGATAACAAAGGGGACCAACCAAAAGATGGGACAACAAAGGGTACTAACCAAAAGTTGGGATAACTAAGAGAATACCAACCAAAAGTTGGGATGAATGAAGGGTACCAACCAAACGTTGGAATAACCAAGAGAAGACCAACCAAAAGTTGGGATGAACGAAGGGTACCAACCAAAAGTTGGAATAACCAAGAGAAGACCAACCAAAAGTTGGGATGAACGAAGGGTATACACTAAAAGTTGGAATAACCAAGAGAATACCAACCAAAAGTTGGGATAAAAGAAGGGTACCAAGCAAAAGTTGGAATAACCAAGAGAAGACCAACCAAAAGTTGGGATGAACGAAGGGTACCAACCAAAAGTTGGAATAACCAAGAGAAGACCAACCAAAACTTGGGATGAGCGAAGGGTACCAACCAAAAGTTGGAATAACCAAGAGAAGACCAACCAAAAGTTGGGATGAACGAAGAGTACTAACCAAAAATTAGAATAACCAAGAGAAGACCAACCAAAAGTTGGGATAAAAGAAGGGTACCAACCAAAAGTTGGAATAACCAAGAGAATACCAACCAAAAGTTGGGATGAACGAAGGGTACCAACCAAAAGTTGGAATAACCAAGAGAATACCAACCAAAAGCTGGGATGAACGAACGGTACCAACGAAAAGTTGGAATAACCAAGAGAAGACCAACCAAAAGTTGGGATGAACCAAGGGTACCAACCAAAAGTTGGAATAACCAAGAGAAATCCAACCAAATGTTGGGATGAACGAAGGGTACCAACCAAAAGTTGGAATAACCAAGAAAATACCAACCAAAAGTTAGGATAAAAGTAGGGTACCAACCAAAAGTTTGAATAACCAATAGAATATCAACCAAAAGTTGGGATAAAAGAAGGGTACCAACCAAAAGTTGGAATAACCAAGAGAATACCAACCAAAAGTTGGAATGAAAGAAGGGTACCGACCAAAAGTTGGAATAACCAAGAGAATACCAACCAAAAGGTGGAATGAAAGAATGGTACCAACCAAAAGTTAGAATAACCAAGAGAAGACCAACCAAAAGTTGGGATGAACAAAGGGTACCAACCAAAAGTTGGAATAACCAAGAGAAGACCAACTAAAAGTTGGGATGAACGAAGGGTACCAACCAAAAGTTGGAATAACCAAGAGAATACCAACCAAAAGTTGGGATGAACGAAGGGTACCAACCAAAAGTTGGAATAACCAAGAGAATACCAACCAAAAGTTGGGATAAAAGAAGGGTACCAACCAAAAGTTGGAATAACCAAGAGAATACCAACCAAAAGTTAGAATTAAAGAAGGGTATCAACCAAAAGTTGGAATAACCAAGAGAATACCAACCAAAAGTTAGAATTAAAGAAGGGTACCAACCAAAAGTTGGAATAACCAAGAGAATACCAACCAAAAGTTAGGATAAAAGAAGGGTACCAACCAAAAGTTGGAATAACCAAGAGAATACCAACCAAAAGTTGGAATGAAAGAAGGGCACCAACCAAAAGTTGGAATAACCAAGAGAATACCAACCAAAAGTTGGGATGAACGAAGGGTACCAACCAAAAGTTGGAATAACCAAGAGAATACCAACCAAAAGCTGGGATGAACGAACGGTACCAACGAAAAGTTGGAATAACCAAGAGAAGACCAACCAAAAGTTGGGATGAACCAAGGGTACCAACCAAAAGTTGGAATAACCAAGAGAAATCCAACCAAATGTTGGGATGAACGAAGGGTACCAACCAAAAGTTGGAATAACCAAGAAAATACCAACCAAAAGTTAGGATAAAAGTAGGGTACCAACCAAAAGTTTGAATAACCAATAGAATATCAACCAAAAGTTGGGATAAAAGAAGGGTACCAACCAAAAGTTGGAATAACCAAGAGAATACCAACCAAAAGTTGGAATGAAAGAAGGGTACCGACCAAAAGTTGGAATAACCAAGAGAATACCAACCAAAAGGTGGAATGAAAGAATGGTACCAACCAAAAGTTAGAATAACCAAGAGAAGACCAACCAAAAGTTGGGATGAACAAAGGGTACCAACCAAAAGTTGGAATAACCAAGAGAAGACCAACTAAAAGTTGGGATGAACGAAGGGTACCAACCAAAAGTTGGAATAACCAAGAGAATACCAACCAAAAGTTGGGATGAACGAAGGGTACCAACCAAAAGTTGGAATAACCAAGAGAATACCAACCAAAAGTTGGGATAAAAGAAGGGTACCAACCAAAAGTTGGAATAACCAAGAGAATACCAACCAAAAGTTAGAATTAAAGAAGGGTATCAACCAAAAGTTGGAATAACCAAGAGAATACCAACCAAAAGTTAGAATTAAAGAAGGGTACCAACCAAAAGTTGGAATAACCAAGAGAATACCAACCAAAAGTTAGGATAAAAGAAGGGTACCAACCAAAAGTTGGAATAACCAAGAGAATACCAACCAAAAGTTGGAATGAAAGAAGGGCACCAACCAAAAGTTTGAATAACCAAGAGAATACCAACCAAAAGTTGGAATGAAAGAAGGGTACCAACCAAAAGTTGGAATAACCAAGAGAATACCAACCAAAAGTTGGAATAAAAGACACTAACCAAAAGTTAGAATGAAACCAAGGAGACCAACCAATAGTTGGGATAACAGCCGAAAATGCACAGGAAGTAGAATCAACAGACTTACAACCTGAAAAGAATATGACTCTGCTGGGGAAATAGAAATCTATACAGACAATTCTGTAGGGGAGTATATGAAGGAACAACAGTAAGAGGACAAATCCACTGGTTGCAGTGTAAGGTCAAACAACATCTCCTCAATTACATCTATTTCTGCTGGGGACAGAAACTGGTAACCGATATCAAACCTGGCTTATGCTTCGAATGCATATGTTTGAATTTTTCTATGGCGTAAGGCTCCATACAAGATGGAAATGCTACACGTTTAGGAGGATGCCATGCAAAAATGCTTATGCAATGCAAAAGAGGCGTCTCAGCAAAATAAATGCTGAAGGCAACTCCACGGGGATGACAAACTAAATTGTCCTCTGAATTAAAAGACCCTGCTGAGGAAGATTTCACTGAACGACTTCCTGATCAAAATCTCTGCTGGAGATGAAGAACTCTGAGAGAACTTCCACTCTGTTGGAGATGAAGACTCCGAGAGAAATTCCACTCTGTTGGGATGGATAAAGATGAATATTGAAGATGGAACCTAAGAAATTTCTCTCTACTGGAGATTACCACTGACTTCTACCGAAGACAGAACCCAAAACTTGGATCTAAAATATGCCAATAACAATAGGACTTAAGACCTGCTGGGGATGTCAACCGCTGTTGAACAAACCGCTGTGAATGTCACCACCAAACTCTGCTTGGGGAAATAAGTCAATAATACCAAACCTGCTTGGGGATATTACTGAACTTAATCTGCTGCTGGGAGACATCTGTACCTTCACCCTACTAGGGAATGTCTGCCCCTACCAATCAATCTGCTTGGAGAATGGTGATTAACGCCATCAACTCTGATAGGGGATACCATCAGGCTTACTCACCTGTTGGGGATCAGACCATACCGTTGCTGGTGAGAAAACATTTCCTGACTAGCTGAGGAAAATGGGTGCCCAGACTCTGTGGGGAAAATAACCTCCTTGTCCAAAGAAGATATTCCATCAGTCTCTTGCTGGGGATGCAACAACATCAACTTCTGACTACTCGCTGAGAGAGTAATAAATCAACCACAACTCTAGCTGGGGAAATAATCCTTTGTACCCTGACTGGGGAGAGCAACTACCTACTAAGGAGGATGAGACTTCACTGCTGAAGAGAATAGCTCTACTAGGGAGAATAGTCAATGAAACCTACCGAGGGATATCATTGAGCTTAACTTGCTGTTGGAAGAAAGAGTTTACCCTGCTGGGGATTATAGCATGTCGTTGTTTGTGGAACTACACTTCCTGACCTCCTGAGGAAAGTGATTACCAGGCTCTTGTGGGGAAAATAAAGTCTTTTCAAAGACATCCAACACACCTCCTGCTGGAGATACAACCACATTCACCTCGGAGCAATCCACTTTAAACTGCTTGCTGTGGAGAATGAGTTC
Organism: Lathyrus tuberosus; assembly: GCA_022829125.1. Taxonomy (NCBI): domain Eukaryota; kingdom Viridiplantae; phylum Streptophyta; class Magnoliopsida; order Fabales; family Fabaceae; genus Lathyrus; species Lathyrus tuberosus. The sequence continues at coordinate 7,313,191 of JALAZF010000123.1, read as the reverse complement.
TGCTGAGGATGATGAACTTTCAGTATTGGGGAGAGTAACACTACTGGGGAAAAACAAACTTGTTACCCAGCCTGACCTGTCTCTATGGTCATAAACGGCCCTTTGACCTCTCCACTTACCCCAGACCATCAGGTCTAAAGGAAGAAATCATCTCAAGAGGATTTTATAGAAGACCAGGCATTCACACTGCCCCAAGGTCTTCAAACTCTTGGAGAGATTTATCAGATCTCGACGCAACTGCCCCAGACTTCATAATCCATGAAGTAAATTACCTCGAAAAGATATGTAATGATTTGAAAATACTCTGCCCCAGTATTTTGAACCATGAAGATGTGATTTCAACTGACTGTCTTCAGGATTGGACAACTTCTTACGCTCTAGAGGTGGCCTGTCCCGAGTCTTGAAGAAACTTTGCCCCTGACTGATCTTACAGAGATTTGTCAAATCGACCTAATTGCCCCTGTTTGGCTGCTTTAGGGAGAGTTTTCAGTGTGACTGCTCCAGATTGGCTGCATCTTATCACCATTTATCGGGAACCCCCAGGCTGCGCACAATCTCTTGGCCACATACCCCGTGACATGACTATCCTTCGGGGTTTTCACCCTCTCAACTTGGCGTGATCGAGCTTCTCGACTGACGTTCATCGTGTAAGCTTCTTTGATGTCAAACACATGCAAACAGAAAATGTTTATTATGAGAATGACAATTCTAATGCAACACTCGTGTTATCCTTGAAGTTTTATTGAAAATGCGTCGCCAAGCCTTGTGAACGAATCACTAGCTGGGATGCGACATTGAGTTTTGAATGTAAAACAATACGCACATGCAATACCAACAAAAATATTATTAGCATAACTCATAGGAGTCAGGAACGCTATCTCGTTGAAGTACGCCTTCGGAATAAACCCTGCTTCAATTAGGACTTTTAAGGGTTGTAACGTGGCCTGGTTCACGGTGTAGCGAGCAATTTTGGACGCGGTTCTTAAGCGCTGGTCGCTCTCTGCGGTTTGAGTTTTGAACTACAGGTCGATTCATTTTTTATCCTATTAAAGCTGATGAAGGAAGGGAAATAGATGTCTCCAATTAACCCTACTTTGCATGCTGAGTTTAAATAGCGGTCTGTTAAGTTACGAATGCTATCAATGTAGGGGGGCCTTTGTACTGGTTATTTGTATTTTTCACCAATACTGATTTCTTTCTTTTTATCCAGACAGAAGGTTTCTGGCGGGGAACAAGGATTAGGATGTTAGGACGGATATTTTTGAATTACTGCTTTTGATTGATGGAGATATGGGATTTGGGTTTTTTTTTAGTGTGCTCGCTAAGATCTTTTCTTTCGATCTTATGCCTACGTATTCCCGTTTACCGAAACAGGGAAATCAGAGCGTTCGTAGTTCCTCCTAGTCTATGGGAGGAAATGGGTGTTTTTGGTGTCTTGTTCAAAGCCCAAGACGTGAAGCAAAAAGTGATTTGTATCTTGTTCAAAGCCCAAGATGTGAAGCTGAAAAGTCTATTTGTGTCTTGTTCAAAGCCCAAGACATGAAGCTGAAGGACCTCGACTTTAGAGAGAATTTGTCATCTCTAAAGAAGGGTTTGTCTGTCACAACTGTTGGGTGACTGGTTATAAAGGAGAATTACTTTAACCGGGATACGCGGATCCTAGCAATGCCATAATTTCCTTTAAAGGGTATTTTAACCTGAAGGAGAAGACTTTAACTCAGTGTAGAGCAATGCTATCTTTCCCTAGGAATTTCTCATGCTAAAAGAGGGACAGTGGCATGGATGTAGATGATCCAGAGGCTTGCCGCTTACAGCGATTAGATGAAGGGAGTTATTGATGTTTGTGTACCGTGAACGAGGCACAATTTTGATGCTAGAAGGTTGATTGGATCAACCAATGGTTTTCTTATACAAAGCCTAAGAGGAGGCTAATATGTGTCTCGTACAAAGCCCGAAAGAGAGGCTAAAAGGGTTGACTCATCAGGAGAATCTTTTATACTCAACAAGAGAGTTTTTGTATCTCGTACAAAGCCTAAGATGGAGGCTGTTGTTTATTTGGCTCAATAAGAACCTTTTTGTATCTCGTATAAAGCCCGAGATGGAGGCGAGAGGGGTGACTGACTCAACGAGGGAGTCTCTTATGTGTCTCGTACAAAGCTCGAGAGAGAGGCTAAACGTTGTCTGGCTCTGCTAGGGAGAATCATTGTATAAAGCCCAAGAGGAGGCTAACTCCACTGAAGAAGGATCATTATACAAAGCCTAAGAGGAGGCTATGGTGACTGTTCAGTTAAGTGACAGGTCCAGTATACTGATTTTGAAAGAGAAAATCAGTTCTTATATGAGCAATACTGTACTCAGGGATTTGATTCAAGGATCCGGGTTATTTCCTTTTCTTTGAGGAAACAGGAAGTCCAAAGGGTATTGAGACTGTCCGAGTCTGCGGGTTTCCTTCCTATTTAACGAAGGGGTCACTTGAGAATGTCTTTGAGACTCAAAGAAGTTAGATTGTCTGAGTCTAGAGTGTCATCTTTGTACTATGTTTTGAGGAACAATAGTAGACTCTATGAAAGGACTGTTTTATGCAAATGACTAAGTTCTGTTCCTATACCTCTAGGAGGTCGTCGGGACAATTTGTACAAAGCCCAAGAGGAGGCTGGAAGCTTTTAAGAAGCCGACGGGTCCTTGTACGAAGCCCAAGAGGAGGCTATCATTCCCGGAGGAAGAGATCACTATACGAAGCCTAAGAGGAGGCTGTGAATACTTCTAAGAAGCCGTAGGGTCCTTGTACTAAGCCCAAGAGGAGGCGGGGTTGCTTTTAGGAAGCCTGTGGGTCCTTATACGATGCCCAAGAGGAGGCCGATGCTTTTAAGAAGCCCGTGGGTCCCCAAACCCCGAGAAATTCAAGGCGAGCTATTCACAAGGAATAGGTAAAGTCAGGAAAGTTCGAGAATTTGGAAGAAACTCAAAGATGCCATTCACGGAGAAGACATTCATCTCTGGGAATAGAGTTTCTTGACAATTCCTAATGAGGACAACCGAAGAGAAGACTGTATCTGGTGATCCTATTGGGGATCTAGTTGTCTATTTCTACGAATAAACAAAACGGCATCACCTAGTTCTAGACGTAGTTGCCGGGGAAACTCTAAATATCTATACTATTATTACACAGTTCATATGAGTTTATGAAAGAAGACTTACAGTGAAACAGCCCCACAATACAGTTATATGTATATGAAAGCGGTAAATGAAAGCAATAACCACTTACTCGGTTGTAGAGCTTCCATGTTGTTTGGTTAGTTGTTCAACAAAGAAAGATTGAAAACAACAGTATATTCAAAATCAAAGGAGAAAGTGCTTTGAAAAAGAAAGTTTTGGGGCTTACAGCTCAAGGAGAGTCCCAGGGTTTATCAGTGAGCGCACTGTTTGAATTTGTACAGAGGGACTTATACAAGTGGTTGAGGCCCAAAATGTTTTCTGTACAAAGGGATGGGTCTTACACTCTCTCAAGAGGCCCAAAAGGTTTAAAGAAAAATAGTGGGGCTTATAACACGAGGGTAGGCCCAGATGACTTTTCGTTTAAAATGGCGATCGCGCCGAGGTTTTCTTTTAACGCGGAGGGACTTATACAATAAGTGAGGCCCAAATGATTTTGGTTAAAAGGGGATTGGGTCTTACACTCTATTAGAGGCCCAAAAGTTTTGAATGGGTCTTATAGCTCAAGGAGAGGCCCAAAGTTTATTTTGAAAAGGCGATGATTGCGCCGTTTGTTTTGTATGGTATTGGGACTTATACAATGCACTGAGGCCCAAAAAATGTTTTGGTCAAGAAAGGATTGGGTCTTACACTCTATTAGAGGCCCAAAAGTGTTTCGAAAATGATTTATGAGGGTTGAATTAATCCAAAAACCCTAATTTGTTTTCAAAAGATGTATTTAATTGAATAAAAATTCAATTAAAATGATCAAAATTGTTTAACATGTGAAAAACAAATTGTGATCTTGGATTAATGCTTCAAAAATTAATTATTGACCTACAAAATAATTAGAAAGCATTAAAAGTTGCAAAATCAATGTAGAAGAAATATTTAAAATGTCAAAAAACAATTAAACATTAATTCTTTTCAAAAATATCAATTATATGAAATAAATAATATTTTTGGGATTTTTTGATAAAATAAAATATTTTAACATTTTTGTGAATTATTAAAAAAAGAATCAACTCAAAATCATTAAAACTCAGAGAGAAATTAATTTTTGAATCAATTAAACAAAATCACAAAATTCAAATATTTGAATTTGTGAAAAAGGCGCCAAGAACACAAGCAAGAACACGCGCGTTTTTCTGGGTTTGGCTGATTTGCGTTTTCCATCCAATCTCACTGAATACGTAATCATATCATGCAATCCATATATCATTATGCTCGTCTCAACCTCACGATCATGTCTATGTCCATTAATTTCATTTAAATTAAACATACAACAAGAAATCACGAAGAAACCTCAAGAACCCTAATTTCTGCATGAAGGCTAGGATTTTTTATACACGATTCAAAAAATGCAATTAATTGAGGTAAAACATTCCATGCATGATTATGAACATATGGCCAAATTATTGTGCGAGGAAATATGCATAGATTGAGAGATGACCAAGTATGTGCTTACCTCTAGGCCGTGACAGCAAGTGCAATGTGATTTTTGATTTGGAGGTGTTACAGATGAGTGGTGATGATCTGAACAGCTTCCCTACACCCTATGGAGTGTGTTTGAATGGTTGGACTTGATTGAAATTGGCTGGATCACTTTGTGGTACCTCAGCTGCAACTTGGTTAAAACCTTGAGCAACCAACTGGTGATTTTGTGAAATCAGTGTTCCAGATATTATGTGAGTGTTTGGATCACTTCTATATGATGTATGTGAGGTGTGTGAGTGATTGGTTTGATTGGAAAAGCTCTCAAACTCAAAACCCGATAGTGACTTGCCTTAGAAGGCAAAATTGGAGTGAAAGAAGAGATTTTGAGGAAAGCATCTGTTTGATGGCTTTGGTGTACTCAAACTGATCACAATTGAGCTCTATTTATAGTAGAGCAAGTTTGTTTTGCAAGGAATAGTGCATGGCAGCTGGTAAGTAGGTTTGGTCAATGTTGGCAAATGAAAATCCAAGTCTCCTCTAGCCATTGACTAGAGGTTAGGGCACAGAGCTTTGGTTCCCTTGGTCTTGGATAAGTCTTGACTGATTTTAGATGAGAATGGCTCAGTCCATGCCACCTTGATGCTTCCATTGAATGCTTCAATCCAAATTTGGAGTCTTGTCCCTATTTTGGCCATTCTAGGTTCAACATGCTATTTCTTGTTCCATGGACTTTGGAGGCATGGCTCAGTGATTGTCCCCTTTAGATTCAATCCTCAGATGTGTCCAAGTGGATAGGAGCATTTGAATTTGGCTTATTTTGGCAAATCGAGCAAAATTGCAAATTCTGCCTTGCCTTGACAGATTTCAGCAAGGCAACTTGACAATGTCATATCTCATGGTGTAAGTTGAATTTGGTAATGCTCTTGACTATTTTGGAAAGTCCTTACATGATACAACAACTGTTTGAACAAGTTTGGTTTTGATCTCTTTTGATTCCAATTGAAAAATCCCTCTATATTTGGCAAAAAGTGAAGCAAAATCTGACTTAGTGAAATTTTCACTGTGTTGGAACAAAGTGTGATTTCTTGATTTTGATCACTCCATAACTCAAAATCCTTAATGAATTGGACTTAGGTCTAGTTGAAGTTTTTGTAGAGGGTAATGAGGGCTACAAATCCATCTTTGGATGAGAAAAAATGACCTTGTGGTTTAGGTGTTATGGTCCTCCAAAGTTAGGGTATTAGTGGTACTTTTTCCATAACTTAGAAAAATTTCTAAGTTTTATGGTTACCCCTTTTACAAGTTATCCCACTTTCTTTGATTTTTCTTGATGAATGATGATTCAAATCATACATTAACATCATTTTAGGGTTAAAAATCCATTTTGGTGAAAAATCTCAAAAAGTCAAAGTTGACTTTTGTGCACAGTTGACTTTTTATCAGATGAATTCCAAACTGTGTAATTCTTCAGGAAATCATGTCCTTGGCCTAAATCAAACTTGATGGACATGTTCCATGGGTGTCATAGGGTATATTGAGGCATGTCCTAGGGTTTGGGAGCATGTCTTGGTCAAAAGTCAAAGTTACAGTTGACTTTTCTCGCGAAACCCTAATTGTGGTGCAGAATAACTTGAGACTTGTTGCTCAAGCTTCTTGGATTAATCCATTGTTCCAAATGGATCAATATACTTCATTAGAGACCCTCAAATCATGTCTTGAGGTCTTGGCTCTTGAATTGTCCCAAAAGTCAACTTAGGGGTGAATTAGGTCAAGAAACCCTAATTCCTGATTTTTGATGTATGCATCCCCTGAGGTCAAATTGACTTGATGCTTGGGTTTATGAGGTTCCATGGAGTACATTAGGTTATGTTTTGGATCATTGCCTTGTGCCCAGATGAAAATTTCCATCTAGAGGCCCTGGTTGACCAAAACCCTAATTTGGTGACACTGTCGATCTTGAGACTTAATCGACCTGAAAGGGAGCATCCTTGTGCTTAATCCTTAAAGTGGGAGTCCTTTTTGATCCATTGTGGATGTTTGAGAGGTTAGAAAAGTTGGAGATCATGTCATTCCTTGATTGATCATTTGTCTAAGGCTCTGAGAGGGCTTAAAACCCTAATTTTGACTGTAGTGAATGCTCAACAACCCTTGAGGCATTTGGTGAGGCATGATGGTTCATCCATATTGTGATGATGATTTGCACAATGATGGGAAATCTTAGTGGTCAAAATTTGGGGTATGACACACGGTTTTGAGAAAAAGGGATTTAAGGCTCAAAGTTTATTGGTGGCCACCCACTCTTCGTGATTTTCTCTAGTCATACGTTCAGCTAATTTGGCATAAGCGCTCATCTCTCAAAAAGATTTTGTGATCTTTAAGGAACCCATGCAACTGATGGTTTGACACCTAATGAGGTTTTAGAGTGACAGTCACCCCTTTTGTCCTTTGTTCGTAGTCACACGACTTTGTTCTTGCTCGAGGATTTTCTTTTGTAATCCTTTTTGCCTTTCGCTTTTCGTTCTTTTGTTTTTTCGTTTCCCTGATTTATGCCTGGACTGACTCTTTTGAGTTTTTCGATTTTGAAGTCCAGCGAGATGCCCTAACTTTTGCCTAAGTCGGTTATTTTCAAGTTTCGACTTAGCGGGCTTTCTTTCTTTTCTTTTTTTTAACAAAGCGTGTGACACTGGTTGTCTTACTTGCTTGAAAGGGTTGTGACTGCCTCACTCCTTGATTGTTGATGGATAACCATTGTGGTTTCACATCTCTTGACCTCTTGACGGTGGGATAGAAGGTAATGGATCCTCAGATGCACACTCCTTTTGAAATTTGAACTCTCGGTCAAACTAACCGACGCCTACCCTGCCCCTGGGTTAAGTGTGAGGGTTTTTTTGAATAAAAGAAACTCCTACTTCAAGGCTCAAAGGGGGTTAACGGGGGTCTATCTCCCTTATATATCCACTGTTTGGGGATTTGAAACAATGCCTGTACATCCTCAACAGGGTTCCATCCAAAAACACACAACCAAAGATTTTGTGTTTTTCACTTCATCATCCTCCCTCAAGAGTTCTAGACAAGAAAGTTGGTTTTACAGTGCATATTAACATGATATGAGTGCATAAAAGTAAGGTACTTCAAGAACAACACATTCATTATATTAAAATCAACATTCAAAACACAAACAAGTTTTTCATGCAAACACTGTTTAAACAAACAAATGAAAGCTACATATGAAAATGCAGTAAAGAAACTGATGATTGCCATAGTTGACGAGACTTGACTCCGTCTGGACTTATTGCTTCTGATGATGTCTTCGCAGCCTCGAGTGCCCACTCTGATAAAGCAACTTCACCTTGTGGGGGTACCATCTGGGGTGATGAACTTTGAGTCAATCAAATCATGTACCTTGTGCTGGAACGCATTACAGTTATCAAGTGTGTGCCCAAACGTTCCTGAATGGAACTCACAACTAGCATTCATGTCATAGTCCAGAGGAATAGGGTATGGTATTGGCATGGCATTCCTCAGCTGAATCAGAGAGATTTTGAGCAAGCGAGCAAACAACTGACTGTAAGGAATAGGAATAGGATCAAATATCCTCTTGGGCCTTCTTGGTCTGAGTTGCCTCTACTGTTGATAGTTCTGCTGTTGATGCTGATTTGGGCGACCCATCTGCCTCTGTATTTTCCTTTCAACATGAGGCCCAAACAAGTGTTGCTGACGTAGAGCTTCTACAACATAAGATTGTGGAAGAGATCCCTGACGCCAGGTGGATCCTTTGGAAAAGGAGGGAGTCCCCAATTCCTTTGCAACAATAGGAGTAAAATCACCTTGTTTAACAGTCCCAACTGATGTAAACTTGGTTGCCTCTGAATCAATGAGCTCTTGGACTTTACGCTTGAACCTTGTGCAATTCTCAACATTGTGACCAAGTGCTCCAGAGTGGAAATCACATCTAGCATTAGCATTAGGTCCCGGAGGAATCTTTGTTGAAAGAGGTCTCAAACTAACACGTTCAACCAGTTTGAGCTCTAGCAAATAAGAAAGCAACTGCGCATACAACATTGGAATGGGATCAAACTTCCTCTTAGGCCCCTCTGACTTAGGATCCTCTTGGAGAGCAGGAAGTGATTGCTAATGGGAAAGCCCTGAAACTTCAGATTATGGAGGGAATTCATGAGTCAATCCATGATCTAGAGAAGACCCCAAAGAGATGGGCGGATTAAGAACTTATGTTGCAGAAGTGAACACAGGATTGTCTTCCTTCTTTAACACTGTATTCAAGATTTCCATGACCATGCCCATCTGAGTCTTCATCTGGTTGACTTCCTCTCTTAGAAGCTTATGTCCTTGGGACATGGCCAGCATATCTTCCCCGAATTGCCTCATCTGAATCTTCATTTCAGTCACTTATGCACGGAGTTGTTCCATGGCTATCCTCTGATTATCACAGGCTGAGTAGTGGTGGTAAGTCAAGCTGTCAATTCTGAAGATAATACCAAGTCAGAATGAGAAATCCGCTCCTGAGCCCCTGCTATGCGTATGAATATGTGAATGAAAATGCCATGTTCGAATATTTCTAAGGAATCATTCTACTTTGATTCAAGTTTTTTTCTTCAGAAGAACCACAGGAAATAGACGGAAACGCTCAACAGCGAGTCTCAAAGTTAATACCCCTTAGAAATACAAGAACATGTATGCAAAAATTGATGATGCAAATAAAACAGACATGGGATCAAGGCTTCCATAAAGCTCTGTACTACTGTGCTGCTGAATGGATAAGACCCAGAATATCAGAAACCCAGAAATCCAAAGTAACGGCTCATTCAAAATACCAGAATACCAGGATGATAAGCTTGCACTGATAGGAAATCCAGAATACCAGGTAGGTTGAAGGTTATGGTTACCTGCAAACCTATAAACAACCCGCCCCTCTCACATGTGGGTACTAAAAAACCAGGGATCCTCAGTATCTCGGGCTCTCAGGTCGAGAAATGATGATACGTTCACCATTTCTGGTTTGGCATCATCATCAATCGTGGAGGCCTCAACTGATTCCCCTAAAAAAGGATATCCTATAGCAAGTCCCCAGCATTGGGTCCTCGGATCAAGAATGCGTAATGGGTTTTCCATTTCTGTTCTGCCATTATCACATCTCGGGAGGAGTGCCATTACCGAGTCCTCGGGAATGGTCACCAGAGTCGACAATTCCTCCAGAGAATATGTACTGGCCTGTATCAAACATACAGTAGCAGATAGCTCCTAATAGAACCTCGTCTGGCTGTAGGTCTCGTGAACACCCGCACGTGGCCAACACCACGGGAGCGTCATGCCTGGCCACGCTAATACCTATGTTTATGCTTAAGGCTGGGTAGTGGGCTTATCTCTCAGAAATCCCAACCTGCCAAACAGAAAAATCCAGCACAGCACAGCACAGTCCAGCATAATAATGAAATGCAATGCCATAAATGCAGTAAATACAATAAAATAGTAAAATAGTAATACAGTAATACAGTAATGCACGACAAAATAAAGCACCACAATAAACACCCAATGAAAATAAACAAGCGCTAGGATTGACTCGCAAAGGGCATGGACCAGCAAAAGGTTAACATGTCCCCAGCAGAGTCGCCAGTTGTTGCTCCCGGGATTTTCATCCAGGTACAAATGCGAAAGTGGCGCAGAAACGGAGTCGCCAGCAATGTGTATTTATCCCAAGAGAGGGAAAGGAAACACTGCGTAAACCTGAGGAAAGAAAAAGTATAGTCTCGCGACCAAGAGAAACGGGTAAGGTAGTCGGTTACGTGAGGGGAAGGTATTAGCACCCCCACGCGTCCATCGTACTCAATGGGATCCACGCTTGTTGTCTCGATCAAAGGGTGTCGTCATCTGGAGCTCCACTGCTACTGGAAACGAGAAGGAACGGGAACGGAAGAGAACGAAGAAATGGGGGAGAAGAGAAAAGAAGTGACTCGATAAGATATTGGCGTCCCAGGCCTACGTATTCCCTCGTGCAATGGGAAAGTCGGAGTCACCATAGTTCGGACACGAACTAAAGGGGGACGTTGCTCGCCAAGACATCGCCGCCTTGTGCCTACGTATCCTCAATCTAACCAGAAAGAGGAAATTAGAGAAATCGTAGTTCAACCTAACGAGGTCGGTATTTTTTATGAGCGATGTTAAGTTCGCGTCCGGTGGTTAGGGTCGATGCCTGTTTGCGGCAAAACGGAAAGTAACCTGCTCTTTTCTGAAAATGGTTTGAAACTTAACGATCCTGAAGGATAAAAAGGTTTGAGTTTGTTTTGTGTTTTTTAGACAAGAAGTGGATTGTAGTTAGTTTGCAACTTGCATTACACCCAAGTCTACAACATAAGAAGGAATACGCCGTGTATCGTCCCCAACAGGACGTACGTTAAGTACCCTAGAAGAATGAAGGGATGTTCCCCCATACCTCACTTCCCATATATAAGGCTCATGCGCAATACCCGTTAACCTTTATTAGATGTTTTAGAAAGGTTATGAGATGAGAAGAGAAGCCTCAAAGAAGAAAAAAACACTAAGGGGAAACTAGATTGCTCCTAATGTTGTCATGCAAAGGTGGCCCTAAGGTCAAGGTTTAAGAACCTAAGTCTAAAGAAGAGAGAGGGATAGCACTACCTAATGCTTATCCTACCTCACCTTAATCAAAAATTAAGGATGACCTAGGATCCCAAAGGATGTGGGAAAGTTGTACACAGTCAAGCATTATGTCATGTAATCCAACACAAAAGAGAGAAAGAGAAGTAGAAGAAATGAGAGATACGAATGAACAAGAACAGCAGCTACAACAGCGCATCTGTACCAATACAACAGTAAATTCCAGCCAACACACTAAACATCATTAAACAGCTCATATTCAGCACAAAAATAGGTGTAAAAGGCTAAACAGCAGCACATACAACATCACTTATGCACATGGTCAGCAGTAGAAAACAGGGTAGCATGCAATGTATCCAAACAAATGCTCATAGAAAGATCTCAATAATGACTAATCATATCAAGCATACATCCAATTAAGCATCAAGCAACTTGGTATGGACAAATCAAAGACATGCAAAACAAATCAAGAACATGTACATTCAATAAAGTTTCACTCCTATATTATCAATCAAAACATCATGCATAAGCGAACATGGATGTAAACAATGATCATGCATTACAAATCCAGCAATTTGAGCATTAATCGAGAGTTAACATGATTCGAATATGTGTGCACCATGTTCATCACATCAAGAAGTCAACAACGCAAACATGAACATTCACCAATGAAAATCAAAAGTCGTGTGTCGGAAAACCGTGTTCATGTAAAGGTGATGTGTACAAAATGAAGTGAGAATGGAGCAAAGTCAGAACTTAAAACATATCATGATCATTCAATTGAAACATGCAAGACGACTTCACATTAACATACAACAAGACTAGTTGAACATATACCATGATTATTTTCAAAGGAAAACAAATGTTCAAGCAAGGTAAAAGGCATACATGATCCAACTTATGCACACCACAACATCATACTCACATGTATCACATCGTATTCATTTCCAAGAGATCACACAAGTTCAATAAGTCATCAATCACACATGAACCAATATGCCTCAAGAACATGCTTCAAGAATGCGAACAAATCAACAATCGGACAATTATGCATCAAATATTCACATACATCCAGCAACTAGTGGTTAAACAACCCTAGAAAATTCCACAAATATGTATCACACAAAGCCATGAAGGTTAAGGGTGGAATAAGTATCAATACATGCTTCCAAACAAGCCAAAAACACAAAAGTTACAGGTGCAAATCGATTGCAGCAGGGTGCAAATCGATTGCACAGTTACAGAATGCAGTTATTAGTGAAAAAGCACAGGTGCAATCTATTGCACTAGGATGCAAATCGATTGCACAGTACCAGACCTACAAAAATCACTTCTCATAATCACTTTTCCAGCACCAATCACTTATCCAAACATCCAAATGATCATGTAATCAAACATACACGAAAATCCACATCAAATATCAGTAATCAAGCACACACTTCAACAATAAAAAAACAAGACCATGAATTCGATCAAGCAAATGGATCAAATCACATTGAAAACCATGGATCTACATTGTACAAGTTGAAATTAAGCTAAATCAAGCATAGATCTAAGAAAAACCAACCTACAAAGCTGAGATTTGCTTTGGTGATTGTTGCAAATAAAAATTGATGAATCCAACCAAGAAATCCATAGATCTATGAAGCTCTATCAAGAACACTTGAAGATCCAAGCAATAATCCACAAATAAGCAAAAGCTCTCCAAGAAGTGATTCCAAAATCTTGAATCTAGATCCAAATAAGTTGCTACTGCAGAATTGAACCATGAATGAGGATGTGATGGAGGTTTAGCTCAAGAATTCACAAATTCCAATGAAGAATTTATGAATCTATGAAAATGGAACTTTGGTGAGAGGTTGAAGATTGAAATGGAGAATGAAAATGTGAGAGAGAATTGAGAGAGAATTCTGAATGAGAAGTGTAGAAAAATTAGAAAAAATGAAGTCCTTCTGTGTGGTTTGGATCAAATTAGTTTAAATATGACTTAGGTTTGGAATGAGAGTGAGGTTTGGAGTGAGTGGAATTGGAAGTGAAAAATGACTTGGAAAGGGAATGTGGAATTATAGTGGAAATTGGATGGAAATGAAATCAAGTTCTGCAGCTCTCTAGATCCTTCTACTGATATAGCATTGATCCCAAGTGAATGTGGTGCATTGGGAATTGACATAGTTCTGAAAAATGAAGGTTTTAGGAAAAAATTTCACAGTGCAATCGATTGCACAGCAGTGTAAATCGATTGCACACCCTTGCAAAGGCCAAAAATGTGAAAACTAAAGGGGTACAATCGATTGCACACTTATGCAAATCGATTGGACCAAGGCAAAATGGTAAAAATTGCTTCAATGCAACTTGTTTTGAGTCCTGCTTCATATCTAATCCTTAGCCACTAATAATACCCTTGAATGATGCCTGAAACATGATATAAAACCTGTCTAGAACAAGATCAAATTAACCCTGCTCTATGACCTTGATCCTGAAATGATTAACCCATCTGCTGATAAAATAAATGACTAATGCCTCTGATGATTGTGCAAACTTGGTAAGAGACTTTGATGAACATGAACACCACAAGATTAAGTACATTCTCTTGCTTTGGCCTTGAGACACATCCTCCTCTTGAGGGCTAATAATGATACCTTGATCCCATGTCGAGAACCAATGATATGCACAGATGAAAATGCAAGAATGAAATGAAACATAAGCAAGTTAAGGTTAAAAACAAAGAAGGCAAATTATAAGGTGTTACAGGGAGTTGTCAATTACCCATCCTATATATGGTTATCCATACATTGTTTGGCATTTTCTTCTGTTATTTACATACTGATGTTTATCTGTTATAAATTGGGAAAGTTTCTCCTTTGGGAATGTTTGAGAGAGTATTTTTGTTGTTTTCGGGTTTTTCGATGTTTTTGATAAGGTGCTGGTGTCATACCCCAAATTTTGACCACTAATATTTCCCATCACTGTGCAAATCATCATCACAATATGGGTAAACCATCATGCCTCATCAGTCTCCCCAAAGATGGGTGAGCATTCACTACTATCAAAACTTAGGGTTTAAAGTCCTCTCTGAGCCTTAGACAAAGAATCAATCAAGAATTCACATGATATTCAACTTGTCTAACCTCTCAAACATCCATAAGGGATCAAGAGGACTCCCACATCAAGGATTAAGCACAAGGCTACAACCTTCTAAGTGGATCAAGCCTCAAGATCGCCAGTGTCACCAAATTAGGGTTTTGGTCGACCAAGGCCTCCAGATGGAAATTTTCCTCTGGGCATGAGCCATTGCTTCAATGCACAACTTAGGATGCTCCAAGGGACCTCATGGACCCAAACATCAAGTCCATTTGGCCTCATGGGATGCATTCACTAAAAATCAGGAATTAGGGTTTCTTGACCTAATTCACCCCTAAGTTGACTTTTGGGACAAATCATGAGCCAAGACCCCAAGAGATGATTTGAGGGTCCCTAAAACACCATATTGATCCATTTGCAACAATGGATTGGTCCGGGAAGCTTGAGTAACAAGTTTCAAATTCATCAGAACCACAATTAGGGTTTCGCGGGAAAAGTCAACTGTGCCTTTGACGTTTGACCAGGACATGCTCCCAAACCCTAGGACAAGATTCAATACACCCTATAACACCTATAAAATCAATCCATCAAGTTTGATTTAGATCAAGGACTTGATTTCATAGAGGATCGCACAGTTTCGAATTCATCTGACAAAAAGTCAACTGTGCACAAAGGTCAACTTTGACTTTTTGAGATTTTTCACAATTATGGTTCTTTAACCCTAAAATGATGTTAATGTGCGATTGGAATCAACATTCATCAAGAAAAATCAAGAAAAGTGGGATAACTTGTAAAAGGGGTAACCATAAAAACTTAGAAATTTTTCAAAGTTATGGAATAAAGTGGCAAGGGTACCAACTTTGGAGGATCATAACTCCTAAACCACAAAGCCATTTTTCACCATCCAAAGCTTGAGTTGTAGCTCTCATGGCCCTCTACAAAAGCTTCAAACATAACTCATTCCAATTTCTCATGGATTTTAAGTTATGGAATGATCAAATTCAAGAAAAGTGAAAATGTCACTTTTTTCCAACACTTAGTGAAATTTTCACTAAGTCAGAATCTGCCTTCACTTTTTCCCAAATGTAGGGGCATTTTTCACTTGGATCCAAAAAGTATCAAAACCAATTATGATCAAACAGTTGTTATATCATATGAGGGTTTTCCAAAATGGCCAAGAACTCCATCAAATTCCACTTGGGCCATGAGATATGACCATGCCAATATGCCTTGCTGCAAACTGTCATGGCAAGGCATATTTGGGAGTTTTGCTCGATTTGCTCAAATTTTGCAAAGAGCAAGAAACTCTATCCACCTGAACACCTCAAGGGGGGACCAAGGAGGAACCAACTCTGATCACAAGTCCTTGGAACCAAAAGTAGCATACCAAACTTAGAAATCCCTAAAGAGGGGACAAGACTCCAATTTTGTTTTGGAGCATTCAATGGATGAACTAAGGTGGCATGGACTGAGCCATTTCCAACTGAATTCAGTCAAGACTTATCCAAGACCAAGGGAACCAGCAGCCTGTACCCTAACCTCTAGTCAATGGCTAGAGGAGACTTGGATTCTCATTGCTCAACATTGGCCAAACCTATGCAGCAGTTGCCATTCACTATTCCTTGCAAAACAAACTTGCTCTACTATAAATAGAGCTCATTTGTGATCAGTTTAAGTACACCAAAGCCATCAAACAAATGCTTTCCTCAAAATCTCCTTCTTCACTCCAAAATTGCCTTCCAAAGCAAGGCACTATCAGGTTTTGAGTTTGAGAGCTACTCCAACCAAACCAATCACACACACACCTCATAAACATCATATAGAAGTGATCCAAACACTCACATAACATCTGGAACACTAAAATCACAAAATCACTAGCCAACTGCTCAAGCTATTAGCAGACTTGCAATTGAGGTGCCAAATCAAGTTCCACCTCAATTCAATCCACTCCAAGCATCCAGACACACTCCATAGCACCTAGGGAAGCTGTCCATATCCTTGGAACCAAGCTGCAACACCTCTAACACAAAACACGATCACCAGCTGCAAGAGGTAAGTATGAGCTCTTCTAACTCTATGATCCATGCATTTTTTGCTGCACAATAATTTGGCCATATGTTCATAATCATGCATGAAGTGTTTTCCCTCAATCAATTGCTTTGTTTGAATCATGAATGGAATTTCTGAACCTTCATGCAAATTTTAGGGTTCTTGAGGTTTCTCTTTGATTTCTTATTCCTTGCTTAAAATAAATGAAATTAAAGACCATAGACATGATCGTGAGGTGAAAACGAGTAGATTGACATGTAGATTGCATGTTATCATCAAGTATTCAGTGAGATTGGATAGAAAACGCAAATGTACTGAAACAGTGGGTGGCGCGTGTTTTTGCCATGTCCTTGGCGCCCTTTTTGAAAATTCAAATATTTGAATTTTGTGATTTTATTTAATTGATTCAAAAACTAATTTCTCTCTGAATTTTAATGATTTTGAGTTGATTCTTTTTTTAATAATTCACAAAAATGTTAAAATATTTCATTTTCCCAAAAAATCCGCAAAATATTATTTATTTCATATACTTGATATTTTTGTAAAGAATTAACATTTTATTTGTTTTTGACATTTAAAATATTTTCTCTTTCTTGATTTTTCAAATTTTAGTGATTTCCAAACATTTTGTGAATCAAAACCTGATTTTTGAAACATTAATCCAAGATCACAATTTGTTTTCCACATGTTTAACAATTTTGATCATTTTAATTGAATTTTTTATTCAATTAAAATACATTTTGAAAACAAATTTGGGTTTTTGATTAATTCAACCCTCATCAAACTTTTAAAACACTTTAGGCCTCTAATATAGTGTAAGACCGAATCCTTTGTAAATACAAACCTATTTTGGGCCTCAGTCATTGTATAAGACCCATTGTATTTTCAAAAACAACGGCGCGATCGTCGCCTTTTTAACTAAAAAATCAACTGGGCCTCATCTCGAGCTATAAGACCCATTCAAAACCTTTGGGCCTCTAATAGAGTGTAAGACCCAATCCCCTTTTAACCAAACAATTTTGGGCCTCAGATATTGTATAAGTCCCTCTGTGTTAAAAGAAAATCTCGGGGCCACCGCCTGTTCAAAAATCAAAACTTTGGGCCTCTCCTTGAGCTGTAAGCCCCACCACTTATATAAAAACAAACCTTTGGGCCTCTTGAGAGAGTGTAAGACCCATCCCTTTGTACAGAAAACCTTTTGGGCCTCACATATTGTATAAGTCCCTCTGTACAGTTTTCAAAACAACAGTGCAATCACTGATAAAACCTTGGGCCTCTCCTTGAGCTGTAAGCCCCAACAATCTTTTCAAAGTACTTTCTCCTTTGATTTTGTATATAATATTGTTATCAAAGCTTTCTTTGTTGAACAATTAACCAAACAGCATGGAAGCTCTACAACCGAGTAAGTGTTTACCCGCTTTCTTTATCCGCTTTCATATATATATATATATAAACTGTATTGTGGGGCTGCTCACTGTAAGTCTTCTCTCACAAACTTTTATATAGTTGTCAAATATCAACTGTGTAATACTAGTATAGTTATTTAGAGTTTTCCCCAGCAACTACGTTTAGCACTAGGTAAAGCCCTGTTGATCACTCTTAAATACAAACAAAACTAGATCCCCATAGGATTATCAGACACAATCTTCCCTCCTCTTGGGGTTAAACAATATGGAGACGTGAAAGGCAGCATTCTCGATGAACCCTTTTTCAGACTGTCACCCTTAGAAATTGTCAAAGAGACTCTACTCCCTAGAGTTGATAAATTATCCGTGAATAGCGTCTCTTGAGTTTCTTCCAAATTCTCGGACTTTCCTGGCTTGATCTATTCTCTGTGAATGGCATGTCTTGAACTTCACGGGGTTTTGGGACCCACAGGCTTCTTAAAAGCACCCCCGCCTCCTCTTGGGCATTGTACAAGGACCCTTCGGCTTCTTAAAAGCTCTCTTGCCTTCTCTTGGGTTTAGTACAAGGACCCAGAGACCTCTACAGGTATAGGAACATAACCTAGTCATGAATTTGCTAGAGCTGTCTTTCGGAGTCAATTGTCAAACCAGTTAATGGGTTGACCTTCATTCCTTAACATAACAGCCTCCTCTTGGGCATCATACAAAGATCATTCACTTATCCGAGAATCGAATTCTCAAAACACCAGTAGACTTGGACAGTCTCAATACCCTTTGGATTTCCCATTTCCTTAAAGAACTGGAAATAACCCTGATCCTCTGATCAATCCCTAAGCACAACATTACCCATATAAGAACTGATTTTCTCTTTATCCAATATACTGGACGTGTCATTAAACTGAAACAGTTACAATAGCCTCCTCTTGGGCTTTGTATAATGATTCTCCCCAGCGGAGCTAACCTAGTCACACTTTCTTGTTGAGTATAAAAGACTCTCTTGTTGAGTCAAACACTTTTAGCCTCCATCTTGGGCTTCGTACGAGATACAAAAACTCTCTTGTTGAGTATAAAAGACTCTCTTGTTGGGTCAAACATTTTTAGCCTCCATCTCAGGCTTCGTATAGGATACAAATCACTCTCTTGCTGAGTATAAAAGACTCTCTTGTTGAGTTAAACCTTTAGCCTCCATCTCGATCTTCGTACAAAATATAAAAAGCTCTCTTGTTGAGTATAAAAGACTCTCTTGTTGAGTCAATCACCTTTTAGCCTCTG
This sequence comes from Lathyrus tuberosus, assembly GCA_022829125.1. Taxonomy (NCBI): domain Eukaryota; kingdom Viridiplantae; phylum Streptophyta; class Magnoliopsida; order Fabales; family Fabaceae; genus Lathyrus; species Lathyrus tuberosus. The sequence continues at coordinate 7,294,121 of JALAZF010000123.1, read as the reverse complement.
TCTTGGGCTTCGTACAAGGCACATACAAAATCACTCTCTTGTTGAGTCAACCCTTTTAGCCTCTATCTCGGGCTTCGTACGAGACAGATAAAAAGCACCCTCTTGTTGGGTCACTAGCCTCCTCGTAGGCTTTGTATAAGGAAACCCCGGTTGAGTCAATCAACCTTTTAGCATCAAAGTTGTGCCTCGTTCACAGTATACAAACATCAACAACTCCTTTCCCCCCATCTAATTGTTGTAAGCGGCAAGCCTCTAGATTATTTACATCCATGCCACTGTCCCTCTTTTAGCATGAGAAATTCCTAAGGAAAGATAACATTGCTCTACACTGAGTTAAAGTCTTCTCCTTCAGGTTAAAAATCCCCTATAAAGGAAATTATGGCATTGCTGGATTCACATATCCCGGTTAAAGTAATTATCCTTTATAACCAGTCACCCAACAGTTGTGACAAACAGATACCCACTTTAGAGATGACAAATTCTCTCTAAAGTCAAAACCCTTTAGCTTCACATCTTGGGCTTCGAACAAGATACAAATAGACCCTTCAGCTTCACATCTTGGGCTTTGAACAAGATACAAACCACATTTAGCTTCTCGTCTTGGGCTTTGAACAAGACACCAAAACAACCTTTTTCCTTCCATAGAATAGGAGGAACTACGATCGCTCTGATTTCCCTATTTCGTTAAACGGGAATGCGTAAGCATAAGATTGAAAAATCTTAGCGAGCACACTGATCAAAAAACCCAAAATCCCGTACCTTCATACATCAATCGAAAAACATCAGTCTTAACCTCCCACCAGTTGCCCCGACACTATTCTAACAAAATAACCAAAGAGAGACCCACAATCTTTGTAGCATCTGTAAACCAACGGTCATCTGTTTAAACTCAGTACACAAGCAGGGTTAATTGGAGACATCTATTTCCCTTCCTTCATCAGCTTCAATAGGATAAAAATGAATCGAGTTGTAGTACCCCAAAGCGATAGTTCTTCACAACCACACAAAAAACTTGCTCTACAGAGAAATGGCGACTCTGCTGGGGAGCACGTTGTATGATCTTGATCCCTTCTCATTTCTTAGGTAGAAACCTTAGATAGTGCCACAGCAGAGTGGCAACCACAGTGGGAGGCATTCTTTCCTACTTTCCCAAGGTACGAAACCCTAAATTCATGTCACAGAAATGACAGCTCTGCTGGGGAGTCATTGTCTGTATAGGATCATAAGACTAGAAGTCTAGGATGATTTAGACAAATATATATACTGCTTTTCTTAATTGATACCTGTGTTTATTTTTCTGCTAAATGGGAATGCGTGTGATGCCGCATGTAACCTAAGATAGGTGATGGCAATGTGGGTAATCTTACTGGGAGTGAATTCCAGTTAAGAGCCCTCGATCGACCATCAAACTCAGTGGAGACTCCCTTTGCAGATGCATTGCCTATACGAATTCGGTTGTTGAAAGTAGTGTGGTCGACTGGGTTATCTAAGAAGCTGAGGTTTTTAGCAGACTTAAGCCATTTTGTAGTGTGGAAGCTATCGGGAATAGTTATCACGCAATACTACCCTCATCTGAGATCACTCTAGGATACATCAGCTCGCTGGCGATCCGCTTGTTGTTGCTATCCCAGAGAGATCAATGATTTAGCGAACAGGTACAAAAATACCAGTATAAACCTTTGGTGTGGTAGAGCCTTAACTTCCTGACACCGACCTTTTGACCCCATGTTTTTTCTATGTTTTTGTGTGCTGCATTCATGCATTCATTTAAAAAACATTAAAACAAAAAACTAAAATCTTCTCTTCTAGTCTCTCTTTTTCAAATTAAACTAAGACAATGATTGCAAATGTCAGAGAAGGAGATTGCGCTAATGGATTTCGGTAGAAGGAAAACTCATAAGTACACCTTCAAGGTTCCAAAGTTAGAGGATTTAAGAGGTTTGGCGAGAATGATCACCAACCACGAGGCTTTCAGAGCTAAGTATGGAGGACTGCTGTCTCTATTAAGGGTCCATGTAATCGAAGGAATCTTGTCCATGCTAATCCAGTTCTACGATCTGGTTTATCACTGTTTCACATTCCCGGATTATCACCTAGCACCAACACTGGAGGAGTATTCTCACTTGACTGATCTACACATTACTGATCAAGCTCCCTTTTCTGGACTGGAAGAAATTCCAAAGGATCAAACCATTGCAAGAACAATTTATTTGGACGAGTCAGAAGTCAGGACTCACATGACCACTAAGGGTGGCATCCAAGGTTTGCCATCCCAGTTCTTAACAAAGAAGGCTCTATACTTTGCTAGTATAGGGAATGTGGCCGCTTTCGAGAGCATCTTTGTTTTGCTCACCTACGGGTTATTTTTGTTTCCCAACATTGATAACTTCGTAGACATCAATGCCATTAAGATTTATCTGATTGGAAACCCTGTACCGACCTTACTCGCCGATGCGTATCATTTGGTACACTTTAGGAATTTATACAGTGGAGGAATGATCACGTGCTGTGTACCCTTGCTTTACAAATGGTTCACTTCCCATTTGCCAAAGTCTGTTGCATTTTGGGATCAAAAGAATACTTTACGTTGGTCGTAGAGAGTCATGTCTCTTACCAACTCTAACATCGATTGGTATAATCGAATCTACGACGGGATCATAATCATTGACTGTTGTGGAAATTTCCCAAATGTACCCCTTATAGGAACAAAGGGAGGAATAAACTATAATTCAATTCTCGTTTGTCGTCAATTTGGATACCCGATGAGGCATGTCCCGCTTAATGCTCATCTAGAAGGTCTTTTCTTCAAGGAAGGAGAAAATGACAGGGCACTAAAGACGAAAATAGTGCACGCCTGGAAACACGTTCATAGTAAAGGACGAGAGTCTCTAGGAAAACCAGTCTGTGTCTCGGTGGAGCCTTATCTCTACTGGGTACAAACTAGAGCTCTCAAGCTGAGGATACCTTACCCTCGTCAAGAATTTCTTCCATTAAGGGACTCTGCCCTTTATTTTATGTCTGAGACGGAAAAGCTTTAGGTTACTCTCAGCAAAGTTCAGCATGAGAAGAGGTCTTGGAGGAACAAGTACCGTATTCTCAATGTGGAATGTAAGAAAATACAGCAGCTGTTAAAAGAAAAGGATGCTCTGATTGAGATTTTAGAGCAACATGGTGTAGAAAATCAGGACGACCAAAGGAATTTGCTCGCTCTTTTCACTTGGCAAAGGAATGACGACCCGACAACGGCCCAAGAGCCCCGGTCAAAGAAGAGGAAAGTACCAGAACCAGCACTTGAGCTCTCCTCCGAGGGGACTCAGGATCCATTAGTTTAAATTTTCTTTTTCAGCACTTTGTAATCTATTGTATTTCCGTTTTCGCAATCCTTTGAATTCAATAAAACAAGGTTTCCCCACTGTTTGATATTTGCAATCCAATTGTCGAAGTTTACTTTGAATAAACAAGAACATACAATTAATATAATCATTGCATATCAATCATTCTCGCGTAAACGCATTCTTCTTACCTATGAATCTTACGTTTGTGTCTCGATTCTAGAGTCAAACTGTCTCATTTGTACAATAATCGGGCCAATCGTCAGAAAAAGATGGATGAACTCGAGGAAGAGAACAAAGAGTTGAGAGAAGAGATTGATACTCTGAAAGAGGATCTGAGAAAGCTTCATAACGACATGCAAGCTCTAGCAGAGGCTCAAATGCAACAACAAAGGACTGTGATCTCGGAGATCACATCTACGCCCATAGTGGACAAGTCTGGTCCTAGGTACAAAATGCCGAAAGATTGTCCCTGGGGCATGCCTATTTGTCGCTCCCGGGATTTTCATCCTAGTACAAACGCGAAAGTGGCACCGAAACAGAGTCGCCAGCAATGTGTATTTATCCCAAGAGAGGGAAAGGAAACACCGCGTAAACCTGAGAGAAAGGAAAAGCATGGTCTTGCGACCAAGAGAAGTGGGTAAGGGAGTCGGTTACGCGAGAGGAAGGTATTAGCACCCCCTCACGTCCATCGTACCCGATGGGATCCACGCTTGCTTGCTCGATCAAAGGGTGTAAAGAAAGGAATACTGAGAAAGAACTGAAAGAGGAAAGGAGAAAGAGAAACAAATGTAGGGAAAATAAAAGAAGTGCTCGCATGGGCCCTACCCCACTGCCTACGTATCTCATCAGGAGCATGAGAATCAGAGCGACGTAGTTCCCCTCACTAGGGATGGATTGTGTTTTTTAGAGAACGGCTTACGTTCTAGCTCAGGTGTTGCAGGCTCGCTGGTCCGAGTGCGTTACCATCTTGCAAGAGAACGAGTAGAAGCGCGTTCGTACGCTAAGAGTGAATGAGGTGAGAAAAGAATTCCCGAAGGAAAGACGTTATTGTTTGTTTTTGTCTTTTAGAAGGAAGTGTTTTGGATTTGTTTGCATATGACAGTGTATCTGGATCTTAGTCATTGGAATGTGTACATTCTCACATTCCAAGATGGAATGGGTAAGAAAGCACACTAAGAGTGAAGAAGACCCCCACCCTTAGTTCCAATTGTCAAGGTTCAAACACACTAGCATACTTGTATTTATTAAGTGTTTTTGTTAATTAAAAAATGAAGAAGTGTTTTTTATTATTTGCACCTTCAACAAGTGTTGCATTTAAGTCCCTCATACAAGATCAAATGTTTAACACATTGACCCAAGATGGGCTATATGCTACACATTCTAAGATTACAAGAGAAGACCCCTTATAATCTTTTCTTTATATGAAAGGCCTAAATGCAATAAATGCCTACCTTTATTATATGTTTTGAATTTTCTTTGAGATGAGAAAAGAGACTCAAGAGAGGAGAAAAGGTAAAACCTATATGGACTAAGACTCAATCCTAATTGAAGATTAAAGGGAGTGATCCTAAAGGTTTGTGAGGTTTCAACCTAAAATCTAAAGAAAGAAAGAATTAAACAATTCACTTCCAAAGTAGAAGATGAATTGTAATTCAAAAGGGAAAGTAATGAGTTATTAAAAGAAAGCACATAAGTGCTTAACAAAACACAAAATGGAATTGTAAAAGAGAAAGGAAAGAAATTTGCATGTGGATTCCTTGTCCACACTCAATTGAAACTTACCGAAGCCCCTACATGGTTAGCACAATTACTTACAAGTAAAGTAAGAAAATATAATGAACAAATCAAACTCAAACAAGTTGACAAACAAAGTAAAATGAGAGTGAATGCTATACATGCTTCCAAGTCAGAATGTAACTCATATTTACACAACCTAATGTTATCCTAAATGAGCATACCAAATCAAACAAACAAAATCTCAATCCAACAAGAAGCAAAGAAGAAAAGGTGAAGTGATGTGAATGTGGTTCATACTTGTGAAACAAGTGACTTAAGGTGCAAGATAAACATCAAACATGCAAAGATGAAACCCAAATGTCACAATCAGAAGTCAATTAACATGCTATACATCCTCAAACAAAACCACAACTCATGGTACAAGTGCCTTCATGATCAAGCAAACCAAACATGAGGCATGCATTCACAAAATGAACAAGTTAAACTTCATGCTTCAAACAAATAGCAAACATGCTTCAAAAATTATGACTTTCACCAATCAAACACCTTAAACACATGCCATTAACATATCAAGTCCACAAGCAATGAATCAGAACCAAAGTCACTCAACAATTAGGTCAAAGTCTCATGGAAGTTTCATGCATTCATGCTCAAAGCAACACAATAAAAGTCAACTAAAAAAGACTTAAAAATCATCTCATAAATCTCAAACATACCTCAACATATTGTGACCACAATGCAAAAAGAAAGGCATCAAAATCATTTTTTATGATCAAGAACAAAAATGCACAAAATCATATGTCACATTAAGTATGCATACAAATGGAAATTCAAAAGAAATAATGGAACAGGGGCAAAATGGTCATAAAATCAGAAAATAAAATCATAGAAAATTTCCTAAATGTTTTAAGAATACACATGAATTTTTGTAGAATTTTCCAATATGTTTTGGTATTTTTAAAAGTTAGAAATCAAACGTGTATGAAAATGAAAATAAAAATAAAATGCAATACGAGAGGGGGGTATGAATATAGCAAATCAGCATGTTCAAATCACATGGGCCTCAAAATTGGGGGTGTGGATAGTATTCTGATTTGGGTCCATTTCAGCGCATAACACAATAGCAAGCATGTTCTTCAGTCAACATAGTCAAAGCAATCCAAGCCATCAGATTAAGTCATAGTCAAACAAAAGTCAAAGTAATTGCATCCAACGCGCATACATGAACGACCACACAACATACCATGCACCACACCACAAAATGCTTAATTGAATTCAGAAAAATGGCACATGCCTCGCACATGCATTTTAATGCGTTGTCATGCTCTTAGCCACACGATGAGAAAAAAACAACGGACAGGATTAAAACATGGCAAAAACCCTAGCTCTAACAGTCACCGGCCGGAGAGGACCTCCGGTCACCTTCTCCGGCCAACAGCCACCACCTGCAAACTCCAATTCCTCCAGAAATTCACAATACGTACACCAATCGAAAGCTGAGCTCACATACATCATGAATGTGCAATCAACTTTCATAGATCACGCATGTACAACACAAACCGAACCAAAACATTTTGCCCTAAAATCTTATCTAAACTCCTAAAGAGCCTATCAACTAGTCAGGACTCACGCATAGCCTTTAATAAGCTCTAAACATCACATCAACAAGTCAAAACAGGATAAAATCGTGCAATTAAAGTTTGAGAAATTTTGAAACCTGAAATTGGAGAACTCTTGAATCAACAGAAAACCTGAGATGAGAGATTGATCTTGAGCTTCCTAAGAGCAAAATAAATGCTCTGAACCTTTGGATTTTGAAGACAATGAACTGAGATTCCAATTGGAGAAGTTGCTGCTCTCGATAGCTTGCTCTTACTTCAGCTTGTTCTTGATCAGAAGTGCTTGATGATGAACAATTGATGAAGATCAAGGTGAGAACGTGTGAAGAACTCGTGTGAAATCAGAGAGAGAATGGAGAGAACTCTGAGAGAAAAGTGAGAGCAATTTGGAGTGAGAGTGAAAAATGAGAATCCTCCTCTGAAATTGTGAGAGTTTCAGCTTATATATCCAAGGTTAACTCCCAACCAGTTCAGTTAACAGTTAGAACTCTAGTTAAACTGAGTTAGTTAACTGAGTTTGAGTTAACTAACTGAGTTAGGTGGTTAATGGCACGAGTTGGGGAAGTTCTGTTAGAGTGAGGGTGAGGTTCATGGAGTTATGGTGGTGTGTAGGAGAAGGAAAGTGATGTTATGTTGTTCTGATGTAGCAGCAGGAATCTTGTGGTGCAAGTTTCTCACTTCCTCTTTCATGCAAGGCTCAAGCTCGTATGCATAATGTGAAATGTGTTTGGCCAAATGAAGCAAAGAATAGAGCAGCACACATAGGACTTATGTCATGTACTTGATGTGTGTTTGAACCAAAATTATGCAGCAAATCTTCATTGTGACAGCAAGTGTTTGAGGAGGAATTTCTCACTTGTCAATGAATGAAACAATCCAATGTTGGTGGCATTAGAAAGATGATACATTAGGGAACAATATTGGTGTTGAAAGTTGGTTGAATTGGAGTTTGGAACATGACCAAATGTGGCTTGTAACAGAAGAAACACCAACTGGTGCATGGGCGAGATAATGAGGTTGGTTGGCAAGGCATGCTTGGCATGGATTTTCAGTTGCATTGACCAATCTTTGAGCCATCATAACTCCTTATCCTTTGATCAAATGAAAAATCCATGAACATCAATCTTGAAGATCTCACATAGGGGAACAACTTTGATGTTGCAAGATTTTTCATTTGAAACCTTTAACCATGAGTAATTGATCTACACATCTTGCTCACCAACTGTTTGAGAAAATGACTGCGCGCAGACCTGGCCAAGCTTGGTCAAGACATGGTTTTTGGCCTACTTTCCTCCAACTTTGATTAATCATATCTCCCTCAATTTTTATCCAATGGAGATGTTCCACACATGGATTTGAAGCTCAAAGCAAGGCCTTTCATTGAGGCAGAGTGGAATTTTCATTTGGTGCTTCAATTTTGAATGGCCTTGGTTCCAATTCTGATGCAAAATGGCCAAAACTTGCTATTTTTAGTAACCCTACTTCATCCAAAAATGGCAACTTTCCAAATCTTGATTTTTTCATGATTCCTTTGGAGTTTCTTGATCAAATTTTGTACATTGGTCACATATAACATGAATTTCATGAATTTGGCTTTAAAAAGTCAAGAGTTGACTTTTTCCTCTGATTATTTGACTTGGCCCCAAATCCCCTGATTTTTGATCTTTCTTCCAATTGAATCACTTCTAAAACCAATTGAGATGCAATCTTCCACATCCCTATACCTAGGGACATATAGGGAACCATGACATCAAGTCTTGCCCAAAAAATCAAGGATTCCCTGATTTAATGGGAAACCCTAGTTTTGGTGCCCACCTCCTAAGAGAAAAATGTGCAGTCTCCAATTTCAAATTCTTCAGAGTATGTTGTGTATCCTCTTAAAGGATGATGAGAAATGCCACTTTAGGATGATTTTGGATCAATGAGCTATCTCTTTTGAGGGTTTTCCTTCAATTTTTGAACCTCTTGCATAGTGAAAGATGTAGTGCTTCAATCTCCCATTGAATCTCACTTCCTTGAGGTTTTGGAAGATCAATTGAGATAGTATGAGACATGAGAGACCTCTTGGCTTGCCTAGACCCAACTTGATTGACCTTTTTGTGCTTTGAATGATCCCTTGATTGTCCACCTTCCACCTGATCACATGCCCTGATGGTAAGAAGGATGCCATGCTTCATTTTTCTATGTTAAATGCAATGCAATGCTAATGAGATGGATATGATATGATAAATGATAATGCCATGCTATGATGCCAAAAGGGAAGAGCAAATTTTGGGGTATTACAGCTGCCCCTATTCAAGCGCTGTAGACCTGAATGCCTGAAAGCAATTGCTTTCGGACTTTCAAGGTATATAGTGATTGAATACCAAATATAACCAAAAATTTGCTCTGGATGATGAAGAAGAAAAGGGATATAAACCCAACGAGACTGCTGGATTGAATCTTCGATGAAACGTCGGAGAGATCTGTCTTTTGAACGACGCCAGACGACTACTGGCTTGCCACACTGCTGGTGGACTTTAATACTGTCTTTTATGCAATTCCAGACGACTACTGGCCTGCCACACTACTGGTGGACTTTGGAAATGTCTTTTTGAACGACGCCAGACGACTACTGGCTTGCCACACTGCTGGTGGACTTTAATAATGTCTTTTATGCAACTCCAGACGACTACTGGCCTGCCACACTGCTGGTGGACTTTGATAACGTCTTTTGAACGACGCCAGACGACTACTGGCTTGCCACACTACTGGTGGACTTTGCAGCTTCGTGCCACCCGAAGATGGACTTTTGCCAATCCACTGTTGGATTTTTGCCACCCGAAGACGGACTTTTGCCAATCCACTGTTGGACTTTTGCCACCCGAAGACGGACTTTTGCCAATCCACTGTTGGACTTTTAGCTGCTTTGCCACCCGAAGATGGACCTTTGCCAATCCACTGTTGGACTTTTGCCACCCGAAGACGGACTTTTGCCAATCCACTGTTGGACTTTTGCCACCCGAAGACGGACTTTTGCCAATCCACTGTTGGACTTTTGCCACCCGAAGACGGACTTTTGCCAATCCACTGTTGGACTTTTGCCACCCGAAGACGGACTTTTAGCTGCTTTGCCACCCGAAGATGGACTTTTGCCAATCCACTGTTGGACTTTTGGCGACTTCACTGGGGATAATGACCATCAGTTTCGGTGTCGACGAGACCACTCTTTTGGGGAACCTGTGACCGTTATCGACATAGAAAAGCTTGTAGCTGTTGGAAGTACTGAATGAGAGAATCGACTTAATAAGATGCAACGGTACCCAGTTGAACTTAATTCACTGATATCGACCCGTTATGAACAATCGTCGACCGAACGATGAACGCCGATCTCCTTACCCATAATTGCCCCAGTCTTTTGCGTGGGGTGATTTATTGCTGGTCTTGTGCTTAAAATCATCTGCACCTGCTACCTGCAACAAAAGAATATGCCCACATGCCCCGAATATTGCGTGGCTAGAATCCACCATCCGGGAGTATTCAACATTCGAAGTAATTTCAAATATTTTTTCTGCGCATGTTATTGCAAGGCTGCCATGTTTTCAAATGCAATGTTTTATCAAAAATTAGGACGTTTTTGCAAACAAAGCAATAAAACAAAAATAGGAGGCTTTTTACTGAAATTCAATTTATTGACTGAGAGCCCAGAATAGGCAATTACATCTGGAAGCAATCCCTGGAAAGAGGTGATCGCTGAGAAATTGAGAAAAGAAACTATCCTAATGGCAATGTGAAAACGGAATTCCACTGAGTTTCCATTCTGTTATGACCAGTATGTTTTCAAAACTCCCCGACCTTGCCTTCTGAGGAATGATCAGACCGATTCCTATTCTTCAGAACGTCAGTTGTTCAAACGGTAATGGGTACAGATAACTCAGACTGTAGTCATTCGCTTAAATCCCTCTTTTGTGTGGACCGCCCTTTCAGGTTTTCGATCCACCAGGATACCCTTTTTTGCCTAAGTTGCCCTTTCGGGTTTTCAACTTACCGGGTGTACAAATTTTTTCAATTATATCCCTAATTTTTGCCCGAACCTTATTCTGTTTTTGGTTCGCCGGGATGCCCTTTTTTGCCTGGATTTTTTTATTTTTATTATCCAGCGGGTCTATTCATGCGAAGTATTTTTTGACTACGTCCGAGTTGACAGGGGATGAAAAGTCTTCGCCATCCATGGTTGTAAGCAATAAAGCTCCGCCCGAAAAGACCTTTTTAACCACGAATGGACCTTCATAATTAGGAGTCCATTTGCCCCTGTGATCTGTATTGGGAGGAAGGATCCTTTTGAGTACCACATCTCCGACTTTATAAACCCGAGGACGCACCTTTTGGTCAAATGCCTGTTTCATTCTGCGCTGATATAGTTGCCCATGACATACAGCCGCCAATCGCTTTTCCTCAATAAGGCTCAACTGATCAAATCTGGCTCGTACCCATTCAGCTTCATCTAGCTTAACATCCATCATGACTCTGAGGGACGGAATCTCTACTTCAACCGGTAGCACTGCCTCCATACCATATACAAGTGAGAATGGGGTTGCCCCAGTGGACGTGCGTACCGACGTTCGATACCCATGCAAAGCAAATGGTAACATCTCATGCCAATCTTTGTACGTGACAACCATCTTCTGTACAATCTTCTTGATATTTTTGTTGGCCGCTTCGACCGCGCCATTCATCTTTGGGCGGTACGGAGAAGAATTGTGATGTTCGATTTTGAAGTCCCGGCATAACTCAGCCATCATCTTATTATTCAAATTAGAACCATTATCAGTAATGATTCTTTCGGGAACTCCATATCGGAAAATGATATCCCGTTTTAAGAAACGAGCGACCACTTGCTTTGTAACATTGGCATAGGATGCGGCTTCAACCCATTTGGTGAAGTAATCAATTGCCACCAAGATGAAACGATGACCATTGGAAGCTGTGGGCTCAATCTTTCCGATCATATCAATGCCCCACATGGCAAACGGCCAAGGCGATGACATGATACTCAACGGATTTGGAGGCACATGCACCTTGTCTGCATAGATCTGGCATTTATGGCATTTGCGGGCATATTTGCAACAATCTGACTCCATAGTCAACCAATAATATCCCGATCTTAACAACTTTTTAGCCATTGCATGCCCTCCGGCGTGAGTACCGAAAGAGCCTTCGTGCACTTCAATCATCAACAAGTCTGCTTCATGTCTATCCACACATCTAAGCAGGACCGTGTCAAAATTTCTTTTATACAGCACGCCATCTTTGTTCAAGAAGAAACTACCAGCTAACCTTCTCAACGTCTTCCTGTCTTTGGACGATGCCCCTGACGGGTACTCTTGACTTTTCAAGAAACACTTAATGTCATGAAACCATGGCTTGTCATCAGACGTTGCATCGACCGCAAACACAAATGCTGGTCTGTCAAGGCGGGATACCTCAATCTTAGGTACATGGTTCCATCCTTGCACTTTGATCATGGAAGACAAAGTGGCCAAGGCATCAGCGAACCTATTCTCATCTCGAGGAATATGGTACAGTTTCACCGTTGTGAAAAATGTCAGCAATCTCCTCGTATAATCTCTATACGGCATTAGATTTGCTTGGTGCGTGTACCAACTCCCTTTCACTTGATTGATTACCAAAGCTGAATCACCGAATATATCAAGGGTCTTAATCCGTAGATTAATCGCCTCCTCGATCCCCATTATACAAGCTTCGTACTCTGCTTCATTGTTGGTGCATCCGAAAGTTATTCGGGCAGTGAACGGCATATGAACACCTTCCGGCGTGATAAGAACTGCTCCAACTCCGCACCCATTCATATTGACAGCCCCATCAAACATCAGACTCCATTTGGATTCAGGGTCTGGCCCCTCCTCCGGAAGTGGTTCCTCACAGTCCTTAGCTTTGAGAAACATGATGTCCTCATCAGGGAAGTCAAACTTCATGGGTTGGTAATCATCAATCGGCTGTTGCGCGAGATAGTCGGACAAGATACTTCCTTTGATGGCCTTTTGTGAAGTGTACTGAATGTCATACTCTGTCAAGACCATTTGCCACCGTGCAACTCTACCTGTCAATGCTGGTTTCTCGAAAATATACTTGATAGGATCCATTTTTGAAATCAACAAGGTCGTGTGCCTAACCATATATTGCCTCAATCGCTTAGCGGCCCATGCAAGCGCACAGCATGTCTTTTCAAGCATTGAGTATCGGGACTCACAATCATTGAACTTTTTGCTCAGGTAGTAAATAGCATGCTCCTTCCTACCTGTCTCGTCATGTTGACCGAGAACACAACCCATGGAACCTTCAAGCACTGTCAGATACATTATCAGCGGTCTCCCTTCAACTGGAGGCATTAGAATCGGAGGTTCCTGCAAGTATTCTTTTATCTTATCGAATGCCAATTGGCAATCGTCATTCCACCTGACCGTTTGATCTTTCCTTAACAATTTAAATATTGGTTCGCACGTGGCTGTTAGGTGAGATATGAACCTCGCAATGTAGTTCAATCTACCCAAGAAACCACGAACCTCTTTTTCTGTTCTCGGTTCAGGCATTTCTTGTATTGCTTTCACCTTAGCAGGATCAACCTCAATTCCTCTTTCGCTCACAATGAAACCCAGCAACTTTCCAGAACGCACCCCAAACGTGCACTTGTTTGGGTTTAATCTCAGACGGAACTTTCTCAACCTTTCAAACAGCTTTTTCAGGTTAACCAGATGTTCCTCTTCTGTTCTCGACTTGGCAATCATATCATCTACATAACATTCGATCTCCTTATGAATCAAGTCATGAAACAATGTCACCATCGCCCGCTGGTACGTTGCCCCTGCGTTTTTCAACCCAAAAGGCATTACTTTATAACAATATGTACCCCACGGAGTAATGAACGTGGTCTTCTCCATATCTTCAGGTGCCATCTTGATCTGGTTGTACCCGGAGAACCCGTCCATAAATGAGAACACTGAAAATTGAGCTGTATTATCGACCAGCACATCAATATGAGGTAGTGGAAAATCATCTTTCGGGCTAGCTTTATTAAGATCTCGATAATCCACACACATTCTCACTTTTCCATCTTTCTTCGGTACTGGCACGATGTTGGCTACCCATGGAGGATACTTTGTCACAGCAAGAAAACCAGCATCCCACTGCTTCTGGACTTCCTCCTTAATCTTTAAAGCCATGTCGGGGTGAGTCCGACGAAGTTTCTGCTTGACTGGCGGGCATTCTTCTCTCAATGGCAGCCTGTGCACAACAATATCTGTATCCAACCCCGGCATGTCTTGATACGACCAGGCGAAGATGTCAACATACTCGCGCAACATTTCCATCAAAGTTTGCTTCACATCTGCTTGCAAGCTGGCACCAATCCTGATCTCTTTCTTGGCGTCCTTGGTACCAATATTGATGATTTCTACAGTCTCCTGATGAGGCTGGATGACCCTTTCCTCCTGTTTCAACAATCTGGCCAGTTCTTCAGGGAGTTCACAATCTTTCTCATCCCCTTCTTCGGCTTGATAAATCGGATTGTCAAAGTCATACATGGCCATATCAAAATCGTTATCAGTGGTATCCGGAGGATCAAGTCTGCATGAACGGGTTCATGCCTTATCTTAGAATTTATTTTTAAGCAAAACAAAAGAAAATGAAACATTGCCATTTTATATTTTTTGTGCAAAAATAAAAACTGAAAGACAGAGAACAAAATTTGATTTGCAAAACGTCCTTTATTAATGATTAAACATTGCAAATGCAACCATGGTGGCCCTACAAATGAATCTATACGCCTTGGGCAGAGCGCAAGATTTTGTCATGCATTATGGTTAGAAAAAACAAAGAAAAATTACTCTGTCTGAAGAGTAACCCGGATGACTTCTTCAACGAACCAGTTTTGCACTTGTTGTCCCGAAGCATGAGGGCGTACCCAGTTGTCCAGGTCACAATCACTGTCAACACTATCCTCTGTGGCTGCACAAGACTGGTCCGTGTAGATAATTCCCCCACTATTGAAAGTAATGGGTCCCCTGCTCCCCGCATCTGAAGTTGTAGAGGGATGATAACCAATACCAAATTTGTCTTCCTTCATTGGGGTCTCTATCAACCGGCCCCAACCTTGGGCGTTGCCTGCCCTGACGACTTCGACAGCTTGTTTGTAAGATGAAATGGAGGTACCAGCCCCAACTGGTACAGAAGAAGACTCAGGTGCATCGTCAATGTTGACTGCTTCAAATGATTGGCACAGCATCTCATGAATTTCCCCATCCATTTCAATGTACTTGAATGTGGACAAGTGACTCACAAAGATGTCTTCCTCCCCACACACTGTCACAACCTGCCCTTCAAACTCATACTTCAGCTTTTGATGTAGAGTAGAAGTAACAGCCCCGGCTCCGTGAATCCAAGGGCGTCCCAATAGGCAGCTATATGCAGGTTGTATGTCCATTACATGGAACGTGGATTTGAATACCTGTGGTCCAATTTGTACGGGCAATTCCACCTCACCAAACACAGATCGTCTGGTCCCATCGAATGCTCTGACCACCAATTCACTAGGCCTTAAGATCAAACCATCAACTTCCAGCTTCATTAATGCCTTCTTGGGCAAGACATTGAGTGACGAACCAGTGTCTACCAGTACATGAGATAACACTGCGCCCTTACACTCCATCGTGATATGCAAAGCCTTATTATGGTTTCTTCCTTCAACAGTCAAATCTCTACTTGTAAAGCCCAAGCCATGGCTGACATTAACATTGGAGATTACGCCCTCGAGCTGATTAACAGTAATTTCTTGCGGCACGTACGCACTCTTCAACACTTTCAACAACGCCTGCCGGTGCGCATCAGAGCACATCAATAGTGACAGGATTGAAATCTTTGAAGGGGTCTGATTCAGTTGGTCCACAATCTTATAATCGCTTTTCTTGATTATCTTCATAAATTCTTCCATTTCCTTATCAATAGTAATCTTTGTCTCTGCTTCAGGTGTAGGTGCACTTTCAACCACCTGTTTACCCTTATCCTTTGCTGCAGCTTCTACCTCCTTATCACTTCTCAATGTTTGGGGAGCGAACAACCTTCCACTCCTTGTAAAGCCCCCTACACCCCCTACGTTATCAACATTTGGGCTGACTGATGACTCAACTTCCTGTTTTTTACCTTCGTAATATACATCTGCCCCATAGTGCCATGGGATAGCTTTCGTAGACGTGAACGGAATTGGTCCTGGCACCGTGATAGTGACAGGACTGGGCCCTTCTGGCGCAACACTCGCCACGGGAACTGCATTGACCGGCATTTGAATCTCAGCGGGAGTGTAATAGATGGTCACGGTTGATATCTCATCAGTGTCTTTCACGACTCTGTCGAACTGTAGACATCCTTCATCGATCAGATTCTGTAAACCCATCTTCAACTTATCACAGCCGTTCTCCTGATTCATACACTCAAAGCAATCTTGATTACAGCCCGGGAACACCTGTCCCTTCAATAAACGATCTTTTACAACCAACAAAGAAGTTTTCACTTGATGAACGTCTAACACCAAATTCAATCTCCTCCCATCTTCAATAGCGTACACATTTGCTGCACTATGATCAGGCATGGGATGCTGAGTAATATTAGGAGCGGGAGAGAAATTGATGGCTTTAGCATCAATCAAGTCTTGTACTTTATGATGGAAAGCCCAGCATTTTTCAATGGAGTGCCCCTGAGCACCTGAGTGGAACTCACAACGAGCATTAGCATCGAAGTTAGGTGGCAGGTTTCCAGCAACCGGAGCTTTCATAGTACGGAGTTCTACCAACTTTAACTCGAGTAGCCGGGGCAACAGCGCGGCATAAGTCATAGGGAGAGGATCCATCTTACGATCCCTCTGTCTAGACCTTTGCTGGAAAAAAGGTTGTTGCTGTTGAACTTGTTGTTGGGGTTGTTGTTTCTGAACAGGCGGTGTGGGGATTGTTACAGCATCTACCTGATAATAAGCTCGAGAACGCCCTCTGCCTCGTCCTCTAAACACAGCATTCGTATCACCTTCTCGTCTTTTCTGGTTACTAGCAAACGGTTTCTTTGTCCCCGAAGAGCCAGCCCCACTCACATCCTGGATCTTTCCAAGCTTTAACAGACTTTCTATTCTTTCTCCCGCAATCACAATATCAGCAAATCCAGTTGACGGACAAGCAGCTAATCTATCCAGATAGGCCCCTTGCAAGGTGCCCATGAACATATCTGCCATTTCTCTGTCTGACAAGGGAGGTTGGACCTGGGCAGCCATTTCCCTCCACCTCTGTGCATATTCTTTGAAACTCTCCTTGGCATTCTGTGACAACCCCTGCAATTGAGTGCGGTTGGGCGCCATGTCAATATTATACTGGTATTGCTTCAGGAACGCTTCTGCCAGATCTTTCCAATTCTTCACAGCAGCTCTACTCAACTTCATGTACCAGGTCAAGGACGCCCCCGCCAGACTGTCCTGAAAATAGTGCATCCATAGCTTCTCGTCATCCGTATGGGCTGAAATCTTCCCAAAGTAAGCTTGAAGATGCGTTTGGGGACACGCATTGCCGTGATACTTATCAAAAGTGGGAGGCTTGAATTTAGGGGGAATTCTGACTCCTGAGACCAGCCCCAAGCTGGTAACATCAATACCCATAGAGTTCTTGCATTCTATGGCCCTGATCTTCTCTGCTAACTCATCATACCTTCGATCACCTTGATTACCCACATCAGCATCCAGCAGAGTAAATTGGTCTTCCAGAGTATCCTCAAGAGTAACACCAGCATGCCTACCATTTCCATTACCCCGATTGTTACCACCAGGAGGAGGGTTGCCACCGGGAGGAGGAATGCCATGTCCCTGTGAATTGTCATGATGATCACCTTCGGGCCCATTGTCGGGACGCTCTACCAGAAGCCTCAGTCTCTCCTGATTTTGCGCCATGCCAGTCATGAGGGTCATGAACTGGTCCATACGCGCCCTCATTTCCGCCAAATCACTTTGCACTTGATCCATGATTCTTACTTGATTCCTTCGCGTCGAATATCGGTGAATATGACTCTCCGCTATACTGCCTGAAACCAAATAAAGGTTAGAGACCCCGCAACGAGTACCTGAAAAGCAAGTAACAAAAAAATGCAAAATGATATGCAATGCCATGCAATGCCATGTTTGTCATTTCCGAGGTACTTTATACCCTGATTCCAATCCAACCACAGAAATCTGAAGACCAGAAATTGTGATATAAAGAGACGTGTCATGGTCATGTGCTTGTGTGCAGCTATCTGATAAGGAATAATTCTGAATAAAACTGCTCATACTCATTCAACAAAGTATCCAAGTACATTTAAGAAAGGTTCCACCGCAAATGCAATACAAGGAAAAATGGATCCATCAACAAGCCTGATGGTAGCCATTAACAACAAAATACAGGGAAAAGAACATCAATCTGACAATTCCACACCCTTCAGCTTATCACTTGAGTATTTGATCTCCTCAAAAAGTATACGGGTACGCTGGTGATTCGGCTTTTCAATCATTTCTTTGATCAAGACATCCCTTTTCTCAAGAGCTTCAGTTAAAGAACTCATATGCAGCATCAGAGCTTCGTCATCACACACTCCTTTGTGTCTCTTTATGCCGGCTTGCGTCTTGAGTATCTCCCTTTCTATCATGACTTCTTCAAGCTCTTTCTTGGTATTCTTCAACTGGCTTCTAACTTCTTCTAACTGCTCTTGACTCTTACCGAGGCTTTCCCGATACTTTCTCCTCTGCTCATGTGCCTTTTTAAGCTCCTCGTCTTTAGTCTTCGACTGATCCCTTAACTCGGCATTTTCAATTCTGACTTCATCCCAAGCTTGACGAAGTTGAGCTAATGAATCCTTGCTTCGGGCTAAAGCCTGTTTTGTAATCTTGTGAGCCTGACTAGTGTCATCTGCTCCCAAAGTAAGTTTCCGAAAGTACCGAGCTCGGTCATCAAAATCTTCCTCTTTGTCAGCCAAGGTTTTTTCCGCTTTCAAGGCTCTCTTTTCCAACTCTTTGTTGTCAGCTAGAGCTTTCTGAAGACATCTGCTCATTCCAGAATTTTCTATCTGCAGCTCTCTGACCATTTTCTTCCACTTCTCACATTCTTCAATAGCCACCATAGTGGGTTGTTCTGGCTGTACTGCACATAAAAGAGGTCCCCTTGAAAAGGGTAAAAGCAATTCCTTTACTTTCGTCTCAATCCACCTGTCATATTCAGGATAAGATCTACAATCTCCTTTTCCAAAAACTGCTTTTCCAATTTTGTGCTTATCTTTCCAGGCATTCACTACTTCTACCACCTTCGCATCTTTAGTTCCTGTAAAGAATAAAGATTCTTCCACATCTTGCTCTGTAGGAGGATCCCTGGAAGCATACCCAAACTGTCGGATGGCCAAAACTGGATTATAATTAATCCCTCCTTTTCTGCCAATTAAAGGCACATTTGGAAAATTTCCGCATCTTGTGACAAGCTCTATTCTCAACAACCGGTGATCAAACCATACAATGTTATCAGCAGTTAAACTCATCAATCGTTTAGACCATTTCGCCACATCTTTGGTTTCCACAAAGGCACCTGTCTGAGGCAAATGTTTGAAAAACCAATGGCTCAGCAGTGGAGTACAACAACTAACAGATCCTCCCCTCCTTTTCTCATTCTTGTAATGCACGGAATGATAAAAATCTCCTAACAAAGTAGGGACTGGATTTTTAAGGACAAAAACTCTCGTTGCTTGCATATCCACAAAGTCTTGCTGATTGGGAAAGAAAACTAGGCCATATATGCAGAGAGCCAGAATGGAATTGTAAACCGTCCAATTTTTAGCACTTGCAGCCTCTTGGGCCTGTCCAGCCAGAAATTCTAAATGAAATCCGCTAACTCCATTTTTACTGCTCACACCACTCTTTATCAATGTCTGATCCATTTGTAAAGCAGCAGCAATTTCTTTTACGCTGGGAGAACTACCAGAGAAGAATGGTATTGCCGACGTGATCGGAATTCCCAAAATAAATGAGAATTCTTCCAGTGTTGGCATCAAAATGTAATCTGAAAAAAGAAAGCACCTCAACGAAGGCTCGTAGAACTGCAGCAGAGTGTGTAAAGCATCATGCTCATACTTGGTGATTGTACGGACCATCCCAACCAAATTCCCGTAGCTCTTCTGAAACCTATCAAGAATACCCGGACCAGCCATATCTATAACTTTGAGCAATGAATCCAAGACAGGATCTGGAAACTTGTAAGACACATTGTTCTTTCTCTCGGCGACGATCTCTGTTGAACCCATGGATTGGAATCAGAAATGTATTATGCACCTGAAAATGACAAACATAACTGTTATGATATGATAATGCAATGCAAAAGGGCATGTGATCAGGTAATCAAGTGTCGGTGTCTGTATTGAACTGTGTGCACTGTGTCTCTGTACTGAATCTGGCAATATCTGAGATGAACACTTAAATCACTGTCATAGGATACAATGTCTGAAATCATCATAGAATCACAAGTAAGGTAGGTAGGAGGCTGGGTTTCCTGCAAACCTGTAAACATCCCGCCCATACTCACATGTGGTTCTTAGAAAATAAGGCTTGTCAGCTTCGGAGGTTTGAGAAGCAATAGCACATTCAGCCCGTAGGATACAATGCTATGCCAATCAAAGAGGTCGTCCACTGACTCCCCTTAGAAAATAAAAGTCATCCTATGCAAGTTCCAAAGTGGGCCCTCGGGTGCGAATGGGTTTGCCACAGAATGTGGTCTGCCATTGTCACCACTAAAAAGGGATATTTCCACTAAGGTCCTCATGATCGGTCACTAGAGTCGACAGCTCTCTAGATCTACATCCTGGAATACGCAAGATGCGCATGCCACGACGTGTCCCAAGATAGCCTCGTCTAGCTGTGAATTTCGTGAACACCCAACGCACTCCAAACGGCACGTAGGTCCCACTACTCTCCACTCTAATTCTAAGTGTATACTCAAGCCTGTGTAATGGGCTTATCTCTCAGAAATCCCATCCCGCCAAACAGAAAATAGCACAGTCCAGTATAGCATAATATATCATATGAAATGAAAATGCTAAAATACGGTAAATACAGTAATGTACAGTAAAGCAGTAAATAACCATACAATAAAACAGTAAATACAACACAACAGTAAACACCCAATGAAAGAAAAACAGACAAGCGCTAGGATTGACTCGCTAAGGAAACCAGAGACTCTGGGTTCGTATCCCCAGCAGAGTCGCCAGCTGTCGCTCCCGGGATTTTCATCCTAGTACAAACGCGAAAGTGGCACCGAAACAGAGTCGCCAGCAATGTGTATTTATCCCAAGAGAGGGAAAGGAAACACCGCGTAAACCTGAGAGAAAGGAAAAGCATGGTCTTGCGACCAAGAGAAGTGGGTAAGGGAGTCGGTTACGCGAGAGGAAGGTATTAGCACCCCCTCACGTCCATCGTACCCGATGGGATCCACGCTTGCTTGCTCGATCAAAGGGTGTAAAGAAAGGAATACTGAGAAAGAACTGAAAGAGGAAAGGAGAAAGAGAAACAAATGTAGGGAAAATAAAAGAAGTGCTCGCATGGGCCCTACCCCACTGCCTACGTATCTCATCAGGAGCATGAGAATCAGAGCGACGTAGTTCCCCTCACTAGGGATGGATTGTGTTTTTTAGAGAACGGCTTACGTTCTAGCTCAGGTGTTGCAGGCTCGCTGGTCCGAGTGCGTTACCATCTTGCAAGAGAACGAGTAGAAGCGCGTTCGTACGCTAAGAGTGAATGAGGTGAGAAAAGAATTCCCGAAGGAAAGACGTTATTGTTTGTTTTTGTCTTTTAGAAGGAAGTGTTTTGGATTTGTTTGCATATGACAGTGTATCTGGATCTTAGTCATTGGAATGTGTACATTCTCACATTCCAAGATGGAATGGGTAAGAAAGCACACTAAGAGTGAAGAAGACCCCCACCCTTAGTTCCAATTGTCAAGGTTCAAACACACTAGCATACTTGTATTTATTAAGTGTTTTTGTTAATTAAAAAATGAAGAAGTGTTTTTTATTATTTGCACCTTCAACAAGTGTTGCATTTAAGTCCCTCATACAAGATCAAATGTTTAACACATTGACCCAAGATGGGCTATATGCTACACATTCTAAGATTACAAGAGAAGACCCCTTATAATCTTTTCTTTATATGAAAGGCCTAAATGCAATAAATGCCTACCTTTATTATATGTTTTGAATTTTCTTTGAGATGAGAAAAGAGACTCAAGAGAGGAGAAAAGGTAAAACCTATATGGACTAAGACTCAATCCTAATTGAAGATTAAAGGGAGTGATCCTAAAGGTTTGTGAGGTTTCAACCTAAAATCTAAAGAAAGAAAGAATTAAACAATTCACTTCCAAAGTAGAAGATGAATTGTAATTCAAAAGGGAAAGTAATGAGTTATTAAAAGAAAGCACATAAGTGCTTAACAAAACACAAAATGGAATTGTAAAAGAGAAAGGAAAGAAATTTGCATGTGGATTCCTTGTCCACACTCAATTGAAACTTACCGAAGCCCCTACATGGTTAGCACAATTACTTACAAGTAAAGTAAGAAAATATAATGAACAAATCAAACTCAAACAAGTTGACAAACAAAGTAAAATGAGAGTGAATGCTATACATGCTTCCAAGTCAGAATGTAACTCATATTTACACAACCTAATGTTATCCTAAATGAGCATACCAAATCAAACAAACAAAATCTCAATCCAACAAGAAGCAAAGAAGAAAAGGTGAAGTGATGTGAATGTGGTTCATACTTGTGAAACAAGTGACTTAAGGTGCAAGATAAACATCAAACATGCAAAGATGAAACCCAAATGTCACAATCAGAAGTCAATTAACATGCTATACATCCTCAAACAAAACCACAACTCATGGTACAAGTGCCTTCATGATCAAGCAAACCAAACATGAGGCATGCATTCACAAAATGAACAAGTTAAACTTCATGCTTCAAACAAATAGCAAACATGCTTCAAAAATTATGACTTTCACCAATCAAACACCTTAAACACATGCCATTAACATATCAAGTCCACAAGCAATGAATCAGAACCAAAGTCACTCAACAATTAGGTCAAAGTCTCATGGAAGTTTCATGCATTCATGCTCAAAGCAACACAATAAAAGTCAACTAAAAAAGACTTAAAAATCATCTCATAAATCTCAAACATACCTCAACATATTGTGACCACAATGCAAAAAGAAAGGCATCAAAATCATTTTTTATGATCAAGAACAAAAATGCACAAAATCATATGTCACATTAAGTATGCATACAAATGGAAATTCAAAAGAAATAATGGAACAGGGGCAAAATGGTCATAAAATCAGAAAATAAAATCATAGAAAATTTCCTAAATGTTTTAAGAATACACATGAATTTTTGTAGAATTTTCCAATATGTTTTGGTATTTTTAAAAGTTAGAAATCAAACGTGTATGAAAATGAAAATAAAAATAAAATGCAATACGAGAGGGGGGTATGAATATAGCAAATCAGCATGTTCAAATCACATGGGCCTCAAAATTGGGGGTGTGGATAGTATTCTGATTTGGGTCCATTTCAGCGCATAACACAATAGCAAGCATGTTCTTCAGTCAACATAGTCAAAGCAATCCAAGCCATCAGATTAAGTCATAGTCAAACAAAAGTCAAAGTAATTGCATCCAACGCGCATACATGAACGACCACACAACATACCATGCACCACACCACAAAATGCTTAATTGAATTCAGAAAAATGGCACATGCCTCGCACATGCGTTTTAATGCGTTGTCATGCTCTTAGCCACACGATGAGAAAAAAACAACGGACAGGATTAAAACATGGCAAAAACCCTAGCTCTAACAGTCACCGGCCGGAGAGGACCTCCGGTCACCTTCTCCGGCCAACAGCCACCACCTGCAAACTCCAATTCCTCCAGAAATTCACAATACGTACACCAATCGAAAGCTGAGCTCACATACATCATGAATGTGCAATCAACTTTCATAGATCACGCATGTACAACACAAACCGAACCAAAACATTTTGCCCTAAAATCTTATCTAAACTCCTAAAGAGCCTATCAACTAGTCAGGACTCACGCATAGCCTTTAATAAGCTCTAAACATCACATCAACAAGTCAAAACAGGATAAAATCGTGCAATTAAAGTTTGAGAAATTTTGAAACCTGAAATTGGAGAACTCTTGAATCAACAGAAAACCAGAGATGAGAGATTGATCTTGAGCTTCCTAAGAGCAAAATAAATGCTCTGAACCTTTGGATTTTGAAGACAATGAACTGAGATTCCAATTGGAGAAGTTGCTGCTCTCGATAGCTTGCTCTTACTTCAGCTTGTTCTTGATCAGAAGTGCTTGATGATGAACAATTGATGAAGATCAAGGTGAGAACGTGTGAAGAACTCGTGTGAAATCAGAGAGAGAATGGAGAGAACTCTGAGAGAAAAGTGAGAGCAATTTGGAGTGAGAGTGAAAAATGAGAATCCTCCTCTGAAATTGTGAGAGTTTCAGCTTATATATCCAAGGTTAACTCCCAACCAGTTCAGTTAACAGTTAGAACTCTAGTTAAACTGAGTTAGTTAACTGAGTTTGAGTTAACTAACTGAGTTAGGTGGTTAATGGCACGAGTTGGGGAAGTTCTGTTAGAGTGAGGGTGAGGTTCATGGAGTTATGGTGGTGTGTAGGAGAAGGAAAGTGATGTTATGTTGTTCTGATGTAGCAGCAGGAATCTTGTGGTGCAAGTTTCTCACTTCCTCTTTCATGCAAGGCTCAAGCTCGTATGCATAATGTGAAATGTGTTTGGCCAAATGAAGCAAAGAATAGAGCAGCACACATAGGACTTATGTCATGTACTTGATGTGTGTTTGAACCAAAATTATGCAGCAAATCTTCATTGTGACAGCAAGTGTTTGAGGAGGAATTTCTCACTTGTCAATGAATGAAACAATCCAATGTTGGTGGCATTAGAAAGATGATACATTAGGGAACAATATTGGTGTTGAAAGTTGGTTGAATTGGAGTTTGGAACATGACCAAATGTGGCTTGTAACAGAAGAAACACCAACTGGTGCATGGGCGAGATAATGAGGTTGGTTGGCAAGGCATGCTTGGCATGGATTTTCAGTTGCATTGACCAATCTTTGAGCCATCATAACTCCTTATCCTTTGATCAAATGAAAAATCCATGAACATCAATCTTGAAGATCTCACATAGGGGAACAACTTTGATGTTGCAAGATTTTTCATTTGAAACCTTTAACCATGAGTAATTGATCTACACATCTTGCTCACCAACTGTTTGAGAAAATGACTGCGCGCAGACCTGGCCAAGCTTGGTCAAGACATGGTTTTTGGCCTACTTTCCTCCAACTTTGATTAATCATATCTCCCTCAATTTTTATCCAATGGAGATGTTCCACACATGGATTTGAAGCTCAAAGCAAGGCCTTTCATTGAGGCAGAGTGGAATTTTCATTTGGTGCTTCAATTTTGAATGGCCTTGGTTCCAATTCTGATGCAAAATGGCCAAAACTTGCTATTTTTAGTAACCCTACTTCATCCAAAAATGGCAACTTTCCAAATCTTGATTTTTTCATGATTCCTTTGGAGTTTCTTGATCAAATTTTGTACATTGGTCACATATAACATGAATTTCATGAATTTGGCTTTAAAAAGTCAAGAGTTGACTTTTTCCTCTGATTATTTGACTTGGCCCCAAATCCCCTGATTTTTTATCTTTCTTCCAATTGAATCACTTCTAAAACCAATTGAGATGCAATCTTCCACATCCCTATACCTAGGGACATATAGGGAACCATGACATCAAGTCTTGCCCAAAAAATCAAGGATTCCCTGATTTAATGGGAAACCCTAGTTTTGGTGCCCACCTCCTAAGAGAAAAATGTGCAGTCTCCAATTTCAAATTCTTCAGAGTATGTTGTGTATCCTCTTAAAGGATGATGAGAAATGCCACTTTAGGATGATTTTGGATCAATGAGCTATCTCTTTTGAGGGTTTTCCTTCAATTTTTGAACCTCTTGCATAGTGAAAGATGTAGTGCTTCAATCTCCCATTGAATCTCACTTCCTTGAGGTTTTGGAAGATCAATTGAGATAGTATGAGACATGAGAGACCTCTTGGCTTGCCTAGACCCAACTTGATTGACCTTTTTGTGCTTTGAATGATCCCTTGATTGTCCACCTTCCACCTGATCACATGCCCTGATGGTAAGAAGGATGCCATGCTTCATTTTTCTATGTTAAATGCAATGCAATGCTAATGAGATGGATATGATATGATAAATGATAATGCCATGCTATGATGCCAAAAGGGAAGAGCAAATTTTGGGGTATTACACTATTAACTATATCCCAGAAGGATATGCTCCGCCGATCGCTGAGGATCAGGGAGCCGCTGGGCCTGAAGGTTACAAACTTCGGGAAAGCGAAGATGCCAGGGGCATGACAGCAACTCCTGAAGGTTGCAATCCATTATGACAGCAACTCTCGGCCATAATGACTATACCACCACCCATGATATGCACTGTCCCAGAAGGACAGATTCCATAGTTACCTTCTGGTGGAAACGGCAGCATGTTCAACAGAATGAATGAGTTCCAGGAAAAGTTCTTGGAAATGCAGAAAGAACTGCAAGCATTTCGCGGTCAGGATCTATTTGGAAAGGACGCCGCAGACCTTTGCTTGGTCCCCAATGTGAAAGTTCCACACAAGTTCCAGGTACCCGACTTTGAAAAGTACAGGGTAACTCTTTCCCTCAGAGCCATTTGGTGATGTACGCTCGGCAAATGCCAGCTCAAACAAAGAACTAGGAGCTGCTCATTCACTACTTTTAGGATAGTTTAACCGGTGCCGCATTAAAATGGTACATGGGTTTAAACTGCTCTACGATCGGCACGTTCAGAGATCTTGGCGCTGCCTTCATTCAGTAATATAAATACAATTTAGACATGGTACCGGACAGAGATCAGCTTAGATCGATGTCACAAAAGGACAAGGAAACCTTTAAGGAGTACGCTCAGAGATGGCGTGAAATTGCCGCCCAGATTTGTCCACCTCTTGAGGAAAATGAGATGACAAAGATCTTCTTAAAGACCTTGAGCTCATTTTACTACGACAAAATGGTTGCCAGTGCGCCCGGTGGCTTCACCGAGATGGTGGGCATGGGAGTTCGTCTTGAGGAAGCTGTCCGAGAAGGACATTTAGTGAAAGACGCTAGATCATCAAGTAGTACGAAACGATACGGTAGTGCTCTCCCTAAGAAAAAAGAGCGAAATATTGGGAATATCTCTCTCAGAAAACAAAGGCAACGTTACCAACCAGTAGCAGCTGTAACTCCTGCTATCAACTCGGCGCCTGTTCCTATGTATCAACCTCAGGTTGTGCAGAGCCAACCTAATCAACAGCAATATCAGCAAAGGACACATCAGCCACTTCAACAGGCTCGTCCTCAGTAACACAACAACCGTACAACGCGACCGTCAGGGTTTGACCCTATACCCATGTTGTACGCAGAGTTGCTTCCATTATTACTGGTCAAGGGGCACATCCAAACTAAGTCTCCTCTTACAGTACCAAAAAATCCGCCATTTTGGTTCAAAACGGATCAGACTTGTCCTTACCATTAAGGAGGACCAGGGCATAACATAGAAAACTGTCTCAATTTCAAATCCGACGTACAAAAGCTTGTTAGGAGCGGGGTCTTATCTTTCAAAGATATGAATCCTAATGTTCTCACAAACCCGCTTCCTCAACACGAGAAAGCTACGGTCAATTTGATAGAGGGAAAGTCTAACAACATCTATCAAATTCACGATGTACTCTTGTTAAGGGCCAACTTGGTCAAGATGCATTGTAGACATAGTGGATATGGCCATGTGCCACCTCATAATTATCACCAGTGTGATATCTGCTCTAAAAACAATCAAGGATGTTCTGTGGTGTAATAAGCTTTACGGGAACAATTGGATCTCGGATAGATCCAAGAGCATCGAACTCATAGGGTCAACATGACCTATACGAATTCCAACATCATTCAGAACTATGACATCCGTGTAATGAATGTCAACTTGGTGGCGATGCTCTCAAGGCAAAGCCAGTATCATAATCTGTCGTGGCATGATTATAATTCCTGTCTGACTTACTCCGTAAACAAACAGGGATGCTCTTTTGTACAAGAGGCCCTCCGGCGTCAGATGGATCTTGGGTGGATCCAGGACTACCATGATAGAAATCCTTATCAGATCAACATGATTCAAATCTTTGATATTCATCTGATGAATACCAGCTTGGTGGAGTTACACGCCAAGCAAGTCCAGCTTGGTTTTCTCATTTCTCATGATTATTTGAGCTGCAAAGGATGTTGTGAGAGTAACCAAGGGTGCGCTCTCATTCAAAGAAATTTGCAACACTTGTTAAACCACTGGTGGCTTCCGATCTATCTGGATGAAGACATGCAACAAATCCGTGTGCTTAATGAAAACCCTGCTCGTCATCAAAGTCAGGATGTTCGATCTACGGAAACCGACCTAGTAAGGTTACACTGTATTCAAAGCGGACGTGGTCAGGTGCCACCACATAACTATGAACGATATAGAGTCTGCTCAGAAAATAACCAAGGATGTTATGTCGTGCGAGCAGCCCTTCAAGGTCAGTTGGACCGCAAGGAGATTCACCCATACCTAGCTTTGGGGTCCGTTGACTGGACGCCAGACTACTTCGCTGATCAAATCAGGGACGTTGTCATAATCTCTGATCATCAACAGAACAAGGATGTTTGTACCATCATCCCTCTACTGGACGAATCAAAGGTTCCTAGCCAGGAATTGATTGAAGTTGCTTATAACAGTCAGAAAAATCAGAAGGCTCCTGTAGTTATTTATCTGCCGGGACCATTACCGTATGAATCAGCTAAGGCGATCCCTTATAAATACAGTGCAACGATAATTGAGAATGGAAAGGAAATTCCATTACCCTCCGTCGTGAATATTGCAGACATCAGTCGAGTAACACAGAGTGGTCGAATCTTCAATCGAGGAGTTGAAGAACCTAACAAGGAAAAAGAACTTCAGACAGAAGCTCCTGATCCACCAGTCAGTCAATCCAGTAATCCCGACCTTTCAAAAACCAATGATGAGATGCTGAAGCTCATCCAAAGGAGTGAATACAATATTATTGATCAGCTGTTACAAACTCCTTCAAAGATCTTTGTGTTATCACTTTTACTCAGTTCTGAAGCCCACAGAGAGGCTCTACGGAAAGTCTTAGAGCAAGCCTTTGTGGAACAGGATGTGTCAATACGACAGTTCGATAGGATCATCTCTAACATCACTTCCTACAACAACTTAGGATTCAGTGATGAGGATTTGCCAGAGGGGGGCAAAAGTCACACCATGGGGCTCAATATCACAATTAACTGCCAGGACGATGCTTTAGCCAGCGTACTAGTAGACACAGGATCGGCCATCAACGTTATGCCAAAGTCCACTTTAATGCGACTATCATTCAAAGGATCCCCATGAGGGGCTGTGAGGTCATCGTCAAAGCCTTTGACGGAACTCAGAAAGAAGTTATCGGCGAAGTCGACCTTCCCATAACTATCGGTCCTTACACTTTCCTAATCACTTTCCAAGTCATGGACGTCCGGGCAGCATATAGCTGTTTATTAGGAAGACCTTGGATACACCAGGCTGGGGCAGTTACTTCGACGCTGCACCAGAAACTGAAGTTCGTCAGGAACGATCAACTCGTCACGGTCTGTGGAGAACAAGCCTTGATCGTGAGTGACCTATCATTATATACTTGTATAGAACCCGAGGAGGTTGTTGTGACCCAGTTCCAAGCACTGTCAGTGAGCAATGAGAACCAATCAGAGAAAGGAATCTCTATTTCCTCATACAAAGATGCTCTCGAAGTGATCAAAAGTAACAATGCAAAAGGATGGGGACAGCTAGTCATTCCTACTGATAACAAAACAAAGAAGGGTCTTGGTTTTTCTTCAACCTGTACCTAGACTGCTGCTAACGATGAAAGTTTTCATCCCATTCAGGATTTCTTCCACAGTGGAGGTTTCCTTCACCCAGTGCCTCAAACAGTCCATACTATCAACGAGGAGGATTCCTCCGATACGGATGAGGAATGGAAGTCCTATCTTAACAAGGATGACTATATGTCTCAGGAAGAGGTGCCTAGGCCATTTTGCTATCCCGCACAGAGTCCGAGATTTATACCCAGGTCAAACGTCGAAATGATATATGGAGATTGTGATCCGGAAGGATGTCGTGCTCCACCAAACTCATTAGAGGAGGACACTCTGATGAAGGACAGCTTTGACCATGACTATTATGGCCCAATGGATGGCTTGCCTATCTGGCAGCCGTACCCAGGAGACTTGGGGCAAGAAAATCAGCCGAACAATGAAAATCAGCTGAGCATCATTGAAAAGAATACTTGCGTCCCCACCATGTCATGGGATCAACACTCAGGTCATTCAAAAAATATCCAGTACGATGATGAATTGGCAAAGCTTTCTGGACTAGAATTCATCAATTATGTTTTTCCTGAGGTCAACGTCATCGAGATAGATGACTCCTCCAGTTCCACAGAAGTGTGGGACACCTTAGGATAACCAAGTGGAAAATACGACTATATGGTCAAGTATACTGTTCCTGAGAGCTCTCGTATAAGGCTCGAAGACATCTAGCCAACTAGGTGGGGCGATCTTCCATGGAGATCAAATACTATGCAAAATACAATAGAGGAATCCTCCTACAACAACAACTCTTCCTGGGAGATAGATTCCAATGATCCTGCTCCGCCAGAAATCAGCGTTATTTCTGAAGGCAAATCAAAGAGGGTACCAGACTTTTTGATTCACCGAGGAGTTCTCTGTAACGCCCCAGTTTTGTCATTTTTTATTTATTTGAGTCGTTTTTTATTATTTTATTATTATATTATTTTATATTCGACTTTTATCTGAAAATATGTTATTTTTCAATGTTGTGATATTTTATCGAGTTTTGGGTACGTTTGCGAGATATTTGAGTGTGGGGGTATTTTGGTCATTTCATAATATTTTTCTTAAGTTAGATAGAATATAAAATAGGAAGAGAGAAAAATAGAAAGGAAAGAAAAAGAGAAGAAGAAAAGTGGAGAGAAAGAAGAAGAGAAGAAAAGAGAGATTTTTGGGAAAACTTGGAAATCAATCAACCGACTTTCGAAAACACGATTAAATCGGGTAAGGGTGCAAAACTCGATTATTATATGCTTTGTGTATGATTATGTATGTGTGTATTGGATTGTTTGTTGTGTTTTCATAGTTTCTATTCTAGGTCGATAATGAGAAATCGATGGTTTCACGGTCGAAAATCGGTGTAAACGTAGTAGAATACCTGTTATCATGATAGAGTCATGTTCTAATTGTTATATGTTGGTTTGGAAATGTTTGGTTGGAGAAAATCTCATTTTTGGGTGAACTGGTGCGCTGCTGGGTTTTCTGGTTTTTGCAGGTTCGCACTGCGAATCCCCTAGTGAAGGGGAAAGCGAGCATTCGCTGGCAGTTCGCACTGCGAAGGAGGTAGCGAGCGTTCGCTGGGTGTTCGCACTGCGAACATTGGGTTATTTTGTGTTGTTTTGCCTCTGACTTGGTTCGCAGGGTGACTCGCACGACGAATGGGGTAGCGAGCATTCGCTGGGACGTTCGTACTGCGAATGGGGGAAATTTTCTAGGCTATTTTGCTTCTGACTTGGTTCGCTGGTACACTCGCACGGCGAATGGAGTAGCGAAGGACTCGCTAGGAGCTTCGCACTGCGAATGTAGCAGTTTTTCCCAATTTGTTTTCTTTATAACTTTTGATCCGTGGGTCGAGTTGAGGTTTGGTTTGATGCGTTAGAAATCTTGTGAAATGTACCTTATTATGATGATGGTTTTGAAATTGTTGTCCGATTATATTATGATGATGGTTTTGAAATTGTTGTCCGATTAGGAAATTTGTTGTCATTGTTGTCGACTTTTGCCGTTTAATTGTGTGAACTTGACGTATATGCGTAATATGCTGTTGGTGTGGATATTGTATGATTTGTGTGTTGTTGAGTGAGGAAATGGCATGAAATACATATTGTGATGATGGTTGGTGGCCTTACGGCAAGAAAATGCGATGTATGGTAATTTTTTATATATGCATGATTATGGATGTGTATTTGTGTGTATTTGAATGTCATGACTCCTTGTATGCCAAGCATCATGATATGCATTGCTGTGACGTCTTGAGTGACGGTTTGATTCCAGAGGGAATCTGCTATAACATCGTGAGCCTTAAAAATAAGAGGTATGAATAGCCTTAAAAATAAGAGGACTGAAAGCGATGGTTATAGACGATCGTGTGCCCTTGTGGGGTGTGAGCGATCGGGTCGTGTACCCGGGTGGGGTGTGAGCGATCCATAAACGCCGTGTGCCCGTGTGGGGTGTGAGCGGTGGGTGAACATCGTAGGCCCGACGGGGAGTTACAGTGATGTAACGAGGGATGATTCCAGCAGAGTTCCTGAGTGAACTAGTGATGAGAAACATTGAAAGTCGGTACCGCATGTGCATATGCATAAGAGTCGTTGTATCGGTCTCTTGCATTTGCATAAATCATTATGGTTGTTTATGTGTGGAATTGTGGATAAAATTGATAAATTGATATATGGATATGTGTTGGTGATATTTGTATTGTGCATGGTTGGTACCCCTTGGTGATGGGAACATGAATTATACATTCTGTTGTATTGTGTTTGAATTATGGTGTGAGTTGTGGTGAGAACCGTATATATGTGCATTCTTGTGTTATATATAATTGTATGCAATTATATTATGATTGATTTTCTCACCCTTCTGCTGTTTTATAATGCTCTACGAGGCATTGCAGATTAGAGTTGCTGGAGGTCTTTTTGTGAAGCTTAGGACTTCATTCTTTTGTCGGTCGGCTCTGATATGTGACACCGGGTAGTTAAGGAGGCCGTTTGTGATTATTTTGTATCATGTATATGTATCTTTTGGATTGTACATGTATGACTCGATGTATGACTTGATGTATGACAAATTTTCATGATATATATATATATATATATATGTTGATATTCAGTTACGGATTTTCCGCTTTTATTCTGTAATTGGATTGTGGGTGTATTACTACCTGAATTGTTGCATATCTGTATGAGCAGGTGTTGTATGTTTGTTTCAATTTGATGTGACCCCTCGGTCTATGCCGTGTTTTAAATATACTCTGATGAAATTTTGAATTTTCTTTTACCGCTTTATTTAATTGGGGGTGTTACATTAAGTGGTATCAGAGCCAGTCCGTGTCATTTTGTGTCAGTCCTTGTTGGTCGTTGTGTTTGGGTGAGCGGTTTGTTTAACCATAGTTGCTGTTATTGGAAATGAACAGAATATGGCTGGTAGGAACGACGCTGCCTTGGCTGCTGCTATGCAGGCTATGGCTCGGGCTGTGCAGGGTGCACCTCATTCTGCGGGTAATGATGAGTTCAGGAAGAATAAGCCGCCTATCTTCAAAGGAAGATATGATCCTGATGGTGCACAGATTTGGTTGAAAGAGATTGAAAGGATTTTCCGAGTGATGGATTGTGAGGAGGATCAGAAGGTGAGACTGGGTACTCACATGCTGCTGGAGGAAGCTGATGACTGGTGGGTCAGTACTCGTCATGTGTTGGAAGCTGCAGAGGAGGAAGAAATTACTTGGGAAGTTTTTAGCCGGGAGTTCTTGAAGAGGTATTTTCCTGAGGATGTAATAGGAAAGAAGGAAATCGAGTTCTTGGAACTGAAACAAGGTAATATGTCTGTTGTTGATTATACTGCTAAGTTTGTGGAACTTGTGCAGTTTTATCCTCATTATGCTGAAGCGACCGCGGAGTTCTCTAAGTGTGTGAAGTTTGAAAGCGGGTTGCGTCCTGAGATTAAACAGGCGATTGGATATCAAAGGATTCGGAGGTTTTCGGATTTGGTGGATTGTTGTAGGATTTATGAAGAGGACAGTAAGGCTCGTTCTACTCACTATAAGAGTGTGAGCGAGAGGAAAGGGAAGCAACAGTTTCGTGGTGGTCCATATGTGACACCAGCTGATAAGGGTAAACAAAGGGGAAATTTTGAGAAAAGTTCAAGTGGAGGAGGAATGTCTGGTCCTCTGAGATGTTACAACTGTGGTGAGTTGGGGCATCGTCAGTTTGAGTGCAGGAAAGATATGAGGAAGTGTTCTAATTGTGGAGGTGTAGGACATGTTGTTGCTGGTTGTGCCAGGAAGAATGTGGTGAAGTGTTTCAACTGTGGTGAACCTGGTCATATTAGTACAAAGTGTCCGAAACCGAAGCAAGCTCCAACTAGCGGGAAGGTATTTTCATTGGCAGAGACTCAGACTTCTAGTGCAGATCGTCTGATCAGAGGTACTTGTTTTATTAATAGTACGCCTTTAGTTGCTATTATTGATACTGGAGCGACTCATTCGTTTATTTCGTCTAAGTGCGCGAAGCGTTTAAATCTTGTGTTGTCTTTGATGGATGGTGAGATGGTTATTGATACTCTAGCAATGGGGTCAGTAACTACTTCTTTGGTTTGTTTAAGTTGTCCTTTGACCATTTATGGTAAAGACTTTGTGATGGATTTAGTGTGTTTGCCGTTGGAGGGTTTAGATGTGGTTCTGGGAATGAATTGGTTGCAATTCAATCGGGTTCACATTGATTGTTATCATAAGCTAGTAAGGTTTCCTTCTCTTGAGGAAGACGAAGACTCGAGTTTCTTATCTACCAAAGAGTTGAAGAAACTTTTGGCGGATGAAGCTCAGTTGTTTGGGTTGTTTGCATCTTTGACTGTGGATAGTCAAGTTTCACTTAATGTGTTTCCTGTTGTGTGTGATTTTCCTGAAGTGTTTCCTGAGGATATTTCAGATTTACCGCCAGAGAGAGAGGTGGAGTTTTCTATAGATCTAGTTCCTGGTACTAGACCTGTTTCTACGGCACCTTATCGTATGTCATCATCTGAGTTGGTTGAGTTAAAGAAACAGTTGAGTGAGTTGTTGGAGAAGAGGTTTGTAAGACCTAGTGTTTCTCCTTGGGGTGCTCCAGTTTTATTGATGAAAAAGAAAGATGGAAGCATGAGGTTGTGTATTGATTATCGCCAGTTGAATAAGGTGACGATTAAGAATAAGTATCCTCTTCCAAGAATTGATGATCTGATGGATCAGTTGGTTGGTGCGTGTATGTTTAGTAAGATTGACTTGAGGTCAGGGTATCATCAGATTAGGGTGAAGGAGGAAGATATCCAGAAAATAGCTTTTAGGACTCGTTACAGTCTTTATGAATATTCTGTGATGCCGTTCGGGGTTTCTAATGTGCCAGGTATGTTTATGGAATACATGAATCGTATTTTTCACGAGCATCTGGATCGATTTGTCGTTGTGTTCATTGATGACATATTGATTTATTCTAAGTCTCGGGAGGAGCATGCGGAACATTTGCGTATTGTTTTGCAGGTTTTGAAAGAAAGGAAGCTTTTTGCCAAATTGTCTAAGTGTAAATTCTGGTTATCGGAAGTGAGTTTTCTTGGACACGTAATTTCAAGTAATGGCATTTCTCTGGATCAATCTAAAGTAGAAGCAGTTCTACAATGGGAGGCTCCGAGATCTGTTACTGAAATTCGAAGTTTCTTGGGTTTGGCCAGTTATTATCGAAGGTTTATTGAAGGTTTCTCTAAGCTAGCACTTCCTTTGACCCAGTTGACTTGTAAAGGGCAAGCGTTCATTTGGGATATTCGGAGCGAGGAAAGTTTTAATGAGCTGAAGAGAAGATTGATGACAACTCCGATTTTAATTTTTCTGAATCCTAATGAGCAATTTGTGGTTTATTGTGATGCTTCTTTGATTGGTCTAGGTGGGGTTCTGATGCAGGAAGGTAAGGTGGTGGCTTATGCTTCGAGGCAGTTGAGAGTGCATGAGAAAAATTATCCTACTCATGATCTTGAATTAGCGGCTGTGGTTTTTGTGTTGAAGATTTGGAGGCATTATCTCTACGGTGCCAGGTTTGAAGTATTTAGTGATCACAAAAGTTTGAAATATTTGTTTGATCAGAAAGAGCTAAATATGAGGCAACGTAGATGGTTGGGATTCTTGAAGGACTACGACTTTGGCTTGAATTACCATCCTGGTAAAGCTAATGTGGTAGCTGATGCGTTGAGCCAAAAATCGTTGCATATGTCCGCTTTAATGGTTAAGGAGTGGGAACTTTTGGAATCTTTTAGGGATTTGAGTTTGGTTTGTGAAGTGACGTCGGATAGCGCGAGGCTTGGTATGCTAACGATTACTAATGATTTTCTGATGACGTTTAGAGAGAAACAAAAGCTGGATGTGAAATTTGTGGATTTGATGTTGGTGGGAGGAAAAGATACGAGTAGTGATTTTAAGGTGGATATAAATGGTGTTTTGAGATTCCGAGGTGGGATTTGTATTCCAGATGATACGGAGTTGAAAAAGATGATTTTGGAAGAAGGACACCGGAGTAATTTGAGTATACATCCGGGAGCGAATAAGATGTACCAAGATTTGAAGAAGATTTTCTGGTGGTCTGGATTGAAAAGAGATGTGGCTCAATTTGTTTATGCATATTTGACTTGTCAAAAATCGAAGGTGGAACATCTGAGGCCTAGTGGTTTGTTGCAACCGTTGGATATTCCTGAGTGGAAGTGGGATAGCATTTCCATGGATTTTGTAACGGGGTTGCCAAATACTCAACGAGGGCATAATGCTATTTGGGTGGTTGTTGATAGGCTGACTAAATCGGCTTAATTCATTCCGATTGATATCAGTTTTTCTTTGAAAAGGTTGGCTGAGATTTACATCAGTGTGATTGTGAAATTACATGGGGTTCCATTGAGTATTGTTTCGGATCGAGATCCTAGGTTTACCTCGAGATTTTGGGAAAGTTTACAGAAGGCTTTGGGTTCTAAATTGAGGTTGAGTTCGGCTTATCAACCGCAGACCGATGGGCAGTCAGAGAGAATGATTCAGTCGTTGGAAGATTTGTTACGGGCTTGTGTTTTGGAGCAAGGTGGTGCGTGGGACAGTTATCTTGCGTTGATTGAATTCACGTATAATAACAGTTTCCATTCTAGTATCGGAATGGCACCGTTTGAAGCATTAGATGGACGAAGGTGTCGAACACCGTTGTGTTGGCACGAATCTGGTGAGAGTTCGGTGGTTGGACCAGAGTTGGTTCAACAGACGACAGAGAAAGTGGGGCTTATTCGAGAGAAAATGAAAGCTTCTCAGAGTAGACAAAAGAGTTACCAAGATCGGAGGAGAAAGGATCTTTAGTTTCAAGAGGGCGATCATGTATTTCTGAGGGTTACGCCGGTGACAGGTGTTGGTCGTGCATTGAAGTCGAAGAAACTTACTTCTCGGTTTATTGGTCCTTACCAGATATCCACGAGAGTGGGTGCTGTGGCTTATAGGGTGGCGTTGCCGCCGAGTTTGTCGAACTTGCATGATGTGTTCCATGTTTAACAGCTTCGGAAGTATGTTCCGGATCCGTCGCATGTGATTCCGATGGATGAGGTTGAGGTAAGGGAGAACCTTACAGTTGAGGCATTACCAGTTAGGATTTTGGATCGCGAGGTAAAGCGATTGAGAGGCAAGGATATTGCACTTGTGAAAGTGGCGTGGGGAGGCGCTGCTGAGGGTAATTTGACTTGGGAGCTGGAGAGTCGGATGTAGGAGTCGTATCCAGAGTTGTTCGTCTCAGGTATATTTTCGAGGACGAAAATTTCTAAGTGGGGGAGAGTTGTAATGCCCCAGTTTTGTCAGTTTTAATTTATTTGAGTCGTTTTTTATTATTTTATTATTATATTATTTTATTTTCGACTTTTATCTAAAAATATGTTATTTTTCAATATTGTGATATTTTATCGGGTTTTGGGAACGTTTGCGAGATATTTGAGTGTGGGGGTATTTTGGTCATTTCATAATATTTTTCTTAAGTTAGATAGAATAGAAAATAGGAAGAGAGAAAAATAAAAAGGAAAGAAAAAGAGAAGAAGAAAAGTGGAGAGAAAGAAGAAGAGAAGAAAAGAGAGATATTTGGGAAAACTTGGAAATCAATTAACCGACTTTTGAAAACACGATTAAATCGGGTAAGGGTGCGAAACTCGATTATTATATGCTTGTGTATGATTATGTATGTGTGTATTGGATTATTTGTTGTGTTTTCATAGTTTCTATTCTAGGTCGATAATGAGAAATCGATGGTTTCACGGTCGAAAATCGATGTAAACGTAGTAAAATACCTGTTATCATGATAGAGTCATGTTCTAATTGTTATATGTTGGTTTGGAAATGTTTGGTTGGAGAAAATCTCATTTTTGGGTGAACTGGTGCGCTGCTAGGTTTTCTGGTTTTCGCAGGTTCGCACTGCGAATCCCCTAGTGAAGGGGAAAGCGAGCATTCGCTGGTAGTTCGCACTGCGAAGG
This sequence comes from Lathyrus tuberosus, assembly GCA_022829125.1. Classification (NCBI taxonomy): domain Eukaryota; kingdom Viridiplantae; phylum Streptophyta; class Magnoliopsida; order Fabales; family Fabaceae; genus Lathyrus; species Lathyrus tuberosus. The sequence continues at coordinate 7,255,805 of JALAZF010000123.1, read as the reverse complement.
AGGTAGCGGGCATTTGCTGGGTGTTCGCACTGTGAACATTGGGTTATTTTGTGTTGTTTTGCCTCTGACTTGGTTCGCTGGGTGACTCGCACGGCGAATGGGGTAGCGAGAATTCGCTGGGAAGTTCGCACTGCGAACGGGGGAAATTTTCTAGGCTATTTTGCTTCTAAATTGGTTCGCTGGTACACTCGCACAGCGAATGGAGTAGCGAAGGACTAGCTAGGAGCTTCGCAATGCGAATGTAGCAGTTTTTCCCAATTTGTTTTCTTTATAAATTTTGATCCGTGGGTCGAGTTGAGGTGTGGTTTGATGCGTTAGAAAGTTTGTGAAATGTACCTTATTATGATGATGGTTTTGAAATTGTTGGCCGATTAAATTATGTCGGGAATTAGAAAATTTATTGTCATTATTTTTGACTTTTGCCGTTTAATTGTGAACTTGGCGTATATGCGTAATATGCTGTTGGTGTGGATATTGTATGACTTGTGTGTTGTTGAGTGAGGAAATGGCATGAAATACATATTGTGATGATGGTTGGTGGCCTTACGGCAAGAAAATGCGATGTATGGTAATTGTTGATATATGCATGATTATGGATGGTAATTGTTGAATGTCATGAGTCCTTGTATGCCAAGCATCATGATATACATTGTTGTGACGTCCTGAGTGACGGTTTGATTCTAGAGGGAATCTGCTATAACATCGTGAGCCTTAAAAATAAGAGGTATGAATAGCCTTAAAAATAAGAGGACTGAAAGCGATGGTTATAGACGATCGTGTGCCCTTGTGAGGTGTGAGCGATCGGGTCGTGTGCCCGTGTGGGGTGTGAGCGATCCATAAATGTCGTGTGCCTGTGTGGGGTGTGAGCGGTGGGTGAACATCGTAGGCCCGACGGGGAGTTACAGTGATGTAACGAGCGATGATTCCAGCAGAGTTCCTGAGTGAACTAGTGATGAGAAACATTGGAAGTCGGTATCGCATGTGCATATGCATAAGAGTCGTTGTGTCGGTCTCTTGCATTTGCATAAATCATTATGGTTGTTTATGTGTGGAATTGTGGATAAAATTGATAAATTGATATATGGATATGTGTTGGTGATATTTGTATTGTGCATGGTTGGTACCCCTTGGTGATGGGAACATGAGTTATACATTGTGTTGTATTGTGTTTGAATTATGGTGTGAGTTGTGGTGAGAGCTGTATATATGTTCATTCTTGTGTTATATATAATTGTATGCAATTATATTATGATTGATTTTCTCACCCTTCTGCTGTTTTATAATTCTCTACGAGGCATTGCAGATTAGAGTTGCTGGAGGTCTTTTTGTGAAGCTTAGGACTTCATTCTTTTGTCGGTCGGCTCTGATATGTGACACCGGGTAGTTAGGGAGGCCGTTTGTGATTATTTTGTATCATGTATATGTATCTTTTGGATTGTACATGTATGACTCGATGTATGACTTGATGTATGACAAATTTGCATGATATATATATATATATATATATATATATATATATATATATATATATATGTTGGTATTCAGTTACGGATTTTCCGCTTTTATTCTGTAATTGGATTGTGGGTGTATTACTACCTGAATTGTTGCATATCTGTATGAGCATGTGTTGTATGTTTGTTTCAATTTGATGTGACCCCTCGGTCTATGCCGTGTTTTAAATATACTCTGATGAAAATTTGAATTTTCTTTTACCGATTTATTTAATTGGGGGTATAGATTAGGGGTGTTACATTCTCCGCCAATGGGTTGCTGTCGATTTTCCGAAGATCGTTCATAAGTCAAAGTAATTGTCGTCTTTATCTTAACCTTTCACCCTGCCCAGGTGAAACGGATGTTTTGATAGGGCTCGCTTTCTTTAATTATCCCTCTTCACTTTGCCCAAAGTGACAAAGTTTTGGTTTATAGGGCTGTAGTTTCAAGAATCGGCTTGTTCATGAATAAAATAATGTGGTTCTGTAATTTTCGTAGTTATTGCAGTTTTCTCTTTTTGCTTTTTCAGAAAATGGTAATCCTAAAAAACAACTCAATAATAAAAACAAGCAGTTTTTCAAAAAAAATATATATACACTGCACACACTTTTGCCTTCTCTCTATCTTTTCTAAACACGAATCATCACGTCATTCAGATTGCTTGTTTTAAACCCCGTTGAAACATACGATCCGATGCCTTCTCCCGACTTTGAGTTCTCGGTATTTGGGGCTGAAGAAGAAGTTAATGACGAAATTCCAGAAGAGATCTCCCAATAACTCAGACAAGAGGAAAGGTCCATTGAACCTCACAAAGAGCCGTTGGAAACTGTCAACGTGGGTTCAGAGGAAGAGAGAAAAGATATTAGGATTGGGGCACTGCTCAGTCCAACTGCCAAAGAGAGTCTGACAAAGCTTCTCAGAGAATTTCCCGATGTGTTTGCTTGGTCCTACCAGGAAATGCCAGGGTTGGATACCAGCATCGTGGAACATCATTTACCATTGTAATCGGAATGTCCGCCAGTAAAACAGAGGTTGAGACGGACTCACCCGGACATGGCCATCAAAATCAAAGAGGAGGTACAAAAACAGATTGACGCAGGTTTCCTCGCCACATCAGAATATCCTCAATGGTTAGCCAATATAGTACCAGTTCCGAAAAAGGACGGAAAAGTTAGAATGTGTGTCGATTACAGAGATCTAAACAAGGCTAGTCCAACGGACGACTTTCCCTTGTCGTACATTGACATGCTGGTAGACAGTACATCAAAGTTCAAAGTTATCTCCTTCATGGATGGATTCTCGGGCTATAATAAAATTAAAATGGCGCCGAAAGACATGGAGAAAACTTCGTTCATTACCCAATGGGGTACCTTTTGTTACAAGGTAATGTCGTTCGGGTTGAAGAACGCCGGGGCAACCTATCAAAGGTCCATGACTACTCTTTTTCATGACATGATACATAAGGAAATCGAGGTATATGTTAATGACATGATTGCCAAATCTAAGACAGAAGAGGAGCATGTGACCCACCTGTCAAAACTCTTCGAGCGGCTGAGAAAGTACAAACTCCGCTTGAATCCCAACAAGTACACCTTCGGTGTCCGTTCAGGGAAACTTTTAGGGTTCATCGTCAGCCAGAAAGGAATTGAGGTTGATCCTGACAAGGTCAAGGCCATTCAAGAAATGCCTTCTCCGAAAACTGAAAAATAGGTCAGAGGATTCCTTAGACGTTTGAACTACATCTCCAGATTCATACTCCTCATGACCTCCATGTGTGCGTCGATCTTCAAATTACTCAAAAAGAATCAGGATTGTGTTTGGACAGAGGACTATCAAACTACCTTCAATAGTATTAAGGAATACCTGTTGAATCTGCCCATCCTGTCACCTCCAGTAGAAGGAAGACCACTAATCATATACTTAACAGTCTTGGAAGACTCTATGGGCTGTGTACTTGGCCAACAAGACGAAACCAAAAGGAAAGAGTCGGCCATCTAGTATCTGAGCAAGAAATTCACCGATTACAAGACTTGGTATACTATGCTTGAGGAAACTTGCTGCGCATTGGCTTGGGCAGCCAAATGTCTTCGCCAGTACATGATTCGTCACACTACTTGGTTGATCTCTGAAATGGATCCAATAAAGTACGTCTTTGAAAAACCGGCTCTCACGGGAAGAATTGCCCGTTGGCAGATGTTGTTATCAGAATACGACATCGAATACCACGCTCAAAAAGCCGTTAAAGGGAGTATTTTAGCTGATCATTTGGCTCATCAACCGATTGACGATCAGGAATCAATCGTGTTTGACTTCCCAGACGTAGATGTCATGTATCTAAAAATGAAGGACTGCGATGAACCGCTACCCAGTGAAAGGCCAGAACCAGGTTCCCAATGGGGACTTATCTTTGACGGAATCGTCAATCATTATGGAAACGGAATTGGGGCAATCATCATAACACCTCAGGGTACCCACATTCCTTTCACTGCCAGACTTACGTTCAAGTGCACGAACAACGAGGCCGAATACGAAGCTTGTATCATGGGTCTCAAAGAAGCGATCGACTTAAGGATCAAGAACTTGGATGTATATGGTGACTCAGCCCTAGTTATCAATCAGATCAAAGGAGATTGGAACACTTACCAATTAGGACTGATCCCTTACAAAGATTACGCGAGAAGGTTGTTACCCTTCTTCGACAGAATCGAGTTTCATCATATCCCTCGTGAAGAGAATCACATGGCTGATGCATTAGCCACCCTCTCTACCATGATTAGTGTAGGTAAATGGAATAACTTACCTAAGATTGACATAATGCGCCTTGAACGGCCCGCTTACATCTTCACGATTGAAGCAGTCATAGACGACAAAACTTGATATTACGATATCAAATGCTTCCTTCAGAAACAAAAGTACCCACCTGGGGCACTAAGGAAGGACAGAAAAACCCTCAGAAGACTGGCTGGTAGCTTCTTCCTGAGCGGTGATACACTTTATAAGAGAAATTTCGACATGGTCTTGCTCTGATGCATAGATAGACCAGAAGCAGACATGCTGATAAAAGAAATTCATGAAGGATCCTTTGGCACTCATGCCAACAGACACACAATGGCGAGAAAAATTCTAAGAGCAGGGTACTACTGGTTGACCATGGAATCCGACTGCTACAAGTACATGAGAAGGTGTCACAAGTGTCAGATATACTCAGACAAAATTCATGTACCGCCAACGCTTCTCAAAGTTCTCTCTTCCCCATGGCCTTTTTCCATATGGGGAATCGACATGATTGGCATGATCGAACCTAAGGCTTCAAACGGACATCGGTTCATTCTGGTAGCCATCGATTACTTCACCAAGTGGGTCGAAGTAGCGTCATATGCCAATGTGACCCGACAAGTGGTGGTATGAGTTATCAAAAATAATATCATTTGCCGTTATGGTGTTCCGAGCCAGATCATTACAGATAATGGATCTAACTTGAACAATAAGATGATAAAAGAGTTGTGCGCAGAGTTCAAGATCGAACACCATAACTCATCTCCCTACCAACCCAAGATGAACGGAGCGGTAGAAGCAGCTAACAAGAATATCAATAAGATCGTTCAAAAAATGGTTATAACCTACATAGACTGGCACGAGATGCTACCCTTTGCTCTTCATGGTTATCGCACATCTGTCCGCACTTCAACAGAGGCAACCCCTTTCTCTCAAGTATATGGCATGGAGGCAGTGCTCCCCATAGAAGTAGAGATCCCATCAATCCGGTTATTGATGGAAGCTAAGCTTACAGAAGCTGAATGGTGTCAAAGAAGACACGACGAACTAAATCTGATTGAAGAAAAGAGAATAACGGCTCTATGCCACAGTAAGTTGTATCAGCAAAGAATGAAGAAGGCGTTTGACAAAAAGGTTCGACCTCGCGTCTTCAGGAAAGGAGACCTCGTGCTCAAGAATATACAATCATTTCTCACTGATTCCCGGGGTAAATGGACTCTGAATTATGACGGCCCTTATGTGGTTAAGAAAGCTTTCTCAGGCGGCGCCTTAAGACTTGCAACCATGGATGGAGAGGAATTTTCCTACCCCACGAATGTTGACGTAGTCAAGAAATACTTCGCCTAAACTAAGAAAAAAAACGTCTCGATGGATTGAAAACCCGAAAGGGCGGTCCAGGAAAAAATTAGAGACACAAAGCAGAAAAAAAATCATCCCGATGGATTGGAAATCTCAAAGTACAATCCAGGCAAAAGTTAGGGATAATGGTAAGTAACTACGTCTGATCAGTTCAACTCCTCAGCAGTAATGCCATCCATGGAAAGAAAACTCCAAGTCAAGGTCATCTTCGACAGAAGCTCAGGATGTCCCGAATTCAAAGTTGGTAGAAGGATAGTGGTCGTTATGTTTCGATGTAGCCCTTTTCCCTTAAATTACCATTTTCTAACTTTGTAAATACTCTATGGAATCACGCGCTTGGTTGATTTCCATCCTATCAATAAAATTTGAGCCCTTGTGCTTTTGTTTGCAATTCTTATTTGTTTTAACTTTACAGAATGATGTCATTTTAACATGATCAACGATTCTTGAAATAAAACAAAAATGAATTTACTTGTAAAATTTTTTTGCTTTTTAATAAAGATGGCAAATTCTTTTGACTGTTGAACATCGAAAGAACATCGATTGCGTCTCCAAAAGTGGTCGAGCCTCAAAGTGCAGAATCAAAGTACTCATTCTAAGCCAGTACGCCTGAATAAAGGATCAGCTGTGTCAGAGACCATGTTTCATCTGACATCCCCGTTAGAGTTCTTATCTCTTAAGCTCGACCAACATAGCTCCCCAACAGGGGCTATCTCTCCTAAGCAAGGCAGAATTGCTACCTTTGGACCAGCGATACCTCTTCGTCCCCCACAATGGCCGAGTATCCCGTCGTGTTCATCCATTAGTCTGTAGGTCACATCAGTTTTGTCAGCATATACATACATACAACATGCATTATTGATGTGCATTCACATTCATATTGCATCACTATCACTCTAGTCGGTCTTATCCCATAGTGGTAACCATCCTCTCAATCGAGTTGTCAGTTCTTTCCTCGCAAGGAAAGGTTGCGTCTGAACAATCTCGCCTCCAGTTTATTTCTGGATACAAGTTGGTTCCTCGACCACTTTGATAATTTGAACCTCTGAAAGACCAGAAAACGTTCGACAAATGTCACTCTTCGCCATTGAAGATGATATCTTTGCTTTCTCAGATTAAGGAAAATCCCCTAGAGAAAGCCTCACAACTACAGACTCTCAACAACACATTGATTTGTCTCTCCAGAAAGTCAATGTTAATGAAGTCATCAGTATCTCAAAATTAGGGTACATCATATGGCATTTCTTCGAGAAGATCCCGAGAAAAGTATGATGCAATATCCCCAAGCGAAAGCAGTCTCTCAAGAGACTCGTTTTCCCCAGATAGAGTCGACAAATGGCATCTCCAACAGAGAAGTTTGTGCACCTCTACGACTCAGACGACTGGGTTCCCCAGCAAGTCGGGCATCAAAATTTTTCTATCAAATGGCATCTCCCCAGGAAAATTCGGCGAGAAGTTTGAGGAAAACTGCTAACGAATAGCTTCCCTTGTCAAGAAAATTTATTTCAGAAACTTAGACCAGTTCCTTTATAGAAAAACAGGATCGAGAGGAAGTTTATCAAAGAAACTTAGACCAGTTCCTTGGTAGGAAATCAGGATCGAGGGGAAGTTTACATTAGAAACTTAGACCAGTTCATTGGTAGGAAACCAGGATCGAGGGGAAGTTTATTTTAGAAACTGAGACCAGTTCCTTGGTAGGAAACCAGGATCGAGGGGAAGTTTACATCAGAAACTGAGACCAGTTCCTTGGTAGGAAACCAGGATCGAGGGGAAGTTTACATCAGAAACTTAGACCAGTTCCTTGGTAGGAAACCAGGATCGAGGGGAAGTTTACATCAGAAACTTAAACCAGTTCCCTGGCTGAAGACCAGGATCAAGGGGAAGTTTACCTTTTCTAAGCATCATTGCTTAGCAAAAGAAGAAGAATGCGTGAACTACCATTCCTAAACACCATCAAAATTTTGGGTATTCCGATATTTAGTCCTCTTGCACCCCGAATGCATGAATACCTTCGCCATTCACACCTTCGGGTCCAAGAAGATTAAATATGGGCATCTGTCATACCCCAAATTTTGACCACTGATATTTCCCATCATTGTGCAAATCATCATCACAATATGGGTAAACCATCATGCCTCATCAGTCTCCCCAAAGATGGGTGAGCATTCACTACTATCAAAACTTAGGGTTTCAAGCCCTCTCAGAGCCTTAGACAAAGGATCAATCAAGAATTGACATGATCTTCAACTTGTCTAACCTCTCAAACATCCACAAGGGATCAAGAGGACTCCCACATCAAGGATTAAGCACAAGGCTGCAACCTTCTAAGTGGATCAAGCCTCAAGATCGCCAATGTCACCAAATTAAGGTTTTGGTCGACCAAGGCCTCCAGATGGAAATTTTCCTCTGGGAATGAGCCATTGCTTCAATTCACAACTTAGGATGCTCCAAGGGACCTCATGGACCCTATCATCAAGTCAATTTGGCCTCAGGGGATACATTCACTAAAAATCAGGAATTAGGGTTTCTTGACCTAATTCACCCCTAAGTTGACTTTTGGGACAAATAATGAGCCAAGACCTCAAAAGATGATTTGAGGTTCCCTAACACACAACATTGATCCATTTGCAACAATGGATTGGTCTAGGAAGGTTGAGCAACAAGTTTCAAATTCATCAGAGCCACAATTAGGGTTTCGCGGGAAAAGTCAATTGTGCCTTTGACTTTTGACTAGGACATGCTCCCAAACCCTAGGACATGATTCAATACACCCTATAACACCTATGAAATCAATCCATCAAGTTTGATTTAGGTCAAGGACTTAATTTCATAGAGGATCGCACAGTTTGGAATTCATCTGACAAAAAGTCAACTGTGCACAAAGGTCAACTTTGACTTTTTGAGATTTTTCACAATTATGGTTCATTAACCCTAAAATGATGTTAATGTGTGATTGGAATCATCATTCATCAAGAAATATCAAGAAAAGTGGGATAACTTGTAAAAGGGGTAACCATCAAAACTTAGAATTTTTTCTAAGTTATGGAATAAAGTGGCAAGGGTACCACCTTTGGAGGAACATAACTCCTAAACCATAAAGCCATTTTTTCCCATCCAAAGCTGGATTTGAAGCTCTCATGGCCCTCTACAAAAGCTTCAAACATAACTCATTCCAATTCCTCATGGATTTTAAGTTATGGAATGACCAAAATCAAGAAAAGTGAAAATGTCACTTTTTTCCAACACTTAGTGAAATTTTCACTAAGTCAGAATCTGCCTTCACTTTTTTCCAAATGTAGGGGCATTTTTCACTTGGATCCAAAAAGTATCAAAACCAATTATGATCAAATAGTTGTTGTATCATATGAGGGCTTTCGAAAATGGCCAAGAACTCCATCAAATTCCACTTGGGCCATGAGATATGACCATGCCAATATGCCTTGCTGCAAACTGTCATGGCAAGGTAGATTTGGGAGTTTTGCTCGATTTGCTCAAATTTTGCAAAGGGAAAGCAACTCTATCCATCTGAACACCTCAAGGGGGGGCCAAGGAGGAACCAACTCTGATCCCAAGTCCTTGGAACCAAAAGTAGCATGCCAAACCTAGAAATCCCTAAAGAGGGGACAAGACTCCAATTTTGTTTTGGAGCATTCAATGGATTCACTAAGGTGGCATGGACTGAGCCATTTCCAACTGAATTCAGTTAAGACTTATCCAAGACCAAGGGAACCAGCAGCCTCTGCCCTAACCTCTAGTCAATGGCTAGAGGAGACTTGGATTCTCATTGCTCAACATTAGCCAAACCTATGCAGCAGTTGCCATTCACTATTCCTTGCAAAACAAACTTGCTCTACTATAAATAAAGCTCATTTGTGATCAGTTTGAGTACACCAAAGTCAAATCAAGTTCCAGCTCAATTCAATCCACTCCAAGCATCCAGACACACTCCATAGCACCTATGGAAGCTGTCCATATCCTTGGAACCAAGTTGCAACACCTCTAACACAAAACATGATCACCAACTGCAAGAGGTAAGCATGAGCTCTTCTAACTCTATGATCCATGCATTTTTTGCTGCCCAATAATTTGGCCATATTTTCAAAATCATGCATGGAGTGTTTTCCCTCAATCAATTGCTTTGTTTGAATCGTGTATGGAATTCTGAACCTTTATGCAAGTTTTAGGGTTCTTGAGATTTCTCTTTGATTTCTTATTCCATGCTTAAAATAAATGAAATTAAAGACCATAAACATGATCGTGAGGTGAAAACGAGTAGATTGATATGTAGATTGCATGTTATCATCAAGTATTCAGTGAGATTGGATATAAAGCGCAAATCAGCTGAAATAGAGGGTGGCGCGTGTTCTTGCCATGTTCTTGGCGCCCATTTTGAAAATTCAAATATTTGAATTTTGTGATTTTTTTTAATTGATTCAAAAATTAATTTCTCTCGGAATTTGAATGATTTTGAGTTGATTCTTTTTTTAATAATTCACAAAAATGTTAAGATATTTTATTTTCCCAAAAAATCCCAAAAATATTATTTATTTCATATACTTGATATTTTTGTAAAGAATTAATATTTTATTTGTTTTTGACATTTAAAATATTTTCTCCTTCTTGATTTTTCAAATTTTAGTGATTTCCAAACATTTTGTGAATCAAAACCTGATTTTTGAAACATTAATCCAAGATCACAATTTGTTTTCCACATGTTTAACAATTTTGAACATTTTAATTGAAATTTGTATTCAATTAAAATACATTTTGAAAACAAATTAGGGTTTTTGATTAATTCAACCCTTATCAAACTTTTAAAACACTTTGGGCCTCTAATAGAGTGTAAGACTCAATCCTTTTAAATACAAACCTATTTTGGGCCTCAGTCATTGTATAAGACCCATTGTATTTTCAAAAACAACAGCGCGGTCATCGCCTTTTTAACAAAAAAATCAATTGGGCCTCTCCTCGAGCTATAAGACCCATTCAAAACCTTTGGGCCTCTAATAGAGTGTAAGACCCAATCCCCTTTTAACCAAAACAATTTTGGGCCTCAGATATTGTATAAGTCCCTCTGCGTTAAAAGAAAATCTCGGCGCGACCGCCAGTTCAAAAATCAAAACTTTGGGCCTCTCCTTGAGCTGTAAGCCCCACCACTTGTATAAAAACAAACCTTTGGGCCTCTTGAGAGATTTTAAGACCCATCCCTTTGTACAGAAAACCTTTTGGACCTCACATATTGTATAAGTCCCTCTGTACAGTTTTCAAAACAACAGTGCAATCACTGATAAAACCTTGGGCCTCTCCTTGAGCTGTAAGCCCCAAAAATCTTTTCAAAATACTTTCTCCTTTGATTTTGTATATAATATTGTTATCAAAGCTTTCTTTGTTGAACAATTAACCAAACAGCATGGAAGCTCTACAACCGAGTAAGTGTTTACCCACTTTCTTTATCTGCTTTCATATATATATATATATATATATATATATATATATATATATATATATATATATATATATATATATAAACTGTATTGTGGGGCTGCTTACTGTAAGTCTTCTTTCACAAACTTTTATATACTTGTCAAATATCAACTGTGTAATACTAGTATAGTTATTTAGAGTTTTCCCCGGCAACTACGTCTAACACTAGGTAAAGCCCTGTTGGTCACTCTTAAATACAAACAAAACTAGATCCCCATAGGATTACCAGACACAGTCTCTCCTCCTCTTGGGGTTAACCAATATGGAGACGTGAAAGGCAGCATTCTCGGTGAACCCTTTTTCAGACTGTCACCCTTAGAAATTGTCAAAGAGACTCTACTCCCTGGAGTTGATCTATTCTCCGTGAATAGCATCTCTTGAGTTTCTTCCAAATTCTCGGACTTTCCTGGCTTGATCTATTCTCTGTGAATGGCATGTCTTGAACTTCTCGGGGTTTGGGGACCCACAAGCTTCTTAAAAGCATCCCCGCCTCCTCTTGGGCATTGTACAAGGACCCTTCGGCTTCTTAAAAGCTCTCATGCCTTCTCTTGGGTTTAGTACAAGGACCCAGAGACCTCTACAGGTATAGGAACAGAACCTAGTCATCAATTTGCTAGAGCTGTCTTTCTGAGTCAATTCTCAGACCAGTTAATGGGTTGACCTTCATCCCTTAACATACCAGCCTCCTCTTGGGCATCATACAAAGATCATTCACTTATCCGAGAATCGATTTCTCAAAACACCAGTAGACTTGGACAGTCTCAATACCCTTTGGATTCCCCATTTACTTAAAGAACGAGAAATAACTCTGATCCTCTGATCAATCCCTAAGCACAACATTACCCATATAAGAACTGATTTTCTCTTTATCCAATATATTAGACCTGTCACTAAACTGAAACAGTTACAATTGCCTCCTCTTGGGCTTTGTACAATGATTCTCCCTAGCGGAGCTAACCTAGTCACACTCTCTTGTTAAGTATAAAAGACTCTCTTGTTGAGTCAAACATTTTTAGCCTCCATCTCGGGCTTCGTACGATATACAAAAACTCTCTTGTTGAGTATAAAAGACTCTCTTGTTGAGTCAAACATTTTTAGCCTCCATCTCGGGCTTCGTACAAGATATAAATCACTCTCTTACTGAGTATAAAAGACTCTCTTGTTGAGTCAAACCTTTAGCCTCCATCTCGGGCTTCGTACGAAATACAAAAAACTCTCTTGTTGAGTATAAAAGACTCTCTTGTTGAGTCAATCACCTTTTAGCCTCCGTCTTGGGCTTAGTACAAGACACATACAAAATCACTCTCTTGTTGAGTCAACCCTTTTTGCCTCTATCTCGGGCTTCGTACGAGACATATAAAAAGCACCCTCTTGTTGGGTCACTAGCCTCCTCTTAGGCTTTGTATAAGGAAACCCCTGTTGAGTCAATCAACCTTTTAGCATCAAAGTTGTGCCTCGTTCACAATATAAAAACTTCAACAACTCCTTTCCCCCCATCTAATTGTTGTAAGCAGCAAGCCTCTGGATTATTTACATCCACGCCACTATCCCTCTTTTAGCATGAGAAATTCCTAAGGAAAGATAGCATTGCTCTACACTGAGTTAAAGTCTTCTCCTTCAGGTTAAAAATCCCCTATAAAGGAAATTATGGCATTACTGGATTCACATATCCCAGTTAAAGTAATTATCCTTTATAACCAGACACCCAACAGTTGTGACAAACAGATACCCCCTTTAGAGATGACAAATTCTCTCTAAAGTCAAAACCCTTTAGCTTCACATCTTGGGCTTCGAACAAGATACAAATAGACCCTTCAGCTTCACATCTTGATCTTTGAACAAGATACAAACCACATTTAGCTTCTCGTCTTAGGCTTTGAACAAGACACCAAAATGACCTTTTTCCTCCCATAGAATAGGAGGAACTACGATCGCTCTGATTTCCCTGTTTCGTTAAACGGGAATACGTAGGCATAAGATTGAAAAATCTTAGCGAGCACACTGATCAAAAAACCCAAAATCCTGTACCTTCATACATCAATCGAAAAGCATCAGTCTTAACCTCCCATCAGTCGCCCTGGCACTATCCTAACAAAATAACCTAAGAGAGACCCACAATCTTTGTAGCATCTGTAAACCAATAGTCATCTGTTTAAACTCAGTATGCAAGCAGGGTTAATTGGAGACATCTATTTCCCTTCCTTTATTAGCTTCAATAGGATAAAAAATGAATCGAGCTGTAGTACCCCAAAGCGATAGTGCTTCGCAACCACACAAAAAACTCGCGCTACAGTTGGACCTAAGGTTTTTGATTGGTGTGCTCGCTAAGATTTTGCAATCTTATGCCTACGTATTCCCGTTAAAGATAACAGGGAAATTAGAGCAATCGTAGTTCCTCCTATTCTATGGGAGGAAAAAGATGTTTGGTGTCTTGTTCAAAGCCCAAGATGGAAGCTGAAAGGTTATTTATGTCTTGTTCAAAGCCCAAGATTGAAGCTGAATGGCTTAATTAAGAGAGAATTTGTCATCTCTAAAGGGAGATATCTTATCTGTTTATCATAATTGTTTGGGTAACTGATTATAAAGGAGAATTAATTTAACTGGAAAGTATGGAATCCAGCAATGCCATAATTCCTTTATAAGGGATTTGTCCTGAAGGAGAAAACTTTAACTCAGTGTAGAGCAATTCCATTTTTCCTTAGGAATCTTCCATTCTAAGAGAGGGGCATTGGCTTGGATGTAAATAATCTAGAGGCTTGCTATTTACCGCAATTAGATGAAAGAGGAAATTTACCAGGATAAGAGATGGACTACATCTTGGATTTGGGAATCAACAAGTGTGCCACTTACATCAGTTATCTGGGATTAAGGTTTTTTTATTGTCTATTTTTTATGTGTGATGTACAGAGAAATGTCTTCCTGCAGAGAGATTTTTGATTTCCTCTGAGGGGATGTTGGTTTTTTGTGTGCCTTAATCAAAGTCCAAGTTTGAAGCTAAAAGTTGACTCTTCTTAGGGAGATCATTATACAAAGCCTAAAAAGAGGCTGGAAAGAATTGATTCTTCTGGGGAAGTTTTTATTTGTCTTGTATAAAGCCCAAGATTGAGGCTGAAGAATACAGACTCAACAAGAGAGTGATTTATCTGTCTTGTACAAAGCCCAATATTGAGTCTAAAAAAATAATTGACTCTTTCGGGGAATATTTAGTCTGTCTTGTATGTAGCGAGCGATTTTGGACGTGGTTCTTAAGCGCTGTCGCTCTTTGGGTTTGTTTACTACAGGTCGATTCATTTTTTATCCTATTAAAGTTGATGAAGGAAGGGAAATAGATGTCTCCAATTAACCCTGCTTGCATACTGAGTTTAAACAGCGGTCTGTTAGGTTACAGATGCGATCAATGTGGTGGGACCTTTCTTGTGTTATTTTGACAGAATGACAGGTTTCTGGCGGGGAATAAGGACTAGGACTGATGCTTTTTGATAGATATGTGAGAGTATGGGATTTAGGGTTTTCGATTAGTATGCTCGCTAAGATCTTTTCTTTCAATCTTTTGCCTACGTATTCCCGTTTACCGAAACAGGGAAATCAGAGCGTTCGTAGTTCCTCCTATTCTATGGGAGGAAATGGGTAGTTTTGGTGTCTTGTTCAAAGCCCAAGACGTGAAGCTAAAGGTGTTTGTATCTTGTTCAAAGCCCAAGATGTGAAGCTAAAGGGTGTTGACTTTAGAGAGAATTTGTCATCTCTAAAGAGGGGGTTGTATGTCACAATTGTTTATAAAGGAGAATTACTTTAACCGGGATGTGTGAATCTGGCAATGCCATAATTTCCTTTATAGGAGATTTTTAACCTGAAGGAGAAGACTTTAACTCAGTGTAGAGCAATGCTATCTTTCCTTAGGAATTTCACATGCTAAAAGAGGGACAGTGGCATGAATGTAGATGATCCAGAGGCTTACCGCTTACAGCAATTAGATGAAGGGGAAGGAGTTGTTGATGTTTGTGTACTATGAACGAGGCACAACTTTGATGCTAAAAGGTTGATTGGATCAACCAGTGGTTTTCTTATACAAAGCCTAAGAGGAGGCTATGGGCCCAACAAGAGGGTATTTTTGTGTCTCGTATAAAGCCTGAGAGAGAGGCTAAAAGGGGTTGATCCTACAAGAGGATCTTTTATACTCAATAAGAGAGTGTTTTTGTATCTCGTACAAAGCCCGAGATGGAGGCTAAAATTTGTTTGGCTCAATAAGAACCTTTTTGTATCTCGTATAAAGCCCGAGATGGAGGCGAAAGAGGTGATTGACTCAACGAGGGAGTCTCTTATGTGTCTCGTACAAAGCCCAAGAGAGAGGCTAAACGTTGTTTGACTCAACGAGGGAATCTTTTATATCTCGTACGAAGCCCGAGAGAGAGGCTAAACGTTTGCTTCGCTGGGAAGAATCATTGTACAAAGCCCAAGAGGAGGCTATTGTAACTGTTTCAGTTGAGCGACAAATCCAGTATACTGATTTTAAAAGAGAAAATCAGTTCTTATATGAGTAACACTGTACTCAAGGATTTGATTCGAGGACCAGGGTTATTCCCTATTCTTTGAGGAAACTTGAAATCCAAAGGGTATTGAGACTGTCCGAGTCTACGGGTTTCCTTCCTATCTAACGAAGGGGTCACTTGAGAATGTCTTTGAGACTCAAGGATATTAGACTGTACATGTCTAGAGTTTCATCTTTTGTACTATGCTTTGAGAAACAGGAGTAGACTCTTTGAAAGGACTGTTCTATGAAGATGAATAGGTTCTATTCCTATACCTCTAGGAGGTCGTCGGGACAATTTATACGAAGCCCAAGAGGAGGCTGGAACTTTTAAGAAGCCGACGAGTCCTTGTATTAAGCCCAAGAGGAGGCTATCATTCCCAGAGGAAGAGATTATTATACGAAGCCTAAGAGGAGGCTGTGAATACTTCTAAGAAGCTGCGGGTCCTTGTACTAAGCCCAAGAGGAGGCGGGGTTGCTTTTAGGAAGCCTGTGGGTCCTTGTACGATGCCCAAGAGGAGGCCAATGCTTTTAAGATGCTGATGGGTCCCCAAACCCCGAGAAATTCAAGACAGGCTATTCACAAGGAATAGATCAAGCCAGGAAAGTTCGAGAATTTGGAAGAAACTCAAGAGATGCCATTCATTGAGAAAAGATCATCTCTGGGGAGTAGAGTTTCTTAACAAGTACTTTTAAGAAGCCTGTGGGTCCCCAAACCCCGAGAAATTCAAGACCTGCCATTCACCGAGAATAGATCAAGCCAGGAAAGTTCGAGAATTTGGAAGAAGCTCAAGAGATGCAATTCACGGAGAAGAGATCATCTCTGGGGAATAGAGTTTCTTTGACAACTTCTACGAGTGACAGTCTATGAAAGGGTTCACCGAGAATGCTGCCTTTCATATCTCCATATTGTTTAACCCCAAGAGGAGCGAAGACTGTGTCTGGTAATCCTATGGGGATCTAGTTTAGACTATTTCTAAGAGCGGTCAACGGGCTTAATGCTAGACGTTGTTGCCGGGGAAACTCTAAATATCTATACTATTATTACACAGTTGATATGAGTTTATGAAAGAAGACTTACAGCGAAACAGCCCCACAATACAGTTATATGTATATGAAAGCGGTAAATAAAAGCGTATAAACACTTACTCGGTTGTAGAGCTTCCATGCTGTTTGGTTAGTTGTTCAACAAAGAAAGATTGAAAACAACAGTATATTTCAAAATCAAAGGAGAAAGTGCTTTGAAATAGAAAGATTTGGGGCTTACAGCTCAAGGAGAGGCCCAGGGTTTTATTAGTGAGCGCACTGTTTGAATTTGGAATGAGGGACTTAAAAAGGTTTTCTGTACAAAGGGGTGGGTCTTACACTCTCTCAAGAGGCCCAAAAGGTTTTATAGAAAAAGAGTGGGGCTTATAACACGAAGGTAGGCCCAGATGATTTTTCGTTAAAATGGCGATCGCGCCGAGGTTTTCTTTTAACGCAGAGGGACTTATACAATAAGTGAGGCCCAAAATTGTTTTGGTTAAAAGGGGCTTGGGTCTTACACTCTATTAGAGGCCTAAAAGTTTTGAATGGGTCTTATAGCTCAAGGAGGGGCCCAGATGGTTTATTTTTAAACTGACGATGATCGTGTCGAATTTAAAAATGTACAGAGGGACTTATACAATAAGTGAGGCCCAAAAATGATTTCTGTACAAGTGGGTTGGGTCTTACACTTTAATAGAGGCCCAAAAGTTTTGAATGGGTCTTATAGCTCGAGGAGAGGCCCAAAAGTTATTTTTCAAACGGCGACGATCGCGTCGTTTGTTTTTTACGGTATCAGGGCTTATACAATACACTGAAGCCCAAAAATGATTTGGTCAAAAAAAGGATTGGGTCTTACACTCTATTAGAAGTCCATGAGTGTTTTGAAAATGATTTATGAGGGTTGAATTAATCGAAAAACCCTAATTTGTTTTCAAAATGTGTTTTAATTGAATAAAAATTCAATTAAAATGATCAAAATTGTTTAACACATGGAAAACAAATTGTGATATTGGATTAATGCTTCAAAAATTAAGTATTGACCTACAAAATAATTAGAAGGCATTAAAAGTTGCAAAATCAAGATGGAAAAAATATTTTAAAGGTTAAAAACAATTAAAACATTAATTCTTTGCAAAAATATAAATTATATAAAATAAATAATATTTTTGGGATTTTTTATGAAAATAAAATATTTTAACATTTTTGTGAATTATTAAAAAAAGAATCAACTCAAAATCATTAAAACTAAGAGAGAAATTAATTTTTGAATCAATTAAACAAAATCACAAAATTCAAATATTTGAATTTTCAAAAAATGACGCCAAGAACATGCACGTGTTCTGGGTTTGCCCAGATTTGCATTTTCTCTCCAATCTCACTGAATACTTGATTATATCATGCAATCCACATACCAATCAACTCGTTTCAACCTCACGATCATGTCTATGACAATTAATTTCATTTAAATTAAGCATAAAACAAGAAATCATGAAAAATCCTCAAGAACCCTAATTTCTGCATAAAGGCTAAGATTTTTGATACATGATTCAAACAATGCAATTAATTTAGGGGAAACGTTCCATGCATGATTATGAACATATGGCCAAATTATTGTGCAGCAAAAATTGCATGGATCATAGAGTTAGAAGAGCTCATGCTTACCACTTGCAGCTGGTGATCGTGATTTGTGTTGGAGGTGTTACAGCTAGGTTCCAATGATCTGGATAGCTTCCCTAGGTTCCAATGTGTTGGCAAATTGACCAAAAGTGCAAAAATCTGCCTTGCCTTGGCAGATTTCAGCAAGGCAACTTGCCAATGTCATATCTCATGTCTCAAATTGAATTTGGTAATGTTCTTGGCCATTTTGGAAAGCCCTTACATGATACAACAACTGTTTGAACATGTTTGGTTTTGATATCTTTTGAATCCAAGTGAAAAATGCCCCTACATTTGGAAAAAAGTAAGGCAAAATCTGACTTAGTGAAATTTTCACTAAGTGTTGGAACAAAGTGACTTTTCTTGATTTTGATCACTCCATAACTCAAAATCCATGAGGAATTTGAACATAAGTTAGTATGAAGCTTTTGTAGTGGGAAATGTGATCTACAAATTAAGCTTTGAATGGGGAACAATGGCCTTGTGGTTTAGGATTTATGGTCCTCCAAAGTTGGCACATTAATGTCACTTTTTCCATAACTTAGAAATTTTTCTAAGTTTTTATGGTTACCCCTTTTACAAGTTATCCCTTTTTTTTTTCTTGATGAATGATGATTCAAATTATACATTAACATCATTTTAGGGTTAAAAATCCATTTTGGTGAAAAATCTCAAAAAGTCAAAGTTGACTTTTGTGCACAGTTGACTTTTTATCAGATGAATTCCAAACTATGCAATTCTTCAGGAAATCATGTCCTTGACCTAAATCAAACTTGATGGACATGTTCCATGGGTGTCATAGGGTATATTGAATCATGTCTTAGGGTTTGGGAGCATGTCCTGGTCAAAATTCAAAGTTACAGTTGACTTTCCTCGCGAAACCCTAATTGTGGTGCAGATGAAATTGAGACTTGTTGCTCAATCTTCTTGGATTAATCCATTGTTCCAAATGGATAAATATAGTATATTAAAGACCCTCAAGTCATGTCTTGAGGTCTTGGTTCATGATTTGTCCCAAAAGTCAACTTAGGGGTGAATTAGGTCAAGAAACCCTAATTCTTGATTTTTAGTGAATGCATCCCCAGAGGCAAAATTGACTTGATGATTGGGTCCATGAGGCTCCATGGAGTATATTAGGTTATGTTTTGGATCTTTGGCTTGGGCCCAGATGAAATTTTCCATCTGGAGGCCCTGGTCGACCAAAACCCTAATTTGGTGACACTGGCGATCTTGAGGCTTGATCCACCTAGAAGGGAGCATCCTTGTGCTTAATCCTTGAAGTGGGAGTCCCTCTTAATCCTTTGTGGATGTTGGAGAGGTTAGAAAAGTTGAAATTCATGTCATTTCTTGATTGATCCTTTGTCTAAGAACTCTGAGAGGGCTTGAAACCCTAATTCTGATTGTAGTAAATGCTCAACAACCCTTGAGGCATTTGATGAGGCATGATGGTTCACCCATATTGTGATGATAATTTGTACAATGATGGGAAATCTTAGTGGTCAAAATTTGGGGTATGAAAGATGCCCCTATTTAATTTTCTTGGACCCGAAGGTGTGAATGACGAAGGTATTCGGGCATTCGGGGTGCAAGAGGGTTAAATATAAGAATACCCGAAATTTTGATGGCTATGAATGGCAGCTTGCGTATTCATCTTCTTTTTGCTAAGCAATAATGCTTAGAAAAGGTAAAAACTCCCCCTCGATCCTGGTTTCCTACCAAGGAACTGGTCTCAGTTTCTGATTTAAACTTCCCCTCGATCCTGGTTTCCTACCAAGGAACTGGTCTCAGTTTCTGATTTAAACTTCCCCTCGATCCTGGTTTCCTACCAAGGAACTGGTCTAAGTTTCTTTTGAAATAAACCTCCCCTCGATCCTGGTTTCCTACCAAGGAACTGGTCTCAGTTTCTTCCGTCAATAAACTTTATTGACAAGGGACACTATTTGTAGCGGTTTTCCTCAAACTTCTCGCTGGATTTTCCTGGGGAGATGCCATTTGAGTGGAAAAAGTTTTGATGTCAGACTTGCTGGGGAACCCATTCGTCTGAGTTGTAGAGGTGCACAAACTTCTCTGTTGGAGACGCCATTTGTCGACTCTATCTGGGGAAAATAAGTCTCTTGAGAGACTGCTTCCGCTTGGGGTCTTACATCATACTTTTCTCAGGATCTTCCCGGAGAAATACCATATGATGGGATCCAATTTTGAGGTGCCGATGACCTTTTCATCAGCGGTCTTTTTGAGAAGGGCAGTTGTACTGCCAAATCTCTGCTTTAGGAGGCTTTCTCTGGGGATTTTTTTTTAATTCGGGAAAGCAAGGATATCATCTTCAATGGCGAAGAGTGACATTTGTAGAAAGCTTCTATGGCTTTTCAGAGGTTCGAGTTATCAATGTGGTCGAGTGTCGACTCTAATCTAGAGATACACTGGAAGCGAGATTGTTCAAACACAGTGTTTCCTGATGAGGCAAGAACTGACAACTCGATTGAGAGGACTGTTATCACTAGGGGACAAGACCGACTAGAGTGATAGTGATGCAATATGAATATGAATGCAAATCAAATGCATGATGTATGTATGTTTATGCTGACAAAACTGACGCGACATACAAACTAGAAAATGAACATGACTGGATACTCGGCCATCGTGGGGCGAAGAAGTACCGTTGGTAAAAAAAGTAGCAATTCTACCTTGCTTAGGAGAAGTAGTCCCTGCGGGGAATACCGTTGATCGGGCTTAGGAGATAAGAACTCGACCGAGGGTATCAGATGGGAAAGCCGCATCTCATACAGTTGATCCTTCGTTCTGGCGTACTGGCCTAGAAGGAGTACTTTGATTCTGCACTTTGAAATTCAAACGCCTTTGGAGACGCCATCGACGTTCTTCCGATGTTCAACAGTCAAAAGAAATTGCCATCTTTAATTTAAAAGCAGAAAAAGTTTTAACCAGTAAATTCATTTTTGTTTCATTTCAAGAATCACTAATCATGTTAAAACGCCATTCTGTAAAGCTAAAACAAATAAAAATTACAAACAAAAGCACAAGGGCTCAAATTTTATTGATAAGATGGAGATCAGCCAAACGCGTGATTCCAAAAAGTATATACAAAGTTTGAAAATGGTAATTTATAGGGAAAAGGGCTACGTTGAAACATAACTACCACTATCCTTCTACCAACTTTGAATTCGGGGCATCCTGAACTTCTGTCGAAGATGACCGTGACTGGAGTTTTCCTCCGATTGATGATGTAACTGCTGCTGAGGGACTTGCCTCTGTTGAACATAGTTACTTGCCATTATCCCTAATTTTTGCCTGGATTGTACTATGAGATTTCCAATCCATCGGGATGATTTTTTTTCATGTCTCTAACTTTTTCCTCGACCCCCCTTTCGGGTTTTCAATCCACCGAGACATTTTTTTTTTAGTTTAGGTGAAGTATTTCTTTACTACATCAACATTCGTGGGGTAGGCAAATTCCTCTCCATCCATGGTTGCAAGTCTCAAGGCACCGCCTGAGAAAGCTTTTGTGACCACATAGGGGCCATCATAATTTGGGGTCCATTTGCCCCGAGAGTCAGTGAGAAACGATTGTATCTTCTTGAGCACGAGGTCTCCCTTTCTGAAGACACGAGGTCGGACCTTTTTGTCGAACGCCTTCTTCATTCTCTGCTGATACAACTGACCGTGGCATAGTGCCGTGATTCGCTTCTCTTCGATCAAGTTTAATTCGTCGTGTCGACTTTGACACCATTCAGCTTCTGAAAGCTTAGCTTCCATCAATACCCGGATTGATGGGATCTCTACTTCTATGGGGAGAACTGCCTCCATGCCATATACTAGAGAGAAAGGGGTTGCCCCTGTTGAAGTGTGGACAGATGTTCGATAACCGTGAAGAGCAAAGGGTAGCATCTCGTGCCAATCTTTATAGGTTACAACTATCTTTTGAACGATCCTCTTGATGTTCTTGTTAGCCGCTTCTACCGTCCGTTCATCTTGGGTCGGTAGGGAGATGAGTTATGGTGTTCAATCTTGAACTCTGCGCACAACTCTTTCATCATCTTATTGTTCCAGTTAGATCCATTATCTGTAATGATCTGGCTCGGAACACCATAACGACAGATGATATTGTTTTTGATAAATCGGACCACCACTTGTCGGGTTACATTAGCGTACAACCCTGCTTCGACCCACTTGGTGAAATAGTCAATGGCTACCAGGATGAACCGATGTCCGTTTGAAGCCTTAGGTTCGATCAAGCCAATCATGTCGATTCCCCATATGGAAAAAGGCCACGGGGAAGAAAGAACTTTGAGATGTGATGGCGGTACATGAATTTTGTAGGAGTATATCTGACACTTGTGACACCTCCTCATGTACTTGTAGGAGTCGGATTCCATGGTCAGCCAGTAATACCCTGATCTCAGAATTTTTCTCGCCATTATGTGTCTGTTGGCATGAGTGCCAAAGGATCCTTCATGAATTTCTTTCATAAGCATGTCTGCTTCTGGTCTGCTACGCATCGGAGCAAGACCATGTCAAAATTCCTCTTATAAAGAGTGTCACCGCTCAGGAAGAAGCTTCTAGCCAATCTTCTGAGGGTTTTCCTGTCTTTTCTGAGTGCCCCAGATGGGTACTCTTGTTTCTGAAGGAAGCATTTGATATCGTGATACCAAGGTTTGTCGTTTATGACTGCTTCGATAGTGAAGACGTAGGCGAGCCGTTCAAGGCGCATTATGTCGATCTTAGGTAGGTCATCCGGTTGACCTACACTAATCATGGAAGAGAGAGTGGCTAAGGCATCAGCCATGTGACTCTCTCTACGAGGGACGTGATGAAACTTGACTCTGTTAAAGAAGGGTAACAACCTTCTTGCATAGTCTTTGTAAGGAATCAGTCCTGATTGGTATGTGTTCCAATCTCCTTTTATATGATTGATAACCAAGGCTGAATTGCCGTATACGTCCAATTTTTTTAGCCTTAAATTAATCGCTTCTTCGAGACCCATAATACAAGCTTCATATTCGGCCTCGTTGTTCGTACATTTGAACGTAAGTCTGGCAGTGAAAGGAATGAGGGTACCCTGAGGGGTAACAATGATTGCCCCAATTCCGTTTCCATAATGATTAACTGCTCCGTCAAAGATAAGTCCCCATTGGGAACCTGGTTCTGGCCCTTCACTGGGTAATGGTTCATCCCAATCTTTCATTTTTAGATACATGACATCTTCATCTGGGAAGTCAAACCCGGTTGATTCTTGATCGTCAATCGGTTGATGAGCCAAATGATCGGCTAAAATACTTCCTTTAACGACTTTCTGAGCATGGTACTCTATGTCATATTCTGATAATGACATCTGCCAACGGGCAATTCTTCCCGTGAGAGCAGGCTTTCGAAGACATACTTGATTGGATCCATCTCGGAAACCAACCAAGTAGTATGAAGAATCATTTATTGGCGAAGACGTTTGGCTGCCCAAGCCAAAGCGCAACAAGTTTTCTCAAGCATCATGTACCGAGTCTCGCAGTCGGTGGATTTCTTGCTCAGATAGTAGATGGAAGACTCTTTCCGTTTAGATTCGTCTTGTTGGCCAAGTACACATCCCATTGAGTCCTCAAGGACTGTGAGGTAAATGATCAGTGGTCATCCTTCCACTAGAGGTGATAGAATCGGCGGATTCAACAGATATTCCTTAATACTGTCGAAGGCAGTTTGGCAATCTTCTGACCAAACGCAATCCTGGTTCTTTTTGAGTAATTTGAAAATTGGCGCATACGTGGCGGTCATGAGGAATATGAATCTGGAGATGTAGTTCAAATGTCCCAAGAATCCTCTAACTTGTTTTTCATTTTTTGGAGAAGGCATTTCTCGAATGGCCTTGACCTTGTCAGGATCGACCTCAATCCCTTTCTGGCTGACGATAAACCCTAAGAGTTTCCCCGAACGGACACCGAAGGTGCACTTGTTGGGATTCAAGCAGAGTTTGTACTTCCTCAAACGCTCGAATAGTTTCGACAGGTGGGTCACATGCTCCTCTTCTGTCTTAGATTTTGCAATCATATCATCGACATATACCTCTATCTCTTTGTGTATCATGTCATGAAACAGAGTAGTCATGGCCCTTTGATAGGTTGCCCCGGAGTTCTTCAAGCCGAACAACATCACCTTGTAACAAAAGGTACCCCATGGGGTAATGAACGAAGTTTTCTCCATGTCTTTCGGCGCCATTTTGATCTGGTTATAGCCCGAGAATCCATCCATGAAGGAGAAAATTTTTGAACTTTGTTGTGCTGTCTACCAGCATGTCAATGTGTGGTAAAGGAAAGTCGTCCTTTGGACTTGCCTTGTTCAGATCCCTGTAATCTACACACATTCTGACCTTTCCGTCCTTTTTGGGAATGGGTACGATGTTGGCTAACCATTGAGGATATTCAGATGTAGCGAGGAAACCTGCGTCGATTTGTTTCTATACTTCCTCCTTGATTTTGATGGCCATGTCCAGGTGAGTCCGTCTCAACCTTTGCTTTACTGGCGGACATTCCGATCTTAACGGTAAGTGATGTTCCACGATGCTGGTATCCAACCCTGGCATATCCTGATAGGACCAAGCGAATACATCGGGAAATTCTCTGAGAAGCTTTATCAAACCCTCTCTGGCAGTTGAACTGAGCAGTGCCCCAATCCTGATTTATTTTCTCTCTTTTTCTGAACCCACATTGATCGTTTCCAACGGCTCCTTGTGAGGTTCAATGGACCTTTCCTTCTGTCTGAGTAGTCGAGAGATCTCTTCTGGAATTTCGTTGTCAATTTCTTCTTCAGCCCCAAATATCAGGAACCCAAAGTCGAGAGAACGCATCGGATCGTATGTTTCAACTGGGTTTAAAACAAGCAATCTGCATGACGTGATAATTCGTGTTTAGAAGAGATAGAGAGAATGCAAGTGTGTGCAGTGTATTTATTTTACTGCTTGTTTTTATTTGAATTGTTTTTTTAGGATTACCATTTTCTGAAAAACAAAAAGAGAAAACAACAATAAATGCTGAAATGACAGAACGACGTTATTTTATTAATGAACAAGTCGATTCTTGAAAGTACAGCCCTATAAAACAAAACTTTGTCGCTTTGGGCGGAGCAAAGAGGGAAAATTTACAGAAAGCGAGCCCTATCAAAACATCCATTTCACCTGGGCAGGTGAAAGGTTAAAGATGGCAATTACTTTGACTAGCGAACAACCTTTGGAACATCGACAGCAACCCATTGGCGGCGAACTCCTCGGTGAATCACAAAGTCTGGCACCTTCCTTGATTTGTCTTCAGAAATGACGCTGATTTCTGGTGTTGCAGGATCATTGGAATCTGTCTCCCAGGCAGAGTTGTCGTAGGGGGATTCCTCTGTTGTATTTTGCATAGCATTTGTGCTCTCAGCTGTATCTCCCCATCCAGTTGGCTGGATATCTTCGAGCCTGATACGAGAGCTTTCGGGAGCGGTGTACTTAACCATATAGTCGTATTTTCCACTCGGTTGTCCCATACTTCTCTCGAACTGGAGGAGTCATCCCTCTCGATGACGTTGACCTCGGGAAAAGCATAGTTGATGAATTCAAGTCCTGCAAACGTTGCAAATTCATCGTCGTGTTGAGTAGTTTCTGAATGACCTGAGTGTTGATCCCATGACATAGTGGGGACACAGGTATTCTGTTCAATGAAGGTCAGCTGATTTTCATTGTTCGGCTGACTCTCTTGCCCCAAGTCTCCTGGATAAGGTTGCCACATTGGCAAACCATCCATTGGGCCATAGTAGGTGTAGTCAAAATTGTCTTTCATCGGAGTGTCTTCCTCTAATGAATTTGGCGGAGCACGACATCCTTCCGGATCACAACCTCCGTATATCATTTTGATGTCTGACCTAGGTATAAATCTCGGACTCTCTGTAGGAAAGCAAAAAGGAGTTTGCGTTCTGTCCTGAGATATATAAACGCCCTTGTTAAGATAGGACTTCCATTCTTCATCTATGTCAGAGGGATCTTCCTCATTGATAACATGGACTGCTTGAGACACTGGGTGAAGAAAACCTCCATTGTGGAAGAAGTTTTGAATGGGATGAAGACTTCCATCACTGGTAGTTGTCTGGGTACAGGTTGCAGAAAAACCAAGACACTTCTTTGTTTTATTGTCAATAGGAATGACAAGTTGTCCCCATCCGATTGTATCGGTACTCTCGACCGCTTTGATAACATCTTTGTATGAGGAAATCGAGGTTCCTCCTTGGGGTTGAATGTCCTTGCTCACCGACAGTGCTTGGAACTGAGTTCCAATAACCTCCTCGGGTTCTACACAAGTAAATGATGAAAAGTTACTCACGAGCAAGGCCTGTTCTCCACAGACTGTGACAAGTTGATCGTTCTGAACGAACTTTAGCTTTTAGTGGAGGGTCAAAGTGACCGCTCCAGCCTGATGTATCCAAGGTCTTCCTAATAAACAACTGTATGTTGCCCGGATGTCCATGACCTGGAAAGTGACTTGAAAAGTGTGAGGACCAATAGTTATGGGAAGATCAACTTCGCCGATAACTATTTTTCTGGATCCGTCGAACGCTTTGACGACGACCTCGCTGGTTCTCATCGGAGGGACTTTGAATGATAATTGCATCAAAGTGGACTTTGGCATAACATTCAGGGCTGACCCTGGTTTACCAGTACGCTGGCTAAAGCATCATCCTGGCAGTTAACTGTAATGTTGAGCGCCATGTTATGATGGTGACCCTCTTCAGGTAATTCCTCACACTAAATCCCAAATTATTGTAGGAAGTGATGTTAGAGACAATACCATCGAACTGTCTGATTGTTACATCCTGTTCCACAAAGGCTTGCTCCAAGACTTTCTGTAGAGCCTCCCTGTGGGCTTCTGAACTGAGTAATAGTGATAGCACTGAGATCTTTGAAGAAGTCTGTAACAGCTGATCAACAATGTTATATTCACTCCTTTGGATAAGCTTCAGCATCTCATCATTATTTTTCGAAAGGTCGGGATTACTGGATTGACTGACTGATGGATCGGGAGCTTCTGTTTGAAGTTCCTTTTCCTTGTTAGGTTCTCCAACTCCTCGGTTGAAGATTCGACCGCTCCGTGTTACACGACTGATGTCTGCAACATTCACGACGGAAGGTAGTGGAATTTCCTTTACATTTTCAACTGTCGTTGCACCGTATTTATAAGGGATAGCCTTAGTTGATTCATACGATAGTGGTCCCGGCAGATAGATGACTATGGGAACCTTCTGATTTTTCTGACCATCATAAGTAATCTCAATCCGTTCCCAGTTGGGAACTCTAGATTCGTCGAGTAGAGGGATGATGGCAAAAACATCCCTGGTCTGGTGATGACCAGAGATTGTGACAACATCCTCGACTTGATCGGCAAGGTAGTTCGGCATCCAATTGATGGGTCCAGAACCCGGATATGGGCGAATCTCTCCACGATCCACCTGACCCTGAAGAGCAGCTCTCACAAGGTAACACCCTTGGTTACTTTCCGAACAGACGCTACAACGGTCATAATTGTGTGGTGGCACCTGGGCACGCCCACTTTGAATACAATGTAACCTCACTAGGTTAGCTTCCACAGATCGAACATCCTGACTTTAACGCCGAGTGGGATTCATGTTATTGATACTAATCTGCTGAGTATCTTCATCCATATAAATTGGCATCCACCAGTGATTTAACAAGTGCTGAAGTGCCTCCTGGACAAGGGTACAACCTAGATCATTTTCGCAACCTACTTTACAGCTTTGATAGTCGTGTAATATCAAGAATCCGAGTCGGACCTGCTCAGCATGTAACTCTACCAGGGTGGTATTCATCACGCGAATATCGAAGATCTGAACCATATTGATCTGATAGGGATTCCTATCATAGTAGTCTTGGATCCATCCAAGATCCATCTGATGCTGGAGGGCCTCTTGTATGAAAGAGCATCCCTATTTGTTTACCAAGCAAGTCAGACAGGAAATGTAATCGTGCCGTGGCAGATTATGGTACTGGCTTTGCCTTGAGTGCATCGCCACCAAGTTAACATTCATTGCACAAATGTCGTGGTTCTGAATGACGTTGGAGTTCGTATAGACCATGTTAACTCCACGAACTCGGTGCTCTTGGATCTATCCGAGATCCATCTGTTCCTGTAGAGCTGATTGCACTACCGAACATCCTTGATTGCTTTTAGAGCAGACATCACATTGATGATAATTATGAGGTGGCACATGGCCATATCCACTCTGTCTATAATGCATCTTGACCAAATTGGTCCTCAATAAGAGTACGTCGTGAATTTGATAGACATTGTTAGACTCGCTCTCAATCTGATTGACTACAGCTTTCTCATGTTGAGGCAGCGGGTTCGTGAGAACATTGGGATTCGTATCTTTGAAAGATAAGAGTCCGCTCCTAACAAGCTTTTTCACGTCAGATTTGAAATTAAGACAGTTCTCTATGTTATGCCCTGATCCTCCTTGATGATAAGGGCATGTCTGATCCACCTTAAACCAAAAAGGCAGATTTTCCGGTACTGTAAGAGGATACTTAGTCTGAATGTGCCCCTTAGCCAGTAGTAACGGAAATAGTTCTGCATACAACATGGGTATAGGATCAAACCCTGATGGTCGTGTTGTACAGTTGTTATTGTATGGAGGACGAGCCTGCTGAAGAGGTTGTTGTGTCCTTTGCTGATTAGGTTGGCTCTGCGCAACCTGAGGTTGATACGTAGGAATAGGCACAAGGCTGATAGCAGGAGTTATAGCTGCTACCGATTGATAACGTCGCCTTTGCTTTCCGAGAGAGATATTCCCAATATCCTGCTCTTTTTTCTTAGGGAGAGCACTACCGTATCGTTTTGTACTGCTTGATGGTCCAACGTCTTTTGCCAAACGTCCTTCTCGGACGGCTTCCTCAAGACGAACTCCCATGCCCACCATCTCGGTGAAGTCATTGGGCGCACTGGCAACCATTCTGTCATAGTAAAATGAGCTTAAGGTCTTTAAGAAGATCTTTGTCATCTCTTTTTCCTCAAGAGGTTGACAAATCTGAGCGGCAATTTCACGCCATCTCTGGGCGTACTCCTTAAAGGTTTCCTTGTCCTTTTGGGACATTGATCTGAGTTGATCTCTGTCTGGTGCCATGTCCAAATTGTATTTGTATTGTTGGACGAAGGCAGTACCAAGATCTCTGAATGTGTTAATCGTAGCACGGTTTAAACCCATGTACGATTTTAATGCGAAACCGGTTAAACTATCCTGAAAGTAGTGAATTAGCAGGTCCTGATTCTCGGTCTGAGCTGACATTCGCCGAGCGTACATCACTAAGTACCTCTGAGGGCAAGAGTTACCCTTGTACTTTTCAAAGTCGGGAACTTGGAACTTGTGCGGGACTTTCACATTGGGGACCAAGCAGAGGTCTGCGGCGTCCTTTCCAAATAGATCCTGACCACGAATGGCTTGCAGTTCCTTCTGCATTTCCAAGAATTGTTCCTGGAATTCATCCATTCGGTCAAACATAGTTTCCTTTTTACCAGAAGGTATCTGTGGAATCTGTCCTTTCGGGACAGCGTGCACCACAGGGGGTGGTACCGTGACTACGGCAGTGAGTCTTGGCGTTTCCCAAAGTTTGTAACCTTCAGGAGTCTTCAATATGCCCCTGGCATCTTTGCTTTCCCGAAGTTTGTAACCTTCAGGACCAGCGGCATCTGTTA
The DNA here is from genome assembly GCA_022829125.1 of Lathyrus tuberosus. Classification (NCBI taxonomy): domain Eukaryota; kingdom Viridiplantae; phylum Streptophyta; class Magnoliopsida; order Fabales; family Fabaceae; genus Lathyrus; species Lathyrus tuberosus. The sequence goes on along the minus strand of JALAZF010000123.1, from coordinate 7,225,754 downwards.
TGATTCCCTGATCTTCAACGATCGGTGGAACATATCCTTCCGGGATATAGTTTGCAGGCATGCCCCAGGGATGATCTTTCGGCATCTGATACCTAGGATCAAACTTCTCCACTATGGGTGTTGAGGTGATCTCTGAGATCACGGTCCTTTGTAGCTGAGCTTTTACCATGGCTTGCATGTCGTTACGAAGCTTTCTCATATCCTCTCTCAGAGCGTCGATCTCTTCTTTCAACTCTCTGTTTTCTTCCTCGAGATCATCCATCTTTTTCTGACGATTAGCCCGAGTATTGTACAAATGAGACAGTTTGACTCTAAAACCGAGACACAAACGTGGGATTCGTAGGTAAGAAGAATACGCGATGTGAGAATGATGAATGCAATGATTATATTAATTGGTTTTTTGGTTTAATCAAAATAAACTTCGATAATTAGATTGCAAATATCAAACTGTGGGGAAACCCCTTTTTATTGAAATTCAAAGGATTACAGAAATGGAAATACAGTAGATTACAAAGTGCAGAAACAGAAACCTAAGCTAATGGGTCCCGAGAAGACTCGGGTGCTGATTCTGGTATCTTCCTTTTCTTTGACCGGGGCTCTTGAGCCGTTGTCGGGTTGTCATTCCTTTGCCAAGTGAAAGGAGCGAGCAAATTCCTTTGGTCATCCTGATTATCCACAGCATGTTGCTCTAAAATCTAAATCAGAGCATCCTTATCTTTCAGCAGTTGCTGTATTTTGGTACACTCTACATTGAGGGTGTGGTACTTGTTTTTCCAAGACCTCTTCTCCCATTGAACTTTGTTGAGAGTAACCTGAAGCTTTTCAGTTTCCATCATGAAGTACATGACAGATTTCCTCGGTGGAAGAATTCTGTAACGAGGATATGGCATCTTTAGCTTGAGAGCTCTAGTTTGTACCCTGTGGAGATAAGGCTCCACCGAGACACAGTCCGGTTTTCCTAAAGACTCCTGTCCTTTCTTATGAACTTGTTTCCAAGCGTGCACTATTTCCGTCTTTAGTGCTCTGTTTTCTCCTTCCTTGAAGAAAAGACCTTCCAGATGAGCATTTTGTGGAACATGCCTCATCGGGTATCCAAACTGACGGCGAACCAATATCGGATGATAGTTAATTCCTCCCTTAGTTCCTATAAGGGGTACGTTGGGGAAGTTTCCACAACAGTCATGTGAATCCTGACTTCTGACTCATCCAAATGAATTGCTCTTGCAATGGTCTGATTCTTTGGAATTTCTTCCAGTCCAGAAAATGGAGCTCGATCAGTAATGTGTAGATCGATCAGATGAGAATATTCCTCCAGCGTTGGTGCTAGCTGGTAATCCGGGAATGTAAAGCAGTGATAAATCGGATCGTAGAATTGAACGAGCGCGTCCATGATTCCCTCAATCACATGGACCCTTAACAGAGGTAGCAGACCTCTGTACTTGGCTCTGAAAGCCTCTTGGTTTGTGATCATTCTCGCCAAACCTCTTAAATCCTCTAGTTTTGTAATCCTGAAGGTGTACGTATGAGTTCTCCTTCTACCGAAATCCATTAGCACAATCCTTTTCTCTGATATTTGCAATCACAGTCTTAGTTTAATTTGAAAAACAGAGAGACTAGAAGAGAAATTTTTTGAATGTTTTAATGTTTTTTAAATGAATGCATGAATGCAGCACACAAAAACATAGAAAAAACATGGGGTCAAAGGGTCATTGTCATGAAGTCAAGGTTCTACCCATCCCCAAAGGCTTATACTAGGGTGATTTTTGTACCTGTACTCATTATCATCAGCTCCTCCCAGGAAAGCAAAACAACAAGCGGATCACCAGCGAGTTGTAGAGCAATCTTAGAGTAAGTGCCATTCACCGAGAATAGATTACCAGCCTCAAATGAGGGTAGTATCGCGTGACAACTATTTCCGATAGCTTCCGCACTACAAAAGGGTTTGGCTCCTCAGCTTCTCAGACATCACAATTGGCCCATTGCCTATGAGAGGGAATGGGTTGCATTGGTCAGCCTCCACTGAGGTTGATGGTCGACCTCGTCGCCATCACTTATCTTAAGTCTATACTCAATCTTTCCACATGCGGCATCACACGCATTCCCATTAGCAGAAAAATAAACAGGTATAGCAATTAGGAAAAGCAGTATATATATTCGTCCTAAAGTCCTAGACCTTTAAAGCTATGAATCCTATGTTCCTGACAGAAAATGGTTCCCCGGCGGAGGCGTCATTCTGTGGTTTTCACACAAGAGAAAGATTTGTCCAAGGTTTTCACCTTAAACGTTTAAGAAAGAATTTTATCAGCCCCACGGTAGGCGCCACTTTTATGTAGCAAGCGATTTTGGACGCCGTTCTTAAGCGTTGTCGCTCTTTGGGTTTGTTTACTACAGGTCGATTCATTTTTTATCCTATTAAAGTTGATGAAGGAAGGGAAATATATGTCTCCAATTAACCCTACTTGCATACTGAGTTTAAACAGTGGTCTGTTAGGTTACAGATGCGATCAATGTGGTGGGGCCTTTCTTGTGCTATTTTGACAGAATGACAGGTTTCTGAGGGGAATAAGGACTAGGACTGATGCTTTTTGATAGATATGTGAGAGTATGGGATTTAGGGTTTTTGATTAGTATGCTCGCTAAGATCTTTTCTTTCAATCTTATGCCTACGTATTCCCGTTTACCGAAACAGGGAAATCAGAGCGTTCGTAGTTCCTCCTATTCTATGGGAGGAAATGGGTTGTTTTGGTGTCTTGTTCAAAGCCCAAGACGTGAAACTAAAGGCGTTTGTATCTTGTTCAAAGCCCAAGATGTGAAGCTAAAGGGTGTTGACTTTAGAGAGAATTTGTCATCTCTTAAGAGGGGGTTGTATGTCACAACTGTTTATAAAGGAGAATTACTTTAACCGGGATGTGTAAATCCGGCAATGCCATAATTTCCTTTATAGGATATTTTTAACCTGAAGGAGAAGACTTTAACTCAGTGTAGAGCAATGCTATCTTTCCTTAGGAATTTCTCATGCTAAAAGAGGGACAGTGGCATGGATGTTGATGATCCAGAGGCTTGCCGCTTACAGCAATTAGATGAAGGGGAAGGAGTTGTTGATGTTTATGTCCTGTGAACGAGGCACAACTTTGATGCTAAAAGGTTGATTGGATCAACCAGTGGTTTTCTTATACAAAGCCTAAGAAGAGGCTATGAGCCCAACAAGAGGGTATTTTTGTGTCTCGTACAAAGCCCGAGAGAGTGGCTAAAAGGGGTTGATCCTACAAGAGGATCTTTTATACTCAACAAGAGAGTGTTTTTGTATCTCGTAAAAAGCCCGAGATGGAGGCTAAAATTTGTTTGGCTCAATAAGAACCTTTTTGTATCTCGTATAAAGCCCGAGATGGAGGCGAAAGGGGTGATTGACTCAACGAGGGAGTCTCCTATGTGTCTCGTACAAAGCCCGAGAGAGAGGCTAAATGTTGTTTGACTCAACGAGGGAGTCTTTTGTATCTCATACGAAGCCCGAGAGAGAGGCTAAATGTTTGCTTCGCTGGGAAGAATCATTGTACAAAGCCCAAGAGGAGGCTATTGTAACTGTTTCAGTTGAGTGACAGATCCAGTATACTGATTTTAAAATAGAAAATCAGTTCTTATATGAGTAACATTGTACTCAAGGATTTGATTCGAGGACCAGGGTTATTCCCTATTCTTTGAGGAAACGGGATATCCAAAGGGTATTGAGATTGTCCGAGTCTACGGGTTTCCTTCCTATTTAACCAAGGGGTCACTTGAGAATGACTTTGAGACTCAAGGATATTAGACTGTCCATGTCTAGAGTTTCATCTTTTGTACTATGCTTTGAGAAACAGTAGTAGACTCTTTGAAAGGACTGTTCTATGAAGATGACTAGGTTCTGTTCCTATACCTCTAGGAGGTCATCGGGACAATTTGTACGAAGCCCAAGAGGAGGCTGGAACTTTTAAGAAGCCGACGGGTCCTTGTATTAAGCCCAAGAGGAGGCTATCATTACCGGAGGAAGAGATCATTATACGAAGCCTAAGAGGAGGCTGTGAATACTTCTAAGAAGCCGCGGGTCCTTGTACTAAGCCCAAGAGGAGGCGGGGTTGCTTTTAGGAAGCCTGTGGGTCCTTGTACGATGCCTAAGAGGAGGCCGGTGCTTTTAAGAAGCCGATGGGTCCCCAAACCCCGAGAAATTCAAGACAGGCTATTCACAAGGAATAGATCAAGCCAGGAAAGTTTGAGAATTTGGAAGAAACTCAAGAGATGCCATTCACGGAGAAAAGATCATCTCTGGGGAGTAGAGTTTCTTGACAAGTGCTTTTAAGAAGCCTGTGGGTCCCCAAACCCCGAGAAATTCAAGACCTGCCATTCACCGAGAATAGATCAAGCCAGGAAAGTTCGAGAATTTGGAAGAAGCTCAAGAGATGCAATTCACAGAGAAGGGATCATCTCTGGGGAATAGAGTTTCTTTGACAACTTCTACGAGTGACAGTCTATGAAAGGGTTCAGCGAGAATGCTGCCTTTCATATCTCCATATTGTTTAACCCCAAGAGGAGCGAAGACTGTGTCTGGTAATCCTATGGGGATCTAGTTTAGACTATTTCTAAGAGCGATCAACGGGCTTAATGCTAGACGTTGTTGCCGGGGAAACTCTAAATATCTATACTATTATTACACAGTTGATATGAGTTTATGAAAGAAGACTTACAGTGAAACAGCCCCACAATACAGTTATATGTATATGAAAGCGGTAAATGAAAGCGTATAAACACTTACTCGGTTGTAGAGCTTCCATGCTGTTTGGTTAGTTTTTCAACAAAGAAAGATTGAAAACAACAGTATATTTCAAAATCAAAGGAGAAAGTGCTTTGAAATAGAAAGATTTGGGGCTTACAGCTCAAGGAGAGGCCCGGGGTTTTATCAGTGAGCGCACTATTTGAATTTGTACAGAGGGACTTATACAAGTGACTGAGGCCAAAAAAGGTTTTCTGTACAAAGGGGTGGGTCTTACACTCTCTCAAGAGGCCCAAAAGGTTTTAAAGAAAAAGAGTGGGGATTATAACACGAGGGTAGGCCCAGATGATTTTTCGTTAAAGATGGCGATCGCGCCAAGGTTTTCCTTTAACCCAGAGGGACTTATACAATAAGTGAGGCAAAAAATTGTTTTGGTTAAAAGGGGGTTGGGTCTTAAACTCTATTAGAATCCCAAAAGTTTTGAATGGGTCTTATAGCTCAAGGAGAGGCCCAGATGGTTTATTTTTAAACTGGCGACGATCGTGCCGAATTTAAAAATGTACAGAGGGACTTATACAATAAGTGAGGTCCAAAAATGATTTTTGTACAAGTGGGTTGGGTCTTACACTCTAATAGAGGCCCAAAAGTTTTGAATGGGTCTTATAGCTTGAGGAGAGGCCCAAAAGTTATTTTTCAAAAGGCGACAATCGCGCCGTTTGTTTTTTACGGTATCGGGGCTTATACAATACATTGAGGCCCAAAAATGATTTGGTCAAAAAAAGGATTTAGTCTTACACTCTATTAGATGCCCATGAGTGTTTTGAAAATGATTTATGAGGGTTGAATTAATCCAAAAACCCTAATTTGTTTTCAAAATGTGTTTTAATTGAATAAAAATTCAATTAAAATGATCAAAATTGTTTAACACATGGAAAACAAATTGTGATCTTGGATTAATGCTTCAAAAATTAAGTATTAACCTACAAAATAATTAGAAGGCATTAAAAGTTGCAAAATCAAGATGGAAAAAATATTTTAAAGGTTAAAAACAATTAAAACATTAATTCTTTGCAAAAATATCAATTATATAAAATAAATAATATTTTTGGAATTTTTCGGGAAAATAAAATATTATAACATTTTTGTGAATTATTAAAAAAAGAATCAACTCAAAATCATTAAAACTCAGAGAGAAATTAATTTTTGAATCAATTAAACAAAATCAAAAAATTCAAATATTTGAATTTTCAAAAAATGGCGCCAAGAACACACCAAGAACACGCGCGTGTTATGGGTTTGCCCAGATTTGCATTTTCTCTCCAATCTCACTGAATACTTGATTATATCATGCAATCCACATACCAATCAACTCGTTTCAACCTCACGATCATGTCTATGACAATTAATTTCATTTAAATTAAGCATAAAACAAGAAATCACGAAAAATCCTCAAGAACCCTAATTTCTGCATGAAGGCTAGGATTTTTGATACACAATTCAAATAATGCATTTAATTGAGGGGAAACATTCTATGCATGATTATGAACATATGGCCAAATTATTGTGCAGCAAAAATTGCATGGATCATAGAGTTAGAAGAGCTCATGCTTACCACTTGCAGCTGGTGATCGTGATTTGTGTTGGAGGTGTTACAGCTAGGTTCCAATGATCTGGATAGCTTCCCTAGGTGCCATGGAGTGTGTATGAATGCTTGGAATGGATTGAAATGATCTGGAACTTGAGATGGTACCCCAACTGTAAATATGTCAAGAACTTGAGCAATTGGCTGGTGATTTTGTGAAATCTGTGTTCCAGATGTTATGTGAGTGCTTGGATCACTTCTATATGATGTATGTGAGGTGTGTGTGTGATTGATTTGATTGGAAAAGCTCTCAAACTCAAAACCCGATAGTGGCTTGCCTTAGAAGGCAAAATTGGAGTGAAAGAAGAGATTTTGAGGAAAACATCTGTTTGATGGCTTTGGTGTACTCAAACTGATCACAATTGAGCTCTATTTATAGTAGAGTAAGTTTGTTTTGCAAGGAATAGTGAATGGCAACTACTGAGTAGGTTTGGCCAATGTTGGCAAATGAAAATCCAAGTCTCCTCTAGCCATTGACTAGAGGTTAGGGCACAGGCTGTTGGTCCCCTTGGTCTTGGATAAGTCTTGACTGAATTTAGTTGCTAAGAGCTCAGTTCATGCCACCTTGATGCTTCCATTGAATGCTCTAATCCAAAATTGGAGTCTGGTCCCTATTTTGGCAATTCTAGGTTCAACATGCTATTTCTTGTTCCAAAGACTTTGGAGGCTTGGCTCAGTGATTGTCCCCTTTAGATTCAATCCTCGGATGTTTCCAAAGTGATGACAAGGCTTGGAATTGGCTGATTTTGGCAAATCGACGAAAAGTGCAAAAATCTGCCTTGCCTTGGCAGATTTCAGCGAGGCAACTTGCCAATGTCATATCTCATGGCTCAAATTGAATTCGGTAATGTTCTTGGCCATTTTGGAAAGCCCTTACATAATACAACAACTATTTGAACATGTTTGGTTTTGATCTCTTTTGAATCCAACTGAAAAATGTCCCTACATTTGGAAAAAAGTAAGGCAAAATCCGACTTAGTGAAATTTTCACTAAGTGTTGGAACAAAGTGACTTTTCTTGATTTTGATCACTCCATAACTCAAAATCCATGAGGAATTTGGACATAAGTTAGTATGAAGCTTTTGTAGAGGGCAATGTGATCTACAAATCAAGCTTTGAATGGGGAACAATGGCCTTGTGGTTTAGGAGTTATGGTTCTCCAAAGTTGGCACATTAGTGTCACTTTTTCCATAACTTAGAAATTTTTCTAAGTTTTTATGGTTACCCCTTTTACAAGTTATCCCATTTTTTTTCTTGATGAATGATGATTCAAATCATACATTAACATCATTTTAGGGTTAAAAATCCATTTTGGTGAAAAATCTCAAAAAGTCAAAGTTGACTTTTGTGCACAGTTGACTTTTTATCAGATGAATTACAAACTGTGCAATTCTTCAGGAAATCATGTCCTTGACCTAAATCAAACTTGATGGACATGTTCCATGGGTGTCATAGGGTACATTGAATCATGTCTTAGGGTTTGGGAGCATGTCCTGGTCAAAAGTTAAAGTTACAGTTGACTTTCCTCGTGAAACCCTAATTGTGGTGCAGATGAAATTGAGACTTGTTGCTCAATCTTCTTGGATTAATCCATTGTTCCAAATGGATAAATATAGTATATTAAAGACCTTCAAATCATGTATTGAGGTCTTGGTTCATGATTTGTCCCAAAATTCAACTTAAGGGTGAATTAGGTCAAGAAACCCTAATTCCTGATTTTTAGTGAATGCATCCCCAGAGGCAAAATTGACTTGATGATTGGGTCCATGAGGCTCCATGGAGTATATTAGGTTATGTTTTGGATCTTTGGCTTGTCCCCAGATGAAATTTTCCATCTGGAGGCCCTGGTCGACCAAAACCCTAATTTGGTGACACTGGCGATCTTGAGGCTTGATCCACCTAGAAGGGAGCATCCTTGTGCTTAATCCTTGAAGTGGGAGTCCCTCTTGATCCTTTGTGGATGTTGGAGAGGTTAGACAAGTTGAAGATCATGTCATTTCTTGATTGATCCTTTGTCTAAGAACTCTGAGAGGGCTTGAAACCCTAATTCTGATTGTAGTAAATGCTCAACAACCCTTGAGGCATTTGATGAGGCATGATGGTTCACCCATATTGTGATGATAATTTGAACAATGATGGGAAATCTTAGTGATCAAAATTGGGGTATGACATTGTACAAAGCCCAAGATTGAGGCTAAAAGTTATTGACTCGGCTGGAAAATATTTTATCTGTTTTGTACAAAGCCTAAGATTGAGGCTAAAAAGAATTGACTCCATTGGGGAGAGGTTTTATCTGTCTTGTACAAAGCCCAAGATTGAGGTTAAAAGTGATGAGGGATGATCATTATACAAAGCCTAAGTAGAGGCTGGTTGGGAAATTTCTTATATGAAGCCTAAGAGGAGCCTAACTTCTGCTGAGGATTATTGAGATCCAGAGACAGGTCCAAATTGGGGAATTAACTCTTGTTGAGGGTTGCAGAAGAGTTGAAATATCAGAATCCTTGAGGATCTGATGAGGTTTATTGATAGTAATTTGACCCTAGCTGGGGAAATTTAAAGTGAGAGTTTAAAGATTGAGTTTTAAAACCTGTGGAGGTTTTAACTCTATTGAAAATTGATGAATTGATCAGGATTTTTCCTGTGCTTTAAGGAAACTTGAGGGTTTCTTTGAGATCGAAAAGGAGGTGAGCCTGTCCAAGTCTACTGGCATGAGAAGGTTGATCTTTGTGTGATTCCCAAGAGGAGGCTGGTGTTTTAAGGGATGAGAAATCAACCCTAAGTTGGTCTGATGTTTTGACTCTTTAGAGTACTGCTCTAACAAATAATGACTAGGTTCTGTCCTATACCTGTAGGAGGTCTTTTGGGTCCTTGTACTAAGCCCAAGAGGAGGCTGAGAACTTCTAAGAAGCCTGAGGGTCCTTGTAGAAAGCCCAAGAGGAGGCTGGGGATGCTTTTAGGAAGCCTGTGGGTCCAAATCTAAGAAAAGTTCAAGAAAGGTTTCACCGGGAATAATCCTTTCTTTAGTGAATAGTTCTAGAGTTTGAAGAAATTCAAGAGAGGTTTCACCGGGAATAAATCCTCTATGGGGAAATGAATTTCTTGTACAGATTTCTAAATAGTGACAGTCTTTAGAAAAGTTTCACCTGGAATAATGCCTTTCTCTATTCCATATTGTATAAGCCTAAGAGGAGGCAAGACTGTATCTGGAATTTCCTACGGAGAACTAGTTTTGACTGTGTTGAAAGAGTGACCACTGGCTTGATCTAATCCTAGACCTAATTTCCGAGGGAAACTCTAAGCAAGTATATAAACATATATATATATATAGGGAACATATCATATGAGAATGCAATATTTATGTGAGAACATGAAAATGAATTTGAACCACTAGATTTTAAAATAAATGGTAGAGATTATGTGTCAGTTTTTTTTCTCTCTCCTCCATCATTTATTTTAACAATGGAGGAGAGAGAAAAACAAATCCCACATATAATCTCTACCATTTATTTTAAAATCTAATGATTCAGATTCATTCTCATGTTCTTATATAAAAATAACATTCTCATAGGATATGAACCCTATATATATATATATATATATATATATATATATACAAATGAAATATATATAAGCAAGTATGAAAAAAAAGCTGGTAGAACTTACAGGTGAGCAAGCTTCCAGTGTTATAAACACAATTGTATGGTTAGTTGTTCAAGAAATTAAAGAAAGTTTTGATAACAACTATGAATTTGAATCTAAATCAAACAAAGAAAGTTGTTGTAAAAGGAAGCTTGGGGCTTATACTTAAGGAGAGGCCCAGATGAATTCATTTGAAAAGACGACGATCGCGTCGTAGTTTTGAAAATCACAGAAGGATTTGGACAATGACTAAGGCCCAAATTTATTATATTTACGAAAGAGGTTGGGTCTTACACTTTATTAGAGGCCCAAAGTTTATTTTTGTACAAGAGATGGGGCTTACAACTCAGGGAGAGGCCCAAATGAAAAATAGTTATCGTACCGTTATTTTGAAAACTGTATCTGGACTTATACAATGATTGAGGCCCAAATTATTTATGTACAAAAGGATGGGTCTTACACTCTATTAGAGGCCCAAAAAATTATTTGAAAAAAAAGAAGAAAAATGGGACTTACAACCAAAGGGAGGCCCAATTTAAAATTATTTTAAAAAACGGCGATCGCGCAGAGATTTTTAAAATCGTACTGGGACTTATACAATGACTGGGGCCCAAAAACGTTTGTGTGTGGCAAGAGATGGGTCTTACACTCTATTAGAGGCCCAAAGAGTTTCAAAAAGTGTTTGATAATTTAAAATTAAGAGACACACTAATTTTAATTTAAAATATATATATATTTTAAAGGAAATTAAATATAAAATGATACAAAATATCATATATGTTAAAAAAAACAAGTTGTCAACTTTAAAATAGTTTGAAAAATCATGTTTAATCACATGAAAGCTTGAAATTCATTTGGAATGAAAAGATCAAAGTGAGAATTTCATTTTAAAATGTTTAAAAACGAATAAAATGAAATTAATTACAAAAAATTCTAACTATATTAAATAAATAATATGAATTGGATTTTTTTTTAAAATAAAATAATTTAACATTTTTGTGACTTTTTGAAAAAAAGAACCAATAAAAAATGATAAAAAATTGAGGGAGAAATTAATTATGAAAGTTATTAAAAGATGGTGAAAAATGTGAAAGAAATAAGTGGTAAAAAATAGGATGGCCCTCCCAAGGTTTGAACCCACGCCCTTGAGGTGGAGGTTTAAAACTTTACCAACTGAGCCAAGTGCGTTGGCTGATAGAGGATGGAAAGGGTGAATAATATGGGAAACTCCCCTTGGAAAATAGCTATAAAAAATACCAAAAGCTCTGGGGCGAGGGGGATTCGAACCCCAGACCTCTCGCTCGCTACACACACACAAATACTAGTGTTTCCACTAGGGCGCAATATCAATTCAAACATATATTGGCAAGTGTATAATATATACTAAAACTAAGTTTGATTCTGAAGAATGGCGCCATGGATGATTCAAAAACCACATTGGAATTCGTATCTTCATCATCATCATCTTCGTCAAGATTTTAAATTCGTATCTCTCTCAATACTCAACCATTTTGGATGATTCAAAAACGAAACTTGCCTATTTTTGAACCAGAAATTGAATGGTATTACTCAATTTTATTTAAATTCATAGAATTGAAAGAAATTGGTTTGAAATCGTATGAACCTTAAAAAAGAGAATTTAAAATGAAATTTCATATGTACAAGATATGAAGCAATTGATTGAGGGAAATGATCTATGAACATCCAGAAATACAATGGTAACTTGAAAACGTGTTTATGATGCATAATTCATTGAGTTTGAGAGTTTAAGGCTTACCTCTGCAAGAAGGAATCAATTTCAGTGGTAGAGGTGTTACAGAAGTGAAACAATAACCTGGATAGCTTCCTTAGGCCTCAAGTATTGTGTTGCAACCTTTAGGATGTTTTGAAACTCTTTGGATAGGCTGGCTTAACTCTGACTGTAATTGATCCAAGTGAGGAATTGAGATGATGATCTTGATGTTTCAGAAGTGTGAGGAGTGTTTGATCAGCTCACATATGATGTATGGAATGTGTTAGAACAATTGGTGGTGATGGAATGGCTCTCTAATGAAAAATTCGATAGTGACTTGTAAATGAAGGCATTTTTGGAGGGAAAGAGAGATTTTGAGTAAAGCCAGTGTTCTAAGGCTTAGGTGTACTTAAACAGGTCACAATTGATGTCTATTTATAGTGCAACAAGTTTGTTTTGGCATCAATAGTGAATGGAGGCTTGGACAGTCCCTTAGCCAATGTTGATCAAAGGGAATCTTTGGTCTTCTCTAACCATTGACTTGGGTCAGTGCAGCAGGTTATGATTCCTTTGTTTTAGAGATAAAGCTTAACTCAATTCAGTGGGCAATGTCTTGATGCTTGCCACCTTGTGAATCCATTGAATGCATTGAAACAAAATTGGAGTCTTAGAGATTCCTTAGCCTTTTTAGGTGACACATAGCTACACGTAGATCCTTGGACTTGGGAGGCTTGTGGATCAGATATTTTCCCTTTGATGTTATCCCCTAAGGTGTCCAAATGGATGACAAGGCTTGTAATTTCCTAACTTAGCCAATTCGAGCAAGAATGCACAAATCTGTCTTGTACAAGACAGTTTGAAAGTGTCATTTTGGGAGGATCATATCACCTTGCTCAAATGGAGTTATGGAATGCACATGTACTTTTTAAAAAAGCCTTTATATGGTACAATTCATGTGTGGTCATAGTTTGTCTTGAAACTATCTGGACTTAGTTGAAAAATCCCCATGAACCTTGATGTTCAAGGCTGAAACTTAGACAGTTTTGTACTAAGTGTAAAGTCTTTGACTTTTCACCACTTTGAACCATCCATAACCAAAAATACATGAAGAATTAGAGTTTCATGTAGTTGAAGCTTTTGTAGAATGTAGGAAGACCTACAAATCAGGATTTGGATCACTCAAAATGGCTGCTTGGATCAAAAGTTATGGCCCTTGGAAGTTGGCACCAAAACCATCCAAATTTAGTAACTTAGAAAATTTTTCAAATTTCCAAGGTTACCTCGTTTACAAGTTATCCTGATTTCTTGATCAATTCTTATTCAAATGACATTATAAATCATATTTTATGAAAATGTGAGTCACAAGGACCATTTTTGCCAAAAAAAAATGTCATGTTTTGACTTTTGGCTTCGGAGCGGTTCGGCGCGGAGAAACCCTAATTCCCGATTTTGAGGAATGCACTTTCTGAGGGTGATTTAACTTTGCAAAGGGACTCCTAGGGTTATTTTGATCACATTGAGTCATATTTTGAAGCCTTGGCTCATTCCCCTATGAAAATTTCACTCTGGAGGTCTCAATCGACAAAAACCCTAATTTGGTGACGCTGGGTATTTCGAGGCTCGTTCTGTAACGCCACGGCTTTTGTTAGATTTATTTAATCGAGTCAATTTAATTATTTTTGGTCTTTATATTATTTTATTCTTGGTTATTATGTTTTATCGCGTTTTGGCAACGTTTCCTAGAAAATTGAGTGTAGGGGTATTTTGGCCTTTTTGGCTTGGGTAAATATTGTTTTTCTTTTATAATAGAAACATAGAAAGAAAAAGAGAGAAAATAGAAAGAAAAACAAGAGAAGAGAAAAGGAGAGTGACAAGAAGAAAAAGAGGAAAAACTTGGAGTTTAAGTAATCGATTTAACCGACACTTCGAAGCGCGATTAATCGGGTAAGGGTGTGAAACTCGGTTATGCTATGTTTGTGTATGATCATGTATGTGTTTATTGGTTTTTCCTAGCTTTTCAATTCTGGGTCGATTGAGAGGAAACAAGAGAAATCGATGTTTTCGCGGTTGAAAATCGGTATAAATGCGGTAGAATACTTGTTGTTATGATTGGAATATGTTCTGATTGTTATGTTTTGGTTTGGATGTGTTTTGGTGGGGAAAATGGTGGCTTAGGATGAGTAACAGTGCTTCTGCGAATCCCAGAATTCGCAGGTTCACAGTGCGAACAAGCAGCAAAGAGGAAAGCGAAGGCTCGCCAGAGCTTCGCAGTGCGAATGGGAAGGCGAATGTTCGTCAGAGGTTCGCAAAGCGAACTTTATGCTATTTTTTCTATGCCAGTGTTCGTTGGAGCTTCGCACGATGAATGAGGAAAGCGAATGCTCGCTAGGAGCTTCGCATGGCGAACATGACAGATTGTTTCGTTTTGTTTTCTTCATAACTTTTGATCCGTAACTCGGATTGATGCGCCATTGGGTGCGTTGGAAAGCTAATGAGATGTTCTTTCTTATAGGAATGGTTTTGGGATGGTTGGCCGATTTAATTGAGTCAGGAATTTGGAAATGTGTTGTTTTGTCGACTTTTACCGTCTTAATTGTGTGTATTTGATGTGTTAACATGTGATACGCTTTTGATATATAAGTGGATCCCTCTAAAGTAAGTGCAGTACTTTAGTGGGAAGCTCCGAAGACCGTAACGGAGATTAGAAGCTTTTTGGGTTTGGCAGGTTACTATAGAATATTCATTGAGGGGTTTTCTAAATTGGCGTTGCCATTGACTCAGTTGACCAAGAAGAATCAAGCTTTTGTCTGGGATGCTGCCTGTGAGGAAAGTTTTGAGGAGCTGAAGAAGAAGTTGACTACAGCACCAATGTTAAGTTTACCAAGTCCAAATGATTCTTTTTTAGTGTATTGCGACGCGTCTAAGATGGGATTAGGCGGTGTGTTGATGCAAGGTGGCAAGGTAGTGGCTTATGCTTCAAGACAGTTGAGGGTGCATGAGAGAAACTATCCTACTCACGATCTAGAATTAGCTGCACTGGTGTTCGTGTTAAAAATCTGGAGACATTATTTGTATGGATCAAGATTTGAAGTATTTAGTGATCACAAAAGTTTGAAATATTTGTTCGACCAGAAAGAATTGAATATGAGGAAGAGAAGGTGGTTAGAGTTCCTAAAGGATTACGATTTCAATTTGAGTTACCATCCGGGAAAAGCTAATGTGGTGGCAGATGCTCTGAGTCAGAAGACGGTCCATATGTCTGCGTTAATGGTGAAGGAAATGGAATTGATTGAACAGTTCAGAGATTTGAGTATGGTTTGTGAAACTACACCAGAAAGTATCAGATTGGGTATGCTGAAGGTGAATAATGACTTTTTGGATGTAATTAAGGAAAATCAGAAACTGGATGTGAAATTAGTGGACTTGATGCCTGCTGGAGGAGATGATCCTGATAGTGACTTTAAAGTGGATAATGTTGGTGTGTTGAGATTCCGGGGCAGGATTTGTGTATCGGATAATGAGGAATTGAAAAAGGCATTCTTGGAAGAAAGTCATCGGAGTAGCTTGAGTATTCATCCGGGAGCTACAAAGATGTACCATGATTCGAAGAAGTTGTTTTGGTGGTCTGGTATGAAGAGGGACATAGCTCAGGTTGTCTACGCTTGTTTGACATGTCAGAAATCAAAAGTAGAGCACCAGAAGCCTTCGGGACTGATGCAACCGTTAGAGATTCCTGAATGGAAATGGGACAATATTGCTATGGATTTTATGACTGGATTGCCAAATACGGCAAAGGCCTTTGATGATATTTGGGTAGTGGTTGATCGACATACGAAGTCCGTACACTTTATACCAATTAACATCATTTTTTCGTTGTCGAAGCTGGCGAAAATTTATATCAGGATAATTGTGAAGTTACATGGTGTTCCGTCGAGCATAGTGTCGGATAGAGATACGAGGTTTACTTCAGAATTTTGGAGGAGTCTGCGGGAAGCCTTGTGTTCTAAGATGAAGTTGAGCTCGACTTATCATCCACAGACCGATGGTCAGTCAGAGAGGACCATTCAGTCATTGGAGGATTTGCTGAGAGCCTGTGTATTGGAAAAAGGTGGTGCGTGGGATACTCATTTGCCATTGATTGAGTTCACGTATAATAACAGTCACCATTCTAGCATTGGAATGGCGCCTTTCGAAGCTTTGTATGGTAGGAGGTGTAGGACACCTCTATGTTGGTATGAAACAGGTGAGAATGTGGTGCTTGGACCTGAAATTGTGCAACAAGCTATTGAGACAATTCAGATGATCCGTGAGAAGATGAAAGCGTCTCAGAGTAGACAGAAGAGTTATCTTGACAACAGGAGGAAAGATTTGGAATTCAGTGAAGGTGATCACGTGTTCCTAAGAGTTAACCCAGTGATCGGTGTGGGCCGTGCTTTGAAATCCAAAAAGTTGGATCCTAAGTTTATTAGACCGTATCAAATCTTGCAGAGGGTTGGTAGAGTGGCTTATAGGGTGGCACTGCCGCCTGAACTTTCGAACTTACATGACGTGTTTCATGTGTCGCAACTTCGAAAGTATGTTTCATATCCGTCTCATGTGATTCAGAGAGACGAAGTTCAGATCAGGGAGAATTTTACCGTAGAGACGATGCCGTTGAGGATCGAAGATCGTAAGATGAAGCAACTCAGAGGGAAGGAGATACCTCTAGTGAGAGTGGCTTGGGGAGGTGTTGCAGGAGGCAATGTGACCTGGGAATTGGAAAGCAGGATGCGAGAGTCGTATCCAGATTTGTTTCCATCAGGTAATTTTCGAGGACGAAAATAATTTAAGTGGGGGAGAGTTGTAACACCCCATTTTAATTATTTCATCGTCTGGGTTGTTTTGAATTATTTTGACCTTGTTTGGGGGAGTGTTTTGAGTTCGTTTAAGGGTTGCCCTTAGTTAGGAAGGTGAGTTGGTGAGATAAAGCCTTTAGATTAATATTAATAGTGGTATAGTTAATAATAATAATAATTTAATTAATAATAGTAATATTATTATTTTATTATTATTATTGTTATTATTGCTATTATTATTAATTAATTTAATTAAAATAGGATTAAGAGAATTAGAAGAGGTTTAGGGAAAATAGAAAGGCTTTGGCACGTGAAACGAGGAATAGAGAACCAAGAGGAGAGAAAGAACAAGGTGTGCTAGGGCTTGATCTTCTTCCCCAATTGTCCAGATTTTCGGTAAAGATTCGAGGTAAGGGGGAGAAACAGGTTTAATATTGGTGATTCATTCATGATAGGGTAGTGGGGAGTCCTTAACCCCGTAGGAATTTGTATGCAAACTGTTGTGTTCTTGATCTGTTGTATATGCCTGTTATGATTCTGAAATCGTGCATGAATTGATGTGTGTTTTCATGAATTTTTGTTGTTGCTGCTATTGTATGAACATCTGTTTCAGATCTGCTGTTTTTGATCCAAATTGAGAGAACGATTTGAGATTTTAGACCTATAATACATGTATTAAATCTTGGTACAAAGGAAAAGATAAAAATTGGACCTAAAATTCATGTAGAAATGATTATAGGACTGGTTGGAAGTGAAGAAGTGTGGAATTCGTAGCAGAATGCAGACTGGTGAGGTTTCTGGCCATTTGCGTAACAGATCTGGCCATACGTGTATTGGGCTACGCCATACGCGTATGGGAGTGAAGGAAAGGAGCCTTACGTGTAAGTGGAGCTTGAGGGGAGGGTTTGGTACGGCCCTCTGCCCATACTCGTATGGTACGCGTATGATTGGCAAGGCAATACGCGTATAGGGTAGCCATACACGTATATAGATCTGAGAATTGAATTTTTGAAGGAAAATGGGTCTCTGCCCATACGCGTATGAAGTTGGGCAATACGCGTATGGCAAGGCGAGGCAGGAGGCCTTACGCGTATCAGATAGGGGCATACGCATACGGAAGGGCGAGGGAGCAAGTCATACGCGTATGACTCAGGTCAATATGCGTATGGACCTCAGTGGTGCAGAATTTCATATTTTTGCAATTTCTTTCCCGTCTTCGCATTGGAATTGTTTTCTCTTAGTCTGAGAGGTTGGGAATAGGTGCCAGGTGCTGAGAAATAAAACATGGGTGATGAAAATATTAATTTTAATAATTATAATTAATTAATTAGTTAATTGGGTGTTTGGTGTGTATGAAGCAAATTACATGACGATGGTGTTGATGATATGTATGATGTGATCAGGAGGATCGTGTGCATGTATTTACGCTTGTATACATATTTTGTTGTGCATAGTTGAGTCTTGCATATTCATGGTGATTGGTGGGATGAATCATTGCTCAGGAGGAATGTATGTGATTCATCCGTACTTCTATGTGGAGAATGGTGGGGGATAGATCATTGCCAAGTAGAGGTGTATGTGATCTTATCCGGGGTTCGATTGAATGAACCAATGAGTCGGCACCGTATGCATGGTGTCGTGTTGCATTACATTATTATTTGATGTTGCTGATGATATTGGACAGTAGGTCGTGTTGGTGTGTTGTTGACTTATATATGTGAATGCTACATTGTTATCATGTATTTATTCACCGATAATATTGAATGTGATTTCTCACCCCTTTGTTGTTGTTGTGTCTGTGCTTCTTCGGAAGTACAGATAATCCAGGTACTTAGATAGCTTATATATTGGTGTTGCAGATCGAGTCCATAGGAGTGCTCTGATACGTAACACGGGATTTTAGGGATTTCATTTATTTTGTTAATTGTTATTCTTTTTGTTACATATCTTAATTTTTGATGAACATTATGGTGAACCACGATTTTATGTGGAGTTTTGGAGTTATTGGCAGATGGTCGTAAATCGAATAATTGAATAAATTTTCCGCTGTTTGATTTTATTAAAATAAAGGAGATTTGTTTTGTTGGTTTCCAAGTGTGGCATCCTACTTTATTTTGGTGTAAAAACTCTGATTATTTTCATAGAATTTTATGTGTTTTCATAAATGGGAAAGTGGGGTGTTACACGTAATGGTGTAGGGAAATGGGGCATTATGCGTATGGTGTGGGCGAGCGAGCTGGCAATACTCGTATGGCACAGGTCAATATGCGTATGGCCAACGAGAGTCCAGAATTTTGCTGTTTCGCGATTTCTTTCTCGTTTTCGCGTCCGAAGTTGTTTCTTTCGGTTTGAGAGGTTGGGGATAGATGTCAGAACTTGAGAAATGTAGAATTGGTGATCAAAATAATTGTTTTAGTAATTTTAGTGAATTAATTAGTAATTATCTAATTAAAGGTCGTGTGAGGAGTTTTGTTAGTTGTGATGTGTACGATGGTGAGCAGGTATCTCACGTATGATCAGGAGGATCGTGTAGATGTATGATTGTTGTCATACATGTGTGTTATATGCATAGTTGTTGTCATGCATTCATGGTGTGTCGGTGGTGGTGAATCATTGCTCAGGAGGAGTGTACGTGATTCACCCGAACTCCAATGAGGAGTGTGGTGGAGATAAATCATTGCCAAGTAGGGGTGTATGTGATTTATCCAGGTTCGATTGAATGAACCAGGGTGATATTGGTACCACATGCATTGTGTCGATGTTTTGAGTCAGATTGCATTATTATGTGTTGGTGAAATCTGAATGAAATTGACAAGTATGTCGTAATGGTGTGCTTCTGTTATTTGATTGTGTGAGTACTACCTTTAGCATGTATTATTCACCGTTATTTATTGAATGTAGTTCTCACCCCTTTTGTTGTTTATGGCGTCTGTGCTTCTTCGGAAGTACAAATAATCCAGGTACTTGAATGCGCATGGAGTGCGTGTTGCTTGATCGGGTCTTAGGAGTCGCTCTGATATGTAACATAGGATTTGGGAGTTTTTCGTCATTTCTCATTCTTTATTGTTTTGTTACGTATCATTCTTTATTTGAAACTTTGGTGGACCACGATTTATGTGGAATTTTGGTGTTGTTGGCAAATTGTCGTATTTTGAATAAAACAAATATTTCCGCTGTTTATGAATGAAAATGAGTTTTGTTGTTGGTTTTAATGATGTAGCATCCTACTTTTTGGTTGTAACTCTGATTATTTTAATAATATTTCTATATTTTATAAAATGGGAAAGTGGGGTGGTACAATTGGTATCAGAGCAGGTCGGTCCGTCCGGCCAGGTTTAGTAGTAGAGTTTGTCCTTAAAATAGGAGTCGGTTGTGTGTTTTGACCGTATGTTGATTGTTGAACAATATGGCAGGAAGGAATGATGTTGCTCTTGCTGCTGCTATGCAAGCCATGGCACAAGCGGTAGAGAACACCAATCAGGCTAGGGGTGCGCAGTTCCGCGACTTAGCACAGTTCCAGAGCAATAAGCCACCTATATATGAGGGAGGTATCCTTGATCCAGAGGCTGCACAGAAATGGCTGAAGGCTGTTGAGAAGATCTTCAGGACCATGGGATGTAGTGATGCTCAAAAAGTACGGTTTGGCACTCATATGCTGGAGGGAGAGGCTGAAGCTTAGTGGGACAATAGTCATCAGAGGTTGGAAGCTGCGGGTACGGAGATTACTTGGGCGGTGTTTCAAGCTGAGTTTCTAGAAAAGTAATTTTCAGAAGATATTCGTAATGCAAAGGAGATTGAATTCCTGGAGCTGAAATAGGGTAGCATGACTATTGCTGAATATGCTGCTCGGTTTGAGGAATTGGTACAGCATTATGCTTA
Organism: Lathyrus tuberosus; assembly: GCA_022829125.1. Classification (NCBI taxonomy): domain Eukaryota; kingdom Viridiplantae; phylum Streptophyta; class Magnoliopsida; order Fabales; family Fabaceae; genus Lathyrus; species Lathyrus tuberosus. The sequence continues at coordinate 7,205,286 of JALAZF010000123.1, read as the reverse complement.
TTACAATACGGAAGAGGCTATGAATTCGAAATGCTTGAAGTTTAAGAATGGGCTGCGTCCCGAGATCAAATTGGGCATTGCTTGTCAGAAAATAAGGAATTATCCAGAGCTGGTAAGCATAAGCAGGATCTATGACAATGATAACAGAGCCAGAATTGCCCATTACAAAGCTGTGAACGATAAAAAGGGTAAGCAGAGATTTTGGGGTACTCCTTACAGTGCTCCAGCTGATAAGGGGAAACAGAAAGTTGCGCCCAGAAAGAAAGCAAAAGAAGGGGGAGTGGTTCCTGATACTCTCAAGTGTTTCAGATATGGTGGCGCGGGTCACCGTGCTAATAATTGTCCGAATAAAGTGAAGAAGTGTTTCAAGTGTGGGCGACCAGGTCATGAGATAGCGGATTGTAAAGCCACTATGCCTACCTGTTATAATTGTGGAGAAAAAGGTCATATCAGCACTCACTGTGAGAAGCCAAAGAAGTCTTAGGCCGGTGGAAAAGTGTTTGCCTTGGTGGGAGCCCAATCCACCGATGAGGAACGTTCCGTCAAAGGTACTTGTTTTATTAATGATATTCCTTTGATTGCTATCATTGACACGGGTGTAACCCACTCGTTTATTTCTGTTGATTGGGTGAAGAGATTAGGAATTGTGCCATCTACTCTAGATCAGAGGATGACGATTGAAACTCTGTCTATTGGTTCTGTAGTTACTTCCTTATTGTGTTTGAAGTGTCCGTTGACTATGTTTGGGAGGGATTTCAGAGTGGACTTGATTTGTTTGCCACTCGGTAATCTCGATGTGATTTTGGAGATGAACTGGTTGGAGTTCAACGGAGTCTATTTTGATTATTTTAGGAAGGCGTTATTGTTTCTTACTCCTAAAGAGGAAGCATTAGCAGATTCTTTGTCTAGCAGAGAGTTGAGGACGTTGTTGGAGGATGAAGCTAAGATGTTTGCAGTGTTTCCCTCGTTATCGCTGGAAAGCAAGATTTCAGTTAATGAGTTGCCAGTGGTGAATGAATTTCCTGAAGTATTTCCGGACGATATTACTGAATTACCTCCGACAAGAGAAGTTGAATTTACCATTGATCTTGTACCGGGTACCAGACCTATATCTATGGCACCGTACAGGATGTCTGCATCAGAATTAGCAGAGTTAAAATCTCAGATTGGGGAATTGCTTGATAATAAGTTTATTAGGGCGAGTGTGTCGTCGTGGGGAGCTCCAGTGTTGTTGGTGAAAAAGAAGGATGGTAGCATGCGTTTGTGCATTGATTATCGTCAGTTGAATAAAGTGACCATTAAAAATAAGTATCCACTTCCGAGGATTGATGACTTAATGGATCAGCTTGTGGGAGCTCGTGTTTTCAGCAAAATTGATTTGAGGTTGGGTTACCATCAGATTAAAGTAAAAGAAGATGATATTCAAAAGACGGCGTTCAGGACTCGCTATGGACATTATGAATATGCAGTAATTCCTTTCGGAGTGTCTAATGCGCCGGGTGTGTTTATGGAGTATATGAATCGTATCTTCCACTCTTATCTGGATCAGTTTATTGTAGTGTTCATTGATGATATACTGATTTATTCTAAGTCTGGCGAAGATCATGCAGGACACTTGAGAATTGCATTGCAGGTGTTGAAGGATAATAAGTTGTTTGCAAAATTCTCGAAATGTGAATTCTGGTTAAAGACTGTGAGTTTCTTGGGTCATGTTATTTTTGGTGATGGTATAGCGGTGGATCCATCTAAAGTAAGTGCAGTACTTCAGTGGGAAGCTTCGAAGACAGCAACAGAGATTAGAAGCTTTTTGGGTTTGGCAGGTTACTACAGAAGATTCATTGAAGGGTTTTCCAATATGGCGTTACCATTGACATAGTTAACTAGAAAGAATCAAGCTTTTGTTTGGGATGCGACTTGTGAGGAGAGTTTTTAGGAACTGAAGAAGAAATTGACTACAGCGCCAGTGTTAATTCTACCAAGTCCGAATGAACCTTTTGTGGTGTATTGTGATGTGTCTAAGATGGGATTAGGCGGAGTGTCAATGCAAGATGGCAAAGTAGTGGCATATGCTTCACGGCAATTGAGGGTACATGAGAGGAATTATCCTACTCATGATCTTGAATTAACTGCAGTGGTTTTTGTATTGAAAATTTGGAGACATTATTTGTATTGATCACAAAAGTTTGAAGTATTTAGTGATCACAAAAGTTTGACGTATATGGTTGGAGTTCTTGAAAGATTATCATTTTAATTTGAGTTATCATCCAGGAAAAGCTAATGTTGTAGCAGATGCACTAAGTCGGAAGACAATTCATATGTCAGTATTAATGGTAAAAGAAATGGAGTTGATTGGGCAGTTTAGAGACTTGAGTATGGTTTGTGAAACTACATCGGAGAGTGTTAGGCTGGATATGCCTAAGGTGAATAATGACTTCTTGGATGTGATTAAGGAATATCAGAGACTTGATGTGAAGCAAGTGGACTTGATGCCTACTGAAGGAGGTGATCCTGATAATGATTTTAAAGTGGATAATGTTGGTGTATTGAGATTCTGGGGAAAAATTTGTGTACCGGATAATGTGGAATTGAAAAAGGCAATCTTAGAGGAAAGTCACTGGAGTAGCTTGAGTATCCATCCGAGAGCTACAAAAATGTATCATGACCTGAAGAAGTTATTTTGGTGGTCCGGTATGAAGATGGACATAACTCAGTTTGTTTATGCTTGTTTGATATGTCAGAAGTCAAAGGTGGAACACCAGAAACCGTCGGGGTTAATGCAACCGTTGGAAATTCTGGAATGGAAGTGGGACAGTATTACCATGGATTTTATTACTTGTCTACCAAATACGGTGAGAGGCTTTGATGCTATTTGGGTAGTGGTGGATCGACTTACGAAATCCGCTCATTTTATACCCATTAACATTAGTTTTCCATTGTCGAAGCTAGCGGAGATTTATATCAGAATAATTATGAAGTTGCATGGTGTTCCGGCGAGCATAGTGTCGGATAGAGATCTGAGGTTTACTTCAGAATTCTGGAAGAGTCTGCAGGAAGCTTTGGGTCCTAAATTGAAGTTGAGCTCGGCGTATCATCCACATACCGATGGTCAGTCAGAGAGGACTATTCAGTCGTTGGAAGATTTGCTGAGAGCCTGTGTGTTGGAGAAAGGTGGTGTGTGGGATACTCATTTGCCATTGATAGAGTTCACGTATAATAATAGTCACCATTCTAGCATTGGAATGGCACCTTTCGAAGCTTTGTATGGTAGGAGGTGTAGGACGCCTCTGTGTTGGTATGAGACTGGTGAGAATGTGGTGCTTGGACCTGAGATTGTGCAACAGACTACTGAGATAATTCAGATGATCCGCGAGAAGATGAAAGCGTCCCAGAGTAGACAGAAAAGTTATCATGATAATCGGAGGAAAGACTTGGAATTCAGTGAAGGTGACCACGTATTCCTGAGAGTCAACCCAATGACCGGTGTTGGGCGTGCATTGAAATCAAAGAAGCTGGATCCTAAGTTTATTGGACCGTATCAGATCTTGCAAAGACTGGGCGCAATTGCATATAGGGTGGCGTTGCCACCTGAACTTTCGAACTTGCATGACGTGTTTCATGTGTCGCAACTTTGAAAGTAGGTATCTGATCCATCTCATGTTATCCAGAGGGATGACGTGCAGATTCGAGATAATCTTACTGTGGAGGTGATTCCGATAAGGATCGAGGATCGCAAGACGAAATAACTCAGAGGAAATGAGATTCCTTTGGTGAGAGTAGCTTGGGGAGGAGCTGTTGGAGGAAGTGTGACCTGGGAGTTGGAGACCAGGATGCGAGAGCCGTATCCATAATTGTTTCCATCAGGTACATTTTCGAGGACGAAAATAATTTAAGTGGGGGAGAATTGTAACACCCCAATTTAAATTATTTGATCGTCGTGTTATTTTCCGTTGTTTGGCCTTGTTAAGGGTGTGTGGGGTTGAGCGCTTAGGCGTGGAGTCCTTAGTAAGACGGGTAGATTAGAGGTGTCGGGAATAGTTTTAGGGTATGAGTAGTAATAGTAGCATTATTATTACTATAATTATTAATATTATTACTGGTATTATTATAATTATTATGTGAGTAGCATTACTAGCAATATTATTGTTTTTATTAAATTAAAAATCTGATTTAATTAATTGGATAATGGGCTAGTGGAGAAAAATAAGGACAGTTTGGTCATTAAGTAGAGATTAGTGAGGGTTAGTGAGAGGGTTAATCATAATCATAATTTTCACATAGAGAAGGGCTAAGGAGAGGAAGAACAAGGAAGAACTAGGGCTTTGAAGAATCAATTTTCGCAGGAATTTCTGAGTAATTTCGAGGTAAGGGGGAGAATATATTTTAATATTGGTGGTATGATCATGAGAGGGTAGTGGGGAGTCCTTAACCCCGTAGGAATTCGTATGAATCTATGCTGTTTTATGAATCTGTTGTGCATAAATGAATCTGTGATGAAAAACTGTGTGAATCGAATTGTTGTGATTCTGAATTGTGTGATATTTTGATGTTGTTGCTGCTGTATGAATGTATATGTTGCAGAATTGGTTTTTGTACAGGTTGAGAGAATGAAATTAGATCTAAGACCTGAAATTTTGATTAGTAATGATAGGCGAAAGAGGTAAGATGAAAGATAGAGCTTAAAATTGATGTAGAAACAAGTTTAGGACTGAATTGGAGTGGAAAAGTGAGGATCCCGTAGCAGAACTTGGACTGGTGTGGAGAAATCTAGTTTGCGTAACAGATCTGGCCAAGGGCCTAAAGGAGGCTTGGCACGACCCTCTTCCAATACGCGTAACAGTACGCGTATGGAAGCTTGGGCATTACGCGTACTGGGGGAGGCCTTACGCGTAATGGCGTAAGGAAATGGGGCATTACGCGTATGGTTTGGGCGAGCGAGCTGGCAATACTCGTATGGCATAGGTCAATACGCGTATGGCCAGCGAGAGTGCAAAAGTTTGCCGTTTCACGATTTCTTTCCCGTTTTCGTGTCCGAAGTGATTTCTTTTGGTTTGAGAGGTTGGGGATAGATGTCAGAACTTGAGAAATGTAGAATTGGTGATCAAAATAATTGTTTTAGTAATTTTAGTGAATTAATTAGTAATTAGCTAATTAAATGTCGTGTGAGGAGTTTTGTTTGTTGTGATGTGTATGATGGTGAGCAGGTATCTCACATATGATCAGGAGGATCGTGTAGATGTATGATTGTTGTCATACATGTATGTTATATGCATAGTTGTTGTCATAAATTCATGGTGTGTCGGTGGTGATGAATCATTGCTCAGGAGGAGTGTATGTGATTCACCCGAACTCCAATAAGGAGTGTGGTGGAGATAAATCATTGCCAAGTAGGGGTGTATGTGATTTATCCGGGTTCGATTGAATGAACCAGGGTGATATTGGTACCACATTCATTGTGTCGATGTTTTGAGTCATATTGCATTATTATGTGTTGGTGAAATCTGAATGAAATTGACAAGTTTGTCGTAATGGCGTGCTTCTGTTATTTGATTGTGTGAGTACTACCTTTAGCATGTATTATTCACCGTTATTTATTGAATGTAGTTCTCACCCCTTTTGTTGTGAGTGGCGTTTGTGCTTCTTCGAAAGTACAGATAATCCAGGTACTTGAGTACGCATGTCACCAAGGTACATAGGGAATCCCTGCTGAAGATCCTGAATGAAGCACATGTCACCAAGGATATATCAGTGGATCAGTTCGATGAAGTAGTCGCTAATATTGCCGCCAGCACTTGTCTGGGTTTCAGTAGTGAGGAACTACCTCCTGAGGGGCAAACGCATAACAAGGCCCTACATATATTAGTCAAGTGTCAAGGCACTATTATTTCAAGGGTGCTAGTGGATATGGGGTCTGCTCTAAATGTCATGCCTAAGGACACCCTCATGAAATTAACATCTGTAAGGACCTTTATGAAGGCTAGTTCCTTGGTTGTTAGGGCTTTCGACAGTTCGAAAAGAATGGTAATTGGGGAAGTGGACATACCTACAATGGTGGGGCCACATACCTTCAAGATCACTTTCTAAGTCATGGACATCAACCCTTCCTACAGTTGTCTTTTAGGATGACCATGGATTCATGCTGCAGGCGCAGTCACTTCCACACTTCATCAGAAATTGAAGTTCATATCTGGGGACAAATTAATAATTGTCGATGGGGAGGAAGACATGTTCATCAGCCATCTCTCGACATTCAGATACATAGAAGTGGGTGGGGTGACATTTGAAATACCTTTCCAAGCTTTGGAAGTTGCAAGGGTCAGTCATACGCAACAAAAGGAAAGGCCAAGAAAGATCACAGACTTAATCCAGAATGGGGATACCAGGGGTAGGGGCAAGGTGATAGAGATACCCGAAAAGAAGGATCAATACGGGGTGGTCAGAATGTGTGTAGACTACCGAGACCTCAACCGAGCAAGTCCCAAAGACGACTTTCCACTTCCCCACATTGACGTGCTGGTGGATAACACTACTCAATTTTCAGTCTTCTCATTTATGGATGGGTTTTCCAGATATAATCGGGTCAAGATGACTCCCTCCGACATGGAGAAAACTACTTTTATCACTCCTTGGGGAACCTTCTGTTACAAGGTAATGACATTTGGGTTAAAGAACGTTGGGGCAACGTATCAAAGGGCAATGGTAACCCTCTTTCATGACATGATGCACAAGGAAATAGAGGTTTATGTAGATGATATGATCGCTAAATCACAAACTGAAGAGGATCACATAGTCAACTTACAAAAGTTGTTCGAACGGCTGAGAAAGTTCAAGCTACGACTAAGTGCACTTTTGGAGTCAGATCTGGGAAGCTGTTAGGGTTCATAGTCAGTCAAAGAGGTATAGAAGTCAATCCCGACAAAGTAAAGGCCATTCAAGAAATGCCAGCTCCGAGGACTGAAAAAGAAGTGCGTGGATTCCTGGGGAGATTATATTACATTGCAAGGTTCATCTCACACCTTACTGCTACTTGTGAGCTAATCTTCAAGTTGTTGAGGAAAGGTCAAACCATCGAGTGGAATGAAAACTGTCAAAAGGCCTTCGATCGAATTAAGGAATATTTTCAAGAACCACCCATATTGGTGCCACCGGTACCTAGAAGACCGCTCATAATGTACCTAATGGTGCTTTACAATTCGATGGGTTGCGTACTCGAGCAACAAGACGAAATAGGGAGAAAAGCACACGCAATCTATTACTTAAGTAAGAAATTCACCGATTGCGAATCCAGATAGTCGCTCTTGGAGAAGACTTGTTGCGCTCTGGTATGGGCCGCCCGCCGATTAAGACAATACATGGTGTTCCATACTACTTTGTTGATATCTAGAATGGACCACAAAAAGTACATATTCGAGAAGCCTGTAGTGACTGGGAGAGTGGCTCGATGGCAGATGTTACTAACTGAGTATGACATCCAGTACATCACCCAAAAGGCCATAAAAGGGAGCATATTAGCCGATCACCTCGTTCATCAGCCAGTAGACGACTACCAACCTATGCAATTTGATTTTCCGGATGAAGATGTGATGCGTGTAAGAGATGATGATATCCCAGACTCATACGAAGGACCTGAGCCCGGATCTCGATGGAAGCTTATATTCGATGGTGCCTCAAATGCAGAAGGACATGGGGTGGGGGCTGTTATAACTTCCCCAACGGGATTCCACATACCTTTCACTGCGAGAATATGCTTCACGTGTACTAATAATATGGCGGAATATGAGGCGTGTATCTTGGGAATCAGCGAAGCCATTAACCTCAAAATCAAGATCTTAGAAGTATATGGAGATTCGGCTCTTGTCATCAATCAAGTCAAGGGAGATTGCAGAACACTTAATTCTAAACTAACTTGATATCAAGACTGTGTTTAGAAGATGATCACCTATTTCGAAGAGATCACTTTCCATCATATTCCTCGAGAGGAGAATCAACTGGCAGATGCTTTGGCAACTTTGGCATCCATGTTAAAAGTCAAATGGTACAATGAAGCGCCTGCTATAAGAATCAATCGCCTGGATGAACTAGCTTACTGTGCAGCAGTGGAGGTTAAAGTGGATGATAAACTGTGGTTTCACGATATTAAACAATTCCTCCAAAAATAAGAATATTCTGCAAATGCCTCAAGTGGGGATAAGAAAACCCTTAGAAGACTGGCCGCCCAGTTTTTTCTCGACGCGGATGTACTTTATAAAAGGAATCATGACATATTGTTGCTCAGGTGTTTAGATGAATTTGAACAGGACATGGTTATCAAAGAAATCCACGAGGGATCCTTTGGAACCCATGCAAATGGGCATGCAATGGCTAAAAAGATTCTCCGAGCAGGGTATTATTGGCTGACTATGGAATCAGATTGCTTCAAATATGTCAAGAAGTGCCACAAGTGTCAAATCTATGCGGATAAAATTCACGTACCACTAATCCCTTTGAACGTCTTAACTGCTCTGTGGCCTTTCTCTATGTGGGGAAAAGACATAATTGGGATGATCGAGCCGAAAGCATCGAACGGACACTAATTCATTCTAGTTGCTATTGAATACTTCACTATATGGGTAAAGGCTGCTTCCTACACTAATGTGACAAGGCAAGTAATTGCACGATTCATCAAGAAAGAGATAATTTGTCGTTATGGGGTTCCCAACAAGATTATCATGGATAATGGGCTTAATCTAAACAACAAGGTGATGGATGAATTGTGCGAGAGCTTCAAAATCGATCACCATAACTCATCGCCCTATCGACCGAAGATGAATGGCGCGGTAGAGGCAGCCAACAAGAACAGTAAGAAGATTATCCAGAAAATGGTGAAGACCTACAAGGATTGGCACAAAATGCTCCCTTTCGCACTACATGGTTACAAAACCTCAGTTTGTACTTCGACAGGAGCTACTCCTTTTTCCCTGGTATATGGCACAGAAGCGGTACTCCCGGTTGAAGTAGAAATTCCTTCACTAAGGGTCATAATGGAGGCTAAGCTAGATGAAATATAATGGATACAAAACTGATTTGATCAGGTGAACCTCATAGAGGAAAAGCGCATGGCTGCTATATGTTATGGGCAATTATATCAGCGGAGACTCAAAAGGGCATTCGACAAGAAAGTTCGTCCGCGCCTATTTTAAGAAGAGACTTGGTGTTAAGGAAAGTATTACCCATCTATAAAGACCCTCGTGGTAAATGGGCCTCGAACTATGAAGGACCATATGTCGTAAAGAGCGCTTTCTCTGGTGGAGCTTTGATGTTGACTACTATGGATGGAGCGGATTTACCACGACTGGTGAATTCTGATTTAGTCAAAAAATACTATGCCTAGAAAAAGAGGATAAAAGCCAGCTAAGTTGAAAACCCTAAGGGGAGATTTAGGCAAAAATTAGGGCGTCCCGGTGGATTGAAAACCTGAAAAAGCAATCCAGGCAAAAATTATGGACTTAGATAAATAAATAAATAAAACCAAATAAGTCAAAAACCCTAAAGGGCGGCTTGGTCAAAAAAGGGTATATCATCCTGGTGGACTAAGACTCGAAAAGAGCAGTCCAGGAAAAAATTAAAGATGTCCCAAAGGCATATGACTGATAGCACTCATGGTCACACAACAGGAATTCAGAAAGGAATGATCAATCCAGCCGTCATCTTTAGAAGAGAAGTGTCAGGGCGTCGGAGACTTAGGGATATTAGTTTGTGTTTGAATTCAATAGGGTCATAATTAAATTTGTTTTTTCTTATTGCCATTTTTCACCTTTGAAGATTTGTAGTAATTTCTCCTTATGAGGATTACTTTCCTTATGTACCATTGCCCGTTTATGGGCCCATTTTCAATAAATAATATTTTCTCTGCTTTCCAATTATGCCGCTTGATTACAAAATGACGATTAATTACAGAATTATGCATTGAAACATTGAGTATAATTAAAAGCTTTTAAAAGGAAAATGTATTTTACTTCAATTTCGAAACGTTAAAGGGATCATATTCTTCTAATTTAAGCATGGAGTCTATACAATAACAACCACGGTTCAATCAGTATGGGAGTTTCTTTGAAGGAGTAATACGCATCTTCAGATATCAAGAGCATCATGATTTGCTACACTCATCAAGGGGTCAAGGGTTTAAGGGTCAGGGAGTCGGAATATTATAGAGGATATCGGTTTCCACAAACACATGCATTGCATAAAAGAGACGTTAGCCCAAATAATGCATCATGCATAAGAACATACATGCTCTTAAACATGCATACATGGCATAAGATTATAATTACGCTAGGGAATAAAGGGGTTCAATCGGATATTTCGCCAAGGGTTTATTACCAGGGATCTTAGGATATCAACGTAGAACCTATCAGACTCTGCAGTCAAAATTTGGGTCCTTCTTGTATTTAATCGTCTCCTCTTCAAAAAAAAGAAGGCTAATCGACATCATCCTTCTGATTCGAAGACGATAAAATAGAGGCAGCTGTCGTACCCTAAATTTTGACCAGTCATTTACAGTCAATTGTATAACAATTACTATTTTGGGATTCTATGCTATTAGGGGGTGTCGTTCAGATGTTGGGGTCTTTAACACATATCAGCCTGGGTTTCTGAGAATGTTAGTACTTCTAGGCCCAATTTTTGAATTAACTAAAGCATAGAGGGTGTACTTTCAGGATAAATATATTTCAATTATTATTAAGGTTTGTTTATTTAAGTATTAAATTATAGAAGTGCTTTTTTTTAGAAGATTATTATGATTTTTTAATTATATTATTAATATCAGGGTATTAGAGATTAATTGTATTAGTATAAAATATTATTAGTTATTTAGTCTATTAGTTTTAATTTAATTTAGTTATTAAATTTAAAAGAGGGTTAGAGGTCTTTTGAATTAACCAAGTATCTCGTTTTTTTAAGGAGTTATTAACAATAAATTTAATTTGTGAAATTTAGGATTTGTTTATTTAAAATTAGTAGTAATCAGGGGTCAGTCCTTATTAAGATATTAAATTGAGACTCAATAAATTAGGATTTAATTATTGTATTATTATAGTTTGTTTTATTAATATTAGTTTTTTTCTCGGTCAAAATAGTTGACCACGGTGGGGTCATCTTCTTCCCCAAACTAAAAACCCTAAAATGGTGCAAGGAATTGGAATTGAAACTGGATATTTGCAAAACTCAGATCGTTCTATTAATTATTCAATTAGAATTACAGATATAGACCAAAATGTACAAAATCAAAACCCTAATTCTAAAATACAAGCAAATCTCAAAAATCAAATCACAATCAGATCAAATCTCAGAAATTACTTGAATCTGATCTAAAAATTCCTAATACAAATCTAATCTAATTAATTTCTAACCTAAATTCTAATCCTATATAAACTACAAAGAAAATCAGAGGATGGTAAGAAACCCTGAGAATTCTACATTGTCGCTGCGCAATCCTCCAAACCCTCACTAAAAGCTCAACAGTATAGAGGATTAGAGTTCATCATCAGAACCGTAATCCCCTGAGCAAAGCCTCATTTGAACACCTGCAAAAGAGAAAGAAAGGGATTAGAAGGAGATCGAGGGACAAAATAAAAAATATAGAAAGAAGGGAAGGAAAGCAGCTTAATAGGTCACGGCCGGGGAGGTAACTACTTAGCTTTTGATATTCGTGAATGATTATCTGTTGGTGCTGATTGAATATATGTTATGATTTGTTGTTTGGATTGTTTCTGGGTTTGAATCAAGGTTTAGGGTTCCGGGGTTATCGTTAGGGTTTATTGTTGTTCATTAGGGTTCATAGGGTTTTCATGCGTTTATGGGTTCTGAAGGGTTAGGGTTCTTCACGAACCCTGAACAACATAGGGGAATTCTGGGTGTTTTAGGTTGCTGGGTTTTTGTTTGGAGTTAGGGTTAGGGTTCATCTGGGGGATGATTCGGGTTCTTTGCAGAACCCTTAGGGTTCTTAGGGTTTATGTGTGTTGATGGGTTTTTGGTTGAACATTAGGGTTAGAGTTCTTCCCAAGAACCCTAGTGTTCTTAGGGTTCATCTTGAACCCAGAAGAACACGAGGATTTGGGCTGGGAAAGGGGGTAGGATGCATGAGGGATGAAGGTTCCGGTTGAAGCTCAATCGGAAACCTGGGTTTCAAGGCGGCGCACGGTGGCCAGAGGCTCACCGGCGAGGGAAGAAATGAGAGAGAGTTGAGAGTAGAGAGAGGGAGAAACAAAGAGAGAGAAAGAGAAGTCAAGTGGCCAGGGTTATATACCCTCTTTTTGTCGCCACCGATAGACGCCAAGTGGCGTCTCCCTCCCCCTTGGATAAGCTTAGTGCGACAGTCAGCTCGTATTCACATACGCACATCCCCACTGTGGGCCTGCGTTGACAGTACATCGTGGCCCTCTGTTTTGCATGCTTGGACTGGTCAATAGAATCTATGGATAAGATTAGGAGCGTCTAGGGCCTTAGGATTCTGATCATACGGTGCAGAGAGAGTCAAAGATCAGACTCTCCCCAGCATGTACACACCCTCCATAAACGGGCTCCTTGCATTTGGGCTTAGCACCCTTTACTATTCACAACCCTCAGTGCCAAGCCCATATGGCATATATATATTATACACCCCTGGCTCTTTATTTCTTTTTTTTTCTTTTTTCAGTTAATTAAATTAATAATTAATTTTTGGTTTTAATTGGGTATTCAAGGATCAATTTAAATTGGGTTTAGTTTAATAATTTTTATTATAAAATTTGGATTTTTTTTATTTGATTAATTAAATTAAAGATGTTACTTAGGTTATTACGTAATAATCTTGGGGCTTAAGAATAATTAGCATGATGTTTTTTATAATTGGGAATTTTCTTATTTTTTTTATTAAGTGATAATTGGGGGTTAATTTAGGGTGGGTTAATAAATAATTAGCTAAATATTTAATCAGTTAGATAATTAACTAATATAAAATAATTAAATTATTATAACTAAGGAATAAAGTAGGGTTTGGGATTTAATTTAACATTAGGGATGAAATGGGATAGAATAGGGATGATTCAAGGGATAGAAACTAGATACAACTTGGGATAGTACTTTTCGTCCGAGAGTATAAATAATGGATAGGATTTTGGGATAGAACTCTTCATCCTAGAGTATAAATAATGGATAAGGATTTTTTGGGATAGAACTCTTCCTTCGAGAGTATAAATAATGGATGAGGAATTGGGATAGAACTCTTATTCCAAGAGTATGAATAATATATAGGAATTTGGGGATAGAACTCTTGATATTCGAGAGTATAAATAAATGGATTAGGATTTTTGGGATAGAACTCTTGATATCCGAGAGTATAAATAAAGGGATTAGGAATTGTGATAAAACTCTTGATATCCGAGAGTATAAATAAATGGATTAGGATTTTGGGATAGAACTCTTGATATCCGAGAGTATAAATAAATGGATTAGGATTTTGGGATAGAACTCTTGATATCCGAGAATATAAATAAATGGATTAGGATTTGGGATAAAATTCTTGACATCCGAGAGTATAAACAAACGGATTAGGGATGCAAATCTTGATATCCGAGAGTATAAACAAACGGATTAGGGATAAAACTCTAGATATCCGAGAGTATAAACAAATGGATTAGGATTTTTGGGACAGAACTCTTGATATCCGAGAGTATAAATAAAGGGATAAGGATATGGGATAGAACTCTTCATCTGGGAGTATAAATAAGGGATAAGGGATATGGGATAGAACTCTTCATCTGAGAGTATAAATAAGGGATAAGGGATATGGGATAGGACTCTTGTAATTCAAGAGTATAAATAAAGGATTAGGATTAGGATTAGGAATAGGATTAGGATTAGAAATGGGAATAGGAATAGGGATAGGGGATAGGGGAGGTGAACTACGGATACTCTGATCCTTCAAACTTGAAGGTACGTTGGCATAGGCTCGTAAACCCTAGCGAGTATAATAATAAAAAACTTAGGGTTCCCCCTTTAAGATTAGATTCATCTTCTTTGTATAATAATAAAGATTTTGTAAATAAATATAAACAGTTAAGCATTCAAACAACAAACAAGCATACCCTAAAACTTAAGGAGGATCCCATTGAGTACAATGGAGGTGAGGGGTGCCTAACACCTTCCCTCCTCCTAACCGACTCCCGAACCTTAGTGTCTCTCCTTTAGGATTTAGGTTTTATCATTATTTCTCTGTCCTTAGGACGAATAAAGGATGATGGCGACTCGATATTTTGCCGGCCGCGACACCCGCCATGGATGATTTGCAAAACCTCTCATATCTCTCTCAATACGTGATGATTTTGCACGATTCAAACATGAAAGTTGTGTGTTTTTGAACAAGGATTCCAATGATACCAATTAATTGCATTTATTTTAAGTGTAGAGTGAGAAATCATGTGAAGAATAGATGAACCCTAATTTTTGCAAGAACACTATGAAATTCCTTACACGATAGATACAAAGCAATTGATTGAGGGGAAACACTTTACATAAGTGCAGAAACATGTTGGTAACTTGAAAACATATTTATGATGCATGATTCATAGAGTTCAAATTTGAGGAAGCTTACCTTGCAAGTGAGAATCGAGTTCTGCAATGTAGGTGTTACAGATACAAGATGATGATCTGGATAGCTTCCATGACCCCCAAGGATGGTGTTCCAATGATTAGAATGGATTGAAACCTTCTGGATCACTTGGCTCGACCCTATCTGCATCTTTGAGGAAATTTTGAGCAAAAGGATAGTGACTTGGTGATTCTGATGTTACATAAGTGTTTTGAGGTTATGGATCACTTCTATAATGCTTATGTGAAGTGTTTGGATGCTTGGTTTGAGTGGATTGGACTTGTTTGAGAATTCCAAGTTTTCACTCTTTGAGAACTTTGAATTTTGCAAGAGGAAGAATTTGTGAGAAAACAAGCATTGTGGTTGTTTTGGTGTATTTTGAAACATTAGAAATGTATTCTATTTATAGGAGAATGGATTTGTCTTGGATGAACAACTTTAGATTGGAAGATAAGAACTTGGTTCAATGGTTTTAGTTGGTGTCATTACTTCTCAAGCAAGGTACAATAGCTCTCTCAAGTGGCATAGCTAACTTTTGACCAATTCCACATTCCTCGATCATTTTTATTGTTGTTTATGTGAGCATCTTGACTGAGGAGTGTCCTTTTGTTGAATGTGCACTATTTCACATAAATGCCATTTGAATTCAAGGCATAAGAAGATAAAGTTCATCATTCCAATTTGAGATTTTTCTTGATTCTTTGACTCAATTCTGCAAGTTTGTTATGACTCATTCTGATCACATTGAATTGGTGTAGTTCCATGATCATTGCACTTGACAAAACAATCGTGGCTAGCAAGAAATGATAAAAACTGTCTTGTAAACAGTTTGGAGCAATGCATGTTGATTACTCCATATCTCTTTGCCTAAATGGAGTTTGATGATGTTCTTGTACTCTTTGGAAAACTTGCACATCATACTTCAACTTTTATGTTTGCCTTTGGTCTTGGATCAATGTGGATCATGGAGAAAAATGACCTTCAAGATGGCAAAAATACTAACAGATTCTATCCCAAAATTTCACTAAGTGTCAAAGTAATCCCATGAAACCCTAACTTCATGGCTTTATAACTCAAAATCCATGCATCTTTTGACTATGGATCAGTAGGACACTTTTGTAGTATGTAATGAGAGTTTTCATTTAAGCTTTGGATGGAAGAAAATGGTTGCTTGGATCATAAGTTATGGTCTTGCAAAGTTGGGTAAAAATCATCCTTTTTCCATAACTTAGTGAAATTTTAAGTTTCTTAAGATTGCCCCTTTTGCAAGTAACCTCACTTTTCTTGATTTTTCTTGATGGATGATGATCCAAATCATAATTTGACATTGTTTTTGACATGAATAAGCCATATTTGTCAAAAAAATCTCAAAAGTCAAACATGGTTTTGGGCACAGTTGGCTTTTTATCAGATGAATTTCAAACTTTGTGATCCTTTATGAAATCAAGTCTTTGGGATAAATAAAACCTAATGGATGGATTCCATAGGTGTTTTAGAGTGTCTTGAATCATTTCCCAAGGTTTGAGATCATGTATGGGTCAAAAGTCAAAGGTATGGATGACTTTTTCTCAGAAACCCTAGTTTGTGGTCCATATGAATTTGAATCCTTGCATTGCTCATGAATCAAGTTCTTTGTGTCCATTTAAACTTGTGAGAGAATCAATATAAGATATTTTAGGTCTTCAAAACATTTCTTGAGGTCTTGGCTCATGCCTTGCTCCAAAAGTCAACTTAGGGGTGAATTAGGTCAAGAAACCCTAATTCCTGATTTTTTATGAATGCATCCCCTGAGGCTATTTTGAACTCATGATTGGATCCATGAGGTCCCTTTGAGCTTTTTGAATCATGTTTTGGAGTATTGGATCATGCCCAGATGAAAATTTCCCTATGGAGGCCTTGGTCGACCAAAACCCTAATTTGGTGACACTGGTGATCTTGAGGCTTGATCAACTTGAGATGTTGCATTCTTATGCTTGATTCTTGATGTTGGAGACATCTTTATCCTTCATGGATGTTTAAGAGGTTGGACAAGTTAAAGATCATGTCAATTCTTGATTGATCCTTTGCCTGAGTGCTCTGAGAGGGCTCAAAACCCTAATTCTTAATTGAGGTGAATGCTCAACAATCTTTGAGAGGATTGATGAGGTACATCCATATTGTGGTGATTATTTGCACAATGGTGTGGAACCTTGTGGTCAAAATTTAGGGTATGACAATTAGAAGCTATTAAAAATTGTTAAGACTTTCTAGGCATTCAGATTTTCCCTAAGGTATTCCCTAGGATCATCTAACATATCTAGATTGTCTAAATAAGCTTGCTATTCTTCCTTTGCAAACTCTACAACTTCCTTTCTCAGGTGATTTCTACGTTTTGACCTAGAAGTTTTTCTTCTGTGTGTCTCAACAAAAGTTGCATAAGAAGTGTGTGCTTTTGAAGCCATCTGCTTACTTTTAGATCCTTCAGTTGTTGCATCATTTTTGTTTGCTTGAGTTGCTGCATTAAACATGACTATCTTTCTGAAATCTCTCTTTGGAACCCAAATTTGCTTTTGCTTATACATTTTGGTGTTCAGAAGATTAAGTGGTAATGAAAGTGAGTCTTCTAAGGGGTTTTTATAGAATCATGACATTCATTACCTTTGAGTATTCATTTTTTTATTATTGATTAAGTCAAATCAATTTTAAATACTGACTCTTGGAAATGATGTCTAGTATTCTGACCTATTAAGATTCTTTTACCAACTGCAAATAATATTTTTAACATGTTAACAATTGCTTTTGGATATCTTATTACTTCATTAATGTTTTTATCATAAAATCATTAAGGGAAAAATATAGTGATTATTTGCATGCAATGTATATAGAAATAAATTGGTCGAAACTTCTTCATTGATCAGTTTAAAGGATTAAAAAAAATATATTACAAAATGAATTGGTATGAACTTAGAATAAATCCCTATCTATGTCTTCCATTGCCTTTTAGAAGAATCAATTTCCATAATCAATATCTTGTTCATCTTCATCTATGTCCTCCTCTTCTTCCTCTGAGACAACAACACGGTAAAACGTCTCGTTGAGCCTCTTCCTCCTTGTCTTCTTCATGGACTTCTTCTTTGGCTTCATCACAGCTACCGAAGGACCTGCTTCTGTAGGTGTTGCGGTACTGCTGACGAAACATCTTCTGAAGTGTTCATGGTATAGGGCATAGGCCCAGTAGCAAATGCTTCTGAAGCTACTGGCTTCTGAAGGTTTTGGATATTCAGATTCGTAGAGCTCTCTGTGACATCTATCACAACAGAGATTTTGTTGCTCTCAACTGATGACTCCATGACGTATTGGTGGATGTTGATGAAAATGAACTAGGTTTTAGATGCTTTTATAATGGCTTTTCAGTAACCTAATCGACAGAATAAGATCCTTTACTTGATTATAGGGACTGTTACCACCAATAAATTTTTAACATGCATTGTACGATCCTTTCTTGATCCCTGTTACTTGATCGTTTTCCCTTCCTTGGAAACTAATCTTGTAATGATGGCCTATTGTTATGCATTTATGACTGTAATTCTTTTCTTTTTTCTCTTTTTATTTTTTTTATGTGACAAAAGGTGGAGAAAAGATAGTAAGTATTTAATTAGAAACCGAACCCATTCAGTTTGTACATAATGGTCATTTATAAATTCAAACACAATTCAACACAGTTTGTTAAACACAACGATTGAAAAAGCCAACACAGAGTCCTATTGTGTTGTATTATGTATACACCTATGTTTGTATATTAAGTGTATTCACCCAACAATCATTTATCCTCTAGGTAGATTGTTAGAAGTCTCTTACTAAGTGTTTGATCGAGGAAGTCTTTAGCTTGTGTGTTATAGCAAGGAAGTCTCAAGCTTGTATGCTTGAGCAAGGAAGTCTCATACTTGTGTGTGTGAGCAAGGAAGTCTTAGACTTGTGTGCTTGAGAAAGGAAGTCTTATACTTGTGTGTGTGAGCAATAAAGTCTCAAAATTGTGCGTTTGAGAAATGAAGTCTCAAGCTTGTGTGCGTGAGCAAGGAAGTCTCATACTTGTGTGTGTGAGAAAGGAAGTGTAATACTTGTGTGTTTGATCAAGGAAGTCCCATACTTGTGTGTGTGAGAGCAAAGAAGTGTCTTTTTTGTGTGCTTGAGAAAATTGTAATCTTGTGTGATTATATTGAAAATCCCTTCTAAGTAAAAGGGGACTTGATTACTCTCGATTGGTGAGAGGAACCAAGATAGCTCTGTGTGTTATTCTTCTTTCTTGCATTTTATATTCGTTGCCAATCTCTAAAATGCTCGTATTCAATAACCTTATTTTTAGAATCTTATTTAAGAGTTCTAAAAGAAATAAAAAGCCAACACAATTCAAACCCCCTCTTGTGTTTTTCTCACCTTCAGAACATGTCCCCATTTTGACTGTTGAAAGTTTTGTTCATCATTCCTTGGTAAGTTTCTCCGAAATTTTTGAGGTTGAATTGCATGACTTTGAAGCAAAAATGGCCTCTTTCGGTTATAAAGGTAATCTTGCTTTGGTCTAGAAGATCATATACAAGTCTCTCTATATTAAGAAGTAGATAATAATTCTTTGGGCATGCTTTATTCAGGTCTAAGTAATCGACGTACATGTGCCACTTATTGTTTTACTTTTTATCCAATACTACATTGGAAAGCCAAGTGGTATATCTCGTTTTTTCTATGAACCATGCATTTAGAAGCTCATTTTTTTTTTTTTTAATGGCTTTGGCTTTCTACAATGATTGCTTTTGTCTGTGTTAGGATACGTAAGTTACATATTTTATAAGGCCTAAGATGTGGCATGCGGCATGCCACCTTAGAACTAAGACCGCACATTTCTTTTGTTGACTATGCGAACAAGTCATGGTTTCTCTGTAGACATTTCGTTAAATCCTCTCGCACGGGATCTGGTAGTTTTTCCCAACATATTAATAGTCTTAAAAAGTGTCTCATCTTATGTAGATGGTTACTACTGAAGGTGAGAAAAGTATACAAGAAAGGGCGGTTGAATTGTGTTTTCGGTTTTTTTAATTTGCGTCTGATCGGAGTTCAGAATCTAAATTAGTGTTCAGATTCTGGTTATACTTAGCAGTAAAATGTTAACAGAATCAAATAAATAATAGTAGAAGACACAAATATTTATATTGGTTCCTCCCAAATGAGAGTAGTCCAGTCCCCTTGCTTCACAAGAGATTTTCACTATAATCAAATCATGATTACAATAGCTTATGCATTATGCATAAGACTTTTACAATGCTCAGACCCTAAGTCCGAGACTTCTTGCTTAAACCCCCAAGGCTCAAGACTTCCTTGCTCAAGTCCTACAGACTAAAGACTTCCTTGCTTAGACCCTCAGCCTAAGACTTTCATGTTAATCATGTCATCATATATTCATCAAAACATCACAAATCATCATCTCATAATCATCAGTAACATCACAGTAACCATCAAAAAAATCACAGCGTCAAACATCTAAACATCATGGCATCATAAAAAAATTTTTGGAAACAGCAGACGCTCGCTGCTGAGTTCGCTGTGGGAACCTGCTCGTTGGGACCTTCGCTTGTCGAGCTCCAGCGAGTCCCCTAATTCCCACACTGAACACCAGAAAATTCATCTATCATCCTTGCTTCTACATTCGCTGTGCGAACCCATTCGCTGGGCGATTCACTTTGTGAACTAAGAGTCATTTCCAATCCCAGTCCAGTATCCCAAAAACATAATCATCGCGCATTTGTTGCGCTGCTCGCTTTGCGAGCCTTGGCGAATGTTCCCGTATGAAAGAAATGTTCTCTTTGCGAACCCGCGATTACAGCAAATCACTGCTACGTATCAGTAGCACCACATCCCCAAAAGTACCTGCGATTTCATCCCCGATCAACCCAAAAACATCCCTACGACATTCCTAATGCATCACGGAAATCAAAGGCACAAAACCTACATCTATTAGGTCGATTCGGAAACTACGGGGAACCTTAAATCCCCTAAACCTTCAAAACTCTCAAGCTTCCCATAAACCCCATAAATCCCTTTCTCATACAAGATCCCACATATCATCAAAAAGTTTTGCCTCGAAGGCTTATTTTTACCCGAATCAATTCAACTCGTAATAATCCATCATCAATCCTCAGAAATACCCCTAAATCGTCAATAACTCACAAACCCTTCAAAAAACCCAAAAACCTCAAGATCCATTTTAAACATATCACGTCTACATTGAAAACAATGAAAGGCAATACTCCCCATACTTTAGATTGTCGATCCGGAGCTTTTCTCTATTGAACCTTTGGAAACCTTCACGAATCCTCGCTTTTTTCCTTTTTCCTCAGAGCTCTGCACTTTCTCCTTATTTTCACGATCTAACAAAATAAATCATATTCTTCCCAATTCCTTTTTGTTAAACCCTTGGGCTTCCAAAATGGGCTTGCCCTAATTTACCCTCACTAATCCTCCTCAAAAGTCCATCTTGCCCTTAATTCCTCTAAAATTATTTTAAATTAATAATAATACTAATATATTCATATTATATACTATTATTTAATTAAAATAACCAAAACTCCACCAAAATACTAACATCGACACAAACCACCAAAATTCACAAATATTATATTTAAATAAAATAAATAAATATTCTAGTAAATTTGGGGTGTTACAAGACTTCCTGCTCAAGCCCTTCAGGCCCAAGACTTCTTGCTCAGACCCACGACCCAAGACTTCCCTGCTCAGCTTCCACGAGCCCAAGACTTCCTTCTTAAACCCCTCAAGTTCAAGACTTCTGCTCAGACCCTCAATTTGAGACTTCCTTGCTTAAACCCCACGGATTCAAGACTTCTCCTCAATCAATCCACTTAATTAAGTCTTTCATTGCTCTAGCACATATCACGAGACTTATATGGCTCAAGCATCTTGGCGAGATACTTAGTTGCTCAATCAATCAACTTAATTAAGATTTTTAATGCTCTAGCACATAGCAGGAGACTTACATGGCTCAAGCATCTTGGCGAGAGACTTAATCTAAACTGCTAAACAACATATTTAGTAGAATAGAGAACAAGGTGTACTTGATACAAATATCAGAGGTACATGGAAGTCATTGTAACAAAGACCTAAAGCTCTTAAGATTTCTAAGATATTAAATGTTTAAGAAATCTTAAGGCTTTTACAATTATAACCTATAACACAAATTCTGCATACTCGATTGTGTTGATAATTGCTGATCTTGTTACTCCTCCATCAGGTTGATTCTTGTTAAAGATTCAGTTTGAACCTTCATCTACTTATATAGCATTTGCAAAAGACTAGTCGTTGGAGAGATAACTTGATCAAGTGTCTTTGCATTCTCCATAGTACAAGAGACATTGAAGATAGATACACCAAAAGATCTTGGTGCATTGTATAACATGTTTAACCATTGTGTCTTCAAAGAGATCATGTACTATAGAGCTGCTGAGAGTAGATATCCGTAAAGCATGCCAACTTTTATTGAGCCTTATGAACTGAGACTCTAGCTGACAAACTGATTTGACAATACAACTTGCTTTCTGCAGTAGGGATAACATTAGTTTTATCACAAACTCTGAATGATCACCAAAAGCCAATTTACATTCACCAAGTGTAGAGACAATTCACCAAGTGTAGAGACAATTATGTTGCTTCTTCTGATGCTGAGATCTTCAGCTTCAGAGTCTACGCCAGACATCACTTAGAGAGTGTTCTTCAGATTCTGCACCACTAGAAGCTAGCAATTCAGCTTCTCTCAAATGTGCCCTTGTATATCCAATTCTGAATATATATATATATATATATATATATATATATATATATATATATATATATATATATTTATATAAGTATTAGAACTTGCATACATGAAACACACATCAAATATAATCATTGTTCTTTTAATACTTTGTTATCATCAAAACCCAAGAAATGTATGTCATGAAAAAATCTTATTCTAACAACGGACTCGCCGAGGCGATCGAGTCTCAACATATTTTTATGGGTCTTAAGAGGCATAACTTCACAGTCTCCTCCGGTTGCATTTCCTCTAGCTGAGAATCCAACTCCAGTACTTCCTCATTCTCTCTTCATGCATCCTCAATATGTGTTTGTCTTTCCTTGAGGGCTAAGAAGCATGCTCAAGCGGAGAGCTTGTTAGCCTCCAAGACTATAACCAGATATTTAGAGTGTAGAGTTTGATCTATAAATGCACATTTGACGAGACGACTTCTAATTTGGCAAGAGAATTTAGTCATAAGATTCTGTTATAAACTGAGTAACAGTCTATGATCAGAAACTTTATTCTGATTTTTCTCAATCCATACCCAATTCCAAAGGCTATAGAGAGTTCCACATAACATAAGGGCCTCACGGTCGTTTCGTCGAAAGCGTGTAAATTACCGATGTAACATAGTTAGATTATCGAGTAAAGGTTTATCCTCCATATGTTGTACGTATATCATATCAAAGGAGCTTATGTGTCTAACATCTCATCATACCATCGTTACCCTAATGATCAAGGGTATTTAATGATTAAGAATCTCGTCAAGTCATTCCTCGTCATAGAAAGCCAGTGAGGGCCTCTCAATGGTCTGGGAGTCTTTGAGAGGTGTACGGTCTTGTGTGAGGATGCAACCATCGTCGTCAGGCATATTAAAGTATCTACAATGTGACATGAGAGAAGGATATCACATTGTTTTCCTCAAGGGTGGTTAAATACTCCTATTGATCGGGGTCTAGCGAGTAAGGGAGTTCTCCTAAAACTCTACTCCTCATTTGTTTAGGTTTTCCTCATTGTCGGGAATCATCCTATTGTCTTAAAAGTGAAAGGAACTAGCATATTTAGTGTTTTTCACAAGCGACACCATTTTGTCCAAACCAAATATTCTAACAATGTTTTAAGACTATTATTTTAACGATAATCGTGCTGAGAGAATTTCTTTAAGGTGATTTCTTATTACACCACCTATGTTTCTTAGGCACCACGCGAATTTCCGTTTTTGCCCCCTGATTCCGGATGTGCACATCCGGACGCACCATTTTTTTAAAAATGTTGATTTGTTCCGTATGTGCATATAAGGAAAAATTCCTGATCTGCAGATCTGGAAAAATAACACAACTGTATTTTAAAAAAAAAATCAGTTTTGTTGGTTGTTCGCAGATGTTAATATATCGTTGCATTAATGAATATTGAATAAGCGGATTATTTCATTATTACTACTATAATGAAATTCTCAATATATCGGCGAACGAGCGCGTCTCACGGTGACTAGCAGGAGGGAAGACTTCAATTGTTGATCATAATTTTGCCTGATTTTAAGGGTAAATCATATGGTAAGTTTTTTGTCTAGTCTAAATCAAAACATAAGGTTTTGTTGTATTATGTAGAATAAAGCATATGTGTAACTTTGTGTTTCTCTATAGCTGTAGTAAGCTTTATGTTTCTTCATAACTTATGTGTAACTTTTTGTAAGGTGGTGGCATCAATGGACTGACTTTGGGTCACAAGATACAGAGGAATTGTTTCTACTCAGGTTCATTGCGAGGAGATAAATCAAGATATCTTTAAAATAACAGTGGATTCCTCATGATGAGACATAGCTGATTTTCTTTTAATTTTTAGGGAGTGACGTGTGGCTTTCTATAAATCAACTGGGTTTAAGCCTAAAAGGATTATATTTTACAGGTTCGAGTTGGTTTTTTCTAAATCATCTTGTATGCAGTTCCTCCTGCTTATTATGCACACATGCTAGCTTTCCGCGCTCGATACTACATAAGTGAAGTCGAAAATTCTGATTCTGGTTCTGCAAGTGGTAATAGCAGTACCACCAACTTTGTGTCGACTCTGCTGCCATTTATCTTAGATAACGTCAAAGAAGTAGTGTTTTACTGTTGATCTTGATTTGTCCTACAATCTTCGAGAATAGATTTGGGAGTTCAGATATTCACAATGCCCTTTTTTGGATATATAACTTATGGTTACAGGTCATGTTTGCCACCATAGGTGGACGACCGTTATTTTGTTTAAATATGGGTTAGAACTACTATACAGCTTTTGGATACAGAACATGTGGTCACCATGCGTTTTAATATAAAGTTCCAGACATTTGTTGCTCTAATATAAAGTTTCAGGCATTTGTTGCTTTAACCTTCTGTTAAAATAAATATTATTATTACTTCTTAAAATAAATGTTATTATTACTTCTTAATATGCATTTTTCAAATGAATAAGTTCCAGATATTTTCCGGATGTGCACATCCGGACACGTTCACGCTCAATACGTACCTGATTTACACACCTGGAAGCCACGTAACTTGTCATTCCGGATATGCACATCCAGAACAAATCAACGTTTTTTAAAAAAATGGTGCGTCCGGATGTGCACATCCGAAAAATGGAGGCAAAAACAGAAATTCACGTGGTGCATAAGAAACATGGATGGTGTAATAAAAAATTTCATTTCTTTAATGATTAGTTCATTGCTTCCCGTATTGAACATATACCGAGATAGAAGAGACGAGGGTGATACCTGCAACAGATACTCCAACACTTAAATAAGTAATTGTTTAAGGCAGGAAAATAATCTTTTAGTTTTTGTGTGTGTACCAGATTTGATGTTCGTCCTCCCCTTTTTATAGGAATTTCAACAGGGTATTTTTATGATCTATCTTTCATTTATTTTTGTCCAGACCATTCACATAGTTAAGTGTGACATATGTTTTGTTCTATGATATAATGATCGGTACTATATTTTACAATTAGAACTGATGCTTTCTTAAAGTAGGTCTACGCCAGTTCTTCAGGTCTCAAATTGTTCTAAATTATGACATACTTATGACAAACCAAATTAGCTTTCTAGATAATGGATTTTTCGTATAAAAAAAAAAGAAAAAAGAAAAAAGAAAAGGTGACATGTTTTTTTTTCCAGAGGTAAATGTCATTAACACTATTAAGCCATAAAAGCCGAATTATATAAAATAAAAACAACAAAACAAGTAAAATTACTCACTTTTCAACCTTTACCATATGTTAAAGAGTCGCAAAATGTCAAACATGGTTCCGTCTACTGTGAAAGACCTCAGTAATGTTAGTAGCGACAAATTTTATTATCACTAAATATTATTATTCATTTAGCGACGGATTTTTTCCGTCACTAAATGTTACTATTTATTTTAGCAATGGATTTTTGTCATCACTAAATGTTATTGTTCATTTTTAGCGACAATAAAAATCTGTCACTAAATGAATAGTAATATATAGTGACGGATTTTTACTGTTGTTAAATATTATTATTCATTTTTAGTGACGGTAAAAATCCGTCGCTAAATAAATAGTAACATTTAGTGACGGTAAAATCCGTCGCTAAATAGCATTGCTCACATGGGTATTGTTTCCATTACCATAACTTTATTACAATTATTTGTCTTCAATTTTGATTGCTAAGTGTTTGTAATTATATTCTTAAGGTCTTCACGCATCCAATTCATCATTCCCAATTGCAGTTATAGAATGTAACTTTCACGTTGTTTTTCATTCTCATAAGCATGGCCCAGTTACTCTAGAAGAAGCATATGAGTTAAGTTCAACGATTCACTTATTATGCATTGGATTTTAACCCAACAACATGCATCATTGGAATCTATACCTAACTTCATTTTTCTTTCAATTTCCATCGTTCTTAATTTTGGCGCCAATCATAAAAGAAAGAGTTCAATCATAAAAAGAAAAATCCAGTTTTTGATTATAAACATTGCAAAAGCTTCTTTTATCAATTAGAAAAAATTTCAGTTTTAAAAAGGCGATTTTAAGAGTATATACAAACACACAAACGCAAACGTTTATATGTTTAAAAGTCGGCACTGGTCACGCAAAAGCAGAAAGTATTTTTAAATTAAATTTTCTACCTTAAGCAACTTTTTGAGTAATTAAAAGTAATTATTTTTCAAAAAGGATTTTGCACTGTAACACGTTGGGCACGCTGTAGCTCCGGTTTTGTGACGTGACCACTACCGCATTTAGTGCTACTTTCTGATTTTTAATATTTATCCTATGATGCTTAAAAGAAAGGGGAAGATACCTTAAACTAACCCTGCTCGCAAATGTTTTTCTTACAAATGCTAAGAGATCTGGAATCGGGTGTTGGTTATACTGAGGGAAGCTATCAACACCCTGAGTATGTATAGTAATCTATAGGAACCTTTATTTGCATATATTTCTACTGTTGAATTACTCGGTTGCTTAAGTTTGTTTACTGTTAAATTGGGAAAGTTTCTCCTTTGTGAAAGTTTGGGAAAATATTTTTTTTGTTGTTTTATGGTTTTTTATTGTTTTTGGAAGGTATTTGACCTAAGGTTTTTTATTAGTGCGCTGTTTAAGATTTCGCAATCTTATTCCTACATATTCCCATAAAAGAGATTGGGGAAATCAGAGCGTTTGTAGTTCCTCATAGTCTATGGGAGGAAGAATTTTATTTTGTATCTTGTTCAAAGCCCAAGATGATAAAGCTAAAAGAGTGTTTGAAAGATTTGACAAATTGTTATCTTTAAGTGAGATATCTCACTTATTCACTACAATCAATTGGGAGTGATGTCATAAGGGAAAGAGCTTTAAACTTATTGTGTTAAGCAATGTCACTTTTTCCTTTATTAAGTCTTTACATACTAAAAGATGGACCTTAACTTGGATATAGAATCAACAAGTGTGCCACTTACAACAATTTAGATGAAAGAAAAGTTTTTGAACCATGATAAATGAGGGACTCCAGCTTGGATCTTGAATCAACAAGTGTGCCACTTACAACAATTATCTGGAAAACAGATTTTTGATGGTTTGACTTGAATTGCAGTGATTAGAGGATATATCTTCCTATAGAGATGGCTCAAGGTCTTATCTGTGAGGAGATGGGTTTAATTAGGTATCTTGATTGAAATCAAAGATATGAAGCTGAAAGATTAAAAACTGACTCAACTGGGGAGTTTTATCTGTCTTGTACAAAGCCTAAGATTGAGGCTGGAGAAATTATTTGTATAAAAGCCTGAGGGAAGGCTAATGATTGTTGAGGAAATTTGAAGAGACTGACTTAATACTGAGGATTTGACTGACTCTTGTGGGGATTTTATTTGTATCCTGTACAAAGCCGCGGATGAATAAGGCTAAAGAAATTATTGTATCCTGTACAAAGCCCAGGATGGTAAGGCTAAAAGATTTTATTATATCCTATACAAAGCCCAAGATGGTGAGGCTAAAAGATTTTATTGTATCCTGTACAAAGCCCAAGATGGTGAGGCTAAAAGATTTTATTGTATCCTGTACAAAGCCCAGGATGGTGAGGCTAAAAGATTTTATTGTATCCTATACAAAGCCCAGGATGGTGAGGCTAAAAGATTTTAGTGATGCTTTTAAGAAGCCCGGGGGTCCTTGTATGAAGCCCAAGAGGAGGCTGTCTTGCTGGGTAGATTCTTTGTATGATGCCCAAGAGGAGGCAATGATGCTTGTATAAGGCCCAAGAGGAGGCTAGGGAACTAGTTGTTTGAACTATGTTGTGATTGAAGGGATCCTATTGTTTGACCTATGTCTAAACTGAGGATGATATAAATGTCAAGAGAAACTTAATGTGAATAAGTACATGACAAGTATATACATGAATTGAAGGGTGATGAGTCTTATACTCTTGACAGAGGCCCAAGATTTATTGAAAAGAAAAGGCGGTGGGTCTTACACTCTTGACAGAGGCCCATGAGTTATTCTATGTACAAAGGTGTTGGGTCTTATTCTAAGTAGAGGCCCATGACTTATTGAAATTGAATGCCACTAAGGTTGTGTTTGATGAGAGTTGAAGATTGAGATTTAAAAGATTGAACTGTTGAGAAATTGAAGAAAGTTTTGAGGGAGAGGGGAGGGACTTACACTCTAATAGAGGCCCAAGATTTCATTCTTGTTTAAAAATAGAAGGTGATTTTGATAAATGATTTGAAGTATTGTGGATGATTTTGAAAGAAAGTGGAGGGAATGGGACTTACACTCTGGATAGAGGCCCAAGGATTTAAAACAATTGGTTTTGAAAATGTGATAAGTGATGGGACTTACACTCGGAATAGAGGCCCAAGGATTTTGATGATTTGAAAATTGAGAGGTGTTGGGACTTACATTCT
The DNA here is from genome assembly GCA_022829125.1 of Lathyrus tuberosus. NCBI lineage: Eukaryota > Viridiplantae > Streptophyta > Magnoliopsida > Fabales > Fabaceae > Lathyrus > Lathyrus tuberosus. The sequence continues at coordinate 7,176,491 of JALAZF010000123.1, read as the reverse complement.
AAGCAGAGGCCCATGGATTTTGAAAAGAAAATATGATTTTGAAAGTATATTTGAAAGATGATGTGTTATTTTAAAGAGATGTTTTTATCACGGTGAAAGTTTGTGAAAAGAAAAACTTGAACATTGAAACAATGATATCAATTAAACATGTTAGGACAAGTTGATAACAATCAAGTATTCATGTTAGGGTTTAAACATGGGTTTGGATAAAGTGGAAACACTACAAAGTTCATACAAATGAACATGTATAAAAACATTTTCAAAGTAAAGTTCAAATGTTTTAGGAGCATATAAACATGGTGTGATCAACACAAGGGCACATAAACATATTAACATCATGTAATCATGGAAGAAAATCAACATGTTAAGGCAAGGGTTTAAGCAAAAAGTTCAATGACATGTTTGAAAATTCATCATCCATTCACATGTAAACATACTTAAAGAATGGATTAAAATCAAGTGAGGACAAAAATTTACAATTTCACAGCATCATTTAAGGTTTATACAACATGTATATGGTCCACACAAATCATTGTAAGCAAGGAAAGGCAAGGAATTATTCAAAAGAATCAAGAAGTTCTTTAAGAAACCCTAAAAATATCACTTACTTTGAACACTCATAAACAGATTAAAAATAATTATTTTTGGTATTTTCTTTTTATAAATAGAAAATAGATATTATTAAGAACAATTTGCAAAAAAAATTGGTTCAAAATGATTAAAAAGGAGAATGTTATGATAGTTAGAAATTGTGAAGAAAAGTAAGAAAATTAAGTGTTAAAAAATGGGGAATGGTCCCCATGGGTGTTGAACCCATGACCATTGGCTTGCAGCACAAAACCTAGACCAACCAGCCAACGCGCGCAGGTTGAACTATGGGGGAAGCATTAAATTATATGTGTTTTTCATTTGAAATTCAGAAAAATTAAAAAGAACTGGGGCGAGGGGGATTCGAACCCCAGTTCTGGTAGGCATAAATACTCAAGGGCGCATAGGTTTAACCACTGGGGTGGTGATACATCCGTTGTATCATCCCCATCCATTAATTGATAAGCCTACACATAACCTAGGTCTGGCCAAAACCTAAGGCACCATGGCCCGTTGGTTGGGCAAAAATTCAAGTTTTGTGTCACTTGCAAGAAGGACCATATCTCACTCATTTCTCCATGAAATTGGATAAAATAAAAATGAAACTTTCCTAGAATTTCATGAGGAATCTAGTGGTGGTCTTAGATTTTTCTAAAAGTGCCTACATTTTAAAACCCAAGAGTGGTTTCAAATAGGCCATGATTTTGCAATTTCTATTCTACATATTTATACAGCCAACAATAACACTTAATTATAGTTTAAACACAACAAATATGCCATATATGACATGTTCATGTTCAATGTACATCAAAGTAAATCATATTTTGGCAAGTTCAAGTTTTGAGGAAACTTACCTCTTGAAGCAAACTTGGATCTTTCAAGATAGTTGTTACAGAAATATATTGATGCTTTGGACACCTTTAATATACCTCAAATTATCCTTCTGAATGCTTGGAACCAAAGAAAACCAGCTGGAGTAGACTATGGTACCCTTCTTGTAAAAATGGCAACAGTGACCAAAATGCAACTTCAACCAAATGGAGTTACAATTGAGAAACTACTGTTGGAACAATTTAGGTATGTTATTTAGAGTGTGTTTGGAGTGTTTTTTGGTTTTGAAATGGACAGGATCAAGACATGGCTTGGAAAATGCAGAAAAGTCAACATATGAGGTTTTGATGGTTGACTTTCTGATTTTGGCTGTTTGAGTTGAAGATGAGGGTTTGGACACCTCCAATGGATGATTTGTGATGTGTTTGGTTGGTTATTTGAATGGCTTAGGCTCTTGTTTTGAAAATTCCAAGTTTGCTCTTTGGAACTTTGAAATTTGAAGTAAAAGAGGGAGAATGAGAAAACAAGTCTTTGGTATTGTTTTGGTGTAATTGAACTGATGCAAAACGACCTCTATTTATAGGAGAACTAATTTTTTTTGGATGAATAATGTTGGATGAGGGAGCATACTATTATCCAATGGATATTGTCATGTAGATCTTAATTAAAGGCTAACGTACCAAAGTCTTCCATAACATGACGATAATCTTAACTTAATTGGCATTTTGCAGGTTTGAGCACTCATTGTTTTTGAATTGATCTGAACTGGTGTGGCTCATTTCATGCCAATTCAATGCTTCACTTCAATTCCAAATGAAAAACTTGAATTCAAGGCTATGTAATGATGTTTTTTCACATGCCAAGAGATGAGATCCTTGACTTATGGTCCAAAGTTGAAGATATTATGTGATTCAACAAGATTCCTTCTAATCTTGGAGGATGACAAGGCTTGCAAAGTCACCAAATTTGAAGATGAAAATCATATGATGCAAGTAATCATGAAAACTTTCTTGAAAAATCAGTTTGATCGTGGCATGCTGTGAGGATCATATCGCCTTGCTTAAATGGAATCAATGGATGTTCTTGTACTCTTTGGAAAGCTGAAATATCCTACTTTAACTTTGATGTTTGAATTTGGTCTTGAATCTTCTTGGATCATGGTGAAAAATGCCTTCAAAGTTAGCTAAAACATGAAACAGATTCTGCCTAAAAAAATTTCCAAGTGTCAAAGTTCAAAACATCATGAAACCCTAACTTCATGGCCTTATATCTCATAATTTATGCATTTTTTGGGGATGGTTCAGCCTAGCAATCTTGTTGTATGGAAGAATATCTATCATTTGAGCTTTGGAGTGCAAAAAATGGTTGCTTAGATCACATGTTATGGCCTTGTAAAGTTAGGTACTTGAACATAACTTTTCATAACATAGTGAAATTTTCAATTCTTCCAATTTTGATTCTTTTGCAAGTAACCTTGATTCCTTAATCAATCCTTGGTTAAATGCAACTATGAATCATATTTCCTTGAATAATAGCCTTTGATGATCAATTTTTCTCAAAAATTCAAACTTTGACTTTGTGTATAAGATGAATTTTGTGCAGAGAAACCCTAATTCTTGATTTTCAATGAACGAATATCCCAAGGCGATTTTAAACTTATGAATGGACTTCAAGGGTATATTTGAGTGTCTTGAATCACATCCCAAGTGTAGAGATCTTATATTGGCCAAAAGTCAAAGGTATGGTTGACTTTTCATCAAAACCCTAATTTATGGCTCAGATGGATTTGAATTTTTGCATGTCTTGTGAACCAAGTTCTTTGAATCAATACCATCATATGAAGGTACTAATATGACAAATTTGAGGTCCTTGAAACATATCTTGAGGTCTTGGATCATGTCTTGCTCCACAAGTCATCCTTGGGATTGAATTAGGTCAAAACCCTAATTTTGGTGCACTGGGGGTCTTGAGGCTTGATGAGCTTGTCATGATGCAGTTTTGCACTTGAATATTGATAAGTGAAATGTCTTGATCTTTATGGATGATATAGAGACTTTTAGTTTTGAATATGATACTTATCCCTTGATAATTCATCTGCTGATGTCTTAGGAGGATCACCTAACCTGTGAAGCAAGTAAGCACACATATCTTGTACTTGTGATGGGTTAGTGATGCATGAAAGTATGTTCATATGATATGAAAATGATATGGAATCTTAGGGTCAAAATTTAGGGTATGACAAATGCCCCTATTTAATCTTCTTGGACCTAAATTATGAATGATGAAAATATTCAGACATTCAAGGTAAAAGAGGATTAAATATCAGAATACCCGAAATTTTGACTGTGAATGTATATGACATGATAACTTGAACAGTGACAAATTCCCAATGCAGGAACATGTTTATCCATCTTTTTTATTTTTACTAAGTAATTTTACTTAGAAATGGGTAAAACTTCCCATCGATCCTGGTCTTCAGCCATGGAATTGGTCTCAGTTTCTTGAAATAAACTTCCCCTCGATCCTGGTCTTCAGCCACAGAACTGGTCTTAGTTTCTTGAAATAAACTTCCCCTCGATCCTGGTCTTCAGCCATGGAACTGGTCTTAGTTTCTTCTTATCAAGTTTTTCTCTTGACAAGGTTTAGGCAGGCAAACTATAAGGGTCTTCATCAAACTTCTCGCCGGAATTCATTTGAGGAGATTCCATTCGATGAAAGTAAGTTTCATCATACTTTTCTTCGAGACTCTTTCGAAGAGATGTCATGGGATGAGCAAAGACCTGGTAGCATACTTACTGGGGAATGCCACAGCCTGTAATGTAGGGGTTCGCAAACTTCTCTATTGAGATGCCATTTTCTTGGGGAGATTTCATCACACTTCCCTTCGAGACTTCTTCGGAGAGATTCCATAAGATGAAAGATTATTTTGAAGTGCTGATGACTTTGTTGAAAGAGGGACAAACTTCTCGGGAAGATATTGCCATTTTCAATCCACTGGGAATTTTTTGGGACAAGAACAAGCTTCTTAAGAGATTGCCACTTATTTTGTCAGGTGTAGATTCCAATGAGGAATAAACTTATCTTTGATGAAGATAGATAAAATGTTCCGAAAGAGACTGTCATTTGTCAATTGGTAGATACTTCTTGAGAGATATGATGTCCTTGCTACCAAGAGACTTTGCTGAAAAGCTTTCACTGAGGATTTTCCTTAATCCGGGAAAGTAAACTGTGTCTTTACTGGGGAAGAGTGAGGTTCCAATGGATGATCTTTTCCCTTAGAGGTTCAAGTTATCAAAAATGGTCAAGGACCAATTTCAATCTCGGAAGCCTGTGTAAAAGAAGATACATCTAGATGAGGAATGAGCTCAAACTAGGAATTTCATCCTATCCAAGTGTGGAAAGGAGAAATAAAGTGAAACTTCCACAAGAATCAAACTCAGCGGGGAGTTGGAAAGAATGTACATTTTCTGTTTAAAGTTGACAACTTTATTGGAGAGAGGAAAATCACTTGGGGATAAACACAACCAAAGTGAGTGACGCAACTTATGCATTATGAACATGAATATGAATTAATTATGAATGATGTATGAATGAATGCTATGCTTATGCTGACAAAACAGACACTACACTCAAATTGGTGATGAATAAAACCGGACACTCGGGCATTCTGGGGAATAGAGGCATCACTGGTGTTTTTAATGGTAAAACCCTATTTGGGGAAAAGGACCAAATCCTATCTTGATTCCCGGAGGCATCACTTTATTTGGGAAAAGGGATGAAATCTTCATCCTGATTCCAACATATATTTGGTAGAAGGAATGAAATTCGACCTTTACTAAGGATGAATAAGATGTCCACTCTTATCTATTTGAGGTAATGATTCGCCATTCGGGGATATTTACGAGTTTGATTGCAAGAGCATTTGATTTTGCATTTCGCAGTTTTAATCACTCTTAGAGAAGCTGTTGTTATTCCTTATTATGCTCATAAATCAAAGGAAATTGCCATCTTTATTTTAAAATAAAAAAGGAAGTTTTTTTTTTCAAGAACGAAAACTAAATAAAATGTCATTACACAAAGCAGAATAAAAGTGAGAATTGCAACCAAAAGGCACAGAGGCTCAAATTTTCATTAATAGGATGGTAATCAGCCAAATGCGTAATCCCATGGAGCATTACAAAGTTAGAAAATGGTAATTTAAAGGGAAAGGGATACATTAAAACATAATGACCATTATCCTTCTAACAACTTTGAACTCCAAATATTCTCGAACTTCTGTTGAAAGTGACTTGCTTGAAAAATTCTTTGATAGATGACGTTTGCTTGAAATGATCCAATATTTTTGGATGCAGTTACTTGCCATAAATCCCTAATTTTTTTCTAGATTGCCTTTTCAGGTTTTCAATCTATTGGGATGATTATTTTTTGTTTATGTCTCTAATTTTTTCCCGGACCACCCTTTCGGGTTTTCAATCCACCGAGACGCTCTTTTTTTCCTAAGTCGCCCTCTAGGGTTTTCAACTTAGCGAGCTGTTTTTTTTTTGTTTTTTTAGGCGAAGTATTTCTTGACTTCATCAACATTTGTAGGTAGAGTGAACTCCTCACCATCCATAGTTGTGAGTTTTAAAGCACCGCCTGAGAAGGCTTTCTTAGCAACATATGGGCCATCATAACTTGGAGTCCATTTTCCCCTAGAGTCGGTGAGGAAGATTGGATCTTTTTGAGAACTAGGTCGCCTTTTCTGAATACCCGAGGTCGGACAATTTTGTCAAAAGCTTTCTTCATCCTTTGTTGATATAACTGACCATGGCATAAAGTCGTCATTCTTTTTTCTTCGATTAGATTTAGTACGTCATATCTGCTTTGACACCATTCATCTTCTGTTAGCTTGGCTTCCATCAATACTCTTATTGACGGGATCTCAACCTCTATGGGGAGCACTACTTCCATGCCATATACTAGAGAGAAAGGGGTTGCCCCTGTTGAAGTGCAGACAGATGTGTGATAACCGTGAAGAGCAAATGGGAGCATTTTATGCCAATCCTTGTAAGTCACGACCATCTTTTGAATGATTTTCTTAATATTTTTGATAGTTGCTTCCACTGCTCCATTCATCTTAGGCCGGTAGGGAGACGAGTTATGGTGTTCCATCTTGAATTCAACACATAATTCTTTCATCATCTTGTTGTTCAGGTTCGATCCATTACCAGTAATGATCTGGCTGGGAACACCATAACGGCAAATGAGGTTGTTTTTGATAAATGGGACCACTACTTGTCCGGTTACATTGGCGTATGATACCGCTTCGACCCACTTGGTGAATTAATCAATAGCCACCAAGATTAAGCGATGTACGTTTGAGGCTTTGGGTTTAATCATGTCAATCATGTCGATTCCCCATATGGAAAAAGGCCATGGGGAAGAGAGAATTTTGAGAAGAGTCGGAGGCACAAAAATCTTGTCGGCATAAATTTGATATTTGTGACATTTCCTCATGTACTTGTAACAATTGAATTCCATTGTCATCCAATAATATCCTGCTCTTAGAATTTTTCTTGACATTGTATGCCCATTGGCATGAGTGCCAAAGGATCCTTCGTGAATTTCTTTCATTAGCGTGTTTACTTCGTGTATGTCCACGCATCTGAGTAGAACCATGTTGAAGTTTCTTTTGTAGAGTACATCATTGTTTAGGAAAAAGTTACTAGCCAGTCTTCTGAGAGACTTCCTATCTTTTCTTGATGCCCCAGCTAGGTATTCTTGTCTTTGAAGGAAGCACTTGATATCATGATACCATGGTTTGTCATCGATGACCGCTTCAACCGCAAATATGTAAGCGGGCCTATCAAGGCACGTTATGTTAATCTTAGGTACGCCGTTCCATCAATTCACAGTAATCATGGAGGATATAGTAGCTAGTGCGTCAGCCATGTTGTTTTCTTCATGATGAATGTGATGAAAATCAATCTTGTTGAAGAAAGGTAACAACCTTCTTGCATAGTCTTTATAAGGAATTAATCCAGTCCAGCCTGTGTCTCACTCTCCTTTGATCTGATTTATAACCAAAGTAGAGTCTCCATACACATCCAGATTCTTTATCCTTAAGTCGATAGATTCTTCGACACCCATGATGCAAGCTTCATATTCGGCCTCATTGTTTGTAAATTTGAATGCCAATCTGGTGGTGAAAGGAATATGGGTGCCCTGAGGTGTAACAATGATTGCCCTAATCATGTTTCCATAAGTGTTGGCAGGTCCGTCGAATATTAATCCCCATCGGGTTCGTGGCTCTAGCCCTTCGTTTGGTAGCGGTTCATCGTAATCTTTCATCTTTAGGTACATCACATCCTTATCTGGGAAGTCAAATCTGATTAATTCGTTATCGTCAATTAGTTGGTGAGCCAGATGATCGGCTAAAATACTTCCTTTGACGGATTTTTGGGCATGATATTCGATGTTATATTCTGATAGCAACATCTGCCAATGGGCAATTCTTCCAGTTAAAGTAGGCTTCTCGAAGACATACTTGATCGGATCCATTTCGGAGATTAACCAAGTGGTATGACAAATCATATACTGGCGAAGACGTTTTGCAGCACAAGCTAAAGCGCAACAAGTTTTCTCGAGCATAATGTATCGGTTTTCACAGTCCGTGAATTTCTTGCTCAAGTAGTAAATGACGTATTCTTTTCTTCTTGTTTCATCTTGTTGACCTAGCACACAGCCCATGGAATCTTCTAGGACTGTTAAGTAGATGATCAGGGGTCTTCCTTCTACCGGAGGAGACAAAATAGGTGGATTCAGTAACTATTCTTTGATACTTTCAAAAGCCTTCTGGAAATCTTTTGTCCATACACATCCTTGGTCCTTTTGGAGGAGCTTGAAAATTGGTACGTATGTTGCCGTCATGAGGAATATAAATCTTGAGACATAATTTAGACGTCCCAAAAATCCTCTTACTTTCTTTTCTGTTCTGGGTGAAGGCATTTCTTGAATGGCCTTGACTTTGTCAGGATCAACTTCAATTCCTTTCTGACTGACGATGAATCCTAAAAGCTTTCCTAAACGAAAACCAAATGTACACTTGTTGGGATTCAAGCGGAGTTTGTATTTTCTCAGACGCTCGAATAATTTTGACAAATTTCCCACATGTTCTTCTTCTGTCTCAGACTTAGCAAACATATCGTCCACATATACTTTAATTTATTTGTGCACCATGTCATGAAATAGAGTTGTCATTGCCTTTTGATAAGTTGCACATGCATTTTTTAATCCAAACAACATTACTTTGTAGCAAAAGGTTCCCCATGGCATAATGAATGAGGTTTTTTCCATGTCTTCTGGCGCCATTTTAATTTGATTATAGCTTAAAAATCTGTCCATGAAGGAAAAGACTTTGAATTTTGCAGTGTTATCTACTAACATGTCAATGTGTGGTAGGGGAAATCATCCTTTGGACTTGCTTTGTTTAAATCCCTGTAGTCTACACACATTCTCACTTTTCCATCTTTTTTGGGAACTGGCACTATGTTGGCTAGCCATTGAGGATATTTTGATGTGGCAAGGAAGCCTGCATCGATCTGCTTTTGGACTTCTTCTTTGATCTTGATGGCCATATCTGGATGAGTCCTTCTTAATTTTTGTTTTACCAGCTGACATTCTAGCTTTAATGGAAAATGATGCTCTACAATGTTGGTATCCAATCCTGGCATATCTTGGTAGGACCAAGCAAATACATCGGGAAATTCTTTGAGAAAATGTACCAAAATTTTTCTGACAGTAGAACTGAGCAGAGCTCAAATCTTAACTTCTTTTCTTTCTTCTTCTAAACCCAAATTAATTGTTTCTAATGGCTCTCCATGGGGTTGAATGGACTTTTCTTCCTGATTGAGTAGTTGGGAGATCTCATTTGGAATTTCCTCGTCCTCTTCTTCTTCAGCTTCGAATATCGGGAATTCAAAGTTGGGAGAAGGCATTGGATCATGTGTTTCAACGGGGTTTTTAACAATTAATCTGCATAATGTGATTGATGATTCTTTTTAGAAAAGATAGTAAAAAATGCAAAAGGTGGTGTGCACTGTATTTTGAAAACGTTTGTTATTTTTGTCTGTTATAGGATTTCCATTTTTTGAAAAAGCAAAAAAGCAAAAACAACGATAAATGTGGGAATTCAGAATGACATCTTTAGTTATGATTTGTCGATTCTTGAAACACAAGCCCTATAAAACAAAACTCATCTACCTTGGGTAAGGCAGAGAGGAAATATTTACAGGAAACGATGCCCTATAAAACATCCTTTCACCCGGGCGAAGTGAGAGGTCAAAATAAAGACAATGCAATTACTTTGAGATGTGAACAACATCCAGGACATCAACATCTATCCAATTGCGATGAACTCCTCTGTGGATTACAAAGTCAAGTATTTTCCTTTTGAGATTTTCGTTAGTAATGACACTGATTTTTGGCGGAGTCGGATCACTAGAGTCTTCTTCCCATGCAGAGTTATTAGCAGAGAAATATTTTGTTGCTTTCTCACATGTTTCTTCTTGATAAGGAAGATCTCCCCATCCATTTGGATGAATGTATTCAAACATGATGTGAGGGCTTTTAGGAGAAATATACTTCACTAGAAAGTCAAACATTCTGCTTGGTTGTCCCAAGGTATCCCAAGTTTCTGAGGGGTTGTCTTCCTCGATGACATTGATTTCAGGTAGTGCAAAGTTCATAAATTCTCGTCCAGCAATTTTTGTGACTTCATTGAGTTGGTGTTTGATATGCTCAGGATTTTCTGAGTAAGGCCTCCATGCTTCTAAAGGAACATATGAATCCTTTTCAGAGTTATTTCGAAAATATGCATTCTCGGACTGGCTTTGATATCCTGGATCTTCCATGTAAGGCTCCCAAATGGGTAAATCATCCATGGGATCATCCGAGTTGTATTCAAAGCTATCTTTCATCAGAGTATCAGTTTCTAATCAATTGGTAGGAGCATGGCATCCTTCAGTATCGTAATCTCCGAAGATCATCTCGATATCTGATTTTGGAGTACATCTTGAGTTTTGCTGTGGATAGCAAAATGGCATGTATATCTCTTCTTGTGATATGTATCCTTCATCGTTGAGGTAAGACTTCCATTCTTCTTCTGGATCAGAAGAATTTTCTTTGAAGTCATCTCCCTCAATGGTGTGGACCTCTTGGGAAGTAGGATGAAGGCAACCTCCGCCGTGAAAAAAATCTTAAATAGGGCGAATAACCTCTTCCTTCTTTACAGTCTTGGTAAATGCTGGTGTAAAACCGAGACCTTTTCTTGTTCTGTTATCGATGGGAATCACAATTTGTCCCCATCCTTTAGTGATACCGTTTTCCATTATTCGAACAGCGTCTTGATATGAGGAAATGGATGTTCCTTTTTTGTGATTACCTTCGTTACTTACAGAATGCGCCTGGAATTGAGTCCCAACAACCTTTTCTGGTTCCAAATAGGGGAATGATGACAGATTGCTCACGATTAAAGCTTGTTCTCCCTATACCGTGACCAACTTGTTATTCTTTACAAACTTCAGCTTCTGGTGAAGTGTTGAGGCGACTGCTCCTGCTTCATGGATCCAAGGTTGTCCTAATAAACAACTGTATGCTGCTCAGATATCCATGACTTGGAAGGTGACTTGGAAAGTGTAGGGACCAATGGTTATGGGAAGGTCTACTTCGCCAATAACTATTTTCCTGGATCCGTCAAAAGCTTTGACTATGATCTCGCTGCCTCTCATTAGGGTGCCTTGAAAAGATAGTCGCTCAAGAGTTGATTTTGGCATGACATTTAGGGATGAACCAGTGTCTACCAGTACGCTTGCCAGGGCATCATTCCCGCAGCTGATTGTGATATTAAGTGCCATGTTTTGATTTTTTCCTTCCTCCTGGAGCTCTTCATTACTGAAACCTAAGTATTTACAGGAAGTGATGTTAGAAACGATGTTATCAAATTGATCCACCGTTACGTCTTGTTTGACGAAGGCTTGTTTCAAAACCTTTTGTAAATCTTCCCTGTGAGCTTCCGAACTCAACAGAAGGGATAATACAAATATTCGAGAAGGAGTATACAATAACTTATCTACAATGTTGTATTCACTCTTCTAGATTAGCTTCAAAATTTCATCATTATTTTTCATCTGATCTGTACCACTTGACTGGCCAATCTGTTTATCAGGAACTTCAACTTGAGGTTCTTTTTCTTTTGTGGACTCTTCTATTCCTCTATTGAAGGTTCGACCACTTCGGGTAACACGACTTATGTTAGCGATGTTGACAATGGATGGAAGTGGGACTTCCTTTTCGTCCTCCATCATGGTGGCACCGTATTTGTAAGGAATGGGTTTCTCTGATTTATATGGCACCGAACCTGGTAAGTAGATAACCAAAGGAGTTATGTGACTTTTCCGACCGGCATATGCAATCTCTATTGGTTCCAGCTTGGGGATATCGGGAATTTTTCCATTGTCGAAAGGGATCTCCAAGCGCTTCGGTTCACTGAACAGAGGAATTATGGTGAAGACATCGCTATCAATTCCGTAATTAATGGATTCTCTTTCATTGAAGACTATGATGGTCCTTTGGTCTAACAGTCCATGAATCTCATTTTGGATGCGGAGGCAACCATGTCGGCTTCTGCCGCATTTTCTGCAAGCTGAATGATCATGGTCTTTTGAACCAAATTAGTTAATTCCACACAAGCTTTTGTGAAATTTGACCAATGATGTTTCAATGTGCTTGAAATCATGAACTGCGTAATGCCCTGGGCAATTTTGTACCATATTGATTGATTGATAATCTCCCATTCTGTTTGGTTGGATCTCGGTCTACCTGATTTTGGAGAGCTGCTCGTACAAGATAGCATCCTTGGTCATTTTCTGAGCATATCCTGCAGCGCTCATAATTGTGGGGAGGTACTCCACTGTATCCACTCTGTATGCAGTGCATCTTTACAAAGTTGATTTCTAATAAGCGAATGTCACAACTTCCGTGTCTTCTAGGGCCTTCATCAGCTATGTCGACTTGATGAGTTTTTGTGTTCTAGTATATCAGGAACCACTAGTGATCTAATAAGTGTTGAAGAGTTCTTTGTACGAGCGCGCAACCTTGATCATTCTCAGAGCAAACTTTACAATCCTGATAATTGTGTTATGCTAAAAACTCAAGTCGAACCTGTTTGGCGTGTAATTCTACCAAACTTGTGTTCATCAGGCGAATGTCGAAGATTTGAACTCTGTTTGAACGTTCATCAATCATGTTGATCTGATGATCGTTCCTCCCGTGATATTCTTGGATCCACCCTAGATCCATTTGACGTTGGAGGGCCTCCTATACAAAAGGACATCCTTGATTATGTTTTGAAAAAATTGGGCAGACGTTGTAGTCGTGCGATGGCAGATTGTAATGTTGACTTTGTCTGGAGTGCATCACCACCAGATTTACATTCATTGTGTGAATGTGAAAATTCTGAATGATATCGGTACATTTGTAAGCTAGGTTTACTTCATGGATTCTGTCTTCTTGGATCTAACCCCGATCTATTTGTTCTTAAAGGGCTGCTTGTACAATGATGCACCCTTGGTTGTCCTTGGAACAAGTATTACACTGATCATTGTTGTGAGGTGGCACATGGTTGTACCCACTTTGTCTGCAATGCATCTTCACCAGATTTGTTACTAGTAAGCGCACATCGTGAATCTGATAACTGTTGCCAATACCTTTGTTAATTAAGTTGACATAGGCTTTCTCGTGCTGAGGTAACATATTACTTTGAACATTTGGATTAGTGTCTTTGAAAGACAAAACTCCACTTTTGACAAGTTTTTGTACATCGGATTTAAAACTAAAACAATTCTTGATGTTGTGCCCCGGTGCTCCTTGATGATAAGGACAAAATTGGTCAGCTTTGAACTAATAAGGGGGATTCTCAGGAATGGCGGGAGGAGTCTTGGTTTGAATGTGTCCTTTTGCTAGTAAAACTGGGAATAGCTCTGCATATGGCATTAGGATAGGATCAAAACCTGGTGACCTTGAGATACGATCGTTGTTGTTGTATTGCGGGCAATCCTACTTAAGAGGTTGTTGCTGCTTTTGCTGATATTGTGTTTATTGATTTTGCAAATTTTGATCTGTGGTTGATATGCCAGAACTAGCGTTTAGTTGATAACAGGAGATACCGTTGCTACCTGCCAAGGTTGGTATCTCCGTCTTTGTTTACCTTGTGATAGTGCTGATATCTTGCTCTTTCTTCTTTTGGAAAGCGTTTCGATACCTTTTGCTACTACTAGATGGCTCCACGTCCTTGACCAATCGTCGTTCTCGGACTGCTTCCTCAAGGCATACTCCTATGTTCACCATATCAGTGAAGTCACTAGGTGCACTCGCAACCATTCTGTCATAATAGAATGAGCTCAAGGTTTTCAAGAAGATGTTTGTCATTTCTTTCTCCTTGAGAGAAGGAAAAATCTGGGCGGCAATTTCACACCATCTCTGATCATATTCTTTGAAGCTTTCCTTATCCCTTTGAGACATAGCTCTGAGTTGATCCCTATCAGGCGCCATATCCAAATTATACTTGTACTGATGAACAAAAGCTGCCCCAAGATCTCTGAAAGTACTAATCTTTATACGGTTTAACCCCATGTACCATTTGAGTGCGGCACCAGTTAAACTATCTTGAAAGTAGTGGATTAGTAGTTGTTGGTTTTTTGTTTAGGTAGACATCTTCCGAGCATACATTACCAAATGACTTTGAGGGCAAGAGTTACCTTTGTACTTTTCAAAGTCAGGCACCTTGAATTTGTGTGGTATTTTAACGTTTGGGCTAAGCAGAGATCGATAACATCCTTCCCAAATAAGTCATGTCTGTGAATGGCATGAAGTTCTTTCTGCATTTCCAAGAACTGTTCTTGGAATTCATTCATTCTTTCGTATACTTCTACATCCTTGCCAGGGGTGGCATGAAAGATATGTTCCTCTGGGATAGTATGTATCACAGGTTGTGGTATAGATATTACTGCGGTAACTTTTGGTGCCTTGGTGACCTGAAGTTTGTAACCTTCAGGTATAGGAGTCTCTATCGTATCCCTTGTGTCTTCATTCACTTGAAGTTTGTAACCTTCAGGTTTATAGGTTCCGGCTGTGGCCCCTAGGTCTTCAGTGACCGGAGGTATATATCCTTCAGGCACAAAATTTAAAGGCACGCCCCAAGGAAAACCTTTAGGCATGTTGTACTGAGGAAGACTGACGGGTACCTTAAATGTTGGTGTAGACACAATTTCTAAGATCACAGTCCTTTGAGGTGGTTGATCCTGAGCTATTTCCAGTGATTCAATTATGACGTTGAGTCTTTCCAGACTTTCCTTTAGAGTGTTAACTTCCTATCTTATTTCACTGTTTTCCTCCTCAAGATCGTCCATTTTCTTCTGACGATTGGCCCAAGTATTGTATGAATAAGACAGTTTGACTCTAAAGTATGATAAGTGTGTAAGTTTTTATGAAAAATGGGTGAAATGTTAGAATGATGCATGATGTGCAAAGAAATGCAAATGCCTTTTTTTTAAGAACTCTTAACAATTATATTGCAAATATCATACAGCAATGGAAATTTTTTTTATTGAATTCAAGGGATTACAATATCTTACAGGAAAAAGTACATTATTTTACAAAGTGCAGGAAGGAAAACTAGGCCTATGAATCCTAAGGAATCCCTGACAAAGGTCCAGATGCTGGTTGCTGACTCCTTTTTTGCTTCTTTGATCGGGCTTCCTCAACCATTGGCGGGTCGATGATCATTTTCCAGGTGAAAGGAGAGAGTAAAATTTTCTGTTTCTCTTGACTTTCTACAGCATCCTGCTCTAGTATCTCAATTAGAGCATCTTTCTCCTTTAGTAACTCTTGAATCTTTATGCACTCCAAGCTGACAATCTGATACTTGTTTCTCCAAGAGTTCTTTTCAGGTTGAGTTTTATTAAAAGCGGCCTGGAGTTTCTTCGTGTCGTTCATGTAGTAGAGGATAGATTCCTTTAGGGGAAATACTTCATGATGAGGGTAAGGCATTTTCAACTTGATGGCTCTGGCTTGTACCCATTGGAGATAAGGCTCTGCGGAGATGCAGTTTGGTTTTCCCAAAGACTCTCTTTCTTTCCTATGAACATGATGCCATGCATGCACAATTTCTTCTTTGAGTGCCCTATCATTTTCTCCTTCCTTGAAGAAAAACCTTCTAGATGAATGTTGTAAGGTATATCACTCATCGGGTATCCGAGCTGACGACGAGCTAAAACTAGATGATAATTGATCCCCCCTTTAGTACCAATGAGGCATACGTTGGGGAAACTTCATCATCTGTCAATGATCTTTATTTCGTCATAGCCCCGATTGTACTAATCTATGTCAGAGTGGGTGAGAGACATAATCTTTTGCGACCATCACATACCACTTTTAAGATCCCAAAAAGTAGCAGATTTGGGTAAGTGGGAAATAAACCATTTGTAGAGTAATAGTACACAACATGTAATCATTCCTCCGTTGTACACATTCCTTAGATGTACTGAGTGGTAAGCATCTGCAAGCAAAGTTGGGACTGGGTTCCCGATTAAGTATATCTTGATAGTTGATGTCGACGAAATTGTCAATGTTGGGAAAAAGGAATAACCCATAGATGATTATAATAAAGATATCCTCGAAAGAAACTATGTTTCCTACGCTAGCAAAGTATAGGGCTTTTTCCATCAGAAACCTAGCTGGTAAACCTTGAATTCCTCCCTTTATGGTCATGTGAGTTTTGATATCTGAAACTTTTAAAGAGGTAGACCTCGCAATGGTTTGATCTTTGGGAATCTCTTCTAGCCCTAAGAATGGGTCTTGATCAGAGATGGGTAAAACAATCAGCTGAGAGTATTCTTCCAATGTTGGTGTGAGCTGATAATCTGGAAAAGTGAAGCAGTGGTACACCGGATCATAAAACTGGACCAATGTAGAAAGGATTCCTTCCACCATGTTGACCTTTAAAAGGGATAAAATTCCCCCATACTTAGCTCTGAAAGCTTCGGCATTAGTAATCAACCTTCCCAATCTTCTCAGATCTTCAAGTCTTGGACTTCTGAGTGTGTATTTTTTATTTTTTCTTCTACCAAAATCCATAGCACAATTTCTGATATTTGTAACACCTTGTTTTTTTAGTTCTTTTGAAATTTTTTAATGAATGCATGAATTTATGAACACAAATATTTACAAATAAAGGTTTAAAGGTTCATCGTCATGAGCATGGAGCCATGGCTCTACCTATCCCAAAGGTATGTACTAGGGGTTTTTTTGTTGTACCTGTAGAACGGGTTCTAACAAGGTTCCCAAAATCACTGACCCCTCTTAAGAATATTACTAGCAAACCGATTGACTCATGAGAGATGTAATATCCCTAAGATGGATCTCATTCGAGTGTAGTAACACATATCAACTATTCCTGATAGTCACCGCGCTACATCCTATAATGGCCAAATGGTTAAATGTTTACTAATCCTCAGTTTCACGGGTGCCCAGTGGAAAAAGTAATGTTTTCACGACTTGCTCGCTTAACATCAGTAACTCCAAAAGGGTACCTCTACTGATTTGGTGGACTTTCAAGTTAGCTTGGTCGGGATTCACTCCCTCTAAGCCTTCTTGAGTCTGCCACCTCCTATATTAAAATATGCTCTCAAGCACACTGAGGACTCTTTGACTCACCACATGTGTATTAATCACATTCCCAAATAACAGTAAATTAACAAGTATGGAAAATAAGTAGATAGTATGATGGAAAACAGTAAATGATATCAAATGAGAAAGCAAATAAGAAAATGAAACAGTAAAAAAATATGCAATGCAAGGCTTAATCCTCCTAGTCAGAAAGACAAAAAATCCCCAGTGAAGTCACAATTTTTCTGTAGCTCCGATTTTCTGACGCGACCACTACCATATTTAGAGCTACTTTCTGATTTCTAATATTTATCCTATGATGCTTAAAAGGAAGGGGAAGATACCTTAAACTAACCCTGCTCACAAATGTTTTTCTTACAAATGCTAAGAGATTTGGAATTAGGGTTGGTTATACTAAGGGAAGCTATTAACGCCCTGAGTATCTATAGTAATCTATAGGAACCTTTATTTGTATATATTTCTATTGTTGTATTACTTGGTTGCTAAAGTTTGTTTACTGCTAAATTGGGAAAGTTTCTCCTTTTGTGAAAGTTGAGGAAAATGTTTTTTATTGTTTTATGGTTTTCTATTGTTTTTGGAAGGTACTTGACCTAAGGTTTTTGATTAGTGCGCTCGCTAAGATTTCGCAATCTTATGCC
Organism: Lathyrus tuberosus; assembly: GCA_022829125.1. Classification (NCBI taxonomy): domain Eukaryota; kingdom Viridiplantae; phylum Streptophyta; class Magnoliopsida; order Fabales; family Fabaceae; genus Lathyrus; species Lathyrus tuberosus. The sequence goes on along the minus strand of JALAZF010000123.1, from coordinate 7,158,711 downwards.
TACGTATTCCCATAAAAGAGATTGGGGAAATCAGAGTGTTCATAATTCCTCCTAACCTATGGGAGGAAGAAGTACATTTTATATCTTGTTCAAAGCCCAAGATGATGAATCTAAAAAAGTGTTTGAAAGATTTGACAAATTGTCATCTTTAAGGGAGATATCTCACATATTCACTGCAATCAATTGAGAGTGGTGTCATAAGGGAAAGCGCTATAAACTTATTGTTTTAAGCAATGCCACTTTTTCCTATATGAAGTCTTCACATACTAAATGAGGGGCCTTAACTTGGATATAAAATCAAAAAGATTGCCACTTACAGCAATTTAGATGAAAGAAAAGTTTTTTAACCAAGATAAAGGAGGCACTCCAACTTGGATCTTGAATCAACAAGTGTGCCACTTACAACAATTATCTGGAAAACAGTTTTTTGATGGTTTGACTTGAATTGTAGTGATTAGAGGATTTATCTTCCAACAAAGATGGCTCAAGGTCTTATCTGTGAGGAGATGGGTTTATTTAGGTATCATGATTGAAGCCCAAGATATGAAGCTGAAAGATTGAAAACTGACTCAACTAGGGAGTTTTATCTGTCTTGTACAAAGCCCAAGATTGAGGCTGGAGAAATTATTTGTATAAAAGCTTGAGAGAAGGATAATTACTGTTGAGGAAATTTGAAGAGACTGACTCAATACTGAGAATTTGACAGACTCTTGTGGGGATTTTATTTGTATCCTGTACAAAGCTCTGGTTGAATGAGGCTAAAAGAATTTATTGTATCCTGTACAAAGCCCAGGATGGTGAGGCTAAAATATTTTATTGTATCTTGTACAAAGCCCAGGATGGTGAGGCTAAATGATTTTCTTGTATCCTGTACAAAGCCCAGGATGGTGAGGCTAAAAGATTTTGTTATATCCTGTACAAAACCCAGGATGGTGAGGCAACAAGATTTTATTGTATCCTGTACAAAGCCCAGGATGGTGAGGCTAAAAGATGATAGTGATGCCTTTAAGAAGCCTGAGGGTCCTTGTTTGAAGCCCAAGAGGAGGCTATAATGCTTGGATAAAGCCCAATAGGAGGTTGTCTTGCTGGGGAGATTCTTTGTATGTTGCCCAAGAGGAGGCAATGATGCTTGTATAAGGCCCAAGAGGAGGCCAAGGAACTAGTTGTTTGAACTAAGTTGTGGTTGAAGGGATCCTATTGTTTAACCTATGTCTAAACTGAGGATGATATAAATGTCGAGAGAAACTTAATGTGAATAAGTACATGACAAGTATATACATGAATTGAAGGGTGATGGGTCTTATACTCTTGATAGAGGCCCAAGATTTATTGAAAAGAAAAGGTGGTGGGTCTTACACTCTTGACAGAGGCCCATGAGTTATTCTATGTACAAAGGTGTTGGGTCTTACTCTAAGCAGAGGCCCATGACTTATTGAAATTGAATGCCACTAAGGTTGTGTTTGATAAGAGTTAAAGATTGAGATTTAAAAGATTGAATTATTGAGAAATTGAAGAAAGTTTGAGGGAGAGGGGAGGGACTTACACTCTAATAGAGGCCCAAGATTTCATTCACGTTTGAAAATAGGAGGTGATTTTGATAAATGATTTGAAGTATTGTGGATGATTTTGAAAGGAAGTGGAGGGAATGGGACTTACACTCTGGATAGAGACCCATGGATTTAAAACAATTGGTTTTGAAAATGTGATAAGTGATGGGACTTACACTCTGAATAAATGCACAAGGATTTTGATGATTTAAAAATTTAAAGGGGTTGGGACTTACACTCTAAGGAGAGGCCCGTGGATTTTGAAAAGAAAAGATGATTTTGAAAGTTTATTTGAAAGATGATGTGTTATTTTAAAGAGATGTTTTTATTATGGTGAAAGTTTGTGAAAAGAAAAACTTGAACATTGAAGCAAATGATATCAATTAAACATGTTAAGACAAGTTGATAACAATCAAGCATTCGTGTTAGGGTTTAAACATGGTTTTGGATAATGTGGAAACACTACAAAGTTCATACAAATGAACATGTATAAAAACATTTTCAAAGTAAAGTTCAAATGTTTTAGGAGCATGTAGACATGGTGTGATCAACACAAGGGCACATAAACAAATTAACATCATGTAATCATGGAAGAAAATCAACATGTTGAGACAAGGGTTTAAGCAAAAAGTTCAATGACATGTTTGAAAATTCATCATCCATTCACATGTAAACATACTTAAAGAGTAAATTAAAATCAAGTGAGGACAAAAATTTACAAATTCACAACATCATTTAAGGTTTATACAAGATGTATATGGTCCACACAAATCATTGTAAGAAAGGAAAGGCAAAGAATTATTCAAAAGAATCAAGAAGTTCTTTAAGAAACCCTACAAATATCACTTACTTTGAACACTCATAAACGTATTAAAAATAATTATTTTTGGTATTTTATTTTCATAAATAGAAAATTGATATTATTAAGAACAATTTTCAAAAAGAATGGGTTCAAAATGATTAAAAATAAGAAAGTTATGATAGTTTGAAATTGTGAAGAAAAGTAAGAAAATTAAGTGTTAAAAAAATTGGGGAATGGTCCCCATGGGTGTTGAACCCATGACCATTCACTTGCAGCACAAAAACTAGACCAGCCAGCCAACGCGCGCAGGTTGAATCTATGGGGGAAGCATTGAATTATATGTGTTATTCATTTGAAATTCAGAAATATTAAAAAGAACTGGGGCGAGGGGGATTCGAACCCTAGTTCTGGTAGGCATAAATACTCAAGGGCGAGCAGGTTTAACCACTGGGGTGGTGATACATCCATCGTATCACCCCCATCCATTAATTGATAAGCCTACACAAGACCCAGACCTGGCCAAAACCTAAGGCGCCATGGCTGGTTGGTTGGGGAAAAATTCAAGTTTTGTGTCATTTGCAAGAAGGACCATATCTCACTCATTTCTCCATGAAATTGGATGAAATAAAAAATAAACTTTCCTAGAATTTCATGAGGAATCTAGTGGTGGTCTTAGACTTTTCGAAAAGTGCCTACATTTTAAAACCCGATAGTGGTTTCAAATAGGACATGATTTTGCAATTTCTATGCTACATTTTTATATAGCTGTCATACCCCAAATTTTGACCACCAAGATTTCCTATCATTGTGAAGATCATCACCACAATATGGATGTACCTTCATGCCTCATCAATCTCTTCAAAGATGGTTGAGCATTCACTATAATCAAGACTTGGGGTTTCAAGCCCTCTTAGAGCACTTAGACAAAGGATCAATCAAGGAATGACAAGATATTCAACTTGTCTAACCTCTCAAACACCTATAAAGAATCAAGAGGACTCCCACATCAAGAATCAAGCACAAAGTTGCAACATTCCAAGTGGATCAAGCCTCGAGATCGCCAGTGTCACCAAATTAGGGTTTTGATCGACTGAGGCCTCCAGATGAAAATTTTCATCTGGGCATGAGCCAATGCTTCAAAGCACATCCCAAGATACTCCAAGGGGCCTCATGGACCCAATCATCAAGTCAATTTAGCCTCAGGGGATGCATTCATAAAAAAACCAGGAATTAGGGTTTCTTGACCTAATTCACGCCTAAGTTGACTTTTGGAGCAAAGCATGAGCCAAGACCTCAAGACATGATTTGAGGACCTCAAATACACCACATTGATCCATTTACAACAATGGATTGATCCAAGAAGCTTGATTGACAAGTTTCAATTTCATCTGGACCACAATTAGGGTTTTGAAGAAAAAAGTCAACTGTACCTTTGACTTTTGATCAAGAGATGCTTCCAAAACTTGGGACATGATTCAATACACCCTATAACACCTATGGAATCCATCCATTAGGTTTGAATTAGGTCAATAACTTGATTTCACAAAGGATCGCACAGTTTGGATTTCATCCGATAAAAAGTCAACTGTGCACAAAATCAAGTTTGATTTTTTGGAATTTTTCACAAATATGGTTCCCCTAAGTCAAAAATAATGTTAATGTATGGTATTGATCATCATTAATTAAGAAAAATCAAGAAAAGTTAGGTTTCTTGCAAAAGGGGCAACCATAAGAAACCAAAATTTTTCTAAGTTATGGAACAAAAGTGATTTTGGTACCAACTTCTAAGGATCATAACTTGAGATCCAAGCAGCCATTTTGGGTGATCCAAAGCCTGATTTGTAGGTCTTCCTACATTATACAAAAGCTTCAACTATAAGAAACTCCAATTCTTCATGGATTTTGAGTTATGGACTGATCAAAATGACAAAAAAGAAGAAAATGACACTTTTCCAACACTTAGTGAAAATCTGCCTAAGTTACCAGTCTTGGACATCAATGTTCATGAGGATTTATTTAGTTGGATCCAAATAGTTTCAAAACAAACTATGATCACACATGTTTTGTATCATATGAGGGCTCTCTAAAAAGCACAAGAGCCTCCCATAACTCAACCTAAGCAAGGAGATACGATCCCCTTAAAACCACAATTTCCAACTGTTTTGTACAAGGCAGATTTTGGCATTTTGCTCGATTTGGAAAATTTGGACAACTCCAAGCCTTGTCATCCATTTGGACACATCAAAGGATGAAATTAAAGGGGAATGATCTGATCCCCAAGCCTCCCAAGTCCAAGGATCTACATATAGCTATGTCATCCTAAAAAGGCTAAAAAGTGCCAGGACTCCAATTTTGTTTCAATGCATTCAATGGATGCATCAAGGTGGGATGAACTGAGGAAAACTTAACTGAATGAGTCAAGCCTTATCTTTGAACCAAAAGACCATAGGCCTGTGCTCTAACCTCAAGTCAATGGCTAGAGGAGACTTGAGATTCCATTTGATCCACATTGGCCACAGACCTGCTGCAGTTACCACACACTATTGCTACCAAAACAAACTTGACACACTATAAATAGAGCTCATTTATGATCAGTTTGAGTACACCAAAGCACCCAAATTGATGCTTTCCTCAAAATCTCCCTTTCACTCCAATTTTGCCTTCTAACTCAAGTCACTATTAGGTTTTGAGATTGAGAGTGATTCCAACCAAACCAATCACATACACACACACCTCATAAACATCATGTATGAGTGGTCCATAACACAAAATCACATTTGGAACATCAAAATCACAAAATCACCAGCCAATTGCTCAAGTTCTTAACAGAGTTGCAGTTGAGGTACCACAACCAGTTCCAGCTCATTTCAATCCATGCCAAGTATTCAAACACACTCCTTGGCACCTAAGGAAGTTGTCCAGATCATTGGAACCTAGTTCCAAGACCTCCATCATCAAACATGATCACCACCTGCAAGAGGTAGGCCTGAACCCTTCAAACTCTATGATCCATGCATCATAAATGAATTTTTGAGTTACCATCTTGTTTATGCATGTTTGTAGAGTAATAACCCTCAATCAATTGCGATGAATCCATCGTGTATGGAATTTCATTGTGTTCATGCTGACATTAAGGTTCTTGAGGTTTTATGTTGAATTCTTCCTCCATACTTAATATAAATGCAATTAAACCATATGGTTGTGATCCTTGTTCAAAAACGAACAAGATTGGTACTTGAATTGTGCAAAACCATTGAGAAATCATGGTGAAAAGTGGGAAAACGTAAATCTGGAAAAACAGGGGACGCAGGCAAGAACCAAGTGTTCTTGGCGCCATAATTCAAATTTTTGAATTTTAGTTATTTTGTTTAATTGATTCAAAAATTAATTTCTCTCTGAATATTTGTGTTTTTGAATTGATTCTTTTTCTCAAAATTCACAAAAATGTTTAAATATTTTATTTTACAAAAAAATCCAATTTATATTATTTTTTTAATATAGTTAGAATTTTTGTAATTAATTTCATTTTTATTTGTTTTAAACATTTTTAAATGAAATTCCCGCTTTGATCTTTCAAAACCAATTGAATTTCAAACTTTCATGTAATAAACACATGAATTTTCAAAATATTTTTCAAAGAGTACAACTTGTTTTTGAATATATTTGGTATTTTATATCATTTTTTTCATTTAATTTCCTTTGAAAAATGATATTTTAATTTAAAATTAGGGTTTCCTCTCGATTTTAAATTTTCAAACACTTTTGGGCCTCTAATAGAGTGTAAGACCCATTCCTTGTAAATGAAAACCTTTTTGGGCCTCAGTCATTGTATAAGTCCCGATACGATTTTTAAAATCCCGGCACGGTCGTCGCCTTTTAAAACAAAAAAAAACCATCTGGGCCTCCCCTCGTGTTGTAAGTCTCATTCTCTTTTCTTCTAACATTCTTTGGGCCTTCCATTGAGTTGTAAGACCCATCCCTTTGTACATAAATAATTTTGGGCCTTAGTCATTGTATAAGTCCCATTACAGTTTTCAAAATGACGGTGCGATCATTGTCTTTCCATTGGCCTACCCTTGTGTTGTAAGTCCCATTTCATTTATTTTTTCAAACCTTTGGGCTTCTCTTTGAGTTGTAACACCCATCCCTTTGTAAATAAAACCTAATTTGGGCCTCAATTATTGTATAAGTCCCAATACAATTTTTAGATCAACGGTACGATAACTATTTTTCATCTGGGCCTCTCCTTGAGTATAAGCCCTAGCCTTCTTTTCAAAAACAACTTCCCTTTTTATTTAGGTTCAAACTCATAGTTGTTATCAAAACTTTCTTTAATTTCTTGAACAACTAACCATACAACTGTTACAATGGAAGCTTGTTCACCTGTAAGTTTTATCAGCTTTCTTTTACATGCTTGCACACACACACACACACACACACACACACACACACACACATATATATATATATATATATATATATATATATTTGTTTGTGCTGGAAACTTGCTCACCTGTAAGTCCTCCTACCTTCTCCTTTACACACAGTATATATTGTAAGAACAAGATTTGGTTATGCATCTTGTCTCTATGTTTTGATGATAACAATGAAGTATTTGTGTGAGGATAATTATTGTGCTCTAATGTTTGTTATTCTGATAGTTTTAACAAACAGGTTCTAACTCTGATAAAGACCAGGTGCTACGTCACTTAGATATTCTCTATGGTCATTTCTATGTGAAGAAGCAAGAATTGGTTCTAATCTACTGTGCGTCAGAAAGATTCTGAAAAGACACTATATTGATGTTGTAACGTCTCTTGGATCTAATCTCTGATCGTGACTCTGATGTTCTATTTATGAAGCCTGTATAGCTTCTGAGGTCGTTAACTTCAGAAGACTAAGTGCTAAAGATTCTAAAGACAGGGTTCTATTGAACGAAGTTCTGAAGATTCTGAAGACTTAAGGATTCTGAAGATTAAAGGTTCTGAAGACTAAGTGCTGAAGATTCTAAAGACAAGGTTCTGCTGAACGAGGTTCTGAAGACTATGAAGACTTAAGTGTTCTGATAACTAAGGGTTCTGAACTAGAAGTGCTGAAGACTCTGAAGACAAGGTTCGGTTGAACAAGTTCTGAAGACTCAAGACTTTGAAGACCCAATGATTCATTCTTCTGATCATGCTTCAATAAAATCAATTCAGAAGCCTCTGATGAATAGAAGAAGATGAAACATTTGTGTGGGAAAATAGTACATAGTACAGATAAAGCACGTTCCTTTCCACTACCCTGATTTGGTGATACAAAGGACAACTTCAGTGTACTATTTTTAACCCAGCATAATGACTTTATTTCAAGTCTCCAGTACTCTTATCATATTACTGATATTCCCTTCAACAGATCTTTTTCTGGCTATATATAGACTTGATCATTCAACGAATCTGATGTTGAAGTTGATGAGAATGAGCGTAAAAGAGAAAATGCATGTGTGCAAGCATGATTGAATATTAGTGAGCAACAAATGATGTCATACTCAGTGTAAATTATAAACACTGATGTACATGAAGAAAGCAACTCAAGAAATGAAGAAAACTTATGAGTGAACAGTAGAGCACCATAATACAAAGAAGAAGAATGTTATTACTGTAGACTCTCTCTAAGTTTGATTGAGCTTAAAATGTATGTTTACCCAGCTTGTGCAGAAGCATTATTATTGTAAACAAACCTTGTAGCAGACAGGTGTTTGTGTTCCCTATTGGACCTGTTAGGTCAGAATTTTTAGGGAGACTAAGACAGTGTGTCTTAGTGTTGTTAGTCACTTGCAGTTGGCTTGTGCATTGTATTCCCTAAAGGACCAGTTGGGTCAGAATTTTTAGGAAGACTAAGACAGTGTGTCTTAGTGGTGTTAGTCACTTGCAGTTGGCTTGTGCATTGTATTCCTTAAGCGACCAGTTGGGTCAGAATTCTTAAGAAGTCTAAGGCTGGCGAGTCTTAGAGGTTGTTAGTCACCAGCAGTTTGCTCGTGCAATTGTAATCAGTTTGGTTATAGTGGATTAACTCCTTGTTTAAGGCAAAATTAACTTGGTGGGTGGACTGGATTTGCTTGATATTTTTCAAGTGAACCAGGATATATCTTGTGTCCTTCTTATTGTTAGTTTATTTATGATCTTTGTTTGAGTTTCATAAAAAGCTTTCAAAATGGAAAACATAATTCAAACCCCCCTTTCTTGTGTTTTTCTCACACCTTCAATTGGTATCAGAGCTCCGGTTCTGATTGTGATAAATGTTTTATCAGCACTTAACAACGTTCAGTACCGATCTAGTATTTATGTGAGATAACATGGCAGCTCCTGCTAAATCCACTACTAAAGGGGAAGATCATTACAGTGCCAAACTCATGTACGTTGATGGTGAAAGGTTTGACCACTGGAAAGACAAATTAGAAAGGTTCTTTCTTGGTTTTCATGTAGATCTTTGGGATTTTGTAGTTGATGGCTACAATCACCCAGTTGATGCTACATGTGCTAAAATATCCTGAAATGATATAATCAACCAATAGAAGAAAGATCGTAAGAGTCATCATAAGGCAAGAATCATATTTCTAAATGCTATCTCTTATACTAAGTATGAGAAGATGATGTCAAATCTATTCTTGATTCTCTTAGGATGACTATTGAAAGAAATGCTCAAGTTAAGAAGACAAAAGGCGCTTGCCTTAATCAAAAACTATGAGGCATTCAGTATGGAGGATAATGAGACAGTTGAGACCATGTCTTCAAAGCTTCAAATGCTAATCGCAGAACTCAAAGTTCTAGACAAAGGCTACTCAACTGATGAACATATGAAAAAGATCACCAGAAGTCCTCCTAAGAAATGAATACTTATGGTAACAGCTCTAAAGCTATCAAAAGATCTCAATAACATAAGTCTTAAAGAACATGTTAGTTCCTTGAGAAATCATGAGATAGAGTTGGAGGAAGAAGAAGAGTAAATTTATCATTCTTAAGTCTAAACTTTGGAAGAATAGGCAAGGAAACTTCAGAAGAATCAAAGGTCGCTCAGAGTCATCATCTGAACAGAAGAAGCATAACTCTACAAAGGAAGTTATATGCTACAAGTGTAATGAGCCAGGTCATTACAAGAACGAGTGTCCAAAAGTCAAGAAGGATAAGAAGCCTAAGAAGAAATTCTCCAAAGCAAAGGAAGGTCTAAGGGCAACTCGGGACGACTCTGACTCTGAAGAAGATGAATCTGATGAAGATCAAAGCAAATGTAACGTTAGTAGCAACAACTGAAGATGAAGTTTCTGGAGAACCAGAAGATTAAATATCATCAGAATCTGAATCAGACTCAGACTCTTGCTCAGAGATATCCTTATCAACTCAGTTGAAACATCAGGCATGGTAACTGAACGGTAGTTGCTCGCGACTCATGACGAGAAGAAGGCATACGTTTCAAAGTCTAGAACTTAAGCCTGGAAGCTTCGTCAGCTTTTGAGGAAACCAGAAAGAAGAAATCATTGGCCATGGATTTGTTGCTCATAGTGTTTATCGTTAAGATATTCTGAACGCTCTAAAGGCTACAGAATCCATAACACAGAAATAGGAATTGTAGACGAATCAATTAATGTCAGACTCAATGATAAGCTTGACTCTGAAAAGTCAAATCCAGTTGAAAGGTTGCAGATCTGAAGTTCACGTCATCAGAATCAAAGAAGTAGAAGATTCAAAAGAAGAAGACAAAGATTCAAATTCTCCAAGATCCAGACACAACCTTATCAAAAGTTGGGAACAACTCGTCTCATCAGAAGAAGAATAGATTAAAAGACTTTTCATTCTGAAAAATTGATTCTAGGAGATAAAGTTGATTCAGTCAGAAATCGTTTATCCTTCAGAAATTCCGAAGAAACTCTTCTGGATCTATTGTCTCTGACAAAGCCAACAAAAGTCGATGTAGCTCTAAGAGAAAAATGAGTGGATTCTGGCCATGCAAGAGAAACTGAATCAATTCACCAGAAATGACGTTTGGGATCTTGTTCAGAAACCCAACGGTGTCCACGTCGTTGGAACTAAATGGGTGTTCAGAAACAAGGTAGATGAGAAAAGCTGAATTCGAAATGAGTCTGATAGAAGAATTCAGATTCTTTCTGGGAATTCAAATTAATCAAAGATTAGAAGGAACGTACATTCATCAGAGCAAGTATGCAAATGAACTTCTGAAGAAATTCAACATGATGGACTGTACACCAGCTAAGACTCTGATGCATCCAACGTATATTCTAGGAAAGGAAGAGATAGATCAGAAAGAGAAAGAAACTCTGGAAACTGTCAGTTTCTTGGGAGAATCTGATCTCATTGCCAAGCAAGAGGCAACCAAAAAATATTCTCTCAACAGCAGAAGCAGAATTCATATCCGTTTCTCTATTCAGTACACAGATGCTATGGATGAAGAACCAACCAAAAGATCATCAGATAAATGAGAGTAACATTTCTATCCTCTATTATAATACTGATGTTATGTGTTTAAGTAAGAATCTAGTTTTAAGTTCTAGGACTAAGCACATAGAAATCATTTAGAGACTATATTCAGAAGGGAAATTTTATGTTTAAAATTTATAGATTTAAACCATCAATGGGCTGATATTTTTACAAAACCCTTGGCTGAAGATAGATTTCTATCTGTTCTGAATCATTTGGAAATGGACTCCTGTCTAGAGTAAGATTTCATCAAAATCAGATGTGTTTAGTCAGAATCTGAAGATATCAGATTTTCATGTTAAACTAGGAAGCATTTGTTTTAAACCTTAGTCATCAGAAGATACTTTGTCAGAAGTGTCTCTGATCAGATGGAAACCTTTTGGTTTTCCAGACACTAAAAATATAAATAGGTGTCACTTAATTAAAGGGTGATTAACGTGTGAGTAGTACATTTATTGGAATTATTTAAATCATGATTATGTTTATTTATTAACTCCCATTATTATGTCTAAAACTACACGTCTACATGACTTCACTCCACTCACACGTTATATACCCACTCACTCCACTTCATTTTTTTTACATCTTAGAAACCCTAAACCCTATTTCTCTCCAAACTGATCTCGGTGCTTTCTTCGTTTTTAACGACAAACTTCATCTTCTTTCCTTCTATCTCAACAATCAACATGATGGCTACCTCTCAACAAGAAGTAGTTCAATTCTCCATTGAAATGGAACAATCATTGAACTCCTCTACTGGGTTATCATCTTCTTCAGCTCCTCCGTCTTCAACCTCAACAACCACCGCAAATGTCATTTCAACCTCATCATCATCACTTCCTGTGATTAATAAAGATCATATCACACAAAGGGGTATTTCAGTTAACTATAATATTGAGGCATAGAAACTAACTGTTCTTAAAGAACTAGATGTTTATTTTGACAATCTTGCTGTAAATGGGTATGATATTTCCGCTGAATGAGAAGTTCAAGGTTGGAATTGATATTTTCAAAGGCTCAAAGGTCCCATATTTTAAGCTCTTGAGAAAGACTTCTGGAGACAAGCAAAATGTGACCGTCTTTATGAGTCTCTCATGTTCTGGGAAAGAAGATAGTTATTACTGAGAAATCAATCTCAGACCTTCGGGAAATGGAATTCTTGAAACACAAGCGAGTCTATGGAATGAAAGGAAACTGTAAGTTTATGAAAGAAACCATTGACAAAACTATCTTCACCAACTACTCTCCGGAGAAATCAAAGTATATGGGTAATGATCTACATGATAAACTAAGGATTTGGCACAAGATTATTCTGAGCTGCATCAATCCAAGACCTGCATCAAGTTCTTATGACTACTTCAACGCTAATCAGAAGTATATATTGTACTATTTGCTTACAAAACAGAAGATGTGTCTACCCTCTATTCTGTTTTATTATTTACGGGATATTGTGATCAAGACAAGAGCAACAGCTTCACCAGAAAAAGCTGTCCCCAATTACATTCCATTTGGAAGATTGCTATCTGACATTTTCATTGAAAGTGGTCTGATGAAGTATCTAATTGAGGAAGCCAAGTATACAGAAGACTTGGTACCAAGCATTGGAGAATCCTTAAATGCCACAACACTTAAGAATATGAAAATGATCAAGGAAGTACTTGTGAAACCTTACTCTGTATCTCCTGCTTCTGTGATTAAACTTAGGATTCCGGTGAAAGACTATCCCCTATTTTCCAAAGGCGACAGTCCTAAATCAATTGCTGCTTTTGTTGCTACCATGAGGGAAGAAGGACTTCACATGTCTAAGTTCAGTTATAACAATCTTGCTCCGGAACCAACTCTGGCTGATCCTCCCAAAGGAAAAAGGAAACAAGTTTAAGGAGTTTCTGACTCCAAGAAAAGAAAGAAGGATGATAAGATTGGAACTTCTAGAAATCCAACTATAGCTTCTTACTCTAAAAGATCTAGTAAGTCTGTTTCTACTCCTTCTATTTCAATAGCCGTTACGCAATCTATTAATGCTTCATCATCTCCAGCCACTTCTGAAACTACTCAAATTCCCACTTCCATTTCTCAAGTCACGTTTAAACCACCATCTTTTTCAGTTCCACCCCGACAACCACTTTATGTAAAACCACTATTCAATAAACTCAATTCTCATCAATCACCACAACCATTCCATCTGAAAGTATTCCCACTTTCCCTTCATCCATAACCACCTCACTTCCTTAGTCCCCAACACCTGATTCCCCACCTTCTCAAGATTTGTTATATTTTGCTTTCCATCAACCTAGAATAGACACTGTTGAGTCTATGTCTCAATATTCTGATCCTCACTCACCCAACCTCTCTAAAGAAACAATTTCTGAGACCATTGAAATAGTTACCTCTGAGCCCTATACAGTCTTAAATCTTCTTGAGCAAATACCTACTTCTGAACAAACAACTGAACAAATACCTCCTGAAATAACTTCTGTTGAACCCAACCTTGCATTGGTTGTTTATGAAAAACCCCTTCCCAAAACCCTTGATGAATGCATTAATGTGTTTCGTAACAAGGCTTTGAAAAGGGTAGCCAAATTAGAAACAGAAGCTAGTAGCTTCTAAAGTTGCCTCAGTTCAACTGGTGAAGGACAAGGAAGAAGAAAAGGAAAGGATAAGACAATTCAGGCTCCTTGCTGCAAAGCAAAAAGAATCTTAAGCAAAAGCTGCTGAAGCAGCAAGACTTCTAGCAGAAGAAGAAGCTAGAAATGCTGAAGCTGTTCGGATGGCACAAGAAGCTGAAAATGCAAAGCAAGCTAAAGAAGTCGCTCTGATTGCTTCCTCCTCTGAACCTATTCTTGTGCGCTTGGAACGAGCAATTGAAGAAATCAAACAAGACCATCATACTATGAAAGAAGAAAAGAAGATCCTCAAGGAAAGCATTGTTGAGCAGAAGGTTGTCAACGTCTCCCTTTAGAACCTGCTTAAACAGATTGTGAACAAGCTACCTGCAAATCCTCCATCCTCTGGAACTTAGGCACCTAGGCATTTAGGCTTTTATTTTCTTTGGCTCTGAACTTTAGGATTCTGTCTTGGTTTGATTTGGTTCTGTTATTGTTTTGATCCTTAGATATTAATGAAATTGCATTTACCTTTTTGATTATGACAAAAAGGGGGAGAAAGTTAAATGATTTTGATAGTACTTATATTTTGATAGTACTTATTCTCAAAATCTCGAACATTACATAATGCTTATATAATGCTCTTTGCAACTAACCGTTTGTTTGATCGTTCAATTAAGGAACTCTAAAAAAGTTCACTTAGCATTCTAGACAGGTTGAACATAAAGATCCTACTCTCTGAAGATGGAAAATATTATGGATAATTTCAACTCTGATAATTCATGGTTAAGAAGTTGTACACTTTGAGAATATATGATTATTCAAACAAATGTTCCAGTACTGTTCAGAAGATGTGAACTCTCTGAAAGTCAAGATATCTGGTTTATTCAAACATATGTTCCAATACTGTTCAGAAGTTATGAACTTTCTGAAAGTCAAGAAATCTGGTTTGATCAAACAGATATTCCAATACTGTTCGGAAGTTGTGAACATTCTGAAAGTCAAGAAATCTTGTTTGATATCATAGTGTTCAGAAGTTGTAAACTTTCTAAAATTATGAAATTCATACTTAAAGCGTCAGAAGCAGAAATCTACTTGAAAGCAAGTTGAGTCAATTCTCTGATTCAAAGATACCATTCAGAAGATACGCTTTGCAACGATGATATTCTAATTATAACAATCAGGTTTTGAATCTGACAAGATGGGTGAATCTAAGAAAAGATTGACAAATAAGAAGTCACTTCCAATCAACTCTGATATTTGAAGAAATTGTGATTCTTCATCAAGATCTGATAAGAAGCTTTGATACGAGATGCGCGGCATCATCCAATCAGACTCAAAATCAAAGTTTTGATAGTAACCACATTCTGAGATGAAGACCTAGTGTTCTAGTCAGACTCTGATGAGAAGTTATAGGGAAGTATTCCTTCTCTATTGTCATATTCTGAAGAACTCAAATTTTATTTTGTGAGTCTTGGGATCAGGGGGAGACTCTGAACAAGCATAAATGAAATTTTGAGATTTACAGATTCAGGGGGAGCTGAGAGCTTAAACTCTGAATTTTTCGGTTATGGTGATTACCTTGTATAAATTATTTTATCAAAATACATGGTTTTGTCATCATCAAAAAGGGGGAGATTGTAAGAACAAGATTTGGTTATGCATCTTGTCTCTATGTTTTGATGATAACAATGAATTATTTGTGTGAGGACAATTATTGTGCCCTAACGTTTGTTATTCTGATAGTTTTAACAAACAGGTTCTAACTTTGATAAAGACCAGTGCTACGTCACTCTGATATTATCTATGGTCACTTCTATGTGAAGAAGCAAGAATTTGTTCTAATCTACTGTGAGTCAGAAAGATTCTGAGAAGACACTATGTTGTTGTTGTAACGTCTCTTGGATCTAATCTCTGATCGTGACTTTGATGTTCTATTTATGAAGCCTGTATAGCTTCTGAGGTCATTAACTTCTGAAGATTAAGTGCCGAAGATTCTAAAGACAAGGTTCTGTTGAACGAAGTTCTGAAGATTCTGAAGACTTAAGGATTCTGAAGATAAAAGGTTCTGATGACTAAGTGTTGAAGATTCTGAAGACAAGGTTCTGCTAAACGAGGTTCTAAAGACTCTGAAGACTTAAGTGTTCTGATAACTAAGGGTTCTGAACTAGAAGTGCTGAAGACTCTGAAGACGACTTTGAAGACAAGGTTCGGCTGAACAAGTTCTGAAGACTCTGAAGACCCAATGATTCATTCTTCTGATCATGCTTCAATCGAATCAATTCAGAAGCCTCTGATGAATAGAAGAAGATGAAACGTTTGTGTGGGAAAATAGTACATAGTACAGATAAAGCACGTTCCTTTCCACTACCCTGATTTGGTGATACAAAGGACAACTTCAGTGTACGATTTTCAACCCAGCATAACAACTTTATTTCAAGTCGCCAGTACTCTTATCATATTACCGATCTGCCCTTCAACGTATCTTTTTCTGGTAATATATAGACTTGATCATTCAACGAATCTGATGGTGAAGTTGATGAGAATGAGGGTAAAAGAGCAAATGCATGTGTGCAAGCATGATTGAATATGAGTGAGCAAAAAACGATGTAATACTCAGTGTAAATCAGAAACACTGATGTATATGAAGAAAGCAACTCAAGAAATGAAGGAAACTTATGAGTGAACAGTAGAGCACCACAATACAAAGAAGAAGAATGTTATTACTATAGATTCTCTCTAAGTTTGATTGAGCTTAAAATGTATGTTTACCCAGCTTGTATAGAAGCATTATTATTGTAAATAAACCTTGTAGCAGACAGTTGTTTGCGTTCCCTATTGGACCAGTTAGGTCAGAATTTTTAGGGAGACTAAGACAATGTGTCTTAGTGTTGTTAGTCACTTGTAGTTGGCTTGTGCATTGTATTCCCTAAAGGACCAGTTGGGTCAGAATTTTTAGGAAGACTAAGACAGTGTGTCTTAGTGGTGTTAGTCACTTGCATTTGACTTGTGCATTTTAATCCTTAAGTGACCAGTTGGGTCAGAATTCTTAAGAAGTCTAAGGCTAGCGAGTCTTAGAGGTTGTTAGTCACCAGCAGTTTTCTCGTGCGATGGTAATCAGTTTGGTTATAGTGGATTAAGTCCTTGTTTAAGGCAAAATCACCTTGGCGGGTGGACTGGATTAGCTTGATAGTTTTCAAGTGAACCAGGATATATCGTGTGTCCTTCTTATTGTTAGTTTATTTATGATCTTTGTTTGGGTTTCATAAAAAGCTTTCAAAATGGAAAACCCAATTCAACCCCCCCCCTTTCTTGTGTTTTTCTCACACCTTCATATATTTTATCTGTATATATATATATATATATATATATATATATATATATATATATATATATATATATGCCCTTAAATATTTGCTTAGAGTTTTCCCCGGCAATTAGGTCTAGAACTAGATAAAGCCAATGGTCACTCTTTCAACAGTCAAAACTAGTTCCCCATAGGAATTCTAGATACAGTCTTGCCTTCTCGAGGCTTATACAATATGGAACAAAGAGAAAGGCATTATTCCTAGAAAAATTGTCAAAGAAGTTCATTTCCCCATAGAGGATTAATTCCCAGTGAAATCTCTCTTAAATTTCTTCAAACCCACAGCCTTCCTAAAAGCATCCCCGCCTCCTCTTGGGCTTTGTACAAGGACCCTCCGGCTTCTTAGAAGTTATCATGCCTTCTCTTGGGCTTAATACAAGGACCCTGGAGACCTCTTAAAGGTATAGGACAGAACTTAGTCATCCTTTGTTAGAGCAGTCTTTCTAAAGAGTCAAAACCTTGGACAATTTAGGGTTGATTCTCATCCCTTAAAACACCAGCCTCCTCTTAGGCATCATACAAAGATAAACTCTTCCATACCAGTAAACTTGGACAGTCTAATCCCCTCTTGGATCTCTAAGACATTCTCAAGTTCCCTACAAATACCGGAGAAACCCTGGTCATTTAACCAATCTCCAGTAGAGTTGAAACCTCTATAGGTTTTCAAAACTCAATCTTTAAACTCTCACTTTAAATTTCCTCAGCCAGGGTCAACTTATCATCAGTATAACACTATCCCAAATCAGAACCTCAAGGCATCTGATACCTCAACTCTTCTGTAATCCTCAGCAAAAGTTGATTCCCCGACTTACACCTGCCTCTGGATCTCAATAATCCTCAGCAGAAGCCATCCTCCTCTTAGGCTTTGTATAATGATTTTCATCAGCTGAATTAGCCCCAACAACACCCTTTTGTTGAGTCCATCTTCTTTCTTAAAATACTCACTTGTTGAGTTAACCCTTTTCAGCCTCAATCTTGGGCTTTGTATAAGACAAACAAAGTATTCTCTTGTTAAGTCAATAACCTTTCCGCACTCTCTTGTTGAGTCAATGGTACAAAATAAAAGCACACTATTATTGAGTCATTCACCTTTTCAGCACTCTCTCGTTGAGTCATTTACCTTTCCACACTCTCTTGTTGAGTCAATGGTACAAAACATAAACACTCTCTTGTTGAGTCATTCTTTTTAGCCTCAATCTTGGGCTTTGTACAAGACATATATAAACTTTCTCCAAAAAAGTCAAAATCTTCATAAATTTTCTCTTAAGCTTGGGACAAATATCTTCCCCAGCGGAGTCAATTCCTCCCAACCTTCTTTTAGGCTTTGAGAATTAATATCCCTAAGCGGAGACGGTCCTCTTTTCAGCCTTAATCTTGGGCTTTGTACAAGACACCCCCTAAATATCCTCTCACTAGTAGAGTCAACATCGTTCAACCTCAATCTTGGGCTTTGTACAAGACACCAAATAAAACACTCTCATGTTGAGTCAGTCTCATTTCAGCCTCAATCTTCTGCTTTGTACAAGACACCGTATAAATCTCTCCAGCAGAGTCAATCTTCTTTTAGCCTCAATCTTGTGCTTTGTACAAGACAGATAAAATCTCTCACCTATAGGGTCAGTTTCCTCTTTTAGCCTCAATCTTGGGCTTTGTACAAGACAGACAAAATATTTCCCCGAAAAAGTCAACTTTTAGCCTCCTCTTAGGCTTTGTATAATGATATCCCCAAAGAGTCAGTCTCTTTTTAGCCTCAATATTGGGCTTTGTACAAGACAGATAAACACTCTCTTGTTGAGTCAACATTTTCCAGTCTCCTCTTAGGCTTTGCATAAGGACTTCCCCAGTGGAGTCAATTAATCTCTTAGCTTCAACCTTGGGCTTTGATCAAGGCACACAAAAATCAACATCCCCTTAGAGGAAATCAAAATCTCTTTGTAGGAAGACATTTCTCTGTGTTATCACACATCAAAACAAACAAATCAAATAAACCCTAATCCCAGATAACTTCTGTAAGTGGCACACTTGTTAATTAAAAAATCCAAGTTGTCGTCCATCTCTTATCCTGGTAAACTTCCTCTTTCATCTAATTCCTGTAAGTGCCAAGCCTATGGATTATTTACATCCACGCCACTATCTTTCTCTTAGCATGAAAGACTCCTAAGGAAAAAGGGCATTGCTCTACACTGAGTTAAAGTTTTCTCCTTCTAGAAAAATCCCTCATAAAAGAAATTATGGCATTGTTGGATTCTCATATCCCAGCTAAAGTAATTTTCCTTTATAAAAAGTCACCCAACAGTTGTGATAAACAGACAAGATGTCTCCCTTTAGAGATGACAAATTCTCTCTCAGTCAAACCTTTTAGCTTCTATCTTGGGCTTTGAACAAGACACAAATACTTATTTAGCTTCAATCTTGGGCTTTGCACAAGACACCAAAACATCTTTTTCCTCCCATACAATAGGACGAACTACGATTGCTCTGATTTCCCTATTTATCTTTAACAGGAATACGTAGGCATAAGATTGCGATATCTTAGCAAGCATACCAGTCAAAAACTTTAGGTCCAGTACCATCACTCACCAATCAAAACTGAGGTCCAGTACCTCACCAAAATCATCAAAAACTCACTCCCTCTCTCAAACACTCCCAAAGAATAAACTTTCCCAACCCACAACAGATAAACACCATCAAGTATAAAAGCAGAACCTATTGCTAACAACCTGTGGATAACCATATATAGGATGGGTAATTGACAACTCCCCGTTGTATAACCTGACCCCGAACTCCCCGAATCTCTTAAGCGTTTGTTCAGTTAAACATTCGCGTGCAAGGTTAGTTTTAGATAGCTTCTTGAAATTCTAGTATCAGATGTGTGATGTTAAGTGCGATGTCACAACAACACACTCTGCTAATATGAACAAGGCAATAAGCAACAGTAAATAACACAAGGATTATTCACCCAGTTCGGTCTAACAACCTACATCTGGGGGCATACCAAGCTAGGAAGGAAGTCCACTATTAGTAGTATCAAATTACAGACTCAACAATCTCAGTTGACAATCTCCTAATCTAATCACTACCCGATGACCCTTCTACCTAAGTCCACCCTAGATAAAAGACTCCATCTCACTTCTAATCATCGCAATGATGTCTAGCAGTCAACGTCTCAGCCACTGCATCAACAACTTGATTTTCAACAACTCTTCAATCACAGAAAAGTAGAAGACATGCTTCCATGACAATACCTAGACATGACACACATGACTAAGAACAATACTTAGAGTTGCTTAACAGCTTCCTCTAAGAACAATACATCTATTACCTACAAGCTTTGAGATAAACACGATGACCATCCCACAAACCGGGTGGTTCATCAACCAACACAACCCTTAAAATTTACATGATGGCTGGCCTCCTAAAACTAGGTTACAATGCTTCTATTTATAACCTATTTCCAAACTGGATTTGGGCCTTCAAATCACAACAAATCAGCTGCTCCAAATCTGCAAAAGATTCTGCTACTAAATAGATCTTCAATCAAATCTTCAATTAAATCTTCAATTAAATCTAATTATTCTCCACATCTTTTTGCATCTGACTTGAATCTTCCAGACATTTAAATCAGCTCCATAATATTTCCAGGATATTATGTATCTTTTAAATCTTCACTTTTTAATTCAGCTGCAAGATCTTCTCCATAAAAATAGGAACAAATCTCCAAATAGTTTCCTAAAAAGTCTCCAAGATCCTTTTTATGAAATCCAATTAAATTTGCACTTTGTTCCTAATAAATCTCCTTGACCTGCGTATAATGATGAGGTATATCTAAACAGATCTCATCAAATCAAATCAAATCCATCAAGAGATATACAATAGCAGTACTTGTTGTCCTAGACAACTGATGTCGTGACATCTCCTTTGACATCACATGACAGCAGTACTTGTTGTCCCAGACACCTGATGTCGTGACATCTCCTTTGACATCACATGACAGCAAAATAGCAACACCTTCTATACCATCTATACCAAACTAAGATGTCATGACATCTCCTGCAACATCTGTCACATAACAGCAGCAACTACTGTGCCAGAACCAAGATGTTATGACATACTGTCATGACAGTAATACTTTATATCTGTACTGATGTCTGATTAACCATGTCAGGACATCTCACCCAACATCCTGCAATACAAAAAACACAACAGATGGTTTTCTGATGTTCTGTCAACTGATGTCAAGACATCATGTTTAACATCAGACCACAAAACTGCAACCCTGCAACATCTAATGTTAGGAACCAATGTTATGACATCAGACATATGACATCACATTGTTCAACTTTGTTTTACCAAAATTCCAGCCAATACAAGAACTAACAATCTCCCCCTTTGGTTAATTTTGGCTAAAACAATCTCTGTCATCATCAGATGTACCTGCAGCGGAAAAACTTCATACCAGCAGCAATCACAATCAAACTGCACAAAGCTAAACTCCCCCTCAACACAAGAACCAGCATACCAGATGTTCAAACATGCACACTCCCCCTCAAGCCTAGAGCCACAACAGACAACTAGGCAACACATAGGCTAACTCTCCCCCTTTTTAGCCACAATTGGACAACTCCCAACAAGTTATACCCTACAAAGTTCTTCCAGAAACTGCAGAGAAAAGTAAATTCTCCCAGACACAAACAAAGCTGTCCTTCAGACTCCTCCTCAGAAGCATGTGCGCATATGATTCAAACAATTAGCTTCACATGGCTAGAACCATTCATGTCCACACCAACATGTCATCCAACAGCCTAATGTCATAACATGTTATCTGGCATTATATCCTCACAAGATTCAACCAATCTTCCCAATCTTGATCAGCATGCAATCTTCACAATATATGTACCTTTGCAGCAAAATCCATAGACAAGTACTCCCTAGTCATGGTTAACTAATGCTCTAGATGAAGATGAACATTTGAGCACACTTGCTGATCACATGCATTTTGGTACCATTGTCCCTTTCTCCAAAGGCAGTTATTCCCTATCATACTCTTCGTCTTCAGACTTCCAATCAATCAATACCTGATCTACTTCAGTCTTCTCTACATTCTCCATCCAAGGTAGACCTTCTACTTCATCATGCTCCCGTATGACTATGTAGACGCTCCTTAGGCATAATGTATGCACCAAACTCCAGAACCAGAACAAAATCATCCTTTACCAAGGATATCCAACCCAAAAAATGTTCTAACATCTGTTAGAACATTCTTGACACATCACATATACCACACACCATGGTTCTAGATATGCTCCACTATTGAACTTACTATCAGCATAGTATTCCAAATTAAACACTGCGTCACCAGCTTGAACAAAGAGAGCTTCAGAAAGCCAGAGAGGACTAAACTCTCATCCACCAAAAGAAGGTATATTTCCATCCTCAACCTATAACATCCACCAAAAGCTCCAAGAGAATTAGAACCTCCTTACATTTTCAACTAAATACTCTTCTGCACAAGAGCAATCAGTTTCAAACATCCTGCTTGAATGCACACAATGAAACCAACCAAATTTCACCTTTTGATTGATCTCAATCTTCTTCAGAACTCCCACAAGATATCCTGATCCACCTATGAAACCAGATCTTCAAGTCATTTGAACTACTTGCTCCAAAGCAAGACATCTTGGATTCACCAAGCCTCTTAGTCATGTAACATCTTCTCAAACCACAGCTCCCTTAAACTGTATGAGATAGATCTTTTTGAAGCATCCATAACTTCCATTACTGTAGATCACCTCTATCTTAAGCTGATGTGCCATATCACCAGCTGAGACTTCTGATGTTAGATGTCAAAACATTATGATATTCAACTGTTGAATTCAGCCCTTCCTTCTGTCACTTAGAAGAACCTCCTCCCTTTGCAGAAACAGATTTCCATGCTCTCATAAACTTGATTGAACAATCAAGTTTGAGTAGACAACCTCCATCCTACTTAGAAACACCAAAGACTTCAAACCTACCACATCTGAATCTTCAGAAAATAAGTAGTCCAAGACTACCCCATAACTATACCAAATAATGCCACTTCTAAATACACTATAGAACACACAATCTTATTGTTATAATCTCAAGATTCTTTTAACCATCATGATTGTTTCACAGAGTTCTCACACACCAACACACCACGAAGAGAAATAAACAGCCACATAGAGAAAAGTATATTCTCAACACTTCAATAGTCCTACACTTTTACATCAGACATATACATAGCCTCCCGTCAATGTATTTTGTCATTAGTTAAATGCACAACCTTATCAAAAGCAGACAAATACTCAACTCCTATCAAGGTAACCTTCTCACACAACAGACATCTGCTGATTCTTCTTTAAAACAAACCATCATGACAACCATTCACACCACAAAAGCATTCCAGTGTCTTGACCTTTCACTCCTCCCTGAGCAAAGAATTGAAATGATGTTTAAACATCAGTTCCGACATCAGCAATCATAGTAAATCACACTAAACATCTATTATGGCTTTGGAGACAACAACCATAGTAATCCACACACATCTCTTGCAAGGGACACAAGAGGATTGACCATCAGTAGAGGATCAACCTTCAAACCCAGAACATACACACAAACAGGAACCAGCATACTCTACATCTCGAGAATCTTCAAACTTTTAATGTTGAGACCTCCTGTCTATCTTTGAGATGTTGGATGCCATCCTTCTGTACCTAAAGGAGAGAAACCATTGACTGGTCATCACAAACAGCATAGAAAAATATGCTTCTCCCAACACTTCAACCTACAAGGATGCCCTTCAATCCTTACAAAAAGATGTTCCATTATGTGAGGACAACACATAACTGAACTCCAGCTTTAGAGGAAACTTCTCATGCAGATACCAGGGAACCATAATCCTTTGGTAAAAAAACACCAACTTCTCCTTGCACAAATATCAGAAGGAACTTTCAGATATCAGAGAAAATGTCCTTGACATTTGAGTTTGACCTCCACAAAAACAAACAGCCTTTGAACACCTACTCACTTGGATCAGAAATACACTAATCCAATGAGTGACACTATATTGATCATCTCTTGACCAACATACATATCTAAGACATGTTTCTTGAAGGAAACTTCTTAGACACACAACCCAGATGCCTCATTTTCCAAGCCAGGAGTAGGTTCCAAACAGATGTGATCAATACACATTTGTTTAGCTCCCAAGCATCTATTATGCCATACCTTTATCCAACAAGATTATGCACAATCTACTGGTTTTATGTTCCAACATCTGGTAGGACATAAGTTCTCTTCACAAGAAACACACCAAAAGATCCTTTAACACAGCACAGAGATTGACCTTGTAGGGTTGGAGGCAAGAATAAATTGCTTCTAACTTTCTTCATATCTCTTTTCAACAGGCTCCTATAAGAGTTCATTTATGAGTGGACTTAGGATGAACCACAAGTATCTTTGGCAACTCTAACAAGCAAGTTGAAGATATCCTCAAGTATCACCACACCATGTGATGCATCTTCAGAGGAGAACAGAATGTTGCAGCCTTAACACAAAACCACCAGGAATTTTCCATCAGATATATATATATATATATATATATGTGCAGCGGAACACACACCAGAAAACTCCTCTACAACCTTTAGGAAAAACATTATAACCCTTGCACAAACACGACACTCCATGTGCACTAGGTCAACATAGGTTTGAAAATAAGTCAAACCAGACAGCAGCTCACCACCAAAGCTACAAGCCTGATAACAATAGACAGGTCCAATACACACCCTGTCATGAACAGTTCATCCTCCACTTCAAGGGATCATACAAAAATCTCTATGAACTGACCAAGTCCATACACCATCTCAGCAAAACTATCTTCCTTGCTCATGAACCAGAAAGTATCTTCCCTAGATCTCATCCAAAAACAGACAGGATGCCTGCTCTGATACCAATTGAAATTCTGGTATCAAATGTGTGATGTTAAGTGCGATGTCACAATAACACACTCTTCTAATATGAACAAGGCAATAAGCAACAGTAAATAACACAAGGATTGTTCACCCAGTTCGGTCTAACAACCTACATCTGGGGGCATACCAAGCCAGGAAGGAAGTCCACTATTAGTAGTATCAAATTACAGAATCAACAATCCCAGTTGACAATCTCTTAATCTAATCACTACCCAATGACCCTTCTACCTAAGTCCACCCTAGATAAGAGACTCCATCTCACTTCCAATCATCACAATGATGTCTAGCAGTCAACATTTCAGCCACTACATCAACAACTTGATTTCCAACAACTCTTCAATCACAGAAAAGTAGATGACACACTTCCAAGACAATTCCTAGACATGACACACATGACTAAGAACAATACTTAGAGTTGCTTAACAGCTTCCTCTAAGAACAATACATCTCTTACCTACAGGCTTTGAGATAAACACGATGACCATCCCACAAACCTGGTGGTTCATCAACCAACACAACCCTTATAATTTACATGATGGATGGCCTCCTAAAACTAGGTTACAATGCTTCTATTTATAACCTATTTCCAAACTGGATTTGGGCCTTCAAATCACAACAAATCAGCTGCTCCAAATCTGCAAAAGATTCTGCTACTAAATAGATCTTCAATCAAATCTTCAATTAAATCTTCAATTAAATCTAATTATTCTCCACATCTTTTTGCATCTGACTTGAATCTTCCAGACCTTTAAATCAGCTCCATAATATTTCCAGGATATTATGTATCTTTTAAATCATCACTTTTTAATTCAGCTGCAAGACCTTCTCCATAAAAATAGGAACAAATCTCCAAATAGTTTCCTAAAAAGTCTCCAAGATCCTTTTTATGAAATCCAATTAAATCTGCACTTTGTTCCTAATAAATCTCCTTGACCTGCGTATAATGATGAGGTATATCCAAACAGATCTCATCAAATCAAATCAAATTCGTCAAGTGATATACAACAACAGTACTTGCTGTCCCAGACAACTGATGTCGTGACATCTCCTTTGACATCACATGACAGCAGTACTTGCTGTCCCAGACACCTGATGTCGTGACATCTGCTTTGACATCACATGACAGCAAAACAACAACACCTTCTATACCATCTATACCAGACTAAGATGTCATGACATCTCCTGTAACATCTGTCACATAACAGCAGCAACTACTGTGCCAGAACCAAGATGTTATGACATACTGTCATGACAGTAATACTCCATATATGTACTGATGTCTGATTAACCATGTTAGGACATCTCACCCAACATCCTACAATACAAAAAACACAACAGATGGTTTTCTGATGTTCTGTCAACTGATGTCAAGACATCATGTTTAACATCAGACCACAAAACTGCAACCCTGCAACAACTAATGTTAGGAACCAATGTTATGACATCAGACATATGACATCACATTGTTCAACTTTGTTTTACTAAAATTCCAGCCAATACAAGAACTAACACTTCCCTTTCCCTTCCAGCTTCACGGGATAAATAAGAAATCAGAAAGTAGCACCCCACTCCTACCATTGCAGTGAGGAGAAACCCATGGCGATAAGGTGGTCGCGTCACCGATAAAAATCGCACGCTACAGTAAAAATGGCGACTGTGCTGGGGAGCCAAATTTAGACTAGAATTCCTAAGAGGTCTAGGATGTTAGTTTTAGGAATTATATTATATATATATATATATCGCTTTTCCTACTTGATACCCGTGTTTAGTTTTCTGTCAATGGGAATGCGAGTGATGTTGCATGTGAAAAGTATGAGAGAACCCTAAGATAGGTTATGGCATAGACGGGTGGTCATACAGGGAGTGATTCCCGAATAAGCGATCCTGGTAGACCATCAAATCAATGGAGGTACCCTTTGCGGATTCAATGTTGAACGACTTCGCCGTGAAGGCAGATTGTCCCAATGTGGTATCCATGAAACTGAGGATTTAGTAGACATTAACCATGTGGCCATTTGGTAGTGCGGTAGCTATCGGAAATAGTTGACACACGATACTACACTCAATTGAGATTACCCTAGGATGCTACAGCTCGCTCGGGTGAACCAGCTTCTTGTTGTTATCCCTAGGGGGGTCAATGATTTTGGGAACTTTTAACCCATTCTACAGGTACAAAAATTCACCAGAATACAACCTTTGGGGATGGGTAGAGCCATGACTCCATGCTCGTGACGTTGAACCCTTGAACCCATGTTTTTTCAATGTTTTTGTGTGCTACATTCATGCATTCATTTAAAAAACTCTTAAACAAAGAAAAAATCTTCTTTTCTCTTCTCTCTTTTTTTCAAATTAAACTAAAACAATGATTGCAAATATCAGAGAGAAAGATTGCGTTATGGATTTTGGTAGAAGGAAGACGCACAAGTACACCTTCAAGGCTCCAAAACTAGAGGATTTAAGGGGGTTGGCAAGGATGATCACCCTGATGCTTTCAGAGCTAAGTACGGAGGCCTGTTGTCTCTGTTAATGGTCCATGTAGTTGAAGTAATATGTCCTGCGCTGATTCAGTTCTACGATCCATTTTATCACTATTTCACATTCCCGGATTATCAACTAGCACCGACGCTAGAAGAGTACTCTCACCTGACTGATTTACCCATCACTGACCAAGCTCCCTTTTCTGGACTGGAAGAAATTCCAAAGGATCAAACCATTGTAAGAGCAATCTATTTGGACGAGTCAGAAGTCAAGACTCACATGACCACTAAGGAAGGAATCCAAGGTTTACTGGCCAAGTTTTTGGTAGATAAAGCCCTATACTTTGCCAAGAAACGTTACTGCTTTCGAAGATATCTTTGTTCTACTCATATACGGGTTGTTCCTCTTTCCCAACATCGATAACTTCGTCGATACCAATGCCATTAAGATATTTTTGATTGGAAACCCCGTACCGACCTTGCTCGCAGATGCTTATCATTCTGTACACTTAAGAAATTTGTACAGCAGAGGAATGATCGCATGTTGTGTACCCCTAATTTACAAATGGTTTACTTCCCATTTACCCAAATTTGTTGCTTTTTGGGATCATAAGATTACTCTACGTTGGTCACAAATAATCATGTCTCTTACCAACTCTGACATAGATTGGTACAATCGGATCTATGACGGGATAAGGATCATCGACAAGTGTGGAAACTTCCCTAATGTACCCCTCATAGGAACTACAGGAGGAATCAATTATCATCCCATTTTAGGTCGTCGTCAACTCAGATACCCGATGAAGAATATCCTGCAAAATGTTCATCTGGAAGGTCTTTTCTTCAAGGAAGGAGAAAATGACAGGGCACTAAAGAAAGAAATAGTGCATGCCTGGCAACATGTTCATAGGAAAGGAAGAGAGTCTCTAGGAAGACCAGATTTTATCTCTGTAGAACCTTATCTCCACTGGGTACAAACTAGAGCCCTCAAGCTGAGGATGCCTTACCCTCGTCAAGAAGTTCTTCCATTAAAGGAATTTGTCCTTTATTTTATGTCTGATACGGAAAAACCCCAGGTCACTCTTAACAAAGTTCAACGGGAAAAGAACTCTTGGAAGAACAAATACTGCATTCTCAATGTTGAGTGTACTAAGATTCAAGAATTGTTAAAAGAGAAGGATGCTCTGATTAAGATACTAGAGCATCATGTTGTAGAAAATCAAGATGAGCGAAGAAATTTGCTCGCTCCTTTCACTTGGCAAAGGACTGACAACCCGACAACGGCTGAAGAGCCCCGGTTAAAGAAAAGGAAAATACCAGAACCAACATCTGAGTTCTTCTCAGAGAGGACTCAGGATCCATAAGTTCAGACATTTCTTTTACAACACTTTTTAAAATAATGTATTTCCCTTTCTGCAATCTTTCAAATTCAATAAAATGGGGTCTCCCCACTGTATGATATTTGCAATCTATTTGTTGAAGTTTCTTTTTGATTAAAGCAAAAACAAAAAAAATTAATCATTGCATATCATTCATCATTCTCACATAACGCATTCTTCTTACCTTTGAATCTCACGTATGTGTCACGATTCTAGAGTCAAACTGTCTCATTCGTACAATACTCGGGCCAATCGACCAAAGAAAATGGACGATCTCAAGGAAGAGAACAGAGAGTTGAGAGAAGAAATCGACGTTATGAAAGAAGATATGAAAAAACTTCACAATGACATGCAATCCCTGGTGTCGCTCCCGAGATTTTCATCCAAGTACAAACGCGAAAGTGGCGCGGAAACAGAGTCGCCAGCAATGTGTATTTATCCCAAAAGAGGGAAAGAAAACATTGCGTAAACCTGAGGGAAAGGAAAAGCATGGTCTCGCGACCAAGAGAAACAGGTAAGGGAGTCGGTTACGCGAGGGGAAGGTATTAGCACCCCCACGCGTCCATCCTACTCGATGGGATCCACGCTTATTGTCTCGATCAAAGGGTGTCATCATCTGGAGCTCCACTGCTATTGGAAAGGAGAAAAATGGAACGAAAAAGAACGAAGAAACGAGGAAGAAAAGAAAAAGAAGTGACTCGGTAGGACATCACCGTCCTAGGCCTACGTATTCCCTCATGCAATGAGAAAGTCAGAGGCAACGTACTTCAGACACGAACTAAGTGGGAAGGTTGCTCGCCAAGACATTGTCGTCTTGTGCCTACGTATCCTCAATCTAACCAGAAGGAGGAAATCAGAGCAGTCGTAATTCGACCTACAAGTCGAAAAGAGACAAAGAGGTGGTAAAGAAAGGTTGCGTTCGGAGAGATCTCGCATGATCTCCTGCCTACGTATCTCTATTATCCAATGAAGAATCATAGCGATGTAGTTCCCCTCGCTAGGGAAGACCTTGCGTTGTTTGTGTTTTTTTTATGAGCGGCGTTAGATTCGCGTCAGGCAGTTAGGGTCGAGGCCTGTTTGCAACGAGACGGAAGTAACGTGATCTCTTCTGAAAATGGATTGAAACTGAACGATCCCGAAGGATAAAAAGTTTGATTGTGTTTTGAGTTTTATAGACAGAAGTGAATTGAAGTTAGTTTGTAACTTGCATTGCACCCAAGTCTACAACATAGGAATGAATACGTCGCGTATCGTCCCCAACAGGACGTACACTAAGTACCTTAGAAGAATGAAGGGAGACCCCCCATACCTCACTTCCCATATATAAGGCTCAAGCGCAATACACGTTAACCTTTATTAAGTGTTTTAGAAAGGTTATGAGATGAGAAGAGAAGACTCAAAGGAAAAGAAAACACTAAGGAGAATTCTACCCTAGAGTTGTCATGCAAAAGATGGCCCTAAGGGGAGGTTTGAGAACAACCTAAGTCAAAATAAGAGAGAGGGATAACACTACCTAATGCTTATCCTACCTCACCTTAATAAAAAATTAAGGATGAGCTAGGATCCCAATGGGATGTGAAGAAGTTCTACACAATCAAGCATTATATCATGTAATCCACACATAAAAGAGAAGTAAAAGAGATGAGATGAAAGGAGGAATGAGCATGGATAAACATCCACATACTCATATGTGTTAGATCTGCCCCTACATAAAAGGTTAGTACCAAATCAACACAAGTATTGAATATAGGTGACAAAAAGTGAACCAAACAAAGTTAGTTGTCTTAAGGAAACATCCTAAGAAGAAAACAAAGTTTAAACCGAAAGGGAAGAGTCCTAAGGGTTAAGGATCTTCCAAAGTCAGTAGGTACATGTCAATGTATCCTACTAAGGTAAACATGCCATAGGAGATCAAACAATGTCAAACTATGCATCAAATGTTCACACAAATGCAAGTTATGCACTAACTATGCAATATGAATGCATATGATTCATGAACATGAATGAATGCACATGCAAACATTAAAGTCAGAAGTGAATGACATTTATGAATGTGTGGAGATGTAATTAAGATGGCATGTGAATCATGAATGCAAGCATTAAGAATGATTAAGCAACAAGAAGTGAAAACAAACAACACTTAAGTTCATACATTTATGCATATTTGTAACACAAGTAAAGAATGAATATGCAAGATAAACAAGCATGGAAATGAATGCAAGTCAATAGCATATGACATTTAAGATGACATTTAGAATCCAAGAATGAGCATACAAAGTTCATACAAGTCTAATATTAAAGCACATTGAAGAAGAAGAACTAACTAGGTTCAAACAAGTTCATACAAGTTCTTATGTGTTCATGAAATTAAGAGACATGTAAGAGAATGTTAGAAGTTATGCCATATGGTTGTGGATGATCACAAACAGCAAGTGAATCATTTTTAAATGGACATTCAAGATCACACAAGCATTAATGAAAACAACCCATCAAAGTGTGTAAGAAGAAAAACACAAGTCCATAAAACATTTCAAGTTTAAACAAGTGCATACAAGTCAATCCAAGATGAACAAGTAATGACCTATAATATGAGAAAAAGGACCTATAATGTTCACACATCATGCATCAAGAGGTCTCAACAAGTATCAAAGAGGGTTGCATACAACGCATCAAACCCTAGCACATGATCTCTAATATTCACATAAACAAAAATGCATTTATGAATTCACAAAGAACATGTTAAGAGGCCAAGAAAATTGGAATAAGGCAAGTGAATTGAAGTGCAAATAGCAAGTAGACATGCCTCAAAGGAAGGGATCAAAACTCATTAAGGATCATGCTAAAACATGCTTCACAAGTTCACATAAGTGGCGCAAGCATTAGGCACAAATAGGACATTCAAACATTGATCAAAGTTGATCCCAAAAATCCACAAAAATTATACAAAGTGCCTCAAGCTGTCACAAAAGCATGTATCAATTTTCATGTGAAAATTCAACTTACAACTATGTTAAACAATTTACCAATTCATCATAGATCATGAACAAAGATCATACACAATGCAACACAATGAAAAATTCATGAAAAATAGAGAAATAATACAAAAATGGAAAATAAAAATATCAAAAATTAGTTAAATGTGTAAAGATGCCTTATGAACTTATTTAGGATTTTTATGTATGCACCATTATTTTTAAAAATCAAAAAGCAAACACATATGAAAAGAAATTTAAAAACAAGAGAAATTGCCAGGGGGTACATCCAAAGTAAAAGTTCAGTTCAATATGCATTGGGCTTTAAAGGAGGGGGTGTGGATATCAATCCAAGACCCAGCCCACATGCGTGGGGTCTGATGGTCTATGTCATGTGGCTCAGTCAAACCTTGACTTCAAGAGAGCCCTTGGATCCAAGTCAAATCAAGATGATCAAGAAAGTAGACAAATCATGTGGTTCAGAATGCGTGCACATGCCAATTATGATGAGATGCGTGTATGTGATCACAAAATTCAAAAATATGCAAAAAAAGAGGCACGTGCTAGGGATGGTGTCTCATTAATGCACTGGCATGATTGGGAGCGTTGGATCATCATAGATCAACGGTCACGACTTAACCCGGCAAATGGCTAGGGTTCTTGCACAGTTGAGGGTTCAGGTGGCCGGAGAAGAGTCTGGTCCTCTTCTCCGGCAAGCAGCCACCATGCTCAGCCTCACATCTCACCAGAAATAGAAAAACCATACACCATTCTCTTCCTCTCTCCATGTAGAACATAAATCCATCATCAAAATTCACAAACAACACACATACAGATCAAATCGAAGGAGGGAAGTTTGCCCTAGAAATTTCAAATAAGCACCTAAGGTGCCTATCAACTAGCCAGAGGTTCACATTGCTCCTATTGAGCTCCAAAACAGGAAAAAACAACTTCAAATCAACTTAATATGCAAGAGGAAAATGAAGAGGAACCTGAACTGTATTGAACCTTTAAGCACAAGAAAACAAGATGAGAATGATCCTTGCTTGCTTGAGTTTGCTATTGGCCAAATAAAGGCTATTAAAAGATCTTTAAACTTCTTGAAAATCAACTGATGAAGACGATGAAATTCAAGAAGCAACCTCTGTATATCCAATCCTTTGATCCACAGATGATTCCTGATGAAGAAGAATGTGTAGATTTTAAGAAGAAATTCAAGTCTCAGAAGCTTCGAGAGAGAAACAAATGAGAGAGAGAGTGAAGAATCAGAGAAAGTGAAGAATGAATGAAGTTCGTTCCAAATTCTATTAGAGTTTGTTCTTATATGTTGAGTTAACTGTTAACCACCTTGGTTAATAGTTAGAACCCTAGTTAGTGAAAGGTGCAGTGAGAAAGAGAGGGTGAAGTGAGACTCAGGTTGGTAGACGTGTGGAGGAAACACAGAAGCTATGGTGGATTTTAAAATGAAAGATGATGATGTGTGGTGATGATTATGTGAGCTGGTGATGTTAGCACCAGCTACTTGCTGTGTAAGTTTCTCCTTTCTTTTGTTTGAACACTTAAGGCAAAAAGATACATAAGCATGTATGGTATGTGTAAGGTTTGTTTGGTTTATTATGGCAAGGTTTGATGACATGGGATGATACATGATTAACATGCGCATGAAGTACAACAAGGACAAGGTTCTTTTTTACTGAATTTGCTTGGTATGGAAGAAATCAGTTAGCATGAGATGGTCTTTAAAACCTTGTATATCCATGGCCAATGGATGAAATGAAGAGTTCTTGGGGTCTTTAGAAAGAGGGGATGGAGGACAACAACATTGATGTGGAAAATAATTGCAGTGGGATCCCTTAAGGAGCTTAAAAATGTCCATGAAATTGTTTGGTCTTGACTGCATTGGCATGTCACCTGGACTTGGTCGTGCACTCCCCATATGCATGTGACTGAATCAGTTGGAGCACCTGACTTTGACCCACCATATCTCTCATTACATTGATCATATGAAAAATCCCCAACATCAAAGTTGTAGAAGGGATTGAGAGGAACAAAACTCATGTTGGGCATTTTTTCATTTGGAGTCTCCATCATAGATAAATTTGCCCTTGAACTTGGACATGTCATGCACACAAGGTGTTTGATGAAATAACTGTGTGCTGGCTCGCCCGTGACTTGCCTAGCTGGTCAAAAATGCCTTGGAAACCCTTAACTTTAAAGTATCATATCTCCCTCAATTTTGATCCGATGGAGATGGTTTTGGTATGGTTTTGAAGCTTAGAATGTGAACTTCTGATAGGCCTCCCTAAACATTGAGTTTGGAGCTTGGAATATGTAGAAATAATGCTTCAAAAGTGACCCCTCATCTTGCCAAAACTTACCAAATTAGGAAACCCTAATTTCTATTTTTGGAAACTTTGCACATATCTTGATTTTTGATGAATCTCTTGATATTTCTTGATCAAATCTTCACCAATGAACATATTTGAGATGAGGAACATGAATTTGACCTCAAAAAGTTAGGAGTTGACTTTTTCCTCTGCACAGTTGACTTTTCCCCAATTTGATTAATTTTCAACCAATTGGTCAATTGAATATCCTATGAAATGAACCAATGGCCAATACTTCGTTCTTAGACAATTGAAACCATATGGAAAACCTTGAAATCAAACTTTGGCTCAAAAAACCACTTGCACTGACTTTTAACTAAAACCCTAATTTTGCACTAGTTAGGAGAATGTGATTCACTTGAGATTGCTCATGTACCTTGATCCCATGCCAAGAGCCAATGATATGCAATGATCATAATGCAAAGAATGAAATGAAACATAAGCCAGTTAGAGTTAAAACATGAGGGGAAATTTTGAGGTGTTACACCTGGCAGTGGCTCAAAGACAACAACAAAGGACTGTGATCTCGGAGATCACATCTACGCCCATAGTGGAGACATATGATCCTCGGTACAACATGCCTAAACATCGCCCCTGGGGCATGCCTATCAACTTCATCCCTGAAGGATATATCCCGCCAGTCACTGAAGACCCAGAAACTGCAGCAGGGACCACTGGGCCTGAAGGTTATAAACTTCGGGAAAGCATAGAAGAACCAAGAGTCACTGCCGTAATGATTATACCCCAACCCGTGGTACACACTGTCCCGAAAGGACAGATTCCACAAGTAAACTCTGGTGGAAACTAAGACATGTACGAAAAAATGATTGAGTTCCAGGAGCAATTCCTGGAGATGTAGAAGGAACTGCATGCCATTCGTGGTCAGTATTTATTCAGAAAGGATGTCGCAACCTTTGTCTGGTCCCCAGTGTGAAAATCCCGCACAAATTCAAGGAACCCGACTTTGAAAAATACAAGGGCAACTCTTGCCCTCATAGTCATTTGGTGATGTATGCTCAAAAGATGTCAACTCAGACAGTGAATCAGCAGCTACTGATCCTTTACTTCCTAGACAGTTTAACCGGTCCCACACTAAAATGGTACATGGGTTTAAAATGCGCCAAGATCGTCACTTTTAGAGATCTTGGCGTTGCCTTCGTTCAGCAATATAAATACAACCTGGAAATGGCACCAGACAGAGATAAACTCAGAGCAATGTCGCAAAAGGACAAATAAACTTTTAAGGAATATGCTCAGAGATGGCGTGAAATTGCCGCCCAGATCTGTCCTCCTTTTGAGGAAAAAGAGATTACCAAGATATTTTTAAAAACCTTAAGCTCATTCTATTACGGCTGAATGGTCGCCAGTGCGCCTAGTGACTTCACTGAGATGGTGAACATGAGAGTACGCCTTGAAGAGGTAGTCCGAGAAGGACATTTAGTCAAAGATGTAGAGCCATCAAGCAATACCAAAAGATACGGTAGTGCTTTCCCAAAGAAAAAAGAGCAAGATATTGGTAATATCTCTCTCGGAAAGCAAAGGCGAAGGTATCAACCAGTAGCAGCAGTAACTCCTGTTATCAACCCTGACCAACTCCAACTTATCAACCTCAGGTTGCTCAGAGCCAACCGAATCAACAACAGTATTAATAAAGGACACAACAGCCTCTTCAGTAGGCTCGTCCTCAGTTCAACAATAACAACCGTATAACACGCCCACCAGGGTTCGACCCTATACTTATGATGTACGCAGAACTGTTTCCACTACTACTGGTCAAGGGGCACGTACAAACCAGGTCTCCTCTTATAGTACAGGAAAATCTGCCTTTTTGGTTCAAAGCAGATTAAACTTGCCCTTATCATCAAGGAGGACCGGGGCACAACATTGAAAATTGTCTCAGCTTCAAGTCTGATGTACACAAGCTTGTTAGGAACGGGGTATTATCCTTCAAAGATACAAATCCAAATGTTCAGACAAACCCGTTGCCTCAACACAAGAACACTGCAGTAAATTTGATAGAGGAATAATTTAACCATAATTATCAAATTCACGATGTACTCTTATTATGAACCAATCTAGTCAAGATACATTGCAGACAGAGTGGGTACGGTCATGTACCGTTTCACAATTGTCACCAGTGTGATATTTGCTCGAAGAATAATCAAGGATGTTCTGTAGTGCAATCAACTCTACAAGAATAGATGGATCTCAGATGGATCCAAGATCATCGAATCTGTGAGGTCAATATGGCCCACGCAAATCCCAACATTGTCCAGAACCACAACATTCTGGCAATGAATGTCAACTTGGTGGAAATGCACTCAAGGCAAATCCAACATCATGACCTACCACGACACGATTACAATTCCTGTCCGATATGCTCAATAAATAATCAGGGATGCTCTTTTGTATGAGAGGCCCTCTAGTGTCAGATGGATCTTGGATGGATCTAGGATTACCGTGATAGAAGTAGCCGCTTGATGAATACCAGTCTGGTAGAATTACATGCTAAGCAAGTTAGGCTTGGCTTTTTGGCTTCACATGATTATCAGGACTGTAAAGTGTGTCGTGAAGATGACCAAGGATGTGCACTTGTCCAAAGAACACTTCAACACTTGTTGGACCACTGGTGGCTTCCAATCTACTTGGATGAAGCTACACAACAGATCAATATGACTGACGAGAATCCTACTAGGCATCAAAGTCAGGATGTTCGCTCGATGGAAACAGATCTAGTAAGGTTGCACGGCATACAAAGCAGAAGTGGTCAGGTGCCACCACACAACTATGAGCGTTGTAGAGTTTTCTTAGAGAACAACCCAAGATGCTACCTTGTACAGTCAACTCTTCAAAATCAGTTGGACCGAAAAGAGATTCAACCATGTTCAAGTTCTGGTTCGATCAATGTAATGCAAGACTATAGTCCTGATCAAAGTAAAGACATTGTCTAAATCTCTAAACATGAAATGGCCAAATACGTAAAGCGTCATAATTCCTCTACTACATGAATCAAGAGTTCCTCCTGATAGAAGAAAGATTCTCAACCTCGAACCAATTGAGGCCGGCTATAATGGTCAGAAAAATAAAAAGGCTCCTGTGGTTATCTATCTGCCAGGACCAGTACTGTACAAATCCAATAAGGCTATCCCTTACAAGTACGGTGCAACAACAATCTAAAATGGAAAGGAAACTCCATTACCCTCCGTCATAAACATTGCTGACATCAGTCAAGTAACACGGAGCGGTTGGATCTTCAACAGAGGAGTTAGAGAACACACCAAGGAAAAGGAACCTCAAACAGAAGTTCTCAATCAACCAGTCGGTCAATCCAGTAATCCCGACCTTTCAAAGAATAATGATGAGATGCTAAAGCTCATCCAGAAGAGCGAGTACAACATTGTAAACTAACTATTGTAAATTCCTTCGAGAATCTCTGTGCTATCTCTCTTGCTCAGTTCCGAAGCTCACAGAGAAGCCCTACAGAAAGTCTTAGAGCAAGCCTTTGTGGAACAAGATGTGACGATAAGATAATTCGACAGCATCATATCCAACATCACTTCCTGTAACAACTTGGGATTTAGTGATGAAGAACTGCCGGAAGAAGGCAAAAATCACAACATGGCGCTTAACATTACAGTCAACTACCAGGACGATGCTTTAGCCAGCGTACTGGTAGATAACGGATCAGCTCTGAATGTTGTGCCAAAATCTACTCTGATGCGACTATCATTTCAAGGATCTCTGATGAGAGGCAGTGAGGTTATCCTCAAAGCCTTCGATGGATCCAGAAAAATGGTTATCGGCGAAGCTGATCTTCCCATAACCATCGGTCCTCACACTTTCCAAGTCACTTTCCAGGTCATGGACATCCGGGCAGCATACAACTCTTTATTAGGAAGACCTTGGATACACGAAGCTGGGGCAGT
Source organism: Lathyrus tuberosus (assembly GCA_022829125.1). Lineage (NCBI taxonomy): Eukaryota > Viridiplantae > Streptophyta > Magnoliopsida > Fabales > Fabaceae > Lathyrus > Lathyrus tuberosus. Next base: position 7,120,789 of record JALAZF010000123.1, on the reverse strand, counting down.
CACTTCGACACTTCACCATAAGCTGAAGTTTGTCAAGAATGACAAGCTAGTCACAGTATGCAAAGAGCAGGCCTTGATCGTGAGCAACTTATCATCGTTTTCCTGTGTAGAACCAGAGGAGGTTGTTGGAACCTAGTTCCAAGCACTTTCGGTGAGCAATGAGAATCAATCAGAAAAAGGAACATTGATTTCCTCATACAAATATGCTCTCAAAGTGATTGACAGTAACAACATAAAAGGATGGGGACAGATTATAACTCCTACAGGTAACAAGACGAAGAAAGGTCTTGGTTTTTCCTCAACCTGTACCCAGACTGCTACTAGCGATGAAAGTTTTCATCCCATTCAGGACTTCTCCCACAGTGGAGGCTTCCTTCACCCAGTATCTCAAGAAGTACACACCATCAATGAGGGTGACTCCTCCGATACAGATGATGAGTGGAAGTCCTATATCAACGAGGACGGTTATATGTCTCAGGGAGAGGCGCATACACAATTTTGCTATCCCACGTAGAGTCCGAGATATATTCCAAGATCAGACGTCAAGATGATATACGGAGATTGTTATTCGGAAGGATGTCGTGCTCTGCCCAACTCGTTAGAGGAGGACACTCTGATGAAAGACAACTTCGACTATGACTATTATGACCCAATGGATCACTTGCCTATCTGGCAGCTGTACCAGGAAGACTTGGGGAAAAAGAGTCAGCCAAACGATGCTTATTAGCTGAGCATCATTTAAAAGAATACCTGCGTCCCCATCAAATCATGGGATCATTACCCAGGACATTCCGAAAATATCCAGCACAACGATGAATCTGCAAAGATTGCAGGACAAGAGTTCATCAACTATGATTTTCCTGAGGTCAACGTCATCGAGAAGGATGACTCCGCCAGTCCCACAACGGTATGGGACACCTTAGGACAGCCGAGTGGCAAGTATGACTTCTTAGTCAAGTACACCGCTCCTGAAAGCTCTCGTATCAGGCTCCAAGACATCCAGCCAAATGGATGGAGAGATCCGCCTGAAAAGGAAAACACTGTGCAAGATACAACAGAAGAGTTCTTCTACGATAACTCTGCATGGGAGGAAGACTCCAACGATTCTTCTCCGCCAGAAATCAGCGTTATTTCTGAGGACAACCCAAGAAAGAAGGTACTGTCATACCCCAAATTTTGACCACTAAGATGTCCTATCATTGTGCAAATCATCATCACAATATGGATGAACCCTCATTCCTCATCAAATACCTCAAGGGTTGTTGAGCATTCACTACTATCAAAGATTAGGGTTTTAGGCCCTCTCAGAGCTCTTAGACAAAGGATCAATCAAGGAATGACATGATCTTCAACTTTTCTAGCCTCTAACATATCTACAATGGATAAAAAGGACTCCCACTTCAAGGATTAAGCACAAGGCTGCTCTCTTCTAGGTGGATCAAGTCTCAAGATCGCCAGTATCACCAAATTAGGGTTTTGGTCGACCAGGGCCTCCAGATGGAAAATTTCATCTGGGCATAAGCCAAGGATCCAAAACATAACCTAATATGCTCCATGGAACCTCATGGACCCATTCATTAAGTCAATTTTGCCTCAGGGGATGCATACATCAAAAATCAAGGATTAGGGTTTCTTGACCTAATTCACCCCTAAGTTGACTTTTTGGGCAAATCAAGAGCCAAGACCTCAAGAGAGGATTTGAGGGTCTCTAATGAACTATATTGATCCATTTGGAACAATGGATTAATCCAAGAAGCTTGAGCAACAAGTCTCAATTTCATCTGCACCACAATTAGGGTTTTAAGGGAAAAGTCAACTGTAACTTTGACTTTTGACCAGGACATGCTCCCATACCCTAGGACATGCCTCAATACACCCTATAACACCCATGGAACATGTCCATCAATTTTGATTTAGGTCAAGGACATGATTTCCTAAAGGATCGCACAGTTTGGAATTCATCTGATAAAAAGTCAACGGTGCACAAAAGTCAACTTTGACTTTTTGAGATTTTTCACCAAAATGGTTTTTTAACCCTAAAATGATGTTAATGTATGATTTGAATCATCATTCATCAAGGAAAATCAAGAAAAGTTGGATAACTAGTAAAAGGGGTAACCATAAAAACTTAGAAAATTTTCTAAGTTAAAAATAAAGTGGCAAGGGTACCAACTTTGAAGGATCATAACTCCTAAACCACAAGGCTATTTTTTCTCATCCAAAGATGGATTTGTAGCCCTCATTACCCTCTACAAAAACATCAACTAGACCTAAGTCCAATTCATTAAGGATTTTGAGTTATGGAGTGATCAAAATCAAGAAATCACACTTTGTTCTAACACTTAGTGAAAATTTCACTAAGTCAGATTTTGCTTCACTTTTTGCCAAATGTAGAGGGATTTTTCACTTGGAATCAGAAGAGATCAAAATCAAACATGTTCAAACAGTTGTTATATCATGTAAGGGCTTTTCAAAATGGCCAAGAACATTGCCAAATTCAACTTACACCATGAGATATGACATTGTCAAGTTGCCTTGCTGAAATCTGTCAAAGGCAAGGCAGATTTTGCATTTTGGCTCGATTTGCCAAAATCAGCCAAATTCAAATGCTCCTATCTACTTAGACACATCTGAGGATTGAATCTAAAGGGGACAATCACTGAGCCAAGCCTCCAAAGTCCATGGAACAAGAAATAGCATGTTGAACCTAGAATGGCCAAAATAGGGACAAGACTCCAAATTTGGATTGAAGCATTCAATGGAAGCATCAAGGTGGCATGGACTGAGCCATTCTCATCTGAAATCAGTCAAGACTTATCCAAGACCAAGGGAACCAAAGCTTTGTGCCCTAACCTCTAGTCAATGACTAGAGGAGACTTGCATTTCCATTGGACAACATTGGCCAAACCTACTTACCAGCTGCCATTCACTATTCCTTGCAAAACAAACTTGCTCTACTATAAATAGAGCTCAATTGTGTTCAGGTTAAGTACACCAAAGGCCTACAACACTTGCCTTTCTCAAAATCTCTTTCTCTTGGCAAAAATGCCTTTCTTAGCAAGGTAACTATCGGGTTTTGAGTTTGAGAGCTTTTCCAATCAAACCAATCACTCACACACCTCATATACATCACATATGAGCTGATCAAACACTTAAACAACAACTAGAACACTGATTTCTCAGAATCACCAGTCAATTGCTCAAGGTTTTAACCAAAATGCAGTTGAGATGCCATGAAGTGATCCAACCAATTTCAATCAAGTCCAAGCATTCAAACACACTCCATAGGGTGTAGGGAAGCTGTTCAGATCATCACCACTCATCTGTAACACCTCCAAATCAAAAATCACATTGCACTTGCTGTCACGGTTTAGAGGTAAGCATATACTTGGTCATCTCTCAATCTATGCATATTTCCTCGCACAATAATTTGGCCATATGTTCATAATCATGCATGGAATGTTTTCCCTCAATTAATTGCATTGTTTGAATCGTGTATCAAAAATCCTAGCCTTCATGCAGAAATTAGGGTTCTTGAGGTTTCTTCGTGATTTCATGTTTTATGTTTAATTTAAATGAAATTAAGTGTTATAGACATGATCGTGAGGTTGAGACGAGCATAATGATATGTGGATTGCATGATATGATTACGTATTCAGTGAGATTGGATGGAAAACGCAAATCAGCCAAACCCAGAAAAATGCGCGTGTTCTTGCTTGTGTTCTTGGCGCCTTTTTCACAAATTCAAATATTTGAATTTTGTGATTTTGTTTAATTGATTCAAAAATTAATTTCTCTCCGAGTTTTAATGATTTTGAGTTGATTCTTTTTTTAATAATTCACAAAAATGTTAAAATATTTTATTTTATAAAAAAATCCCAAAAATATTATTTATTTCATATGATTGATATTTTTGCAAAGAATTAATATTTTAATTGTTTTTGACATTTTAAATATTTTTTCTACATTGATTTTGCAACTTTTAATGCCTTCTAATTATTTTGTAGGTCAATACTTAATTTTTGAAGCATTAATCCAAGATCACAATTTGTTTTCCACGTGTTAAACAATTTTGATCATTTTTAATTGAATTTTTATTCAATTAAATACATTTTTAAAAACAAATTAGGGTTTTTGGATTAAGTCAACCCTCATAAATCATTTTCAAAACTTTTTGGGCCTCTAATAGAGTGTAAGACCCAATCTTTTTTTGACCAAATCCTTATTGGGCCTCAGTGTATTGTATAAGTCCCGATACCGTAAAAAACGAACGGCGCGCTCGTCGCCTTTTCAAAATAACCCTTGGGCCTCTCCTTGAGCTATAAGACCCATTCAAAACTTTTTGGGCCTCTATTAGAGTGTAAGGCCCAACCCCCTTTTAACCAAAATCAATTTTGGGCCTCACTTATTGTATAAGTCCCTCTGCGTTAAAAGAAAGCCTCGGCGCGATCGCCATTTTTAACGAAAAAATCAATTGGGCCTACCCTCGTGTTATAAGCCCCACTCTTTTTCTTTAAACCTTTTGGGCCTCTTGAGAGAGTGTAAGACCCATCCCTTTGTACAGAAAACAATTTTTGGGCCACAGTCACTTGTATAAGTCCCCCTGTACAAATTCAAACAGTGCGCTCACTGATAATACCCTGGGCCTCTCCTTGAGTTGTAAGCCCCAAATCTTTCTTTTTCAAAGCACTTTCTCCTTTGATTTTGAATATATTTTTGTTTTCAATCTTTCTTTGTTGAACAACTAACCAAACAGCATGGAAGTTCTACAACCGAGTAAGTGGTTATTGCTTTCATTTACCGCTTTCATATACATATAACTGTATTGTGGGGATGTTTCACTGTAAGTCTCCTTTCACAAACTCATATACATATAACTGTATTGTGGGGCTGTTTCACTGTAAGTCTTCTTTCATAAACTCATATCAACTGTGTAATCATAGTATAGATATTTAGACTTTCCCCGACAACTACGTCTAGCACTAGGTAAAGCCATGTTGATCACTCTGAACTTACAGTCAAAATTAGATCCACATAGGATTACCAGACATAGTCTTCCCTCCTCTTGGGGTTAAATATTATGGAGATGTGAAAGGCAGATTCTTTTTGAACCCTTTCTCAGACTGTCACTCTTAGAAATAGACTGAACTAGATCCCCAATAGGATCACCAGATACAGTCTTCTGTTCGGCTGTCCTTATTAGGAATCGTCAAGAAACTCTACTCCCAAAGATGAATGTATTCTCCGTGAATGGCATCTTTGAGTTTCTTCCAAATTCTCAGACTTTCCTGACTTGATCTATTCCTCGTGAATAGCTTTCCTTGAATTTTTCGGGGTTTGGGGACCCACGTGCTTCTCAAAAGCATCGGCCTCCTCTTGGGCATCGTACAAGGACCCACAGGCTTCCTAAAAGCAACCCCGCCTCCTCTTGGGCTTAGTACAAGGACCCTACAGCTTCTTAGAAGTATTCACAGCCTCCTCTTAGGCTTCGTATAAGGATCTCTTCCTCCGGGAATGATAGCCTTCTCTTGGGCTTAGTACAAGGACCGATCGACTTCTTAAAAGTTTCCAGCCTCCTCTTGGGCTTCGTACAAATTATCCCGACGACCTCCTAGAGGTATAGGAACAGAACTTAGTCATATTCATAGAACAGTCATTTCATAGAGTCTACTACTGTTTCTCCAAGCATAGTACAAGAGATGAAACTCTAGACTTGGACAGTCTAACTTCCTTGAGTCTCAAAGACATTCTCAAGTGACCCCTTCGTTAAATAGGAAGGAAACCCGTAGACTCAGACAATCTCAATACCCTTTGGATTTCCCATTTCCTTAACGAACAGGAAATAACCCCGATCCTCGAATCAAATCCTTGAGTACAGTGTTACTCATATAAGAACTGATTTTCTCTTTCAAAATCAGTATATTGGACCTGTCACTCAACTGAAACAGTTACAATAGCCTCCTCTTGGGCTTTGTACAATGATTCTTCCCAGCGAAGCAAACGTTTAGCCTCTCCCTCGAGCTTTGTATGAGACACATAAGAGACTCCCTCGTTGAGTCAATCACCCCTTTAGCCTTCATCTCGGGCTTTATACGAGATACAAAAAGGTTCTTATTGAGCCAAACAAATGTTAGCCTCCATCTCGGGCTTCGTACGAGATACAAAGACTCTCTTGTTGAGTCAAACTTTTAGCCTCCATCTCGGGCTTTATACGAGATACCAAAAGACTCCATCGTCGGGTCAAAACCTTTTCGCCTCTCTCTCGGGCTTTGTACGAGATACAAATAGCCTCCTCTTAGGCTTTGTATAAGAAAACCACTGGTTAATCCAATTAACCTTTTAGCCTCAAAGCTGTGTCTCGTTCACAGTACGCAAACATCAACAACTCCTTCATCTAATCGTTGTAAGCGGCAAGCCTCTGGATTATTTACATCCACGCCACTGTCCCTCTTTTAGCATGAGAAATTCCTAAGGAAAGATAGCATTGCTCTACACTGAGTTAAAGTCTTCTCCTTCAGGTTAAAATCCCCTTTAAAGGAAATTATGGCATTGCTAGGATCCACGTATCCCGGTTAAAGTAATTCTCCTTTATAACCAGTCACCCAACAGTTGTGACAGACAAACCCTTCTTTAGAGATGACAAATTCTCTCTAAAGTCGAGGTCCTTCAGCTTCACGTCTTGGGCTTTGAACAAGACACAAATAGACCCTTCAGCTTCACATCTTGGGCTTTGATCAAGATACAAACCACCTTTTGCTTCACGTCTTGGGCTTTGAACAAGACACCAAAACACCATTTCCTCCCATAGAATAGGAGGAACTACGAACGCTCTGATTTCCCTGTTTCGGTAAACGGGAATACGTAGGCATAAGATCGAAAGAAAAGATCTTAGCGAGCGCAATCAACAAAAAACCAAAATCCCATACTCTCACATACCTATCAAAAAGCATCAGTCCTAACATCCTAATCCTTGTTCCCCGCCAGAAACATTCTGTCAAGTCCTAGAAAGAAAACAATATTGGCAAAAATACAAATAACCAGTACAAAGGCCCCCCCCCCACATTGATAGTATTCGTAACCTAACAGACCGCTGTTTAAACTCAGTATGCAAAGCAGGGTTAATTGGAGACATCTATTTACCTTCCTTATTCAGCTCACAATAGGATAAAAAATGAATCGACCTGTAGTTTAAGCTCAACCGCAGAGAGCGACCAGCGCTTAAGAACCGCGTCCAAAATCGCTCGCTACAGAAAAATGGCGCCCACCGTGGGGCGGTTCAAAGTTAGATCTAGGCACGGTTTTCCTTTTCTTCACTTATGTGAATGCCACAGATTGGGGCTTCTGCCGGGGAACCCATTTTCTGTCAGGAACTTAGGATTCATAGCTTTAAAGGTCTAGGATGTTTAGGACAAATATATATACCGCTTTTCCTAATTGCTATACGTGTTTATTTTTCTTCTAATGGAAATGCGGGTGATGCCGTATGTGGAAACATTGATTATACACTTAAGATAAGTGATGGCGACGGGGTCGACCATCAACCTCAGTGGAGGCTGACCAACGCAACCCATTCTCTCACCTAGACAATGGGCCGGTTGTTAAGTCTGAGAAGCTGAGGAGCCAAACCCTTTCGTAGTGCGGAAACTATCGAAAATAGTTGTTGCGTGATACTACCCTCATTTGAGGCTGGTGATCTATTCTCGGTGAATGGCACTTACTCTAAGATTGCTTTACAACTCGCTGGCGATCCGCTTGTTGTTTTGCTTTCCTGGGAGGAGCTGATGATAATGAGTACAGGTACAAAATATCACCCTAGTATAAACCTTTGGGGATGGGTAGAGCCTTGACTTCATGACAACGACCCTTTGACCCCATGTTTTTCCTATGTTTTTATGTGCTGCATTCATGCATTCATTTAATAAAACATTAAAACATTGAAAAAATTCTTCTCTTCTAATCTCTTTATTTTTTTCAAAATAAACTAAGACTGTGATTGTAAATGTCAGAGAAGAGGATTACGCTAATGGATTTCGGTAGAAGGAGAACTCACCAGTATACCTTCAAGGTTCCAAAAATAGGGGATTTGAGAAGGTTGGCAAGGATGATCACTAACCCTGAGGCCTTTAGAGGCAAGCACAGGGGTCTGCTACCACTGTTAAGAGTCCATGTGATTGAGGGAATCATGGATGCGCTCATTCAGTTTTATGATCCAGTTTATCACTGTTTCACATTCCCGAATTACCAGTTAGCACCAACACTGGAGGAGTATTCTCATCTGATCGATCTACACATTACAGATCGAGCTCCATTTTTCGGACTGGAAGAAATTCCAAAGAATCAGATCATTGCAAGAGCAATTCATTTGGACGAGTCTGAGGTCAGGACTCACATGACCACTAAGGGTGGCATACAAGGTTTGCCAACCCAGTTCTTGACAAAGAAGGCCCTGTATTTCGCCAGTATAGGAAACGTGACTGCTTTTGAAAGCATCTTTGTCTTGCTCACCTACGGGTTATTTTTGTTCCCCAACATCAACAACTTCGTCGATATTAACTCCATTAAGGTTTTTCTCATTGGAAACCCTGTACCGACTTTGCTCGCAGAGGCGTATCATTCTGTACACTTGGGAAATTTGTACAGCGGAGGGGAGATCACATGCTGTGTACCTCTGCTTTATAAATGGTTTATCTCTCACTTGCCCAAGTCTGCTGCTTTTTGGGATTGTAAGAGTGCCTTACGTTGGTCGCAAAAGATCATGTCTCTTACCAACTCAGACATTGATTGGTGTAATAGGATTTACGAGGGAATTAGGATCATTGATCATTGTGGAAACTTCCCCAACGTACCCCTCATAGGAACTAAAGGAGGAATTAACTACCATCCGGTGCTGGTTCGCTGTCAATTTGGATACCCGATGAGACACATCCCACTGGGTGTTTATCTGGAAGGTCTTTTCTTCAAGGAAGGAGAAGATGACAAAGCACTAAAGATGGAAATAGTGCACGCTTGGAAGCACGTTCATAAGAAAGGACGAGAGTCTCTAGGAAAACCAGACTGTGTCTCGGTGGAGCCTTATCTCCATTGGGTACAGACTAGAGCTCTCAGGCTAAAGATGCCTTATCCTCGTTACGGAATCCTTCCGCCAAGGGAATCTGTCATGTACTTCATGACGGAAACTGAAAAGCTTCAGGTTACTCTCAACAAAGTTCAAAAGGAGAGGAGGTCTTGGAAGAACAAGTACCACACCCTCGACATAGAGTGCGTCAAAATACAGCAATTACTGAAAGAAAAAGATGCTCTGATTGAAATTTTGGAGCAGCATGCTGTAGAGAATCAAGATGACCAAAGGAATTTGCTCACTCCTTTCACCTGGCAAAGGAATGATAACCCAACAACGGCCCACGAGCCCCGGTTAAAGAAAAGGAAGATACCGGAATCAGCGCCTGATTTCTCTTCAGAGAGAACTCAGGACCCATTAGCTTAGGTTTATGTTTCTGCACTTTGTAATCTACTGTATTTCCGTTTCTGTAATCCTTTGAATTTCAATAAAAAGGGGTTTCCCCACTGTTTGATATTTGCAATCTAATTGTCGAAGTTTATTTTGCTTAAACCATTAAAAAATTAATATAATCATTACATTCATCATTCTTACATCGCGTATTCTTCTTACCTACGAATCTCACGTTTGAGTCTCGGTTCTAGAGTCAAACTGTCTCATTCGTATAATACTCGGGCCAATCGTCAGAAAAGGATAGATGATCTTAAGGAAGAAAACAGAGAGTTGAAAGAAGAGATCGACGCTCTGAGAGAGGATATGAGAAAGCTTCATAACGACATGCAAACCATGGCGGAAGCTCAGCTACAAAGAACTGTGATCTCAGAGATCACCTCAATGCCCATAGTAGAGAGGTATGATCCTAGGTATCAGATACCAAAAGATCGTCCTTGGGGCATGCCTGTTAACTATATCCCGGAAGGATATGTTCCGCCGATCACTGAAGATCAGGGAATCGCAACAGAAGCCGCTGGGCCTGAAGGTTACAAACTTCGGGAAAGCGAAGATGCCAGGGGCATGCTGAAGACTCCTGAAGGTTACAAACTTTGGGAAATGCCAAGACTTACTGCCGTAGTCACGGTACCATCTCCTGTGGTGCACACTGTCCCAGAAGGACAGATTCCACCAACACCTTCTGGTAAGAAGGAGACTATGTTCGATAGAATGGATGAATTCCAGGAGCAGTTCCTGGAAATGCAGAGGGAACTGCAAGCCATTCGCGGTCAGGATTTATTTGGAAAGGACGCCGCAGACCTCTGCTTGGTCCCAGATGTGAAGGTTCCGCACAAATTTCAGGTGCTCGACTTTAAAAAATACAAGGGTAACTCTTGCCCTCAAAGCCATCTGGTGATGTACGCTTGGCGTATGTCAGCTCAGACTGAGAATCAGGACCTACTGATTCACTACTTTCAGGATAGTTTAATCGGTGCGACACTCAAATAGTACATGGGTTTAAACCGTACTACGATCAGTACATTCAGAGATCTTGGCACTGCCTTCGTCCAATAATACAAATACAATTTGGACATGGCACCCGACAGAGATCAACTCAGATCGATGTCGCAAAAGGACAAGGAAACCTTTAAGGAGTATGCTCAAAGGTGGCGTGAAATTGCCGCTCAAATTTGTCCACCTCTTGAGGAAAAAGAGATGACAAAGATCTTCTTAAAGACCTTAAGCTCATTTTACTATGACCGAATGGTTGCCAGTGCGCCCAGTGATTTCACCGAGATGGTCGGCATGGGCGTACGTCTTGAGGAAGCCGTCCGAGAAGGACGTTTGGTAAAAGACACTGGATCGACAAGCGGTACTAAAAAATACGGTAGTGCTCTCCCTAAGAAAAAAGAACAAGATATTGGGAATATCTCTCTCGGAAAGCAAAGGCGACGTTATCAACCGGTAGTAGCTGTAACTCCTGCTATCAGCCCTGTGCCTATTTCTACGTATCAACCTCAGGTTACGCAGAGCCAACCTAATCAGCAAAGGACACAACAGCCTCTTCAGTAGGCTCGTCCTCCATACAATAACAACCGTACAACACGACCACCAGGGTTTGATCCTATACCCATGTTGTACGCAGAATTATTTCCGTTACTACTGGCTAAGGGGCACATTCAGACTAAGTCTCCTCTTACAGTACCGGAAAATCCGCCTTTTTGGTTTAAGGTGGATCAGACATGCCCTTATCATCAAGGAGGATCAGGGCATAACATAGAGACTTGCCTCAATTTCAAGTCCGACATGCAAAAGCTTGTTAGGAGCGGGCTCTTATCTTTCAAAGATACGAATTCCAATGTTCTCACGAACCCGCTGCCTCAACATGAGAAAGCTGCAGTCAATCTGATTGAGAAAGAGACTAACAATGTCTATCAAATTCATGATGTACTCTTGTTACAGACCAATCTGGTCAAGATGCATTGTAGACAGAGTGGATATGGCCATGTGCCACCTCATAACTATCACCAGTGTGATATCTGCTCTAAAGACAACCAGGGATGTTCTGTGGTGCAAGCAGCTCTACAGGAACAAATGGATCTCAGATGGATCCAAGAGCACCGAGTTCGTGGAGTTAACATGGTATACACGAATTCCAACGTCATTCAGAATCACGACATCCGTGCAGTGAATGTCAACTTAGTGGCGATGTACTCAAGGCAAAGCCAGTATCATAATCTGCCGCGGCACGATTATAGTTCTTGTCTGACTTGCTCGGTAAACAAACAGGGATGCTCTTTCATACAAGAGGCCCTCCAGCGTCAGATGGATCTTGGATGGATCCAAGACTACCATGATAGGAATTCCTATCAGATCAACATGGTTCAGATCTTTGATATTCGCGTGATGAATACCAGCCTGGTAGAGTTACATGCTGAGGAGGTCCGACTCGGATTCTTAACATCACATGACTATCAAAGCTGTACAGCGGGTTGCGAAAATGATCGAGGTTGTACCCTTGTCCAGGAGGCACTTCAGCATTTGTTAAATCATTGGTGGATGCCAATTTATATGGATGAAGATACTCAGCAGATTAGTATCAGTAACGGGAATCCCACTCGGCGTCAAAGTCAGGATGTCCGCTCAGTGGAAGCTAACCTAGTTAGGTTGCATTGTATTCAAAGTGGGCGTGGTCAGGTGCCACCACACAACTATGAACGTTGCGGCGTCTGTTCGAAAAGTAACCAAGGGTGTTACCTTGTGAGAGCAGCTCTTCAGGGTCAGGTCGATCATGGGGAAATTCGCCCATATCCGGGTTCTGGACCCATCAACTGGACATCGAATTACCTTGCCAATCAAGTCGAGGAGGTTGTCACAATCTCTGGTCATCACAGGACCAGGGATGTTTTTGCCATCATCCCTTTACTTGATGAGTCTAAAGTTCCCAACTGGGAACGGATCGAGATTACTTATGATGGTCAGGAAAATCAGAAGGTTCCTGTAGTCATCTATCTACTATGACCGCTACCGTATGAATCGGCTAAGGCTATCCCTTACAAATACGGTGCGACAACAATTGAGAATGGAAAGGAAATTCCATTACCCTCCGTTTTGAACATTGCAGACATCAGTCGAGTAACACGGAGTGGTAGAATCTTCAACCGAGGAGTTGGAGAACCTAACAAGGAAAAGGAACTTCAGACAGAAGCTCCCGATCCACCAGTCGGTCAATCCAGTGATCCCGACCTTTCAAAAAACAATAATGAGATGTTGAAGCTCATCCAAAAGAGTGAATATAACATTGTCAATCAACTGTTATAGACTCCTTCAAAGATCTCTGTATTATCACTGTTACTCAGTTCAGAAGCGCACAGGGAGGCTCTACAGAAGGTCTTGGAGCAGGCCTTTGTGGAACAGGATGTAACAATCAGACAGTTCGATAGTATTGTCTCTAACATCACTTCCTGCAACAATTTGGGATTTAGTGATGAAGAATTACCTGAAGAGGGTCACCGTCACAACATGGCGCTCAATATCACAATTAACTGCCAGGACGATGCTTTAGCCAGCGTACTGGTAGACACAGGGTTAGCCCTGAATGTTATGCCGAAATCCACTTTGATGCAATTATCATTCAAGGGCCCTCCGATGAGAGTTAGCGAGGTCGTCGTCAAAGTATTCGACGGATCCAGAAAAACAGTTATCGGCGAAGTTGATCTTCCCATAACTATTGGTCCTCACACTTTCCAAGTCACTTTCCAGGTCATGGATATCCGGGCAACGTACAGTTGTTTATTAGGAAGACCTTGGATACATCAGGATGGAGCGGTTACTTCGACCCTCCACCAAAAGCTAAAGTTCGTCAAGAACGATCAACTTGTCACAGTCTGTGGGGAACAGGCTTTGCTTGTAAGCAACTTGTCATTATCTACTTGTGTAGAACCCGAGGAGGTTATTGGAACTCAGTTCCAAGCACTGTCGGTGAGCAAGGACAATCATTTCTAATGAGGAACCTCGATTTCCTCATAAAAAGATGCTATCAAAGCGGTCGAGAGTACCGACACAACCGGATGGGGACAGTTTGTCATTCCTATTGACAATAAAACAGGGAAGGGTCTTGGTTTTTCTGCAACCTATACCCAGACAGCTGCTAACGATGAAGGTCTTCATCCCCTTCAAAACTTCTTCCACAGTGGAGGTTTCCTTCACCCAGTGTCTCAAGCAGTTCATGCTATCAATGAGGAAGATCCCTCTGACACAGATGAAGAATGGAAGTCCTATCTTAACCAGGACGGTTATATGTCTCAGGACGAAACACAAACTCCTTTTTGCTTTCCTACACAAAGTCCTAGATTTATACCAAGGTCAGACGTCGAAATAATATACGGGGATTGTGATCCGGAAGGATGTCGTGCTCCGCCAAATTCATTAGAGGAAGACACTCCGATGAAAGACAACTATGACCACAATTACTATGGCCCAATGGATGGTCTGCCAATGTGGCAACCTTATCCAGGAAACTTGGGGCAAGAAAGTCAGCCGAGTAATGAAACTCAGCTGAGCATCATTGAACAGAATACTTGCGTCCCCACCATGTCATGGGATCAACACCCAGGTTATCTTGAAAATACTCAACATGAAGATGAATTTGCAACGTTTGCAGGACACGAATTCATCAACTATGCTTTTCCCGAGGTCAACGTCATCGAGAGAGATGACTCCTCCAGTTCCAAAGAAGTTTGGGACACTCTGGGAGAACCAAGTGGAAAATACGACTATATGGTTAAGTACACTGCTCCCGAAAGCTCTCGTATCAGACTCGAAGATATCCAGTCAACTAGATGGGGAGATACAGCTGAGAGCACAAATGATATGCAAAATACAACTGAGGAATTCTCCTACCCTAATTCTGCCTGGGAAACAGATTCCAATGATCCTGCTCCACCAGAAATCTGCGTCATGTCTGAAGACAAATCAAGGAAGGTGCCAGACTTTGTGATTCACCAAGGAGTTCGCCGCCATTGGGTTGCCGTCGAGGTTCTGAAGGTCGTTCATCAGTCAAAGTAATTTCCATCTTTAACCTTTCACCCTGCCCAGGTGAAACAAATGTTTTGATAGGGCTCGCTTTCTATAAATTTCCCTCTTCACTTTGCCCGAAGCGATTGAGTTTTGTTTTATAGGGCTGTAGTTTCAAGAGTCGACTTGTTCATTAATAAAATAACGTCGTTCTGTAATTTCCGCATTAATTGCTGTTTTCTCTTTTTGCTTTTTTCAAAAAATGGTAATCCTAAAAAACAATAAAAATAAAAACGAGCAGTAAAATAAATACACTGCACACACTTGCATTTTCTCTATCTCTTCTAAACACGAATCATTACGTCATGCAGATTGCTTGTTTTACACCCCGTTGAAACATACGATCCGATGCCTTCTCCCAACTTTGAGTTCTCGGTATTCGAGGCTGAAGAAGAAGTTGACAACGAAATTCCAGAAGAGATCTCCCGACTACTCAGACAAGAGGAAAGGTCCATTGAACCTCACAAAGAGCCGTTGGAAACGGTAAACTTGGGTTCAAAAAAAGAGAGAAAAGAAATCAGGATTGGGGCACTGCTCAGTCCAAATGCCAGAGAGAGTTTGATAAAGCTTCTCAGAGAATTTCCCGATGTATTCGCTTGGTCCTATCAGGATATGCCAGGGTTGGATACCAGCATCGTGGAACATCACTTACTGTTATGATCGGAATGTCCACCAGTAAAGTAAAGGTTGAGACGGACTCACCCGGACATGGCCATCAAAATCAAAGAGGAGGTGCAGAAACAGATTGACGCGGGTTTTCTCGCTACGTCTGAATATCCTCAATGGTTAGCCAACATTGTACCCGTTCCCAAAAAGGACGGAAAGGTCAGAATGTGTGTTGATTACAGGGATCTGAACAAGGCAAGTCCAAAGGACGACTTTCCTTTACCACACATTGACATGATAGTAGACAGTACAGCAAAGTTCAAAGTATTCTCCTTCGTGGATGGATTCTCGGGCTATAACCAGATCAAAATGGCGCCGAAAGACATGGAGAAAACTTCGTTCATTACCCCATGGGGTACCTTTTATTACAAGGTAATGCCGTTCGGTTTGAAGAACGTCGGGGCAACCTATCAAAGGGCCATGACTACTCTCTTTCATGACATGATACATAAGGAAATCGAGGTATATGTCGATGATATGATTGCAAAGTCAAAAATAGAGAGTGAACACGTTGAACATCTAGAAAAATTGTTCGAACGTTTAAGAAAATTCAAGCTCCGCTTGAATCCCAACAAGTGCACCTTCGGTGTCCGTTTAGGGAAACTACTAGGATTCATCGTCAGCAAGAAAGGAATTGAAGTCGATCCTGACAAGGTCAAGGCCATTCAAGAAATGCCTTCTCCGAAAACTGAAAAACAAGTCAGAGGATTCCTGGGACGTTTGAACTACATCTCCAGATTCATATTCCTTATGACCGCGACTTGTGCGCCAATTTTTAAGTTACTCAAAAAGAACTAGGATTGCGTTTGGTTAGAAGATTGCCAAACTGCCTTCGACAGTATTAAGGAATACTTGTTGAATCCACCAATTCTATCACCTCCAGTGGAAGGAAGACCACTGATCATTTACCTCACAGTCCTAGAGGACTCAATGGGGTGTGTACTTGGCCAACAAGATGAAACCAAACAGAAAGAGTCTGTCATCTACTATTTGAGCAAGAAATTCACCGAATGTGAAACTCGGTACACGATGCTTGAGAAAACTTGCTGTGCTTTGGCTTGGGCATCCAAACGTCTTCGCCAATACATGATTCGTCACACTACTTGGTTAATCTCCGAGATGGATCCAATCAAGTATGTTTTCGAAAAACCTGCTCTTACGGGAAGGATTGCCCGTTGGCAGATGTTGTTATCAGAATATGACATAGAGTACCACGCTCAGAAAGCGGTTAAGGGAAGTATTTTAGCCGATCACTTGGCTCATCAACCGATTGACGATCAAGAATCAATCGGGTTTGACTTCCCAGACAAAGATGTCATGTATCTAAAAATGAAAGATTGCGAGGAACCGCTACCCAGTGAAGGGCCAGAACCAGGTTCCCAATGGGGACTAATCTTTGACGGAGCTGTTAATCATTATGGAAATGGAATTGGGGCAATCATTATTACCCCTCAGGGTACCCACATTCCTTTCACTGCCAGACTTACGTTCAAATGTACGAACAATGAGGCCGAATACGAAGCTTGTATTATGGGTCTCGAAGAAGCGATTGATTTAAGGATCAAAAACTTGGACGTATACGGTGACTCAGCCCTAGTTATCAATCAGATAAAAGGAGATTGGAACACATACCAATCAGGACTGATTCCTTACAAAGATTATGCGAGAAGGTTGTTACCTTTCTTCAACAGAGTTGAGTTTCATCACATCCCTCGTGAAGAGAATCACATGGCTGATGCATTAGCCACTCTCTCTTCCATGATTAGTGTAGGTCAATGGAGTGACATACCTAAGATCGACATAATGCGCCCTGAACGGCCCGCTTACATCTTCGCGATCGAAGCAGTCATAGATGACGAACCTTGGTATCACGATATCAAATGCTTCCTTCAGAAACAAGAGTACCCACATGGGGCACTCAGAAAAGATAGGAAGACCCTCAGAAGATTGGCTGGAAACTTCTTCCTAAGTGGTGACACTCTCTATAAGAGAAATTTTGACATGGTCTTGCTCCGATGCGTCGACAGACCAGAAGCAGAAATGCTGATGAAAGAAATTCATGAAGGATCCTTTGGCACTCATGCCAACGGACACACAATGGCGAGAAAAATGCTAAGAGCAGGGTACTACTGGTTGACCATGGACTCCGACTGCTACAAGTACATGAGGAGGTGTCACAAGTGTCAGATATACTCCGACAAAATTCATGTACCGCCATCACATCTCAAAGTTCTCTCTTCCCCATGGCCATTTTCCATATGGGGAATCGACATGATCAGCTTGATCGAACCTAAGGCTTCAAACAGACATCGGTTCATCTTGGTAGCCATTGACTATTTCACCAAGTGGGTCGAAGCAGCGTCATTCCCTAATGTAACCCGACAAGTGGTGGTCCGATTTATCAAAAACAATATCATCTGCCGTTATGGTGTTCCAAGCGAGATCATTACTGATAATGGATCTAACTTGAACAATAAGATGATGAAAGAGTTGTGCGCCGAGTTCAAGATCGAACACCATAATTCATCTCCCTACCGACCCAAGATGAACGGAGCTGTAGAAGCGGCTAACAAGAACATCAAGAGGATTGTTCAGAAGATGGTTGTAACCTACAAAGACTGGCACGAGATGCTACCCTTTGCTCTTCACGGTTATCGTACATCTGTCCGCACTTCGACAGGGACAACCCTTTTCTCTCTAGTATATGGCATGGAGGCAGTGCTCCCCATAGAAGTAGAGATCCCATTAATCCGGGTATTGATGGAAACTAAGCTCACCGAAGTTGAATGGTGTCAAAGCCGACACGACAAATTAAACCTGATCGAAGAGAAGCGAATCACGGCACTATGCCACGGTCAGTTGTATCAATAGAGAATGAAGAAGGCGTTTGACAAAAAGGTCAGATCTCGTGTCTTCAGAAAAGGAGACCTTGTGCTCAAGAAGATACAATCTTTTCTCACTGATTCTCGGGGCAAGTGGACTCCGAATTATGATGGCCCCTATGTGGTCATGAAAGCTTTCTCAGGTGGTGCCTTGAGACTTGCAACCATGGACGGAGAGGAATTTGCCTACCCCACGAATGTTGATGTAGTCAAGAAATACTTCGCCTAAAAAAAAACGTCTCGGTGGATTGAAAACCCGAAAGGGCGGTCCAGGCAAAAGTTAGAGACATGAAAAAAAATCATCCCGATGGACTGGAAACATCATAGTATAATCCAGGCAAAAATTAGGGATAATGGTAAGTAACTATGTTCAACAGAGGCAAGTCCCTCAGCAGCAGCAGTTACATCGTCCATCGGAGGAAAACTCCAGTCAAGGTCATCTTCGACAGAAGCCCAGGATGTCCCGAATTCAAAGTTGGTAGAAGGATAGTGGTCGTTATGTTTCAACGTAGCCCTTTTCCCTGTAAATTACCATTTTCAAACTTTGTATATACTCTTTGGAATCACGCGTTTGGCTGATTTCCATCCTATCAATAAAATTTGAGCCCTAGTGCTTTTGTTTGTAATTCTTATTTGTTTTAGCTTTATAGAACGACATTTTGACATGATCAACGATTCTTGAAATAAAACAAAATGAATTTACTTGTTAAACTTTTTCTGCTTTTAAAAATAAAGATGGCATTTCTTTTGACTGTTGAACATTGAAAGAACGTCGATTGCGTCTCCAAAGACGTTCTAGCCTCAAAGTATGGAATTAAAGTACTCCTTCTAACCCAATACGCCTGAATTAAGGATCAACTGTGTCAGAGACCTTGTTTCGTCTGACACATCTCGACCGAGTTCTTATCTCCTAAGCCCGATCAACGGTATTCCCCGCAGGGACTATCTCTCCTAAGCAAAGTGGAATTGCTATCTTGAACCAACGGTACTTCTTCACCCCGCGATGGTCGAGTATCTAGTCGTGTTCACTCATCAATCTGTATGTCGCGTCAGTTTTGTTAGCATATACATACATACACACATCATGCATTTGATTTGCATTTACATTTCATATTGCATCGCTATCACTTTAGCCGGTCTTGTCCCTTACTGATAGGAGTTCTCTCAATCGAGTTGTCAGTTCTTTCATCGTCAGGAAGCGTTGTGTCTGAACAACATCGCCACCGGTGTATCTTTAGATCATAGTCGGCACTCGACCACTTTGATAACTTGAACCTCTGAAAAGCCAGAGAACCTTCAACAGATGTCACTCTTCGCCATTGAAGATGATATCCTTTCTTTCCCAGATTAAGGAAAATCCCCAGAGGAAGCCTCTTAAGCAAAGGTTCGGCAGTACATCAGTATTTCTCTGAAAATACGCTGATGAAGAGGTCATCGGCACCTCAAAATTGAATCACATCATATGGAATTTCTCCGAGAAGATCTCCGAGAAAAGTATGATGTAAAGACCCCAAACGAAAACAGTCTCTCAAGAGACTCGCTTTCCCCAGTAGAATAGACAAATGGCGTCTCCAACAGAGAAGTTTGTGCAACTCTATAAATCAGACGACTGGGTTCCCCAGCAAGTATGACATCAAAATTGTTTCCGTCAAATGGCATCTCTCCAGGAAAATTCGGCGAGAAGTTTGAGGAAAACCGCTACACATAGCGTCCATTGTCAATGAAGTTTATTGACAAAAGAAACTAAGACCAGTTCCTTGGTAGGAAACCAGGATCGAGGGGAAGTTTAAATTAGAAAACTAAGACTAGTTCCTTGGTAGGAAACCAGGATCGAGGGGAAGTTGACAAAAGAAACTAAGACCAGTTCCTTGGTAGGAAACCAGGATCGAGGGGAAGTTTATTTCAAAAGAAAACTGAGACCAGCTCCTTGGCTGAAGACCAGGATCGAGGGGAAGTTTACCTTTTCAAAGCATCTTTGCTTAGCTAAAGAAGATGAATGCGTAAGCTACCATTCATAACCACCATCAAAATTTCGGGTATTTCGATATTTAATCCTCTTGCACCCCGAATGCCCGAATACCTTCGTCATTCTCACCTTCGGGTCCAAGAAGATTAAATAGGGGCATCTGTCATACCCCAAATTTTGACCACTAAGATGTCCCATCATTGTGCAAATCATCATCACAATATGGATGAACCCTCATGCCTCATCAAATACCTCAAGGGTTGTTGAGCATTCACTACTATCAAAGATTAGGGTTTTAGGCCCTCTCAGAGCTCTTAGACAAAGGATCAATCAAGGAATGACATGATCTTTAACTTTTCTAGCCTATAACATATCTACAATGGATAAAAAGGACTCCCACTTCAAGGATTAAGCACAAGGCTGCTCTCTTCTAGGTGGATCAAGTTTCAAGATCGCCAGTATCACCAAATTAGGGTTTTGGTCGACCGGGGCCTCCAGATGGAAAATTTCATCTGGGCATAAGCCAAGGATCCAAAACATAACCTAATATGCTCCATGGAACCTCATGGACCCATTCATTAAGTCAATTTTGCCTCAGGGGATGCATACATCAAAAATCAAGGATTAGGGTTTCTTGACCTAATTCACCCCTAAGTTGACTTTTTGGGCAAATCAAGAGCCAAGACCTCAAGAGAGGATTTGAGGGTCTCTAATGAACTATATTGATCCATTTGGAACAATGGATTAATCCAAGAAGCTTGAGCAACAAGTCTCAATTTCATCTGCACCACAATTAGGGTTTTATGGGAAAAGTCAACTGTAACTTTGACTTTTGACCAGGACATGCTCCCATACCCTAGGACATGCCTCAATACACCCTATAACACCCATGGAACATGTCCATCAATTTTGATTTAGGTCAAGGACATGATTTCCTAAAGGATCGCACAGTTTGGAATTCATCTGATAAAAAGTCAACGGTGCACAAAAGTCAACTTTGACTTTTTGAGATTTTTCACCAAAATGGTTTTTTAACCCTAAAATGATGTTAATGTATGATTTGAATCATCATTCATCAAGGAAAATCAAGAAAAGTTGGATAACTTGTAAAAGGGGTAACCATAAAAACTTAGAAAATTTTCTAAGTTAAAAATAAAGTGGCAAGGGTACCAACTTTGAAGGATCATAACTCCTAAACCACAAGGCCATTTTTTCTCATCCAAAGATGGATTTGTAACCCTCATTACCCTCTACAAAAACTTCAACTAGACCTAAGTCCAATTCATTAAGGATTTTGAGTTATGGAGTGATCAAAATTAAGAAATCACACTTTGTTCCAACACTTAGTGAAAATTTCACTAAGTCAGATTTTGCTTCACTTTTTGCCAAATGTAGAGGGATTTTTCACTTGGAATCAGAAGAGATCAAAATCAAACATGTTCAAACAGTTGTTATATCATGTAAGGGCTTTTCAAAATGGCAAAGAACATTGCCAAATTCAACTTACACCATGAGATATGACATTGTCAAGTTGCCTTGCTGAAATCTGTCAAAGGCAAGGCAGATTTTGCATTTTGGCTCGATTTGCCAAAATCAGCCAAATTCAAATGCTCCTATCCACTTGGACACATCTGAGGATTGAATCTAAAGGGGACAATCACTGAGCCAAGCCTCCAAAGTCCATGGAACAAAAAATAGCATGTTGAACCTAGAATGGCCAAAATAGGGACAAGACTCCAAATTTGGATTGAAGCATTCAATGGAAGCATCAAGGTGGCATGGACTGAGCCATTCTCATCTGAAATCAGTCAAGACTTATCCAAGACCAAGGGAACCAAAGCTCTGTGCCCTAACCTCTAGTCAATGGCTAGAGGAGACTTGCATTTCCATTGGACAACATTGGCCAAACCTACTTACCAGCTGCCATTCACTATTCCTTGCAAAACAAACTTGCTCTACTATAAATAGAGATTAATTGTGTTCAGTTTAAGTACACCAAAGGCCTACAACACTTGCCTTTCTCAAAATCTCTTTCTCTTGGCAAAAATGCCTTTCTTAGCAAGGTAACTATCGGGTTTTGAGTTTGAGAGCTTTTCCAATCAAACCAATCACTCACACACCTCATATACATCACATATGAGTTGATCAAACACTTAAACAACAACTGGAACACTGATTTCTCAGAATCACCAGTCAATTGCTCAAGGTTTTAACCAAAATGCAGTTGAGATGCCATGAAGTGATCCAGCCAATTTCAATCAAGTCCAAGCATTCAAACACACTCCATAGGGTGTAGGGAAGCTGTTCAGATCATCACCACTCATCTGTAACACCTCCAAATCAAAAATCACATTGCACTTGCTGTCACGGTTTAGAGGTAAGCATATACTTGGTCATCTCTCAATCTATGCATATTTCCTCGCACAATAATTTGGCCATATGTTCATAATCATGCATGGAATGTTTTCCCTCAATTAATTGCATTGTTTGAATCGTGTATCAAAAATCCTAGCCTTCATGCAGAAATTAGGGTTCTTGAGGTTTCTTCGTGATTTCATGTTTTATGTTTAATTTAAATGAAATTAAGTGTTATAGACATGATCGTGAGGCTGAGACGAGCATAATGATATATGGATTGCATGATATGATTACGTATTCAGTGAGATTGGATGGAAAACGCAAATCAGCCAAACCCAGAAAAACGCGCGTGTTCTTGCTTGTGTTCTTGGCGCCTTTTTCACAAATTCAAATATTTGAATTTTGTGATTTTGTTTAATTGATTCAAAAATTAATTTCTCTCCGAGTTTTAATGATTTTGAGTTGATTCTTTTTTTAATAATTCACAAAAATGTTAAAATATTTTATTTTATCAAAAAATCCCAAAAATATTATTTATTTCATATAATTGATATTTTTGCAAAGAATTAATATTTTAATTGTTTTTGACATTTTAAATATTTTTTCTACATTGATTTTGCAACTTTTAATGCCTTCTAATTATTTTGTAGGTCAATACTTAATTTTTGAAGCATTAATCCAAGATCACAATTTGTTTTCCATGTGTTAAACAATTTTGATCATTTTTAATTGAATTTTTATTCAATTAAATACATTTTTGAAAACAAATTAGGGTTTTTGGATTAAGTCAATCCTCATAAATCATTTTCAAAACTTTTTGGGCCTCTAATAGAGTGTAAGACCCAATCTTTTTTTGACCAAATCCTTATTGGGCCTCAGTGTATTGTATAAGTCCCGATACCGTCAAAAACGAACGGCGCGATCGTCGCCTTTTCAAAATAACCCTTGGGCCTCTCCTTGAGCTATAAGACCCATTCAAAACTTTTTGGGCATCTATTAGAGTGTAAGGACCAACCCCCTTTTAACCAAAATCAATTTTGGGCCTCACTTATTGTATAAGTCCCTCTGCGTTAAAAGAAAGCCTCGGCGCGATCGCCATTTTTAACGAAAAAATCAATTGGGCCTACCCTCGTGTTATAAGCCCCACTATTTTTCTTTAAACCTTTTGGGCCTCTTGAGAGAGTGTAAGACCCATCCCTTTGTACAGAAAACAATTTTTGGGCCACAGTTACTTGTATAAGTCCCCCTTTACAAATTCAAACAGTGCGCTCACTGATAAAACCCTGGGCCTCTCCTTGAGTTGTAAGCCCCAAATCTTTCTTTTTCAAAGCACTTTCTCCTTTGATTTTGAATATATTGTTGTTTTCAATCTTTCTTTGTTGAACAACTAACCAAACAGCATGGAAGCTCTACAATCGAGTAAGTGGTTATTGCTTTCATTTACCGCTTTCATATACATATAACTGTATTGTGGGGTTGTTTCACTGTAAGTCTCCTTTCACAAACTCATATACATATAACTGTATTGTGGGGCTGTTTCATTGTAAGTCTTCTTTCATAAACTCATATCAACTGTGTAATAATAGTATAGATATTTAGAGTTTCCCCGGCAACTACGTCTAGCACTAGGTAAAGCCATGTTGATCACTCTGAAATTACAGTCAAAACTAGATCCACATAGGATTACCAGACACAGTCTTCCCTCCTCTTGGGGTTAAACAATATGGAGATGTGAAAGGCAGATTCTTTTTGAACCCTTTCTCAGACTGTCACTCTTAGAAATAGACTGAACTAGATCCCCAATAGGATCACCAAATACAGTCTTCTCTTCGGCTGTCCTTATTAGGAATCGTCAAGAAACTCTACTCCCACAGATGAATGTATTCTCCGTGAATGGCATCTTTGAGTTTCTTCCAAATTCTCGGACTTTCCTGACTTGATCTATTCCTCGTGAATAGCTTGCCTTGAATTTCTCGGGGTTTGGGGACCCACGGGCTTCTCAAAAGCATCGGCCTCCTCTTGGGCATCGTACAAGGACCCACAGGCTTCCTAAAAGCAACCCCGCCTCCTCTTGGGCTTAGTACAAGGACCCTACGGCTTCTTAGAAGTATTCACAACCTCCTCTTAGGCTTCGTATAAGGATATCTTCCTCCGGGAATGATAGCCTTCTCTTGGGCTTAGTACAAGGACCGATTGACTTCTTAAAAGTTTCCAGCCTCCTCTTGGGCTTCGTACAAATTGTCCCGATGACCTCCTAGAGGTATAGGAATAGAACTTAGTCATATTCATAGAACAGTCCTTTCATAGAGTCTACTACTGTTTCTCCAAGCATAGTATAAGAGATGAAACTCTAGACTAGGACAGTCTAACTTCCTTGAGTCTCAAAGACATTCTCAAGTGACCCCTTCGTTAAATAGGAAGGAAACCCGTAGACTTGGACAGTCTCAATACCCTTTGGATTTCCCATTTCCTTAACAAACAGGAAATAACCCCGATCCTCGAATCAAATCCTTGAGTACAGTGTTACTCATATAAGAACTGATTTTCTCTTTCAAAATCAGTATATTGGACCTGTCACTCAACTGAAACAGTTACAATAGCCTCCTCTTGGGCTTTGTACAATGATTCTTCCCAGCGAAGCAAACGTTTAGCCTCTCCCTCGGGCTTTGTACGAGACACATAAGAGACTCCCTCGTTGAGTCAATCACCCCTTTAGCCTTCATCTCGGGCTTTATACGAGATACAAAAAAGGTTCTTATTGAGCCAAACAAATGTTAGCCTCCATCTCGGGCTTCGTACGAGATACAAAGACTGTCTTGTTGAGTCAAACTTTTAGCCTCCATCTCGGGCTTTATACGAGATACCAAAAGACTCCATTGTCAGGTCAAAACCTTTTCGCCTCTCTCTCGGGCTTTGTACGAGATACAAATAGCCTCCTCTTAGGCTTTGTATAAGAAAACCACTGGTTAATCCAATTAACCTTTTAGCCTCAAAGTTGTGTCTCATTCACAGTACGCAAACATCAACAACTCCTTCATCTAATCGTTGTAAGCGGCAAGCTCTGGATTATTTACATCCACGCCACTATCCCTCTTTTAGCATGAGAAATTCCTAAGGAAAGATAACATTGCTCTACACTGATTTAAAGTCTTCTCCTTCAGGTTAAAATCCCCTTTAAAGGAAATTATGGCATTGCTAGGATCCGCGTATCCCGGTTAAAGTAATTCTCCTTTATAACCAGTCACCCAGCAGTTGTGACAGACAAACCCTTCTTTAGAGATGACAAATTCTCTCTAAAGTCGAGGTCCTTCAGCTTCACGTCTTGGGCTTTGAACAAGACACAAATAGACCCTTCAGCTTCACATCTTGGGCTTTGATCAAGATACAAACCACCTTTCGCTTCACGTCTTGGGCTTTGAACAAGACACCAAAACACCATTTCCTCCCATAGAATAGGAGGAACTACGAACGCTCTGATTTCCCTGTTTCGGTAAACGGGAATACGTAGGCATAAGATCGAAAGAAAAGATCTTAGCGAGCGCAATCAACAAAAAACCAAAATCCCATACTCTCACATACCTATCAAAAAGCATCAGTCCTAACATCCTAATCCTTGTTCCCCGCCAGAAACATTCTGTCAAGTCCTAGAAAGAAAACAGTATTGGCAAAAATACAAATAACCAGTACACAGGCCCCCCCACATTGATAGCATTCGTAACCTAACAGACCGCTGTTTAAACTCAGTATGCAAAGCAGGGTTAATTGGAGACATCTATTTCCCTTCCTTATTCAGCTCACAATAGGATATAAAATGAATCGACCTGTAGTTTAAGCTCAACCGCAGAGAGCGACCAGCGCTTAAGAACTGCGTCCAAAATCGCTCACTACAGGTACCAAACTTTGTGATTCGATGAGGAGTTCACCGCCAATGGGTTGCTGTCGACGTCCCGAAAGTTGTTCATAAGTCTAAGTAATTGTTGTCTTTGTTTTAACCTTTCACCCTGCCTAGGTGAAACGAATGTTTTTATAGGGCTCACTTTTTGTAAACGTCTCTCTTCACTTCGCCCAAAGCGATAGAGTTTTGTTTTATAGGGCCGTAGTTTCAAGAATCGACAAAATCATAAATAAATAAATAACGTCATTCTGTAATTTTTGCATTTTATTGTTGTTTTCACTTTTCGCTTTTTCAAAAAATGGTAATCCTAAAACAGCCCAAAAATAAAAAAACAAGCATTTTTCAATAAATACACTGCACACACTCTTGCATTCTCTCTATCTCTTCTAAAAATAAATCATCATGTCATGCAGATTGCTTGTTTTAAACCCCATTGAAACATACGATCCAATGCCTTCTCCCAAATTTGAATTCCAGGTATTTGAAGATGAAGAAGAAGAGGACGAAGAAATTCAAGAAGAGATCTCCCGACTACTCGAGCAAGAGGAAAGGTCTATTGAGCCTCACAAAGAGGCGTTGGAAATGGTCAACTTAGGTTCAGAAGAAGAGAGGAAAGAAGTCAAGATTGGGGCACTGCCCAATCCGACTATCAAAGAAGATTTGATAAAACTTCTCAAAGAGTTTCCAGATGTTTTTGCTTGGTCCTATCAGGACATGCCAGGGTTGGACACCAGCATCGTGGAACATCATCTACCGTTAAGATCAGAATGTCCATCGGTAAAACAAAGACTAAGACGGACTCATCCAGACACTACTATCAAAATCAAAGAGGAAGTACAGAAACAGATTGACGCCAGTTTCCTCGCCACCTCAGACTATCCTCAATGGTTAGCCAACATAGTACCAGTTCTAAAAAAGGACGGAAAAGTCAGAATGTGTATAGATTACAGGGATCTGAACAAAGCCAATCCAAAGGATGACTTTCCCTTACCGCACATAGACATGCTGGTAGACAGTACATCAAAGTTTAAAGTCTCCTCCTTCATGGATGGATTCTCGGGCTATAATCAGATAAAAATGGCACCGAAAGATATGGAGAAAACTTCATTCATCACCCCATGGGGCACCTTTTGTTACAAGGTAATGTAGTTCTGTTTGAAGAATACCGGGGCAACCTATCAAAGGGTCATGACTACTCTTTTTCACGACATGATGCATAAAGAAATTTAAGTGTACGTCGGCGATATGATTACCAAATCTAAAACAGAAGAGCAGCATGTGACCCACTTGTCCAAACTATTTGAGCGTCTGTGGAAGTACAAACTTCACTTGAATCCTAACAAGTGCACGTTCGGTGTCCGCTCAGGAAAACTGCTAGGGTTCATCGTCAGCCAGAAAGGAATTGAGATTGATCCTGACAAGGTCAAGGCCATTCAAGAAATGCCTTCTCCAAAGACTGAGAAACAAATCAGAGGATTCCTGGGACGTTTGAATTACATTTCCAGAGTTATATTCCTCATGACCGCGACATGCACGCCAATCTATAAATTACTCAAAAAGAATCAGGACTGCGTATGGACAGGAGACTGTCAAACCACCTTCGACAATATCAAAGAGTATCTGTTGAATCCACCTATCCTGTCACCTCCAGTGGAGGGAAGACCGTTGATCATCTATTTAACAGTCTTGGAAGACTCCATGGATTGTGTACTTGGCCAACATGATGAAACTAAAAGAAAAGAGTATGCCATCTACAATCTGAGCAAGAAGTTTACCGACTGTGAAACTCAGTATACTATGCTTGAGAAAACTTGTTGTGCTCTCTGGCTTGGGCTGTAACACCCCACTTTCCCATTTTAAAATAAAATAAAAAATAATACTTAAAATCAGAGTTTTCATCAATTGTGGAATGTCACATCATCAAAACCAATATAAACTCTTTATTATATTAAATTCAAAGAATCAGCGGAAGTAATCATTTAGTTTCAAATTCACGGCCATCTGCCCAAATACACCAATAATTCCTTAAAACATGGTTCTCCATAAACTAATTCAACAAAATGGAATATGTAACAAAAAATGTATTAAAATCAAAACAACTACAAAAATATCCCGACATCCCGTGTTACGTATTAGAGCACTCCTATAGACTCGAACAGGCAACACGAACATCCAAGCAACCTAATTACCTGGGTTATCTGTACTTCCGAAGAAGCACAGACACAACAACAACAAAGGGGTGAGAAATCACATTCAATATTATCGGTGAATAAATACATGATAACAAGGTAGCATTCACGTATATAAGTCAACAACACGCCAACACGACCTACTGTCCAATATCATCAACAACGTCAAATAATACTGTAATGTAACACGACACCATGCATGTGGTACCGACTCATTGGTTCATTCAATCGAACCCCGGGTAGATCACATACACCTCTACTTGGCAATGATCTATCCCCCACCATTCTCCATATAGGAGTACGGATGAATCACATACACTCCTCCTGAGCAATGATTCATCCCACCAATCACCATGAATATGCAAGACTCAGCTATGCACAACAAAACATGTATACAAGTGTAAATACATGCACACGATCCTCCTGATCACATCATACATATCATCAACACCATCGTCAAGTAATTTGCTTCATACACACCAAACACCTAATTAATTAATTAATCAATTAAAATTATTAAAATTAATATTTTCATCACCAACGTTTCATTTCTCAGCACCTGGCACCTATTCCTAACCTCTCAAACCAAAAGAAACCGAATCAAACGCGAAAACGGGAAAAAAATCGCAAAGCGGTAAAATTCTGCAACTTCACTGGCCATACGCGTATTGCCCCATGCCATACGCGTATTTCCAGCTCGCTCGCCCAACCCATACGCGCATTGACTCCCTCCGTACGCGTATCTCCTCACAATGCCCAAGTCCTTACGTGTATTGCCTTATGTCGTACGCGTACGGACACAGACCTCTTCACACTGAATTTTCCAAATCCCAATACAATACGCGTACGGCCCTCATATTATGCGTATTGCCTCACTATCATATGTGTATTGCCGCGTATCATCTTTCCCATACGCGTATCGCCTTACCTGATACGCGTATGGCCAGATCTATTACGCAAATCACCAGAGACCTCACCATTCTGCACTCTGCTACGATTCCCACACTTCTTCACTTCCAACCAGTCCTATAATTGCTTCTACATTGATTTTAGGTCCAATTTTCATCTTTTCTCTTGTACCTAGAATTTATACATGTATTACAAGTCTATAGTCTCAAATCGTTCTCCCAATTTGAATCAAAAACGACAGATATGTAACAGATGTTCATACAACAGCAATAACAACAAAAATTCATGAAACACACATCAATTCATGCACGATTTCAGAATCACAACAGGCATGGTCAACTGTTCAATCAACACCACAATTCTGCATATGAAATCCTACGGGGTTAAGGACTCCCCACTACCCTATCATGAATAAAACACCAATATTGAACCCTTTTCTCCCCCCTTACCTCGAATCTTGAAGAATTCCTGCGAAAATTCTGATCAAATGCAAGCTCTAGCACACCCTTGATCTTCCTTTCTCCTAAGTCTTTCTCTTTCTCTCCAAAATTCTGATTAACTCTAAAACCCTTAATTTTCACTAATCACGACTTAATTACCAAACTGCCCCTCATCAGCCCAATAATGAATTATCTTATTTTATTTTAATTCAATAAAATTGTCACACTAATATTAATATTACTAAAAATAATAATAATAATAATAATAATAACAACAATAATAATACTAAAATAATAATATTACTATTATTAATTAAATTATCATTATTATTAACTATACCACTGTTAATATTAATCTAAAGGCTTTATCTCACCAACTCACCTTCCTAACTAAGGGCAACCCTTAAACGCACTCAAAACACTCCCCCAAACAAGGTCAAACAATTCAAAACAAACCAGACGATGAAATAATTAAAATGGGGTGTTACAACTCTCCCCCACTTAAATTATTTTCGTCCTTGAAAATTACCTGATGGAAACAAATCTGGATACGACTCCCGCATCCTGCTTTCTAATTCCCAGGTCAGACTGCCTCCTGCAGCACCTCCCCAAGCTACTCTCACCAGGGGTATCTCCTTCCCCCTGAGTTGCTTCATCTTACGATCTTTGATCCTCAACAGCATCGTCTCTACGGTAAGATTCTCCCTGATCTGAACTTCGTCTCTCGGAATCACATGAGACGGATCTGAAACATACTTCCGAAGTTGCGACACATGAAACACGTCATGCAAGTTCGAAAGTTCAGGCGGTAGCGCCACCCTATAAGCCACTGTACCAACCCTCTGCAGGATTTGATACGGTCCAATAAACTTAGGATCCAACTTCTTGGATTTTAAAGCACGAACCACACCGATCACTGGGTTAACTCTTAGGAACATGTGATCACCTTCACTGAATTCCAACTCCTTCCTCCGATTATCATGATAACTTTTCTGCCTACTCTGAGACGCTTTCATCTTTTCACGGATCATTTGAATCATCTCAGTAGTCTGTTGGACAATTTCTGGTCCAAGCACCACATTCTCACCTGTTTCATACCAACACAGAGGTGTCCTACACCTCCTACCATACAAAGCTTCGAAAGGCGTCATTCCGATGCTAGAATGGTGACTGTTATTATACGTGAACTCAATCAATGGAAAATGAGTATCCCACGCACCACCTTTTTCTAATACACAGGCTCTCAGCAAATCCTTTAACGACTGAATGGTCCTCTCTGACTGACCATCGGTCTGTGGATGATAAGCCGAGCTTAACTTCAACTTAGAACCCAAGGCTTCCTGCAAACTCCTCCAAAATTCTGAAGTAAACCTCGGATCTCTATCCGACACTATGCTCGACGGAACACCATGCAACTTCACAATTATCCTGATATAAATTTCTGCCAGCTTCGACAACGAAAAACTGATGTTAATTGGTATAAAATGTGCGGACTTCGTAAGTCGGTCCACCACTACCCAAATAGCATCAAAGCCTCGTACTGTATTTGGCAAACCAGTCACAAAATCCATAGCAATATTGTCCCATTTCCATTCAGGAATCTCTAACGGTTGCATCAATCCCGAAGGCTTCTGGTGATCTACTTTTGATTTCTGACATGTCAAACAAGCGTAGACAAACTGAGCTATGTCCCTCTTCATACCGGACCACCAAAACAACTTCTTCAAATCATGGTACATCTTTGTAGCTCCCAGATGAATACTCAAGCTACTCTGATGACTCTCTTCCAAGATTGCCTTTTTCAATTCCTCATTATCCGGCACACAAATCCTGCCCTGGAATCTCAACACACCAACATTATCCACTTTAAAGTCGCTATCAGGATCATCTCCTCCTACAGGCATCAAGTCCACTAATTTCACATCCAGTTTCTGATTTTCCTTAATCACATCCAAAAAGTCGTTATTCACCTTCAGCATACCCAATCTGATACTTTCCGGTGTAGTTTCACAAACCATACTCAAATCCCTGAGTTGTTCAATCAATTCCATTTCCTTCACCATTAGCGCAGACATATGGATTGTCTTCCGACTCAGAGCTTCTGCCACAACATTAGCTTTTCTCGGATGGTAACTCAAATTGAAATCGTAATCCTTTAAGAACTCTAACCACCTTCTTTGCCTCATATTCAATTCTTTCTGGTCGAACAAATATTTCAAACTTTTGTGATCAATAATACTTCAAATCTTGATACATACAAATAATGTCTCCAGATTTTTAACACGAACACCACTGCAGCTAATTCCAGATCATGAGTAGGATAGTTTCTCTCATGCACCCTCAACTGTCTTGAAGCATAAGCCACTACTTTGCCACCTTGCATCAACACACCGCCTAATCCCATCTTAGACGCGTCGCAATACACTACAAAAGAATCAGTCGGACTTGGTAAAATTAACACTGGTGCTGTAGTCAACTTCTTCTTCAGTTCCTCAAAACTTTCCTCACAGGCAGCATCCCAGACAAAAGCTTGATTCTTCCTGGTCAACTGAGTCAATGGCAACGCCAATTTAGAAAACCCTTCAATGAATCTTCTATAGTAACCTGCCAAACCCAAAAAGCTTATAATCTCCGTTGCGGTTTTCGAAGTCTCCCACTGGAGTACTGCACTTACTTTAGAGGGATCCACCGCTATACCATCACCAGAA
This sequence comes from Lathyrus tuberosus, assembly GCA_022829125.1. NCBI lineage: Eukaryota > Viridiplantae > Streptophyta > Magnoliopsida > Fabales > Fabaceae > Lathyrus > Lathyrus tuberosus. The sequence continues at coordinate 7,088,210 of JALAZF010000123.1, read as the reverse complement.
ATCACATGACCCATAAAACTCACGGTCCTCAACCAAATTCACACTTTGAGATCTTTGCAAACAGTTTATTATCTTTCAACACCTGCAATGCAATTCTCAAGTGACCTGCATGCTCTTCGTCAGACTTAGAGTAAATCAGTATATCATCAATAAATACCACAATAAACTGATCTAGATAAGAATGGAAAATACGATTCATATATTCCATAAATACACCCGGCGCGTTAGACACTCCGAAAGGCATCACTGCATATTCGTAATGTTCGTAGCGAGTTCTGAAAGCAGTCTTCGGAATATCACCTTCCTTCACTCTAATCTGATGGTAACCTGACCTCAGATCAATTTTGCTGAAAACACGAGCTCCTACCAGCTGATCCATTAAGTCATCGATCCTCGGAAGTGGATACTTATTCTTAATGGTTACTTTGTTCAACTGACCGTAATCGATGTACAGACGCATACTACCATCCTTCTTTTTCACCAACAACACTGGAGCTCCCCACGGCGACACACTTAGTCTAATGAACTTCTTATCGAGCAATTCCCTGACCTGAGATTTCAACTCTGCCAATCCTGATGCAGACATCCTGTACGGTGCCATAGAGATAGGTCTGGTACCTGGTACAAGATCAATAGCGAATTCAACTTCCCTTGTCGGAGGCAATTCTGTGATGTCATCTGGAAACACTTCAGGAAATTCATTCACTACTGGTAATTCAATAACTGAAGTCTTGCTTTCAACAGATAACGAGGCAAACACTGCAAACAGCTTCGCTTCGTCCTCCAACAACGCCCTCAACTCCTTGCTAGATAGTGAATCTGCTAATGCTTCCTCTTTAGGAGTAAGAAACAGCAACGTCTTCCTGAAGCAATCAATATACACCTGGTTGAACTCCAACCAGTTCATTCCCAAAATAACATCAAGATTACCGAGTGGCAGACAAATCATGTCCACTCTGAAATCCCTACCAAACACGGTCAGCGGACACTTCAAACACACTAAAGAAGTAACCACATAACCAATAGATGGAGTTTTAATCGTCATCCTTTGCTCTAGAGTAGATGGCACAATCCCTAATCTCTTCACACAGTCAACAGAAATAAACGAGTGCATTGCACCCGTGTCAAGGATAGCAATCAAGGGAACATCATTAATAAAGCAAGTACCTTTAACGGAACGCTCTTCCTCAGTGGATTGGGCTCCTACCAAGGCAAACACTTTCCCACTAGTTTGAGACGCCTGAGACTTCTTCGACTTTTCACAGTGAGTGCTGATGTGACCCTTATCTCCACAATTATAACAAGTAGGCATAATGGCTCTGCAATCAACTATAACATGACCTGCTTTGCCACACTTGAAACACTTCTTCACCTCATTCTGACAGTTGTTAGCATGGTGACCCGTGCCACCACATCTGAAGCACTTGAGAGTATCAGCACCTGCTCCCTTCTCTTTAGGTTTCTTTCCCACATCAATTTTCTGTTTCCCCTTATCAGCTGGAGCACTGTAAGGAGTTCCTCCAAATCTCTGCTTACCCTTCTTCTCATTCACGGCTTTATAATGAGCAATTCTGGCTCTGTTGTCATTATCATAAATTCTGCTTCTGTTTACCAGCTCTGGATAGTTTCTTATCTTCTGAAAGCAATACCCAATTTGATCTCGGGACGCAGCCCATTCTCAAACTTCAAACACTTCGAAGTCATAGCTTCTTCAGTATTGTAATGAGCACAATACTGAACCATCTCCTCAAACTTAGCGGCATACTCAGCAACAGTCTTATCACCCTACTTTAGCTCCAGAAATTCAACCTCTTTTGCACTACGAATGTCTTCCAGAAAATACTTTTCTAGAAACTCAGCTTGAAACACAGCCCAAGTAATCTCAGTACCTGCAGCTTCCAATCTCTGACGACTATTGTCCCACCAAGCCTCAGCCTCTCCTTCCAGCATATGCGTACCAAACCGTACCTTCTGAGCATCACTGCATCCCATGGTCTTGAAGATATTCTCTACATCCTTCAGCCATTTCTGTGCAGCCTCTGGATCTAAGATACCTCCCTCATAAGTAGGCGGCTTGTTGCTCTGGAACTGTGCTAAGTCACGAAACTGAGCACCTCCAGCCTGATTGGTATTCTCTACAGCCTGTTCCATGGCTTGCATAGCAGTAGCAAGAGCAGCATCATTCCTTCCTGCCATACTGTTCAGCAATTAACATAAGGTCAGAACACCAAATCAACTCCTATTCTAAGGACAGACTCAACTCTAACACCTGGTCGGACGAACCGACCTGCTCTGATACAAATTGTAACACCGCACTTTCCCATTTTAAAATAAAATACAAAATAATACTTTAAACTAGAGTTTTCACCAATTGTGGAATGTCACATCCTCAAAACCAATATAAACTCTTTATTATATTAAATTCAAATAATCAGCGAAAGCAATCATTTAGTTTCAAATTCACGGCCATCTGCCCAAATACACCAATAATTCCTTAAAACAAGGTTCTCCATAAACTAATTCAACAAAATGGAATACGTAACAAATAATGTATTAAAATCAAAACAACTACAAAAATATCCCGACATCTCGTGTTACGTATCAGAGCACTCCTATAGACTCGAACAGGTAACACGAACATCCAAGCAACCTAAGTACCTGGGTTATTTGTACTTCCGAAGAAGCACAGACACAACAACAACAAAGGGGTGAGAAATCACATTCAATATTATCGGTGAATAAATACATGATAACAAGGTAGAATTCACGTATATAAGTCAACAGCACACCAACACGACCTACTGTCCAATATCATCAACAACGTCAAATAATACTGTAATGCAACACGACACCATGCATGCGGTACCGACTCATTAGTTCATTTAATCGAACCCCGGGTAGATCACATACACCTCTACTTGGCAATGATCTATCCCCCACCATTCTCCATATAGTAGTATAGATGAATCACATACACTCCTCCTGAGCAATGATTCATCCCACCAATCACCATGAATATGCAAGACTCAACTATGCACAACAAAACATGTATACAAGTGTAAATACATGCACACGATCCTCCTGATCGCATCATACATATCATCAACACCATCATCAAGTAATTTTCTTCATATACACCAAACACCTAATTAATTAATTAATCAATTAAAATTATTAAAATTAATATTTTCATCACCAACGTTTCATTTCTCAGCACCTGGCACCTATTCCCAACCTCTCAAACCAAAAGAAACCGAATCTGACGCGAAAACGGGAAAGAAATCGCGAAGCGGTAAAATTATGCAACTTCGCTGGCCATACGCGTATTGCCCCATGCCATACGCGTATTTCCAGCTCGCTCGCCCAACCCATACGCATATTGACTCCCTCCGTACGCGTATCTCCTCACAATGCCCAAGTCTTTACGCGTATTGCCTTATGCCGTACGCGTACGGACAGAGACCTCTTCACACTGAATTTTCCAAATCCCAATACAATACGCGTACGGCCCTCCTATTACGCGTATTGCCTCACTATCATACGCGTATTGCCGCGTATCAGCTTTCCCATACGCGTATCACCTTACCTGATACGCGTATGGCCAGATCTATTACGCAAATTACCAGAGACCTCACCATTCTGCACTCTGCTACAATTCCCACACTTCTTCACTTCCAACCAGTCCTATAATTGCTTCTACATTGATTTTAGGTCCAATTTTCATCTTTTCTCTTGTACCTAGAATTTATACATGTATTACAAGTCTATAGTCTCAAATCGTTCTCCCAATTTGAATAAAAAATGACAGATATGTAAAAGATGTTCATACAACAGCAACAACAACAAAAATTCATGAAACACACATCAATTCATGCACGATTTCAGAATCACAACAGGCATGGTCAACACTTCAATCAACACCACAATTCTGCATATGAAATCCTACGGGGTTAAGGACTCCCCACTACCCTATCATGAATAAAACACCAATATTGAACCCTTTTCTCCCCCCTTACCTCGAATCTTGAAGAATTCCTGCGAAAATCCTAATCAAATACAAGCTCTAGCACACCCTTGATCTTCCTTTCTCATAAGCCTTTCTCTTTCTCTCCAAAATTTTGATTAACTCTAAAACCCTTAATTTTCACTAATCACGACTTAATTACCAAACTGCCCCTCATCAGCCCAATAATGAATTATCTTATTTTATTTTAATTCAATAAAATTGTCACACTAATATTAATATTACTAACAATAATAATAATAATAATAATAATAATAATAATAATAACAATAATAATACTAAAATAATAATATTACTATTATTAATTAAATTATCATTATTATTAACTATACCACTATTAATATTAATCTAAAGGCTTTATCTCACCAACTCACCTTCCTAACTAAGGACAACCCTTAAACGCACTCAAAACACTCCCCCGAACAAGGTCAAACAATTCAAAACAAACCAGACGATGAAATAATTAAAATGGGGTGTTACATGGGCAGCCAAACGTCTTCGCCAGTACATGATTTGCTACACTACTTGGTTAATCTCTGAAATGGATCTGATCAAGTATGTCTTTGAAAAGCCTGCTCTCACGGGAAGGATTGCTCGTTGGCAGATGTTGTTATCAGAATACGACATCGAGTACCACGCTTAGAAAGCCATCAAAGGAAGTATTTTAACCGGTCACTTAGCTTATCAACCGATTGACGATCAGGAATCAGTCGGATTTGACTTCCTAGACGAATATGTAATGTACTTGAAAATGAAAGATTGCGATGAACCGCTACCCAGTGAAGGGCCAGAACCAGGTTCCCATTGGGGACTAATCTTTGACGGAGCTGTCAACAATTATGGAAACGGAGTTGAGGCAATCATCGTAACACCTCAGGGTACCCACATTCCTTTCACTACCAGATTGACATTCAAGTGTACAAACAACGAGGCCGAATACAAAGCTTGTATCATGGGTCTCGAAGAAGCAATTGACTTAAGGATAAAGAACTTGAATGTGTATGGAGACTCCGCCCTGGTTATCATTCAGATCAAAGGAGATTGGAACACATGCCAATCAGGATTGATTCCTTACAAAGACTACGCGAGAAGGTTGTTACCATTCTTCAACAGAATCGAGTGTCATCACATCCCTCGTGAAGAGAATCACATGGCTGATGCACTAGCCACTCTCTCCTCCATGATTAGTGTAGGTCAATGGAATGACGTACCTAAGATCGACATAATACGCCTTGAAAGCCCCGCCTACATCTTCACGATCGAAGTAGTCATAGAGGACAAACCTTGGTATCACGATATCAAATGCTTCCTTCAGAAACAAGAGTACCCACCCGGGGCATCCAGAAAAGACATGAAGGCTCTCAGACTATTGGCAGACAACTTTTTCCTGAGCGGTGATACACTCTATAAGAGAAACTTTGACATGATCTTGCTCCGGTGTGTAGACAGACCAGAAGCAAACATGCTGATGAAAGAAATTCACGAGGAAAACATGCTTACCATGGAATCCGATTGCTACAAGTACATGAGGAAGTGTCATAAGTGTCAGATATACGCTGACAAAATCCATGTACCGCCAACACATCTCAAAGTTCTTTCTTACCCATGGCCTTTTTCCATATGGGGAATCGACATGATTGGCATGGTTGAACCCAAGGCTTCAAACGGACATCAGTTCATCCTGGTAGCCATTGACTACTTCACCAAATAGGTCGAAGTAGCGTCATACACCAATGTAACCCGACAAGTCGTGGTCCGATTTATCAAAAACAATCACATCTACCGTTATGGTGTTCCGAGCCAGATCATTATGGATAATGGATCAAATCTGAACAACAAGATGATGAAAGAGTTGTGTGTTGAGTTCAAGATTGAACACCATAACTCATCTCCCTACCGACCTAAAATGAACGGAGCGGTAGAAGCGGCTAACAAGAACATCAAGAAGATTGTCCAAAAGATGGTTGTAACCTTCAAAGACTGGCACGAGATGCTACCCTTTGCTCTTCACGGTTATCGCACGTCTGTCCGCACTTCAGCATGGGCAACCCCTTTCGCTCTAGTATATGGTATAGAAGCAGTGTTCCCCATAGAAGTAGAGATCCCATCAATCCGGGTATTGATGGAAGCTAAGCTAACAGAGGTTGAATGATGTCAAAATCGACACAATGAACTGAACCTAATATAAGAAAAACGAATAACGGCTCTATGCCATGGTCACATGTATCAGCAAAGAATGAAGAAAGCGTTTGACAAAAAGGTCCGACCTCGCGTCTTCAGAAAAGGAGACCTCGTGCTCAAAAAGATACAATCATTTGTCACTGATTCCTGGGGCAAATGGACTCTGAATTATGACGTCCCCTATGTGGTCAAGAAATCCTTCTCAGGCGGCACCTTGAGACTCGCAACCAAGGATTGAGAGGAATTTGCCTATCCCACGAATGTTGACGTAGTCAAGAAATACTTCGCCTAAACAAATAAAAAAACGTCTCGGTGGATTGAAAACCCGAAAGGCGGTCCAGGCAAAAATTAGAGACATAAGCAAAAAATCACCCCGGTGGATTGGAAAACTCAAAAGGGACAATCCAGGCAAAAGATAGGGATTCATGGAAAGTAACTACCTATGATGAGGTTAACCCCTAGCGGTAACACTATTCATCGACAAACTTCCAGTCAAGGTCATCTTCGACAGAAGCTCAGGATGTCCAGAATTCAAAGTTGGTAGAAGGATAACAGTTGTTATGTTTCAATGTAGCCCTTTTCCCTTAAATTACCTTTCTCTAACTTTGTAAATACTCTATGGGATCACACGTTTGGCTGATTTCCATTCTATCAATAAAATTTGAGCCCTAGTGCTTTTGTTTGCAATTCTTATTTGTTTTAGCTTTATAGAATGACGTTTTTAACATGATCAAACGATTCTTGAAATAAAACAAAAATGAGATGGCAATTCTTTTGACTGTTGAACATCGATCGCTTCTCCGAAGGTGATTGAACCTCAAAGTGCAGAATCAAAGTACTCCTTCTAAATCAGTGCGCCTGAATGAAGAATCAACTGTTTCAGATGCCATGTTTCATCTGAAATCCCCAGCAGAGCTCGTACCTCCTAAGACCGATTGAACGATTCTCTCCTTCCCACAGGGACCGTCTCTCCTAACCAAGGTAGGATTTCTATTTTGAACCAGTGGTACTTTTATGCCTCGTCGTGGCCGAGTATCTAGTCGTGTTCATCTATTAGTCTGTATGTTGCATCAGTTTTGTCAACATAAACATACATACATCATGCATTATTGATTCATATTCATATTCATATTCATATTGCATTACTATCACTCTGGTCAGTCTTACTCCCAAGTGGTAAAAGTCCTCTTATCAATCGAGTTGTCAGTTCTTTCCTCGTCCGAAAATGTTTTGTCTAAACCATTTCTCCCTAGTTTATTTCTGGATTGGAGACGGTCTTCAACCACTTTGATAACTTGAACCTCTGGAAGGCGAGAAGAGATTCGATCGACACCTTCAGAACATCACTCTTCACCATTGAAGATGATATCTTTGCTTTCCCAGATCCAGGAAAATCCCCAGAGAAAGCCTCGCAACTAAAGACTCTCAGCAACACATTGGTTTTTCTCTCCAGAAAGTCAATGTTAATGAAGTCATCAGCACCTCAAAAATGGATTACATCACATGGCATTTCTCCGAGAAGATCTCAAAGAAAAGTATGATGTTATATCCCCGAGCGAAAAGCAGTCTCTCAAGAGACTCATTTTCCCCCAGTAGAGTCAACAAATGGAATCTCCAACAAAGAAGTTTGCACACCTCTACAACTCAGACAAATGGGTCTCCCCAACAAGTCTGACATCAAATTTTTCTCCCCAGTTAACTCAGCGAGAAGTTTGATGAAAACCGCTGCACATAGCGTCCCTTGTCAAGGAAGGAACTTGAAAAAAACTAAGACCAGTTCCTTGGCTGAAGACCAGGATTGAGGGGAAGTTTATTTTGGAAACTAAGACCATTTCTTTGGCTGAAAACCAGGATCGAGGGGAAGTTTGTTTCAAAAGAAACTGAGACCAGTTTCGTGGCTAAAGACTAGGATCGAGGGAAAGTTTATTTTCAAAAGAAACTGAGACCAGTTTCGTGGCTGAACACCCAGATCGAGGGGAAGTTTTACCCTTTTCTAAGTAATACTACTTAGCAAAGGAAGATGGATGGGCAAACTGCCATTCATAACCACTCTCAAAATTTTAGGTATTCCGATATTTAATCCTTTTGCACCCCGAATGCCCGAATACCTTCGCCATTCACACCTTCGGGTCCAAGAAGATTAAATAGGGGCTTCTGTCATACCCCAAATTTTGACCACCAAGATTTCATATCATTGTGAAGATCATCACCACAATATGTATGTAGCTTCATGCCTCATCAATCTCCTCAAAGATGGTTAAGCATTCACTATAATCAAGACTTAGGGTTTCAAGCCCTCTTAGAGCACTTAGACAAAGGATCAATCAAGGAATGACATGATCTTCAACTTTTCTAACCTCTCAAACATCTATAAAGGATCAAGAGGACTCCCACATCAAGAATCAAGCACAAAGTTGCAACATTCCAATTAGATCAAGCCTCGAGATCGCCAGTGTCACCAAATTAGGGTTTTGGTCGACTGAGGCCTCCAGATGAAAATTTTAATCTGAGCATGAGACAATGCTTCAAAGCACAACCCAAGATACTTCAAGGGACCTCATGGACCCAATCATCAAGTCAATTTAGCCTCAGGGGATGCATTCATAAAAATCAGGAATTAGGGTTTCTTGACCTAATTCACCCCTAAGTTGACTTTTGGAGCAAAGCATGAGCCAAGACCTTAAGACATGATTTGAGGACCTCAAATACACCACATTTATCCATTTACAATAATGGATTGATCCAAGAAGCTTGATTCACAAGTTTCAATATCATCTGGACCACAATTAAGGTTTTGAAGAAAAAAGTCAATTGTACCTTTGACTTTTGATCAAGACATGCTCCCAAACCTTGGGACATGATTCAATACACCCTATAACACCTATGGAATCCATCCATTAGGTTTTAATTAGATCAAGGACTTGATTTCACAAAGGATCGCACTGTTTGGATTTCATCTGATAAAATGTCAACTGTGCACAAAATCAAGTTTGACTTTTTGGATTATTTCACAAATATGGTTCCCCTAAGTCAAAAGTAATGTTAATGTATGGTATTGATCATCATTGATTAAGACAAATCAAGAAAAGTAAGGTTTCTTGCAAAAGGGGCAACCATAAGAAAACAAAATTTTTCTAAGTTATGGAACAAAAGTGATTTTGGTACCAACTTCCAAGGATCATAACTTGAGATCCAAGCAGCCATTTTGGGTGATCCAAAGCCTGATTTGTAGGTCTTCCTACATTCTACAAAATCTTCAACTACAAGAAACTCCAATTCTTCATGGATTTTAAGTTATGGACTGGTCAAAATGACAAAAATGAAGAAAATGGCACTTTTCCAACACTTAGTGAAAATCTGCCTAAGTTACCAGCCTTGGACATCAATGTTCATAAGGATTTTTCAGTTGGATCCAAATAGTTTCAAAACAAAATATGATCACACATGTTTTATATCATATGAGGGCTCTCTAAAAATCACAAGAGCCTCTCATAAATCAACCTGAGCAGGGAGATATGATCCCCTCAAAACCACCATTTCCAACTGTCTTATACAAGGCAGATTTTGGCATTTTGCTCGATTTGGCAAATTTGGACAACTCCAAGCCTTGTCATCCATTTGGGCACATTAGAGGATGAAATCAAAGGGGAATGATCTGATCCCGAAGCCTCCCAATTCCAAGGATATACATATAGCTATGTCATCCTAAAAAGGCTAAAAAGTGCCAAGACTCCAATTTTGTTTCAATGCATTCAATGGATGCATAAAGATGGAATGATCTGAGGCAAACTTAGCTGAATGAGTCAAGCCTTATCTCTGAACCAAAAGACCATAGGAATGTTCTCTAACCTCAAGTCAATGGCTTAAGGAGACTTGAGATTCCATTTGATCCACATTGGCCACAGATCTACTGCAGTTGCCACACACTATTGCTGCCAAAACAAACTTGACACACTATAAATAGAGCTCATTTTTGATCAGTTTGAGTACGACAAAGCACCCAAACTAATGCTTTCCTCAAAATCTCCCTTTCACTCCAATTTTTCCTTCTAACTCAAGTCACTATCGGGTTTTAAGATTGAGAGTGATTCTAACCAAACCAATCACACACACACCTCATAAACATCATGTATGAGTGATCCATAACACAAAATCACATCTGGAACATCAAAATCACAAAATCACTAGCCAATTGCTCAAGTTCTTGACAGAGTTACAGTTAAGGTACCACAACCAGTTCCAGCTCATTTCAATCCATTCCAAGCATTCAAACACACTCCTTGGCACCTAAGGAAGCTGTCCAGATCATTGGAACTTAGCTGCAACACCTCTATCATCAAACACGATCACCAGCTGTAAGAGGTAGGCCTAAACCCTTCAAACTCTATTATCCATGCATCATAAATTAATTTTTGAGTTACCATCTTATTTATGCATGTTTGTAGAGTAATAACCCTCAATCAATTGCCATGAATCCATCGTATATGGAATTTCATTGTGTTCATGCTGAAATTAGGGTTCTTGAGGTTTTATGTTGATTTCTTCCTCCATACTTAATATAAATGCAATTAAACTATATGGTTGTGATCCTTGTTCAAAAATGAACAAGATTGGTACTTGAATCGTGCAAAACCATTGAGAAATCATGGAGAAAAGTGTGAAAACGTAAATCTGGAAAAACAGGGGACGCGGGCAAGAACCAAGTGTTCTTGGCGCCATAATTCAAATTTTTGAATTTTAGTTATTTTGTTTAATTGATTCAAAAATTAATTTCTCTCTGAATATTTGTGTTTTTCAATTGATTGTTTTTCTAAAAATTCACAAAAATGTTTAAATATTTTATTTTACAAAAAAATCCAATTTATATTATTTTTTTAATATAGTTAGAATTTTTGTAATTAATTTCATTTTTATTTGTTTTAAACATTTTTAAATGAAATTCCCACTTTGATCTTTCAAAACCAATTGAATTTCAAACTTTCATGTAATAAAACATTATTTTTCAAAATATTTTTCAAAGTGTACAACTTGTTTTTAAATATATTTGATATTTTATATCATTTTTTTCATTTAATTTCCTTTGAAAAATGACATTTTAATTTAAAATTTGGGTTTCCTCTCGATTTTAAATTTTCAAACACTTTTGAGCCTCTAATAGAGTGTAAGACCCATTCCTTGTAAATAAAAACCTTTTTGGGCCTCAGTCATTGTATAAGTCCCGATACGATTTTGAAAATCCTGGCGCGGTCGTCGCTGTAATACCCCAAAATTTGCTCTTCCCTTTTGGCATCATAGCATGGCATTATCATTTATCATATCATATCCATCTCATTAGCATTGCATTGCATTTAACATAGAAAAATGAAGCATGGCATCCTTCTTACCATCAGGGCATGTGATCAGGTGGAAGGTGGACAATCAAGGGATCATTCAAAGCACAAAAAGGTCAATCAAGTTGGCTCTAGGCAAGCCAAGAGGTCTCTCATGTCTCATACTATCTCAATTGATCTTCCAAAACCTCAAGGAAGTGAGATTCAATGGAAGATTGAAGCACTACATCTTTCACTATGCAAGAGATTCAAAAATTGAAGGAAAACCCTCAAAAGAGATAGCTCATTGATTCAAAATCATTCTCAAGTGGCATTTCTCATCATCCTTTAAGAGGATACACAACATACTCTGAGGAATTTGGATTTGGAAGATGTGCAATTTCCTCCTAACCAAAGGGGGTCAAAACTAGGGTTTCCCATTAAATTCAGGGAATCTTTGATTTTTTGGACAAAGCTTGTTGTCATGGTATTCTACATGTTCTTAAGTGTATGTGTGTGGAAGATTGCATCTCAATTGGTTTTAGAAGTGGTTCAATTGGAAGAAAGATCAAGAATCAGAGAAATTGGGGCAAAGTCAAATAATCAGAGGAAAAAGTCAACTCTTGACCTTTTGAGGCCAAATTCATGAAATTCATGTTACATATGTCCAATGTACAAAATTTGGTCAAGAAATTCCAAAGGAATCATGAAAAAATCAAGATGTAAAAAGTTGCCATTTTTGGATGAAGTAGGGTTGCTAAAAATAGCAAGTTTTGGCCATTTTGCATCAGAATTTGAACCAAGGCCATTTAAATTTGGAGCACCAAATGAAAAATCCACTCTGCCTCAATGAAAGATCTTGTTTTAAGCTTCAAATCCATGTGTAGAACATCTCCATTGGATAAAAATTGAGAGATATATGATTGATCAAAGTTGGAGGAAAGTAGGTTCAAAACTAGGTCATGACCAAGATTTTCAGGTCACGCGCGCAATCATTTTAACAAACAGTTGGTGGGCCAAATGTCCACTCATTTTTCTCATGGTTAAAGGCCTCAAATGAAAAACTTTTCAACATCAAAGTTGTTCCTTGTAGTGTCCTCTTCAATGTTGATGTTGTGAAAATTTTGATTTAACCAAGTTATGAGATAGTTTGGAGGGTTCAAAGTCATGTTGTTTGTGCTGAAATTTTGTGTGCCCAGTTGCCATGCCAGCCAACCTCTGGCCATGCCCACCAACCAGTTTTGAACCAATGCATTCATAGCTGTTTTTAGGCATATTTGAGACCTCATTTTACTTCAACTTGCAAACCAATGTTGTTCCCCAATGTACCATCTTTCTAATGACATCAATGTTTCATTGTTTCATTCACTAACCATGGAGAAATTCACCCTCAAACACCCACTGTTACCATGATGATTTGCTGCATAATATTTTGGTTCAAACATACATCAAGTACATGACAGAGGTTTTATGTGTGCTGCCTCATTAAGACCAACACATATCTGCACCTCTCACACCCTTGCTCGAATTATACATGAAGAGGGAAAGGTTGGAAGCGTGCTATAGAAGCTTAGCAGCAAGAACATGGTAACACATCATAAACCAGCTGCACCATATCATTGCTCTCCCTAACTAACTTGACTCAGTTAGTTAGGGATGACTCATTTAACTCCACATAACTCAGTTAACTCACTCATTAAACCATGGTTAGAGTTTACTATAAAGCAAAATCTCACTCTCTAATTTCATTTTTCAACTTCATTCTTTCACATTCTCTCCAAAGAACTCTCTCTGCTTTACTCTCAACATCACCATTGCCAAGAATTTTCGAGCTCATCTTGCTCATTCCACTTCAACACTTTCCTTGTTTCTCTCAATTTCACAACAGTGCATTTGTTCTTGAAGCTTGGATTTCGCTCACTTCCATTGAATCATCATCAAGTTCTACATCTCAGCCTTTATTTGGCCAAGTGAAGATTGTAGAAGAGACAAGATCTCTGGTTTTCTGAAGAGTATCTCAAGGTCACAAAACTTCAGGTACGAATTTCCACCATTATAGACATGATTTGAAGATGTTTTCAGGTTCTTGAGGCTTCTTATAAGCTCAAGAACTTGTCTGGCTAGTTGATAGGCCTTTAGAGGCATAGTTGAAAAGTTAGGGCAAACTTTCCTCTGTTCGATTCTCTCATTTCATGAACTTTTTGTGTGTTTCATCACTGGATCCATGTTCTCCTTTACTTCCTCTTCATTTTGGTATATCATTTGTGGAATTCTGGAAGATTGGAGGTTGCAGACGGTGGAGGTGTGACCGGAGAAGGTGACCGGAGGTCATCTCCTGCCGGTGACTGTAATTGCTAGGGTTTCACTATGTTTTAATCGTGGCCTTTGATTGTTTTTAATCCTACGTTCCAAAATGTGCCAACACATTAAAAAAAGCGTGCAAGTCACATGCCATTTTTCTGAACTCACTTAAACGTTGTATGGCATGGTACACGATAGGGAGTGTGGACATTCACATGTGCGCGTTGATGTTGTTTACTTTGACTATGGTTTGACTGTGACTTGATCCAATGGCCATGAGTGAGTCAATTTTGTTGACTGAGATTCCATGCTTGTTAGTATGTTCTGCGTGCTTATTGGACCTAAGACAGATTGTTATTTACACCCCACGCTTCTAAGGCCCAAACGAATTGAACTATGGATTTGCTATGGTTGCACCCCCATTCATATTGCATTTCATATTTTATTTTCATTTTTGCTACACGTTTCATAATTGATTTTTAAAAAATATCAAATGATATTGGAAAATTCTACAAAAATTCATGTGTATTCTTAAAACATTTAGGAAATTTTTCATGATTTTATTTTCTGATTTTATGACCATTTTGCCCCTGTTCCATTATTTCTTTTGAATTTCCATTTGCATGCATACTTAATGTGACATATGATTTTGTGCATTTTTGTTCTTGATCATAAAAAATGATTTTGATGCCTTTCTTTTTGCATTGTGGTCACAATATGTTGAGGTATGTTTGAGATTTATGAGATGATTTTTAAGTCTTTTTTGGATGACTTTTGATGTGTTGCTTTGAGCATGAATGCATGAAACTTCCATGAGACTTTGACCTAATTGTTGAGTGACTTTGGTTCTGATTCATTGCTTGTGGACTTGATATGTTAATGGCATGTGTTTAAGGTGTTTGATTGGTGAAAGTCATAATTTTTGAAGCATGTTTGCTATTTGTTTGAAGCATGAAGTTTAACTTGTTCATTTTGTGAATGCATGCCTCATGTTTGGTTTGCTTGATCATGAAGGCACTTGTGCCATGAGTTGTGGTTTTGTTGGAGGATGTATAGCATGTTAATTGACTTCTGATTGTGACATTTGGGTTTCATCTTTGCATGTTTGATGTTTATCTTGCACCTTAAGTCACTTGTTTCACAAGTATGAACCACATTCACATCACTTCACCTTTTCTTCTTTGCTTCTTGTTGGATTGAGATTTTGTTTGCATGATTTAGTATGCCCATTTAGGATAACATTAGGTTGTGTAAATATGAGTTACATTCTGACTTGGAAGCATGTATAGCATTCAATCTCATTTCACTTTGTTTGTCAACTTGTTTGAATTTGATTTGTTCATTATATTTTCTTACTTTACTTGTAAGTGATTGTGCCAACCATGTAGGGGCTTTGGTAAGTTTCAATTGAGTGTGGATAAGGAATCCACATTCAACTTCTATCCTTTCTCTTTTACAATTCCATTTTGTGTTTTGTTAAGCACTTATGTGCTTTCTTTTAATAACTCATCACTTTCCCATTGTGAATTACAATTCATCTTCTACTTTAGAAGTGAATTGTTTAATTCTTTCCTTCTTTAGACTTTAGGTTGAAACCTCACAAACCTTAGGATCACTCCCTTAACTAATCAATTAGGATTGAGTCTTAGTCCATATAGATTTTTACCTTTATCCTCCCTTGAGTCTCTTTTCTCATCTCAAAGAAAATTCAAAACATATAATAAAGGTAGGCATTTATTGCATTTAGGCCTTTCATATAAAGAAAAGATTATAAGGGGTCTTCTCTTATAATCTTAGAATGTATAGCATATAGCCCATCTTGGGTCAATGTGTTAAACATTTGATCTTGTATGAGGGACTTAAATGCAATACTTGTTGAAGGTGCAAATAATAAAAAACACTTCTTCATTTCTTAATCAACAAAACACTTAATAAACACAAGTATGCTAGTGTGTTTGAACCTTGACAATTGGAACTAAGTGTGGGGGTCTTCTTCACTCTTAGTGTGCTTTCTTACCCATTCCATCTTGGAATGTGAGGATGTACACATTCCAATGACTAAGATTCAGATACACTATCATATGCAAACAAATGAAAAAACTCTTAAAAGACAAAAACAAACAATAATGTCTTTCCTTCGGGAATTCTTTTCTCACCTCATTCACTCTCAACGCACGAACGCGCTTCTACTCGTTCTCTTGCAAGATGGTAACGCACTCGGACCAGCGAGCCTGCAACACCTGAGCTAGAACGTCAGCCGTTCTCTAAAAAACACAAACAATTCATCCCTAGTGAGGGGAACTACGTCGCTCTGATTCTCATGCTCCTGATGAGATACGTAGGCAGTGGGGTAGGGCCCATGCGAGCACTTCTTTTATTTTCCCTACATTTGTTTCTCTTTCTCCTTTCCTTTTTCAGTTCTTTCTCAGTATTCCTTTCTTTACACCCTTTGATCGAGACAAGCAAGCGTGGATCCCATCGGGTACGATGGACGTGAGGGGGTGCTAATACCTTCCTCTCGCGTAACCGACTCCCTTACCCACTTCTCTTGGTCGTAAGACCATGCTTTTCCTTTCCCTCAGGTTTACGCGGTGTTTCCTTTCCCTCTCTTGGGATAAATACACATTGCTGGCGACTCTGTTCGGTGCCACTTTCGCGTTTGTACTTGGATGAAAATCCCGGGAGCGACAGCTGGCGACTCTGCTGGGGAGTATTGCGGTTGACCTATTGCTGGTCCATCCCTAAGCGAGTCAATCCTAGCGCTTGTCTGTTTTTCTTTCATTGGGTGTTTACTGTTGTGTTGTATTTACTATTTTATTGTATGGTTATTTACTGCTTTACTGTACATTACTGTATTTACCGTATTTTAGCATTTTCATTTCATATGATATATTATGCTATACTGGACTGTGCTATTTTCTGTTTGGCGGGATGGGATTTCTGAGAGATAAGCCCATTACACAGGCTTGAGTATACACTTAGAATTAGAGTGGAGAGTAGTGGGACCTACGTGCCGTTTGGAGTACGTTGGGTGTTCACGAAATTCACAGCTAGACGAGGCTATCTTGGGACACGTCGTGGCATGCGCATCTTGCGTATTCCAGGATGTAGATCTAGAGAGCTGTCGACTCTAGTGACCGATCATGAGGACCTTAGTGGAAATATCCCTCTTTAGTGGTGACAATGGCAGACCACATTCTGTGGCAAACCCATTCGCACCCGAGGGCCCACTTTGGAACTTGCATAGGATGACCTTTATTTTCTAAGGGGAGTCAGTGGACGACCTCTTTGATTGGCATAGCATTGTATCCTACGGGCTGAATGTGCTATTGCTTCTCAAACCTCTGAAGCTGACAAGCCTTATTTTCTAAGAACCACATGTGAGTATGGGCGGGATGTTTACAGGTTTGCAGGAAACCCAGCCTCCTACCTACCTTACTTGTGATTCTATGATGATTTCAGACATTGTATCCTATGACAGTGATTTAAGTGTTCATCTCAGATATTGCCAGACTCAGTACAGAGACACAGTGCACACAGTTCATTACAGACACCGACACTTGATTACCTGATCACATGCCCTTTTGCATTGCATTATCATATCATAACAGTTATGTTTGTCATTTTCAGGTGCATAATACATTTCTGATTCCAATCCATGGGTTCAACAGAGATCGTCGCCGAGAGAAAGAACAATGTGTCTTACAAGTTTCCAGATCCTGTCTTGGATTCATTGCTCAAAGTTATAGATATGGCTGGTCCGGGTATTCTTGATAGGTTTCAGAAGAGCTACGGGAATTTGGTTGGGATGGTCCGTACAATCACCAAGTATGAGCATGATGCTTTACACACTCTGCTGCAGTTCTACGAGCCTTCGTTGAGGTGCTTTCTTTTTTCAAATTACATTTTGATGCCAACACTGGAAGAATTCTCATTTATTTTGGGAATTCCGATCACGTCGGCAATACCATTCTTCTCTGGTAGTTCTCCCAGCGTAAAAGAAATTGCTGCTGCTTTACAAATGGATCAGACATTGATAAAGAGCGGTGTGAGCAGCAAAAATGGAGTTAGCGGATTTCATTTAGAATTTCTGGCTGGACAGGCCCAAGAGGCTGCAAGTGCTAAAAATTGGACGGTTTACAATTCCATTCTGGCTCTCTGCATATATGGCCTAGTTTTCTTTCCCAATCAGCAAGACTTTGTGGATATGCAAGCAACGAGAGTTTTTGTCCTTAAAAATCCAGTCCCTACTTTGTTAGGAGATTTTTATCATTCCGTGCATTACAAGAATGAGAAAAGGAGGGGAGGATCTGTTAGTTGTTGCACTCCACTGCTGAGTCATTGGTTTTTCAAACATTTGCCTCAGACAGGTGCCTTTGTGGAAACCAAAGATGTGGCGAAATGGTCTAAACGATTGATGAGTTTAACTGCTGATAACATTGTATGGTTTGATCACCGGTTGTTGAGAATAGAGCTTGTCACAAGATGCGGAAATTTTCCAAATGTGCCTCTGATTGGCAGAAAAGGAGGGATTAATTATAATCCAGTTTTGGCCATCCGACAGTTTGGGTATGCTTCCAGATATCCTCCTACAGAGCAAGATGTGGAAGAATCCTTATTCTTTACAGGAACTAAAGATGCAAAGGTGGTAGAAGTAGTGAATGCTTGGAAAGATAAGCACAAAATTGGAAAAGCAGTTTTTGGAAAAGGAGATTGTAGATCTTATCCTGAATATGACAGGTGGATTGAGACGAAAGTAAAGGAATTGCTTTTACCCTTTTCAAGGGGACCTCTTTTATGTTCAGCACAGCCAGAACAACCCACTATGGTGGCTATTGAAGAATGTGAGAAGTGGAAGAAAATGGTCAGAGAGCTGCAGATAGAAAATTCTGGAATGAGCAGATGTCTTCAGAAAGCTCTAGCTGACAACAAAGAGTTGGAAAAGAGAGCCTTGAAAGCGGAAAAAACCTTGGCTGACAAAGAGGAAGATTTTGATGACCGAGCTCGGTACTTTCGGAAACTTACTCTGGGAGCAGATGACACTAGTCAGGCTCACAAGATTACAAAACAGGCTTTAGCCCGAAGCAAGGATTCATTAGCTCAACTTCGTCAAGCTTGGGATGAAGTCAGAATTGAAAATGCCGAGTTAAAGGATCAGTCGAAGACTAAAGACGAGGAGCTTAAAAAGGCACATGAGCAGAGGAGAAAGTATCGGGAAAGTCTCGATAAAAGTCAAGAACAGTTAGAAGAAGCTAGAAGCCAGTTGAAGAATACCAAGAAAGAGCTTGAAGAAGTCATGATATAAAGGGAGATACTCAAGACGCAAGCTGGCATAAAGAGACACAAAGGAGTGTGTGATGACGAGGCTCTGATGCTGCATATGGGTTCTTTAACTGAAGCTCTTGAGAAAAGGGATGTCTTGATCAAAGAAATGATTGAAAAGCCGAATCACCAGCGTACCCGTATACTTTTTGAGGAGATCAAATACTCAAGTGATAAGCTGAAGGGTGTGGAATTGTCAGACTGATGTTCTTTTCCTTATATTTTGTTGTTAATGGTTACCATCAGGCTTGTTGATGGATCCATTTTTCCTTGTATTGCATTTGCGGTTGAACCTTTCTTAAATATACTTGATTACTTCGTTGAATGAGTATGAGCAGTTTTATTCAGAATTATTCCTTATCAGATAGCTGCACACAAGCACATGACCACGACACGTCTCTTTATATCACAATTTCTGGTCTTCAGATTTCTGTGGTGGGATTGGAATCAGGGTATAAAGCACCTCGGAAATGACAAACATGGCATTGCATGGCATTGCATATCATTTTGCATTTTTGTTACTTGCTTTTCAGGTACTCGTTGCGGGGTCTCTAACCTTTATTTGGTTTCAGGCATTATAGCGGAGAGTCATATTCACCGATATTCGACGCGAAGGAATCAAGTAAGAATCATGGATCAAGTGCAAAGTGATTTGGCTGAAATGAGGGCGCGTATGGACCAGTTCATGACCCTCATGACTGGCATGGCGCAAAATCAGGAGAGACTGAGGCTTCTGGTAGAGCGTCCCGACAATGGGCCCGAAGGTGATCATCATGACAATTCACAGGGACATGGCATTCCTCCCCCCGGTGGTAACCCTCCTCCTGGTGGTAACAATCGGGGTAATGGAAATGGTAGGCATGCTGGTGTTACTCTTGAGGATACTCTGGAAGACCAATTTACTCTGCTGGATGCTGATGTGGGTAATCAAGGTGATCGAAGGTATGATGAGTTAGCAGAGAAGATCAGGGCCATAGAATGCAAGAACTCTATGGGTATTGATGTTACCAGCTTGGGGCTGGTCTCAGGAGTCAGAATTCCCCCTAAATTCAAGCCTCCCACTTTCGATAAGTATCACGGCAATGCGTGTCCCCAAACGCATCTTCAAGCTTACTTTGGGAAGATTTCAGCCCATACGGATGACGAGAAGCTATGGATGCACTATTTTCAGGACAGTCTGGCTGGGGCGTCCTTGACCTGGTATATGAAGTTGAATAGAGCTGCTGTGAAGAATTGGAAAGATCTGGCAGAAGCGTTCCTGAAGCAATACCAATATAATATTGACATGGCGCCCAACCGCACCCAATTGCAGGGATTGTCACAAAATGCCAAGGAGAGTTTCAAAGAATATGCACAGAGGTGGAGGGAAATGGCTGCCCAGGTTCAACCTCCCTTATCAGACAGAGAAATGGCAGATATGTTCATGGGCACCTTGCAAGGGGCCTATCTGGATAGATTAACTGCTTGTCCGTCAACTGGATTTGCTGATATTGTGATTGCGGGAGAAAGAATAGAAAGTCTGTTAAAGCTTGGAAAGATCCAGGATGTGAGTGGGGCTGGCTCTTCGGGGACGAAGAAACCGTTTGCTAGTAACCAGAAAAGAAGAGAAGGTGATACGAATGCTGTGTTTAGAGGACGAGGCAGAGGGCGTTCTCGAGCTTATTATCAGGTAGATGCTGTGATAATCCCCACACCGTCTGTTCAGAAACAACAACCCCAACAACAAGTTCAACAGCAACAACCTTTTTTCCAGCAAAGGTCTAGACAGAGGGATCGTAAGATGGATCCTCTCCCTATGACTTATGCCGCGCTGTTGCCCCGGCTACTCGAGTTAAAGTTGGTAGAACTCCGTACTATGAAAGCTCCGGTTGCTGGAAACCTGCCACCTAACTTCGATGCTAATGCTCGTTGTGAGTTCCACTCAGGTGCTCAGGGGCACTCCATTGAAAAATGCTGGGCTTTCCATCATAAAGTACAAGATTTGATTGATGCTAAAGCCATCAATTTCTCTCCCGCTCCTAATATTACTCAGCATCCCATGCCTGATCATAGCGCAGCAAATGTGTACGCTATTGAAGATGGGAGGATATTGAATTTGGTGTTAGACGTTCATCAAGTGAAAACTTCGTTGTTGGTTGTAAAAGATCGTTTATTGAAGGGACAGGTGTTCCCGGGCTGTAATCAAGATTGCTTTGAGTGTATGAATCAGGAGAACGGCTGTGATAAGTTGAAGATGGGTTTACAGAATCTGATCGATGAAGGATGTCTACAGTTCGACAGAGTCGTGAAAGACACTGATGAGATATCAACCGTGACCATCTATTACACTCCCGCTGAGATTCAAATGCCGGTCAATGCAGTTCCCGTGGCGAGTGTTGCGCCAGAAGGGCCCAGTCCTGTCACTATCGCGGTGCCAGGACCAATTCCGTTCACATCCACGAAAGCTATCCCATGGCACTATGGGGCAGATGTATATTACGAAGGTAAAAAACAGGAAGTTGAGTCATCAGTCAGCCCAAATGTTGATAACGTAGGGGGTGTAGGGGGCTTTACAAGGAGTGGAAGGTTGTTCGCTCCCCCAACCTTGAGAAGTGATAAGGAGGTAGAAGCTGCAGCAAAGGATAAGGGTAAACAGGTGGTTGAAAGTGCACCTACACCTGAAGCAGAGACAAAGATTACTTTTGATAAGGAAATGGAAGAATTTATGAAGATAATCAAGAAAAGCGATTATAAGATTGTGGACCAACTGAATCAGACCCCTTCAAAGATTTCAATCCTGTCACTATTGTTGTGCTCTGATGCGCACCGACAGGCGTTGTTGAGAGTGTTGAAGAGTGCGTACGTGCCACAAGAAATTACTGTTAATCAGCTCGAGGGCGTAATCTCCAATGTTAATGTCAGCCATGGCTTGGGCTTTACAAGTAGAGATTTGACTGTTGAAGGAAGAAACCATAATAAGGCTTTGCATATCACGATGGAGTGTAAGGGCGCAGTGTTATCTCATGTACTGGTAGACACTGGTTCGTCACTCAATGTCTTGCCCAAGAAGGCATTGATGAAGCTGGAAGTTGATGGTTTGATCTTAAGGCCTAGTGAATTGGTGGTCAGAGCATTCGATGGGACCCGACGATCTGTGTTTGGTGAGGTGGAATTGCCCGTACAAATTGGACCACAGGTATTCAAATCCACGTTCCATGTAATGGACATACAACCTGCATATAGCTGCCTATTGGGACGCCCTTGGATTCACGGAGCCGGGGCTGTTACTTCTACTCTACATCAAAAGCTGAAGTATGAGTTTGAAGGGCAGGTTGTGACAGTGTGTGGGGAAGAAGACATCTTTGTGAGTCACTTGTCCACGTTCAAGTACATTGAAATGGATGGAGAAATTCATGAGACGCTGTGCCAATCATTCGAAGCAGTCAATATTGACGATGCACCTGAGTCTTCTTCTGTACCAGTTGGGGCTGGTACCTCCATTTCATCTTACAAACAAGCTGTCGAGGTCGTCAGGGCAGGCAACGCCCAAGGTTGGGGCAGGTTGATAGAGACCCCAATGAAGGAAGACAAATTTGGTATTGGTTATCATCCCTCTACAACTTCAGATGCGGGGAGCAGGGGACCCATTACTTTCAATAGTGGGGGAATTATCTACATGGACCAGTCTTGTGCAGCCACGGAGGATAGTGTTGACAGTGATTGTGACCTGGACAATTGGGTACGCCCTCATGTTCCGGGACAACAAGTGCAGAACTGGTTCGTTGAAGAAGTCATCCGGGTTACTCTTCAGACAGAGTAATTTTTCTTTGTTTTTTCTAACCATAATGCATGACAAAATCTTGCGCTCTGCCCAAGGCGTATAGATTCATTTGTAGGGCCACCATGGTTGCATTTGCAATGTTTAATCATTAATAAAGGACGTTTTGCAATCAAATTTTGTTCTCTGTCTTTCAGTTTTTATTTTTGCACAAAAAATATAAAATGGCAATGTTTCATTTTCTTTTGTTTTGCTTAAAAATAAATTCTAAAATAAGGCATGAACCCGTTCATGCAGACTTGATCCTCCGGATACCACTGATAACGATTTTGATATGGCCATGTATGACTTTGACAATCCGATTTATCAAGCCGAAGAAGGGGATGAGAAAGATTGTGAACTCCCTGAAGAACTGGCCAGATTGTTGAAACAGGAGGAAAGGGTCATCCAGCCTCATCAGGAGACTGTAGAAATCATCAATATTGGTACCAAGGACGCCAAGAAAGAGATCAGGATTGGTGCCAGCTTGCAAGCAGATGTGAAGCAAACTTTGACGGAAATGTTGCGCGAGTATGTTGACGTCTTCGCCTGGTCGTATCAAGACATGCCGGGGTTGGATACGGATATTGTCGTGCACAGGCTACCATTGAGAGAAGAATATCCGCCAGTCAAGCAGAAACTTCGTCGGACTCACCCCGACATGGCTTTAAAGATTAAGGAGGAAGTCCAGAAGCAGTGGGATGCTGGTTTTCTTGCTGTGACAAAGTATCCTCCATGGGTAGCCAACATCGTGCCAGTACCGAAGAAAGATGGAAAAGTGAGAATGTGTGTGGATTATCGAGATCTTAATAAAGCTAGCCCGAAAGATGATTTTCCACTACCTCATATTGATGTGCTGGTCGATAATACAGCTCAGTTTTCAGTGTTCTCATTTATGGACGGTTTCTCCGGGTACAACCAGATCAAGATGGCACCTGAAGATATGGAGAAGACCACGTTCATTACTCCGTGGGGTACATATTGTTATAAAGTAATGCCTTTTGGGTTGAAAAACGCAGGGGCAACGTACCAGCGGGCGATGGTGACATTGTTTCATGACTTGATTCATAAGGAGATCGAATGTTATGTAGATGATATGATTGCCAAGTCGAGAACAGAAGAGGAACATCTGGTTAATCTGAAAAAGCTGTTTGAAAGGTTGAGAAAGTTCCGTCTGAGATTAA
The DNA here is from genome assembly GCA_022829125.1 of Lathyrus tuberosus. Classification (NCBI taxonomy): domain Eukaryota; kingdom Viridiplantae; phylum Streptophyta; class Magnoliopsida; order Fabales; family Fabaceae; genus Lathyrus; species Lathyrus tuberosus. The sequence continues at coordinate 7,064,093 of JALAZF010000123.1, read as the reverse complement.
ATCCAAACAAGTGCACGTTTGGGGTGCGTTCTGGAAAGTTACTGGGTTTCATTGTGAGCGAAAGAGGAATCGAGGTTGATCCTGCCAAGGTGAAAGCAATACAAGAAATGCCTGAACCGAGAACAGAAAAAGAGGTTCGTGGTTTCTTGGGTAGATTGAACTACATTGCAAGGTTCATATCTCACCTAACAGCCACGTGTGAGCCAATATTTAAATTGTTAAGGAAAGATCAAACGGTCAGGTGGAATGACGATTGCCAATTGGCATTCGATAAGATAAAAGAATACTTGCAGGAACCTCCGATTCTAATGCCTCCAGTTGAAGGGAGACCGCTGATAATGTATCTGACAGTGCTTGAAGGTTCCATGGGTTGTGTTCTCGGTCAACATGACGAGACAGGTAGGAAGGAGCATGCTATTTACTACCTGAGCAAAAAGTTCAATGATTGTGAGTCCCGATACTCAATGCTTGAAAAGACATGCTGTGCGCTTGCATGGGCCGCTAAGCGATTGAGGCAATATATGGTTAGGCACACGACCTTGTTGATTTCAAAAATGGATCCTATCAAGTATATTTTTGAGAAACCAGCATTGACAGGCAGAGTTGCACGGTGGCAAATGGTCTTGACAGAGTATGACATTCAGTACACTTCACAAAAGGCCATCAAAGGAAGTATCTTGTCCGACTATCTTGCGCAACAGCCGATTGATGATTACCAACCCATGAAGTTTGACTTCCCTGATGAAGACATCATGTTTCTCAAAGCTAAAGACTGCGAGGAACCACTTCCGGAGGAGGGGCCAGACCCTGAATCCAAATGGAGTCTGATGTTTGATGGGGCTGTCAATATGAATGGGTGCGGAGTTGGAGCAGTTCTTATCACGCCGGAAGGTGTTCATATGCCGTTCACTGCCCGAATAACTTTCGGATGCACCAACAATGAAGCAGAGTACGAAGCTTGTATAATGGGGATCGAGGAGGCGATTAATCTACGGATTAAAACCCTTGATATATTCGGTGATTCAGCTTTGGTAATCAATCAAGTGAAAGGGAGTTGGTACACGCACCAAGCAAATCTAGTGCCGTATAGAGATTATACGAGGAGATTGCTGACATTTTTCACAACAGTGAAACTGTACCACATTCCTCGAGATGAGAATAGGTTCGCTGATGCCTTGGCCACTTTGTCTTCCATGATCAAAGTGCAAGGATGGAACCATGTACCTAAGATTGAGGTATCCCGCCTTGACAGACCAGCATTTGTGTTTGCGGTCGATGCAACGTCTGATGACAAGCCATGGTTTCATGATATTAAGTGTTTCTTGAAAAGTCAAGAGTACCCGTCAGGGGCATCGTCCAAAGACAGGAAGACGTTGAGAAGGTTAGCTGGTAGTTTCTTCTTGAACAAAGATGGCGTGCTGTATAAAAGAAATTTTGACACGGTCCTGCTTAGATGTGTGGATAGACATGAAGCAGACTTGTTGATGATTGAAGTGCACGAAGGCTCTTTCGGTACTCACGCCGGAGGGCATGCAATGGCTAAAAAGTTGTTAAGATCGGGATATTATTGGTTGACTATGGAGTCAGATTGTTGTAAATATGCCCGCAAATGCCATAAATGCCAGATCTATGCAGACAAGGTGCATGTGCCTCCAAATCCGTTGAGCATCATGTCGTCGCCTTGGCCGTTTGCCATGTGGGGCATTGATATGATCGGAAAGATTGAGCCTACAGCTTCCAATGGTCATCGTTTCATCTTGGTGGCAATTGATTACTTCACCAAATGGGTTGAAGCCGCATCCTATGCCAATGTTACAAAACAAGTGGTCGCTCGTTTCTTAAAACGGGATATCATTTGCCGATATGGAGTTCCCGAAAGAATCATTACTGATAATGGTTCTAATTTGAACAATAAGATGATGGCTGAGTTATGCCGGGACTTCAAAATCGAGCATCACAATTCTTCTCCGTACCGCCCAAAGATGAATGGCGCGGTCGAAGCGGCCAACAAAAATATCAAGAAGATTGTACAGAAGATGGTTGTCACGTACAAAGATTGGCATGAGATGTTACCATTTGCTTTGCATGGGTATCGAACGTCGGTACGCACGTCCACTGGGGCAACCCCATTCTCACTTGTATATGGTATGGAGGCAGTGCTACCGGTTGAAGTAGAGATTCCGTCCCTCAGAGTCATGATGGATGTTAAGCTAGATGAAGCTGAATGGGTACGAGCCAGATTTGATCAGTTGAGCCTTATTGAGGAAAAGCGATTGGCGGCTGTATGTCATGGGCAACTATATCAGCGCAGAATGAAACAGGCATTTGACCAAAAGGTGCGTCCTCGGGTTTATAAAGTCGGAGATGTGGTACTCAAAAGGATCCTTCCTCCCAATACAGATCACAGGGGCAAATGGACTCCTAATTATGAAGGTCCATTCGTGGTTAAAAAGGTCTTTTCGGGCGGAGCTTTATTGCTTACAACCATGGATGGCGAAGACTTTTCATCCCCTGTCAACTCGGACGTAGTCAAAAAATACTTCGCATGAATAGACCCGCTGGATAATAAAAATAAAAAAAAATCCAGGCAAAAAAGGGCATCCCGGCGAACCAAAAACAGAATAAGGTTCGGGCAAAAATTAGGGATATAATTGAAAAAATTTTGTACACCCGGTAAGTTGAAAACCCGAAAGGGCAACTTAGGCAAAAAAGGGTATCCTGGTGGATCGAAAACCTGAAAGGGCGGTCCACACAAAAGAGGGATTTAAGCGAATGACTACGGTTTGAGTTATCTGTACCCTATCACCGTTTGAACAACTGACGTTCTGAAGGATAGGAATCGGTCTGATCATTCCTCAGAAGGCAAGGTCGGGGAGTTTTGAAGACATACTGGTCATAACAGAATGGAAACTCAGTGGAATTCCGTTTTCACATTGCCATTAGGATAGTTTCTTTTCTCAATTTTTCAGCAATCACCTCTTTCCAGGGATTGCTTCCAAATGTAATTGCCTATTCTGGGCTCTCAGTCAATAAATTGAATTTCAGTAAAAAGCTTTCTATTTTTGTTTTATTGCTTTGTTTGCAAAAACGTCCTAATTGTTGATAAAACATTGCATTTGAAAACATGGCAGCCTTGCAATAACATGCGCAGAAAAAATATTTGAAATTACTTCGAATGTTGAATACTCCCGGATGGTGGATTCTAGCCACGCAATATTCGGGGCATGTGGGCATATTCTTTTGTTGCAGGTAGCAGGTGCAGATGATTTTAAGCACAAGACCAGCAATAAATCACCCCACGCAAAAGACTGGGGCAATTATGGGTAAGGAGATCGGCGTTCATCGTTCGGTCGACGATTGTTCATAACGGGTCGATATCAGTGAATTAAGTTCAACTGGGTACCGTTGCATCTTATTAAGTCGATTCTCTCATTCAGTACTTCCAACAGCTACAAGCTTTTCTATATCGATAACGGTCACAGGTTCCCCAAAAGAGTGGTCTCGTCGACACCGAAACTGATGGTCATTATCCCCAGCGAAGTCACAAGAGTTTGAAGAGGCTAGATCTTCTGTAAAATCCTCTTATGACATCCTTTGCGGGGACGAATTGTTGTGTTGTCCAAGCATGGGGCATGATTGTTTCCCCAGCATGAAGTGTTGGTCACCCCCAGTAGAGTTTGAGGACAGTTGGTCTTCTGTAAAATTCTCTCAAAAGGCATTCCCCAACACGAGACGCTTTAAAGCAGTTTTCTCCAGCAGAGTTTGTTATAAACTCGTCATCCCCAACGGAATTGTCCAAAGGGAAAGCTCGCCTAACATGGGGCATTGTGGTACTCATCCTAAGCTTGACAGTCATATTCTTCAGCAGACTACTGTGGATTTGCTTTGGGTTTCCCCAACAGATCTCTAAGGACTCTTTCTAGCAAGTTGCAGTAGAATGTTCTAACCAGGATTTGCATATCCCTGGCAGAGTAGCCCTGATACCCAGCAAGATCGTATCTCTGGTCATGGTATCCCCACAGAGGTCAGCATCGAATCTTGTCAGCAACTTCCAGCTGAGTTGTTGTTCTCTCCGCAGAGGTTTATCAGATCGACAGAATCTATTCCTCAACAAGGATGGTACAGCCTTTCCCTAGCCGGGTCAGAAGGTTGATAATCCCTATAAAGGATCTTGGGTTGAATAAATCCCCAAGCAGAGTTTTAATGGCTCATTTCCCCAGCAGGACGTCATTTAAAAATTCTCATCCCCAGCGGAGTTGCTGTGACCAGAATCCAGCCCCAAACAGATGGAATAATTCCTGCCAGAGTCGTCATTCCCTCATATCTTAAAGTCCAATTTATTTTTGGCAAGCTTGACAATTCGAAGCAGACGGATTGTTCATCCATTCGCCAGCAGAGATATTATCCTTTTAGGAGTCTCCGAGATTAAATCATTGATTGTGGTTCCTCAGCAGAGTCGGCAGAGATGTCTGGCGCAGAGGCAGAGAGTAATTCGATTTTAAAATTCCAAAAGTCCAACAGTGGATTGGCAAAAGTCCGTCTTCGGGTGGCAAAAGTCCAACAGTGGATTGGCAAAAGTCCGTCTTCGGGTGGCAAAAGTCCAACAGTGGATTGGCAAAAGTCCATCTTCGGGTGGCAAAGCAGCTAAAAGTCCAACAGTGGATTGGCAAAAGTCCGTCTTCGGATGGCAAAAGTCCAACAGTGGATTGGCGAAAGGTCCATCTAAGGGTGGCATATTCTAAAAGTCCAACAGTGGATTGGCGAAAGGTCCATCTAAGGGTGGCATATTCTAAAAGTCCAACAGTGGATTGGCGAAAGGTCCATCTAAGGGTGGCATATTCTAAAAGTCCAACAGTGGATTGGCGAAAGGTCCATCTAAGGGTGGCATATTCTAAAAGTCCAACAGTGGATTGGCAAAAGTCCGTCTTCGGGTGGCAAAAGTCCAACAGTGGATTGGCGAAAGGTCCATCTAAGGGTGGCATATTCTAAAAGTCCAACAGTGGATTGGCAAAAGTCCGTCTTCGGGTGGCAAAAGTCCAACAGTGGATTGGCGAAAGGTCCATCTAAGGGTGGCATATTCTAAAAGTCCAACAGTGGATTGGCAAAAGTCCGTCTTCGGGTGGCAAAAGTCCAACAGTGGATTGGCAAAAGTCCATCTTCGGGTGGCACGAAGCTGCAAAGTCCACCAGTAGTGTGGCAGGCCAGTAGTCGTCTGGAATTGCATAAAAGACAGTATTAAAGTCCACCAGTAGTGTGGCAAGCCAGTAGTCGTCTGGCGTCGTTCAAAAAGACATTTCCAAAGTCCACCAGTAGTGTGGCAGGCCAGTAGTCGTCTGGAATTGCATAAAAGACATTATTAAAGTCCACCAGCAGCGTGGCAAGCCAGTAGTCGGCTGGCGTCGTTCAAAAGACAGATCTCTCCGACGTTTCATCGAGGACTCAATCCAGCAGTCTCGTTGGGTTTATATCCCTGTTATTCTTCATCATCCAGAGCAAATTTTTGGTTATATTTGGTATTCAATCACTATATACCTTGAAAGTCCGAAAGCAATTGCTTTCAGGCATTCAGGTCTACAGCGCTTGAATAGGGGCAGCTGTAATACCCCAAAATTTGCTCTTCCCTTTTGGCATCATAGCATGGCATTATCATTTATCATATCATATCCATCTCATTAGCATTGCATTGCATTTAACATAGAAAAATGAAGCATGGCATCCTTCTTACCATCAGGGCATGTGATCAGGTGGAAGGTGGACAATCAAGGGATCATTCAAAGCACAAAAAGGTCAATCAAGTTGGCTCTAGGCAAGCCAAGAGGTCTCTCATGTCTCATACTATCTCAATTGATCTTCCAAAACCTCAAGGAAGTGAGATTCAATGGAAGATTGAAGCACTACATCTTTCACTATGCAAGAGATTCAAAAATTGAAGGAAAACCCTCAAAAGAGATAGCTCATTGATTCAAAATCATTCTCAAGTGGCATTTCTCATCATCCTTTAAGAGGATACACAACATACTCTGAGGAATTTGGATTTGGAAGATGTGCAATTTCCTCCTAACCAAAGGGGGTCAAAACTAGGGTTTCCCATTAAATCAGGGAATCTTTGATTTTTTGGACAAAGCTTGTTGTCATGGTATTCTACATGTTCTTAAGTGTATGTGTGTGGAAGATTGCATCTCAATTGGTTTTAGAAGTGGTTCAATTGGAAGAAAGATCAAGAATCAGAGAAATTGGGGCAAAGTCAAATAATCAGAGGAAAAAGTCAACTCTTGACCTTTTGAGGCCAAATTCATGAAATTCATGTTACATATGTCCAATGTACAAAATTTGGTCAAGAAATTCCAAAGGAATCATGAAAAAATCAAGATGTAAAAAGTTGCCATTTTTGGATGAAGTAGGGTTGCTAAAAATAGCAAGTTTTGGCCATTTTGCATCAGAATTTGAACCAAGGCCATTTAAATTTGGAGCACCAAATGAAAAATCCACTCTGCCTCAATGAAAGATCTTGTTTTAAGCTTCAAATCCATGTGTAGAACATCTCCATTGGATAAAAATTGAGAGAGATATGATTGATCAAAGTTGGAGGAAAGTAGGTTCAAAACTAGGTCATGACCAAGATTTTCAGGTCACGCGCGCAATCATTTTAACAAACAGTTGGTGGGCCAAATGTCCACTCATTTTTCTCATGGTTAAAGGCCTCAAATGAAAAACTTTTCAACATCAAAGTTGTTCCTTGTAGTGTCCTCTTCAATGTTGATGTTGTGAAAATTTTGATTTAACCAAGTTATGAGATAGTTTGGAGGGTTCAAAGTCATGTTGTTTGTGCTGAAATTTTGTGTGCCCAGTTGCCATGCCAGCCAACCTCTGGCCATGCCCACCAACCAGTTTTGAACCAATGCATTCATAGCTGTTTTTAGGCATATTTGAGACCTCATTTTACTTCAACTTGCAAACCAATGTTGTTCCCCAATGTACCATCTTTCTAATGACATCAATGTTTCATTGTTTCATTCACTAACCATGGAGAAATTCACCCTCAAACACCCACTGTTACCATGATGATTTGCTGCATAATATTTTGGTTCAAACATACATCAAGTACATGACAGAGGTTTTATGTGTGCTGCCTCATTAAGACCAACACATATCTGCACCTCTCACACCCTTGCTCGAATTATACATGAAGAGGGAAAGGTTGGAAGCGTGCTATAGAAGCTTAGCAGCAAGAACATGGTAACACATCATAAACCAGCTGCACCATATCATTGCTCTCCCTAACTAACTTGACTCAGTTAGTTAGGGATGACTCATTTAACTCCACATAACTCAGTTAACTCACTCATTAAACCATGGTTAGAGTTTACTATAAAGCAAAATCTCACTCTCTAATTTCATTTTTCAACTTCATTCTTTCACATTCTCTCCAAAGAACTCTCTCTGCTTTACTCTCAACATCACCATTGCCAAGAATTTTCGAGCTCATCTTGCTCATTCCACTTCAACACTTTCCTTGTTTCTCTCAATTTCACAATAGTGCATTTGTTCTTGAAGCTTGGATTTCGCTCACTTCCATTGAATCATCATCAAGTTCTACATCTCAGCCTTTATTTGGCCAAGTGAAGATTGTAGAAGAGACAAGATCTCTGGTTTTCTGAAGAGTATCTCAAGGTCACAAAACTTCAGGTACGAATTTCCACCATTATAGACATGATTTGAAGATGTTTTCAGGTTCTTGAGGCTTCTTATAAGCTCAAGAACTTGTCTGGCTAGTTGATAGGCCTTTAGAGGCATAGTTGAAAAGTTAGGGCAAACTTTCCTCTGTTCGATTCTCTCATTTCATGAACTTTTTGTGTGTTTCATCACTGGATCCATGTTCTCCTTTACTTCCTCTTCATTTTGGTATATCATTTGTGGAATTCTGGAAGATTGGAGGTTGCAGACGGTGGAGGTGTGACCGGAGAAGGTGACCGGAGGTCATCTCCGGCCGGTGACTGTAATTGCTAGGGTTTCACTATGTTTTAATCGTGGCCTTTGATTGTTTTTAATCCTACGTTCCAAAATGTGCCAACACATTAAAAAAAGCGTGCAAGTCACATGCCATTTTTCTGAACTCACTTAAACGTTGTATGGCATGGTACACGATAGGGAGTGTGGACATTCACATGTGCGCGTTGATGTTGTTTACTTTGACTATGGTTTGACTGTGACTTGATCCAATGGCCATGAGTGAGTCAATTTTGTTGACTGAGATTCCATGCTTGTTAGTATGTTCTGCGTGCTTATTGGACCTAAGACAGATTGTTATTTACACCCCACGCTTCTAAGGCCCAAACGAATTGAACTATGGATTTGCTATGGTTGCACCCCCATTCATATTGCATTTCATATTTTATTTTCATTTTTGCTACACGTTTCATAATTGATTTTTAAAAAATATCAAATGATATTGGAAAATTCTACAAAAATTCATGTGTATTCTTAAAACATTTAGGAAATTTTTCATGATTTTATTTTCTGATTTTATGACCATTTTGCCCCTGTTCCATTATTTCTTTTGAATTTCCATTTGCATGCATACTTAATGTGACATATGATTTTGTGCATTTTTGTTCTTGATCATAAAAAATGATTTTGATGCCTTTCTTTTTGCATTGTGGTCACAATATGTTGAGGTATGTTTGAGATTTATGAGATGATTTTTAAGTCTTTTTTGGATGACTTTTGATGTGTTGCTTTGAGCATGAATGCATGAAACTTCCATGAGACTTTGACCTAATTGTTGAGTGACTTTGGTTCTGATTCATTGCTTGTGGACTTGATATGTTAATGGCATGTGTTTAAGGTGTTTGATTGGTGAAAGTCATAATTTTTGAAGCATGTTTGCTATTTGTTTGAAGCATGAAGTTTAACTTGTTCATTTTGTGAATGCATGCCTCATGTTTGGTTTGCTTGATCATGAAGGCACTTGTGCCATGAGTTGTGGTTTTGTTGGAGGATGTATAGCATGTTAATTGACTTCTGATTGTGACATTTGGGTTTCATCTTTGCATGTTTGATGTTTATCTTGCACCTTAAGTCACTTGTTTCACAAGTATGAACCACATTCACATCACTTCACCTTTTCTTCTTTGCTTCTTGTTGGATTGAGATTTTGTTTGCATGATTTAGTATGCCCATTTAGGATAACATTAGGTTGTGTAAATATGAGTTACATTCTGACTTGGAAGCATGTATAGCATTCAATCTCATTTCACTTTGTTTGTCAACTTGTTTGAATTTGATTTGTTCATTATATTTTCTTACTTTACTTGTAAGTGATTGTGCCAACCATGTAGGGGCTTTGGTAAGTTTCAATTGAGTGTGGATAAGGAATCCACATTCAACTTCTATCCTTTCTCTTTTACAATTCCATTTTGTGTTTTGTTAAGCACTTATGTGCTTTCTTTTAATAACTCATCACTTTCCCATTGTGAATTACAATTCATCTTCTACTTTAGAAGTGAATTGTTTAATTCTTTCCTTCTTTAGACTTTAGGTTGAAACCTCACAAACCTTAGGATCACTCCCTTAACTAATCAATTAGGATTGAGTCTTAGTCCATATAGATTTTTACCTTTATCCTCCCTTGAGTCTCTTTTCTCATCTCAAAGAAAATTCAAAACATATAATAAAGGTAGGCATTTATTGCATTTAGGCCTTTCATATAAAGAAAAGATTATAAGGGGTCTTCTCTTATAATCTTAGAATGTATAGCATATAGCCCATCTTGGGTCAATGTGTTAAACATTTGATCTTGTATGAGGGACTTAAATGCAATACTTGTTGAAGGTGCAAATAATAAAAAACACTTCTTCATTTCTTAATCAACAAAACACTTAATAAACACAAGTATGCTAGTGTGTTTGAACCTTGACAATTGGAACTAAGTGTGGGGGTCTTCTTCACTCTTAGTGTGCTTTCTTACCCATTCCATCTTGGAATGTGAGGATGTACACATTCCAATGACTAAGATTCAGATACACTATCATATGCAAACAAATGAAAAAACTCTTAAAAGACAAAAACAAACAATAATGTCTTTCCTTCGGGAATTCTTTTCTCACCTCATTCACTCTCAACGCACGAACGCGCTTCTACTCGTTCTCTTGCAAGATGGTAACGCACTCGGACCAGCGAGCCTGCAACACCTGAGCTAGAACGTCAGCCGTTCTCTAAAAAACACAAACAATTCATCCCTAGTGAGGGGAACTACGTCGCTCTGATTCTCATGCTCCTGATGAGATACGTAGGCAGTGGGGTAGGGCCCATGCGAGCACTTCTTTTATTTTCCCTACATTTGTTTCTCTTTCTCCTTTCCTTTTTCAGTTCTTTCTCAGTATTCCTTTCTTTACACCCTTTGATCGAGACAAGCAAGCGTGGATCCCATCGGGTACGATGGACGTGAGGGGGTGCTAATACCTTCCTCTCGCGTAACCGACTCCCTTACCCACTTCTCTTGGTCGTAAGACCATGCTTTTCCTTTCCCTCAGGTTTACGCGGTGTTTCCTTTCCCTCTCTTGGGATAAATACACATTGCTGGCGACTCTGTTCGGTGCCACTTTCGCGTTTGTACTTGGATGAAAATCCCGGGAGCGACAGTCGCCTTTTAAATCAAAAAACCATATGGGCCTCCCCTCGTGTTGTAAGTCCCATTCTCTTTTCTTTTAACATTCTTTGGGCCTCTCATTGAGTTGTAAGACCCATCCCTTTGTACATAAATAATTTTGGGCCTAAGTCATTGTATAAGTCCCATTAAAGTTTTCAAAATGACGGTGTGATCACTGTCTTTCCATGGGCCTACCCTTGTGTTGTAAGTCCCATTTCTTTTCTTTTTTCAAACCTTTGGGCTTCTCTTTGAGTTGTAAGACCATCCCTTTGTAAATAAAACCTAATTTAGGCCTCAATTATTGTATAAGTCCCGATACAATTTTTAAATCAACGGTACGATCACTATTTTTCATCTGGGCCTCTCCTTGAGTATAAGCCCCAATCTTCTTTTCAAAAACAAATTCCCTTTTGATTTAGGTTCAAACTCATAGTTGTTATCAAAACTTTCTTTAATTTCTTGAACAACTAACTATACAGCTGTTACAATGGAAGCTTGCTCACCTGTAAGTTTTATCAGCTTTGTTTTACATACTTGCACACACACACACACACACACACACACACACACACACACACACACACACACATATATATATATATATATATTTTTTTTTTGTGCTGGAAGCTTGCTCACCTGTAAGTCCTCCTACCTTCTCCTTTACACACAGTATATATTTTATCTGTATATATATGCTTGCATATATTTGCTTAGAGTTTTCCTCGGAAATTAGGTCTAGAACTAGATAAAGTCAGTGGTCACTCTTTCAACAGTCAAAACTAGTTCCCCATAGGAATTCCAGATACAGTCTTGCCTTCTCTTGGGCTTATACAATATGGAACAAAGAGAAAGGCATTATTCCTAGTTAAACTTTTCTCAGACTGTCACTATTAGAAAAATTGTCAAAGAAATTCATTTCCCCAGAGAGGATTAATTCCCGGTGAAACCTCTCTTGAATTTCTTCAAACCCTAGAACTGTTCACTAAAGAAAAGATTATTCCCGGTGAAACTTTTCATGAACTTTTCCTAAGTTTGGACCCACGGGCTTCCTAAAAGCATCCCCGCCTCCTCTTGGGCTTTGTACAAGGACCCTCCGGCTTCTTAGAAGTTCTCATGCCTTCTCTTGGGCTTAATACAAGGACCCTAAAGACCTCTTAAAGGTATAGGACATAACTTAGTCATCCTTTGTTAGAGAAGTCTTTTTAAAGAGTCAAAACCATGGATAATTTAGGGTTGATTCTCATCCCTTAAAACACCATCCTCCTCTTGGGCATCATACAAAGATAAACTCTTCCATACCAGTAGACTTGGACAGTCTAATCCCCTCTTGGATCTCAAAGACATTCTCAAGTTCCTTACAAATACCGGAGAAACCATGGTCATTTAACCAATCTCCAGTAGAGTTAAAACCTCTATAGGTTTTCAAAACTCAATCTTTAAACTCTCACTTTAAATTTCCCCAGCCAGGGTCAGCTTATCATTAGTATAACACTATCCCAAATCAGAACCTCAAGGCATCTGATACATCAACTCTTCTGTAATCCTCAGTAAGAGTTTATTCCCCGACTTGGAGCTGCCTATGGATCTCAATAATCCTTAGCAGAAGCCAGCCTCCTCTTAGGCTTTGTATAATGATTTTCCTCAGCAGAATTAGCCCCAACAACACCCTTTTGTTGAGTCCATCTTCTTTCTTAAAACACTCTCTTGTTGAGTTAACCATTTTCAGCCTCAATCTTGGGCTTTGTACAAGACAAAAAATGTACTCTCTTATTGAGTCAATAACCTTTCCATACTCTCTTGTTGAGTCAATGGTACAAAATAAAAGCACTCTCTTATTGAGTCATTCACATTTTCAGCACTCTCTCGTTGAGTCAATTACCTTTTCACACTCTCTTGTTGAGTCAATGGTAAAAAACATAAACACTCTCTTGTTGAGTCATTCTTTTTAGCCTCAAACTTGGGCTTTGTACAAGACATATATAAACTTTCTCCAACAAAGTCAAAATCTTTATAAAATTTCTCTTAAGCTTGGGACAAATATCTTCCGCAGCGTAGTCAATTCCTCCCAGCCTTCTTTTAGGCTATGAGAATTAATATCCCTAAGTGGAGACGATCCTCTTTTCAGCCTCAATCTTGGGCTTTGTACAAGACAGCCCCTAAATATCCTCTCACTAGTATAGTCAACATCGTTCAGCCTCAATCTTGGGCTTTATATAAGACACCAAATAAAACACTCTCTTGTTGAGTCAGTCTCGTTTCAGCCTCAATCTTGGGCTTTGTAGATGACACCGTATAAACCTCTCCAGTAGAGTCAATCTTCTTTTAGCCTAAATCTTGGGCTTTGTACAAGACAGATAAAATCTCTCACCCATAGGGTCAATTTCCTCTTTTAGCCTTAATCTTGGGCTTTGTACAAGACAGACAAAATATTTCCCCAAAAAAGTCAACTTTTAGCCTCCTCTTAGGCTTTGTATAATGATATCCCCAAAGAGTCAGTCTCTTTTTAGCCTCAATCTTGGGCTTTGTACAAGACAGACAAACACCCTCTTGTTGAGTCAGCCTTTTCCAGCCTCCTCTTAGGCTTTACTTAAGGACTTCCCCAGTGGAGTCAATCAATCTCTTAGCTTCAACCTTGGGCTATGATCAAGGCACACAAAAATCAACATCCCCTTAGAGGAAATCAAAATATCTCTATAGGAAGACATTTCTCTGTGTTATCACACATCAAAACAAACAAATCGAACAAACCCTAATCCCAGATAACTGCTGTAAGTAGCACACTAATTGATTCAAAAATCCAAGCTGTCATCCATCTCTTATCCTGGTAAACTTCCTCTTTCATATAATTGTTGTAAGTGGCAAGCCTCTGGATTATTTACATCCACGCCAGTGTCCTTCTCTTAGCATGAAAGACTCCTAAGGAAAAATGGCATTGCTCTACACTGAGTTAAAGTTTTCTCCTTCAGGAAAAATCCCTCATAAAAGAAATTATGGCATTGCTGGATTCTCATATCCCAGTTAAAGTAATTTTCCTTTATAAACAGTCACCCAACAGTTGTGATAAATAGACAAGATGTCTTCCTTTAGAGATGACAAATTCTCTCTCAGTCAAACCTTTTAGCTTCAATCTTGGGCTTTGAACAAGACACAATTACTCATTTAGCTTTAATCTTGGGCTTTGAACAAGACACCAAAGCATCTTTTTCCTCCCATAGAATAGGAGGAACTATGATTGCTCTGATTTCCCTGTTTATCTTTAACGGGAATACGTAGGCATAAGATTACGAAATCTTAGCGAGCATACTAGTCAAAAACTTTAGGTCCAGTACCTTCACTCACCAATCAAAACTGAGGTCCAGTACCTCACCAAAATCATCAAAAACTCACTCCCTCTCTCAAACCCTCCCAAAGAAGAAACTTTCCCAACCCACAACAGATAAACACCATCAAGTATAAAAGCAGAACCTATTGCTAACAACCTGTGGATAACCACATATTGGATGGGTAATTGACAACTCCCCGTTGTATAACCTGACCCCGAACTCCCCGAATCTCTTAAGCGTTTGTTCAGTTAAACATTCGCGTGCAAGGTTAGTTTTAGATAGCTTTCCTTTCCCTTCCAGCTTTACGGGATAAATAAGAAATCAGAAAGTAGCACCCCACTCCTACCATTGCGGTGAGGAGAAACCCATGGCGATAAGGTGGTCGCGTCATCGACAAAAATTGCACGCTACAATAGCCAACAATAACACTTAATTATAGTTTAAACACAACAAATATGACATGTATCACATGTTCATGTTCAATGTACATCAAAGTAAAGCATATTTTGGCAAGTTCAAGTTTTGAGGAAAATGACCTCTTGAAGAAAACTTGGATCTTTCAAGATAGTTGTCACAGAAATATCTTGATGCTTTGGACAACTTTAATATACCTCAAATGATCCTTTTGAATGCTTGGAACCAAAGAAAACCAGCTGGAGCAGACTATGGTACCTTTCTTGAAAAAATGGCAACAGTGACCAAAATGGAACTTCAACCAAATGGAGTTACAGTTGAGAAACTATGGTTGGAACAGTTTAAGGATGTTATTCAGAGTGTGTTTGGAGTGTTGTTTGGTTTTGAAATGGACAGGATCAAGACATGGCTTGAAAAATGCAGAAAAGTCAAAATATGAGGTTTTGATGGTTGACTTTCTGATTTTGGTGGTTTGAGTTGAAGATGAGGGTTTGGACACCTCCAATGGATGATTTGTGATGTGCTTGGTTGGTTATTTGAATAGTTTAGGCTCTTGTTTTGAAAATTCTAAGTTTTCTCTTTGAAACTTTGAAACTTGAAATAAAAGAGGGAGAATGATAAAACAAGTCTTTGGTATTATTTTGGTGTAATTGAACTGATGCAAAATGACCTCTATTTATAGGAGAACTAATTTGTTTTAGATGAATAGTGTTGGATGAGGGAGCATGCTATTATCCAATGGATATTGTCATGTAGATCTTAATTAAAGGCTAAGGTACCAAAGTCTTCCATAACATGACGAGAATCTTAACTCAATTGGCATTTTGCAGGTTTGAACACTCATTGTTTTTGAATTGATCTGAACTGGTGTGGCTCATTTCATGCCAATTCAATGCTTTACTTAGATTCCAAATGACAAACTTGAATTCAAGGCTATGAAATGATGTTTTTTCACATGCCAAGAGATGAGATCCTTGACTTATGGTCCAAAGTTGAAGATATTATGCGATTCAACAAGATTCCTTCTAATCTTGGAGGATGACAAGGCTTGCAAAGTCACCAAATTTGAAGATGAAAATTGTGTGATGCAAGTAATCATGAAAACTTTCTTGAAAAATTAGTTTGATCGTGGCATGTTGTGAGGATCATATCTCCTTGCTTAAATGGAATCAATGGATGTTCTTGTACTCTTTGGAAAGCTGAGATATCCTACTTTAACTTTGATGTTTGAATTTGGTCTTGAATCTTCTTGGATCATGGTGAAAAATGTCTTCATTTTAGCCAGAACATGAAACAGATTCTGCCTAAAAAAAATTCTAAGTGTCAAAGTTCAAAACATCATGAAACCCAAACTTCATGGCCTTATATCTCAAAATTTATGCATTTTTTGGGGATGGTTCAGCCCAACAATCTTGTTGTATGGAAGAAGATCTATCATTTGAGCTTTGGAGTGCAAAAAATGGTTACTTGGATCACATGTTATGGCCTTGTAAAGTTAGGCACTTGAACATAACTTTTCATAACTTAGTGAAATTTTCAATTCTTCCAATTTTGCTTCTTTTGCAAGTAATATTGATTCCTTAATCAATTCTTGATTAAATGCAACTATGGATCACATTTCCTGGAATAATAGCCTTTGATGATCAATTTTGCTCAAAAATTCAAACTTTGACTTTGTGTATCAGATGAATTTTGTGCAGAGAAACCCTAATTCTTGATTTTCAATGAATGAATATCCCAAGGTGATTTTAAACTTAAGAATGGACTTAAAGGGTATATTTGAGTGTCTTGAACCACATACCAAGTGTAGAGATCATGTCTTGGCCAAAAGTCAAAGGTATGGTTGACTTTTCATCAAAACCCTAATTTGTGGCTAAGATGGATTTGAATTCTTGCATTGCTTGTGAACCAAGTTCTTTGAATCAATCCCATCATATGAAGGGACTAATATGATGTATTTGAGGTCCTTGAAACATATTTTGAGGTATTGGATCATGTATTGCTCCACAAGTTATCCTAGGGATTTAATTAGGTCAAAACCCTAATTTTAGTGAGCTGGGGGTCTTAAGGCTTGATGAGCTTGTCATGATGCAATTTTGCACTTGAATATTGCTGTGTGGAAGTACTTGATCTTCATGGATGATATAGAGACTTTTAGTGTTGAATATGATACTTATCCCATGATAATTCATCTGTTTGAGCCTTAAGAGGATCACCTGTTGGAGCGGTAAAGCAGTAAGCAACAAAAAGATTTGGAAGTATTTTTCTGAGAATTTATCGTGTCCACAGAGATCGGTGATTTTGAACTGTCGTTTGACAGTTTAAATGTTAAAGAATTTGGTTTAAAATGTTTCAAACATAGAAACAGAAAAGTAAATAGTAACACACAAAAAGAATTCATTCTTCAGAGAGAAGAAACTAATCCGGCATGCATATACTCCACTCCTCACAAACTTAAACTTATCGACCAGTTATACTTAACCTACAATACTCCTCAATATCATCCAGCATCGCTCACAATAGTGTCCGTCTCTGACACACTGAGTTGAGAGAACAACCATGTTACCCTCGTCGATACTCTTGCACCCGACTCGAGATACGAAGGCATTAGGCTTCGACACCCATAAAGATTGTTAGCTCTAAATCTATCTCTAGCATCCAGAAACTAACAGATAATCATCCCTAATCAAAGTTTGTGATGTTTATCTCCAACACAACCCAAACCCTGAGCATAAAGCAAAAATCAAGGACAATCACCGATAAAGATTTGTAAAGCAAATTAGATACAACGCCATGGGCGACAAATATACACGAGTTCAAATTAAATGCATATACAGCAACCCAACAAAGAAGAAATACACAAAGAAGAAAAGAAATAAACCAAAAATCTTGCGGTTTGTAAATGTAGGTCAATGAAAAATCCACCCCGGATCATCCGTGTACAAGCTTCAATGTTGTTTTCTAAGCTAATACTACTGAAATATGAGTTTGATAGAGTTGGGAGCAAACTTTGTCAGAGCGGTAAAGCGGTAAGCAACAAAAAGATTTGGAAGTATTTTTCTAAGAAGTTATCGTGTCCACAGAGATTGGTGTTATTGAACTGCGGTTTGACAGTTTAAATGTTAAAGAATTTAGTTTAAAATGTTTCAAACATAGAAACAAAAAAGTAAATATTAACACAAAAAGAATTCATTCTTCAGAGAGAAGAAACTAATCCGGCATGCATATACTCCACTCCTCACAAACTTAAACTTATCGACCAGTTATACTTAACCTACAATACTCCTCAATATCATCCAGCATCGCTCACAATAGTGTCCGTCTCTGACACACTGAGTTGAGAGAACAACTATGTTACCCTCGTCGATACTCTTGCACCAGACTCGAGATACGAAGGCATTAAGCTTCGACACCCATAAAGATTGTTAGCTCTAAATCTATCTCTAGCATCACGAAACTAATAGATTCATCCTTAATCAAAGTTTGCGATGTTTATCTCTAACACAACCCAAACCCCGAGCATAAAGCAAAAATCAAGGACAATCACTGATAAAGATTTGTAAAGAAAATTAGATACAACGCCATGGGCGACAAATATACACAAAGAAGAAATACATAAAGAAGAAAAGAAATAAACCAAACATCTCGTGGTTTGTCAACGTCGGTCGATGAGAAATCTACCCCGAATCATCCGTGTGCAAGCTTCAATGTTGTTTTCTAAGCCAATCTTACTGAAAAATGAGTTTGATGGAGTTGGGAGCAAAAATCCCCAAAACCATAACCTAAAAATGAATTAAATGAACTTAAATATTAATTAAAAAATCTGCCAAGTTCAAAATGCGAACTTTTATTCACAAAGCGAACATCAAAATTAGGCACCTGATTCATCAGGAATAGTTAAAATGCCTCTGCGATTCTGCAAAAGTTCGCAATGCGAACTTTTATTCGCAAAGCGAATATTCGCTGGAAAGTTCGCAATGCGAAATTTAGTTCCTTTTTCTACTGCCTCAAGTCTGCGAGCATTCGCTTGGAAGTTCGCAAAGCGAACATTCGCTGGAAACTTTGCAAAGCGAACTTGACCGCAAACCAGCCCTTATTTTAACCCAACTTCTAAACCGTAACTCGGATTGACGAACGGTCGGAAGCGTTGGAAAGCTTATTCAATGCTCTATACAACAATGGAAAAATATATTTGCCTGAATACCTACAAAAATGAGATAAAATCAATTAAACTCAATGATATTTACACGATATGCAAAATATACACTATAATGTAAAGTAAACGTATTTACAAACAAAGCGGGGTTTATTCGAACGATATTAACAAAAAGTATCGATAAGTGCAACAAAAATTATATATAAAACATGTTTTGAAAAACAGAAACAAATGAATGGTTCAAATGAAAAATGATACACATAAAGTAAATACTTACCACTAAACTACGACGATAACATAGTCACGAAACAAATGCAAAATACAAAAATCATGCCAAACATCCTAAAACAACACAAGATCAAACGTGAATCACACCTAGCAAAAACAATCATCAGTAGATGAAAAACACAAAATGAGGTACTTTTCACTCACACAACAATCTTGCAAACAAAAGACTAAATTATGCAATCATCCAAAAATTATATTGAAAACATAAAAGCAAGAATCACAAGGGCTTTCAAGGTTGTAGCGTGGTCGGGTAAACAAACAAGGGGCAATTTCTAAAGGTAATTGAAACAAAAACTTGCCTAAACCTAAGGGAGTGATCAATTCACAAAGCTTCTAACACAAAATTCCAATCAACGTTGTCATACCCCAAATTTTGACCACTAAGATTTCCCATCAGTGTGCAAATCATCATCACAATATGGGTGTATCATTATGCCTCATTAGTCTCCCCAAAGATGGGTGAACACTTACTACAGTCAAAATTAGGGTTTCAAGCCCTCTCTGAGTTCTTAGACAAAGGATCAATCAAGGAATGACATGATCTTCAACTTGTCTAAACCTCTCAAACATCCACAATGGATCAAAAGGACTCCCACTTCAAGGATTAAGCACAAGGTTTCTCCTTTCTAGGTGGATCAAGCCTCGAGATCGCCAGCGTCACCAAATTAGGGTTTTGGTCGACCAGGGCCTCCAGATGGAAATTTTCCTCTGGGCATGAGCCAATACTTCAAAACATAACCTAATATGATCCATAGAACCTCATGACCCAAATCATCAAGTCAATTTTACCTCAGGGGATGCAGTTATAAAAAATTCAGGAATTAGGGTTTCTTGACCTAATTACCCCCTAAGTTGACTTTTGGGACAAATCATGAGCCAAGACCTCAAGAGACGATTTGAGGGTCTCTAATGCACCACATTGATCCATTTGTAACAATGGATTGATCCAAGAAGCTTGAGCAACAAGTCTCAAATTCATCAGAACCACAGTTAGGGTTTCGCGGGAAAAGTCAACTGTAACTTTGACTTTTAACCAGGACATGCTCCCAAGCCCTAAGACATGATTCAATGTACCCTATAACACCCATGGAACATGTCCATCAAGTTTAATTTAGGTCAAGGACATGATTTCCTAAAGGATTGCACAGTTTGGAATTCATCTGATAAAAAGTCAACTGTGCACAAAAGTCAACTTTGACTTTTTGAGATTTTTCACAATTATGGATTTTCAACCCTAAAATGATGTTAATGTATGATTTTAATCATCATTTATCAAGAAAAATCAAAGAAAGTGGGATAACTTGTAAAAGGGGTAACCATAAAAACTTAGAAAATTTTCTAAGTTATGAACAAAGTGGCAAGGGTACCAACTTTGGAGGATCATAACTCCTAAACCACAAAGCCATTTTTCCCCATCCAAAGCTTGATTTGTAGATCTCATGGCCCTCTACAAAAACTTCAACAAGACCTCATTCCAATTCTTCATGGATTTTGAGTTATGGATTGATCAAAATCATAAAAAGTGAAAATGTCACTTTTTTTCAACACTTAGTGAAATTTTCACTAAGTCAGAATCTGCCTTCACTTTTTTCCAAATGTAGGAACATTTTTCACTTGGATCCAAAAAGTATCAAAACCAAATATGATCAAACAGTTGTTGTATCATATAAGAGCTTTCCAAAATGGCCAAGAACATCACCAAATTCAATTTGAGCTAAGAGTTATGGTAGTGGCAAAATGCCTTGCTGAAAACTGCCAAGGCAAGGCAGAATTTTGCATTTTTGGTAGATTTACCAAAATCAGCCAATTTCAAGCCTTGTCATCATCTTAGACACATCTGAGGATCAAATCTAAAGGGGATAATCACTGAGCCAAGCCTCCAAAGTCCTTGAAACAAGAAGTAGCATGACAAACCTAGAATTGCCTAAAAGAGGGACAAGACTTCAATTTTGGATTGGAGCATTTAATAGATGCTTAGAGGTGGCATGGACTGACATATTTGCAACTGAATTCAGTCAAGATTCCTCCAACAAGTAGGGAACCAAAGCTCTGTGCTCTAACCTCTAGTCAATGGCTAGAGGAGACTTGGATTTTCATTTGCCAACATTGGCCAAACCTCTGCTGCAGTTGCCATTCACTATTGATCCTAAAACAAACTTGCTCTACTATAAATAGAGCTCATTTGTGCTCAGTTTGAGTACACCAAACCCATCAAACATATGTTTTCCTTAAAATCTCTTTTTCTTGGCAAAAATGCCTTCTTTAGCAAGGTAACTCTGAGTTTTTGAGTTTGAGAGCTTTTTCAATCAAACAAATCATACACACACCTCATAAACATCATATGTAGGTGATCCAAACTCTCACAAGTGACCTGTAATCACAAAATCACAAAGTCACCTCTCAAAACCTCAAAATAGGCTTTTTATGCATTTTCCAAGACATGTCTTGATTCAGTCACTTTCCAAACCAGATAAAACCTCAAACACACTCCAAATAAAATCCTTGAACTGTCCCAAATGGTTCCCCCCATCTGGAACACCATTTGAGAGAGTTGTCATTTTGGTCACTTTTAACCCCTTTTGCAAGAAAGGGTCAGTTTGTGTTTTTGCAGGTACCAGCTGATTCCAATCATCCTAAAAGCTTCTAAGGGATCATTTGAGTGTGTCTAAAGCATCAAATCATTTCGGGAACAAGAGGCTTGACATATTGCACAAAAACTCCAAAAAGCTCAAAAAGAGGTAAGCCTCATGACTTGAACTTTCCAAAATATGCAATGCTTTGAAGTCCACTGATCATGCACACCTCATACATGTTAAATATGTTGTGTTTGAACCAATTGATCATGTAATTCATGCCTGTATCAAAGTGTAGCATAGCAAATGCAATTATAGGCCTTTTTCAAAACCACTATCGGGTTTTGAGGAGGGAGTGTGATCTGAAAAAACTACCACCACCATTGGATTCCTTGTGAAATTCTGGTCCAGATGCATATAAATTTTGTCTCAAACCATTAAGAATTGAGAAAGTTATGACCTTCACGTTTCTGAGCCAAAACTTGCCTTGCCTTGCCTTGGGCCAGGCCTAAAACCAAGGCATGACTTGTATATTTGTGATTTCACTTCAAATAATGGATGTATCACCACCCTAGTGGTAAGGCGCGCGCCTTGTGACCTTGAGGTCGTGGGTTCAAACCCCACCCATGCCATTTTGTGTTTTTTCATATTTTGCCATTTTTTTCAATATTTTATGTTTTATTAATTAATTGGAAAATTAATAACTCTTTCAATTTTAATTATTTTTTATTGGTTCTTTTTGCAAAAAATCACAAAAATGTTGAAATATTCTATTCCACAAAAAAATTAAGTTTATATTATTTATTTAATATAATTAGTATTTTTGTGAATAACTTTATTTTTATTTGTTTTAAACATTTTAAAATGAACATTCATCTTGAAAAATCAAGACCAAATGAGTTTTAATATCTCTTGTGATTAAAACTTCATTTTTCAAACCTTAAACAAAAATCACAAGTGGTTTATTCAAATTCATTTGGTATTTTTCCTTGATTTTCTTTTAATATTTACTTTTAAAAGAATAACAAATTAGGGTTTCTTTGATTTTCACCCTCATCAATCATTTTCAAACACTCATGGGCCTATATTAGAGTGTAAGACCCAATACCCTTTTAACCAAAACAATTTTGGGCCTAAGATATTGTATAAGTCCCTCTGCGTTAAAAGAAAAGTTCGGCGCGATCGTCGCCCGTTTAAAAGTAAACCATCTGGGCCTCTCCTCGAGCTATAAGACCCATTCAAAACTTTTGGGCCTCTATTAGAGTGTAAGACCCAACCCCTTTTGAAAACCAAATTATCTTGGGCCTCAGTCATTGTATAAGACCCACTGCGTTTTCAAAATCTCGGCGCGATCGCCATTTCAAACGAAAAATCATCTGGGCCTACCCTCGTATTATAAGTCCCACTCTTTTTCTTTAAAACCTTTTGGGCCTCTTGAGAGAGTGTAAAACCCACCCCTTTGTACAGAAAACCTTTTTTGGCCTCAGTCACTTGTATAACCCCCTCTGTACAAAACAAAGTGTGATCATTGGTAAAAACCCCGGGCCTTTCATATACATATAATTGTATTGTGGGGCTGTTTCACTGTAAGTCTTGTTTCATAAACTCATATCAACTGTGTAATTCTAGTATAGCTATTTAGAGTTTCCCCAGCAACTACGTCTAGCACTAAGCCCTGTTGATCACTCTTAAATAGATAAAACTAGATCCCCATGGGATTACCAGACACAGTTTTCCCTCCACTTGGGGTTAAACAATATGGAGACGTGAAAGACAGCATTCTCGGTGAACCCTTTCACAGACTGTCACCCTTAGAAATCGTCAAAGAAACTCTACTCCCCAGAGATGATCTTTTCTCCGTGAATGGCATCTCTTGAGTTTCTTCCAGATTCTCGAACTTTCCTGGCTTGATCTATTCTCTATGAATATCCTGTCTTGAATTTCTTGGGGTTTGGGGACCCACAGGCTTCTTAAAAGCATCCTAGCCTTCTCTTGGGCGTTGTACAAGGACCCGTCGCCTTCTTAGAAGTATTCACAGCCTCCTCTTAGGCTTCGTATAAATGATTTCTTCCTCCGGGAATGATAGCCTCCTCTTGGGCTTCGTACAAATTATCCCTCGACTTCTTAAAAGATTCCAGCCTCCTCTTGGGCTTCGTACAAATTGTCTCGACGACCTCCTAGAGGTATAGGAACAAAAATTAGTCATCTTAATAGAACAATCTTTCAAAGAGTCTAGATCTTACTACTACTGTTTCTTTAAGCATAGTACAAAAGACAAAACTCTAGACTTGGACAGTTTAACTTCCTTGATTCTCGAAGGCATTCTCAAGCCCCTTTCAAAAATAGGGAAAACACCCGCAGACTTGGACAGTCTCAACACCCCTCTGGATTCCCCATTTCCTTAAAGAACAGGAAATAACCCTGATTCTCTGATCAAATCCAAAGCATAACCTTACTTTTAATCATTCTCTTTATAAGAACTGATTTTCTCTTTTAACCCACATACTGGACCTGTCACCCAACTGAAACAGCCACCCTTTAGCCTCCATCTCGGGCTACATACGAGATACAAAAAGGCTCTCTTATTGAGTCAACCACCCTTCAGCCTCCATCTCGGGCTTCGTACGAGATACAAAAACACTCTCTTATTGACTATAAAAGACTCTCTTGTTGAGTCAAACATTTTCAGCCTCCATCTCGAGCGTTGTACGAGATACAAATCACTCTCTTGTTGAGTATAAAAAACTCTCTTGTTGAGTTAAACCCTTTTAGCCTCCGTCTTGGGCTTCGTACAAGACACACATAAAAACACCCTCTTGTTGGGTCGATAGCCTCCTCTTAGGCTTTGTATAAGGAAACCCCGGTTGAGTCAATCAACCTTTTAGCATCAAAACTGTGCCTCGTTCACAGGATACAAACATCAACAACTCCCTTCATCTAACTGCTGTAAGCAGCAAGCCTCTGGATTATTTACATCCACGCCACTGTCCTTCTTTTAGCATGAGAAATTCCTGTGGAAAGATAGCATTGCTCTACAGTGAGTTAAAGTCTTCTCCTTCAGGTTAAAACCCCATATAAAGGAAATTATGGCATTGCTAGGATTCACATATCCCGGTTAAAGTAATCCTCCTCTATAGTCAGTCACCCAACAGTCATGACAAACAGAGCCCCTTTAGAGATGACAAATTCTCTCTAAAGTCAACACCCTTTTAGCTTCAATCTTGGGCTTCGAACAAGATACAAATAGACCCTTCAGCTTCCCATCTTGGGCTTTGAACAAGATATAAACTACCTTTTCAGCTTCACGTCTTGGGCTTTGAACAAGACACCAAAACACCATTTCCTCCCATAGAATAGGAGGAACTACGATCGCTCTGATTTCCCTGTTTCGAAAAACGGGAATACGTAGGCATAAGATTGAAAGAAAAATCTTAGCGAGCACACTAAACAAAAAACTCAAAATCCAGTACCTTCACATATCAATCGAAAAGCATCAGCCTCAGTCCTAAACATCCTACCCATGAACCGCCCAATGTTTTCAATCTCGAAATAAAGAGTAAGAAGAAAAAGGCCCCATTACCATATAGCATTTGTAACCTAACAGACCACTGTTTAAACTCAGTATGCAAGCAGGGTTAATTGGAGACATCTATTTCCCTTCCTTCATCAGCTTCAATAGGATAAAAAATGAATCGAACTATAGTAACTCCCAAAGAGCGACAGTGCTTAAGAAACACGTCCAGTTTCGCTCGCTACAGAAAAGTGGCGCCCACCGTGGGGCCCTTCTTTCTTTCTTTCTTTCTTGGGGATTTCACTGGGATATGAATTTTTTGACTTCACTAGGATCTTAGGTCAAAACCTTTAAAGTTGGGAAGGAACCACAGAATGGCGACTCTGTCGGGAAGCTATTTTCTGTAAGGAACATAGGATTCATAGCTCTTAAAAGTCTAGGATAATAGGGCGAATATATATACTGCTTTTCCTAATTGATATATGTGTTTATTTTTCTGCTAATGGGAATGCGTGTGATGCCGCATGTGGAAAGATTGAGTATACACCTAGGAAAAATCCCTTTAGTGGTGCGGAAGCTATCGGAAATGGTTGTCACGCGATACCACCCTCTTCTGAGGACTCTTCGAAAAAACACCACCTAGCACGGTTCCCGGCCCGCTGGTATTTTTCTCGACAAGAGTTGATGATGTTGAGAGACAGGTACAAAAGTCACTAGTATAAACCTTTGGGACAGGTAGAGCCTTGACTCCATGATACCGACCCTTTGACCCCATGTTTTTTCTATGTTTTTGTGTGCTGAACTCATGCATTCATTTAAATAAAAAAAACATTAAAACAAAGGAAATCTTCTCTTCTAGTCTCTCTTTTTCAAATTAAACTAAGACAATGATTGCAAATGTTAGAGAAAAAGATTGCGCTCATGGATTTCGGTAGAAGGAGAACTCATAAGTACACCTTCAAGGTTCCAAAACTAGAGGACTTGAGAGGTTTGGCGAGAATGATCACAAACCATGAGGCTTTCAGAGCCAAGTACTGAGGTTTGCTATCTCTATTAAGGGTTCAAGTAATTGAAAGAATCATGGATGCACTCGTTCAATTTTAAGATCCGGTCTATCATTGTTTCACATTCCCGGATTATCAGCTCGGCCCAACGCTGGAGGAATATTCTCATCTGATTGATTTACACATCACTGATCGAGCTCCTTTTTCTGGACTGGAAGAAATTCCAAAGGATCAGACCATTGCAAGAGCAATTTATTTAGACGAGTCAGAGGTCAGGACTCACATGACCACTAAGGGTGGCATACAAGATTTGTCGGCCCAGTTCTTGACAAAGAAGGCCCTGTATTTCGCTAGTATAGGGAAAGTGACTGCTTTTGAAAGATCTTTGTTTTACTCACCTACGGGTTATTTTTGTTTCCCAACATCAATAACTTCGTCGATATCAACTCCATTAAGGTTTTTCTCATCGGAAACCCTGTGCCGACTTTGCTCGCAGACGCATATCATTCTGTACACTTAGGGAATTTGTACAGCGGAGGGGAGATCACATGTTGTGTACCTCTGCTATACAAATGGTTTATCTCCCATTTGCCTAAGTCTGCTGCTTTTTGGGATCATAAGAATACTTTACGTTGGTCGCAGAGAATCATGTCTCTTACCAACTCTGACATAGATTAGTGCAATAGGATTTATGAGGGAATTAGGATCATTGACCATTGTGGAAACTTCCCCAACATACCCCTCATAGGAACTAAGGGAGGAATCAATTACCATCCAGTGTTGGTTCGTTGTCAATTTGGATACCTGATGAGGCATGTCCCGCAGAATGCTCATCTGGAAGGTCTTTTCTTCAAAGAAGGAGAAAATGACAGAGCACTAAAAATGGAAATAGTGCACGCTTGGAAACATGTTCATAAGAAAGGACGAGAGTCTCTAGGAAAACCAGACTGTGTCTCGGTGGAGCCTTACTTCTACTGGCTACAAACTAGAGCTCTCAAGCTAAAGATGCCTTATCCTCGTCACAGAGTTCTTCCGCCAAGGGAGTCTTTCATGTACTTCATGACTGAAACGGAAAAACTCCAGGTTACTCTCAACAAAGTTCAGCGGAAAAGAAGGTCTTGGAAGAACAAGTATCGCACCCTCAATGTAGAGTGTATCAAAATACAGCAACTACTGAAGGATAAAGATGCCCTGATTGAAATGTTGGAGTAGCATGCTGTAGAAAATCAGGATGACCAAAGGAATTTGCTCACTCCTTTCACCTGGCAAAGGAATGACAACCCGACAACGGCTCAAGAGCCCCGGTCAAAGAAAAGGAAAGTGCCAGAATCAGCATCCGGTTTCTCCTCAGAGAGGACCCGGGACCCATTAGCTTAGGTTTCTGTTTCCGTACCTTGTAATTTACTGTATTTTCATTTCCGCAATCCTTTGAATTCAATAAAATGGGGTTTCCCCACTGTTTGATATTTGCAATCTAATTGTCGAAGTTTATTTTGATTAAACAAAAAAACAATAAATATAATTATTGCATTCATAATTCTCACATCACGTATTCTCCTTACCTACGAGTCTCACGTTTGTGTCTCGATTCTAGAGTCAAACTGTCTCATTCGTACAATACTCGAGCCAATTGTCAGAAAAAGATGGATGATCTTGAGGAAGAGAACTAAGAGTTGAAAGAAGAGATCGACGCTCTGAGAGAGGATATGAGAAAGCTTCGTAACAACATGCAAGCCATGGCGGAAGCTCAGCTACAAAGAATTGTGATTTCAGGATCACCTCAATGCCCATAGTGGAGAAGTATGATCCTAGGTACAAAATGCCGAAAGATCGTCCCTGGGGCATGCCTGTTAACTATATCCCGGAAGATATGTTCCGCTGATCACTGGAGATCCGAAAACTTCAGCAGAAGCCGTTGGGCCTGAAGATTACAAACTTCGGGAAAGTGAGGATGCCAGAGGCATATTGAGGACTCCTGAAGGTTACAAACTTCGGGAAACGCCAAGATTTACTACCGTAGTAACGGTACCACCCCCTGTGGTGCACACTGTCCCGGAAGGACAAATTCCACAGATACCTTCTGGTAGAAAGGAAACTATGTTTGACAAGATGGACGAGTTCCAGGAACAGTTCCTGGAAATGCAAAAGGAACTGCAAGCCATCCGTGGTCAGGATTTATTTGGAAAGGACGCCGCAGACCTTTGTCTGGTCCCCAATGTGAAAGTTCCGCACAAGTTCCAAGTTCCCGACTTTGAAAAATACAAGGGTAATTCTTGCCCTCAGAGTCACTTAGAGATGTACGCTCGGCGAATGTCAGCTCAGACGGAAAATCAGGATCTACTGATTCACTAATTTCAGGATAGTTTAACCGGTGCCGCCTTAAAATGGTACATGGGTTTAAACCGTGCTACGATCAACACTTTCAGAGGTCTTGGTACTGCCTTCGTCCAACAATACAAATACAATTTGGACATGGCACCAGACAGAGATCAGCTCAGATCAATGTCATAAAAGGACAAGGAAACTTTTAAGGAGTACGCTCAGAGATGGCGTGAAATTTCCGCCTAAATTTGTCCACCTCTTGAGGAAAAAGAGATGACAAAAATCTTCTTAAAGACCTTAAGCTCATTTTACTATGACAAAATGGTTGCCAGTGCGCCCAGTGACTTCACCGAAATGGTCGGTATGAGGGTACGTCTCGAGGAAGCTGTTCGAGAAGGACGTCTAATAAAAGACGCTAGATCATCAAGTAGTACAAAACAATATGGTAGTACTCTCCCTAAGAAAAAAGAGCAAGATATTGGGAATATCTCTCTCGAAAGGCAAAGGCGACGTTATCAGCCAGTAGCGGCTGTGACTCCTGCTATCAATTCTGCGCCTATTTCTACGTATCAACCTCAGGTAGCGCAGAGCCAACCTAATCAGCAAAGGACACAACAACCTCTTCAGCAGGCTCGTCCTCCATATAATAACAACCGTACAATGCGGCCACCAGGATTTGATCCTATACTTGTATCATACGCAGAACTATTTCCGTTAATACTAGCCAATGGGCACATACAGACTAAATCCCCTCTTGCAGTACTGGAAAATCCGCCTTTTTGGTTTAAGGTGGACCAGACTTGCCCTTATCACTAAGGAGGACCAGGGCATAACATAGAGAAATGTCTCAATTTCAAATCTGACATGCAAAAGCTTGTTAGGAGCGGGGTCTTATCTTTCAAGGATAAAAATCCCAATGTTCTCACGAACCCGCTGCCTCAACATGAGAAAGCCGCAATCAATCTGATAGAGGGAGAGTCTAACAAAGTCTATCAAATTCATGATGTACTCTTATTGAAAACTAACTTGGTCAAGATGTGTTGTAGACAGAGTGGATATGGCCATGTGCCACCTCATAATTATCATCAGTGTGATATCTGCTCTAAAAGCAATCAGGGATGTTCCATGGTGCAATCAGCTCTACAGGAACAGATGGATCTCGGATGGATCCAAGAGCACCGAGTTCGTGGAGTTAACATGGTTTACACGAATTCCAACGTCATTCATAACCACGACATCAGTGCGATGAATTCCAACTTGGAGGAAATGCACTCAAGGCAAAGCCATATCATAATTTGCCACAGCACAATTACAGTTCTTGTCTGACTTGCTCTGTAAACAAACAGGGATGCTCTTTTGTACAAGAGGCCCTCCAACGTCAGATGGATCTTGGATGGATCCAGGACTACCATGATAGGAATTCCTATCAGATCAACATGGTTCAAATCGTCGACATTCGTTTAATGAATACCAACCTGGTAGAATTACATGCTGAGCAGGTCCGCCTCGGATTCCTGGTATCACATGATTACCAGAGCTGTAAAGCGGTTTGCGAAAACTATCAAGGTTGGGCCCTTGTCCAGGAGGCTCTTCAGCACTTGTTAAATCATTGGTGGATGCCAATCTATATGGATGAAGATACTCAGCAAATTAGTATCAATAACAGGAGCCCTACTCGGCATCAAAGTCAGGATGTCCGATCTGTGGAAGCTAACCTAGTAAGGTTACATTGCATTCAAAGCGGGCGTGGCCAGGTGCCACCACATAACTATGAACGTTGTAGAGTCTGTTCGGAAAGTAACCAAGGATGTTACCTTGTGCGAGCAGCTCTTCAGGGTCAGGTGGGTCGTAGAGAGATTCGTCCATATTCGGGTTCCAGACCAATCAACTGGGCGCCGGACTACCTCGCTGATCAAATTAAGGATGTTGTCGTAATCTCTGATCATCAGAGGGCCAGGGATGTTTTTGCCATCATCCCTCTACTTGATGAATCAAGAGTTCCTAACCAGGAATAGATCGAGATTACTTACGATGGTCAGAAAAATCAGAAAGCTCCCATAGTCATCTATCTACCAGGACCACTACCGTATGAATCAACTAAGGCTATCCCTTACAAATACGGTGCAACGATAATTGAGAATGGAAAGGAAATTCCATTACCCTCCGTCGTGAATATTTCAGACATCAGTCGTGTAACACGGAGCGGTCGAATCTTCAACAGATGAGTTGGAGAGTCCAGCAAAGAAAAGGAACCTCAGACAGAAGTTCCTAATACACTAGTCGGTCAGTCTAGTAATCCCGGCCTTTCAAAAAGCGATGATGAGATGCTAAAGCTCATCCAAAGGAGTGAATACAACATTGTTGATCAGCTATTACAAACTCCTTCAAAGATCTCGGTATTATCACTATTACTCAGTTCAGAAGCGCACAGGGAGGCTCTACAGAAAGTCTTGGAGCAAGCTTTTGTGGAACAGGATGTAACAATCAGACAGTTCGATAGTATTGTCTCAAACATCACTTCCTGCAATAACTTGGGATTTAACGATGAGGAATTACCTGAAGAAGGTCGCCGTCATAACATGGCGCTCAATATCACGGTCAGCTGCCAGGGCGATGCTTTAGCCAGCGTACTGGTAGACACAGGGACAGCCCTGAATGTTATGCCGAAGTCCACTTTGATGCAATTATCCTTCAAAGGACCCCCGATGAGAACCAGCGAGGTCGTCATCAAAGCATTTGATGGATCCAAAAAAACAGTTATCGGCGAAGTCGACCTTCCCATAACTATCGGTCCTCACACTTTCGAAGTCACTTTCTAGGTCATGGACATCCGGGCAACGTACAGTTGTTTATTAGGGAGACCTCGGATACATCAGGATGGGGCGGTCACCTCGACCCTCCACCAAAAGTTAAAGTTCATTCAAAACAACCAGCTCGTCATGGTCTATGGAGAACAAGCCTTGCTCTTGAGTAACTTATCATCATCTACTTGTGTAGAACCCGAATAGATTGTTGGGACTCAGTTCCAAGCACTTTCGGTGAGCAAGGACAATCGATCCGAAGAGGGAACTTCCATTTCCTCATAAAAAGATGTTATCAAAGTGGTTGAGAGTACCAATACGACAGGATGGGGACAGCTAGCCATTCCTACTGACAATATAACAAAGAAGGTTCTTGGTTTTTCTGCAACCGGCACCCAGACAGCTACTACCAGTGATGAAAGTCTTCATCCCATTCAGAACTTCTTTCATAGTGGAGGTTTCCTTCAATCGGTGACCCAAGAAGTACACACTATCAATAAGGAGGATCCCTCCGACACAGATGAGGAATGGAAGTCCTATCTTAACAAGGGCGGTTATATGTCTCAGGACGAAACACATACTCCATTTTGCTTTCCTGCACAGGGTCCGAGATTTATACCCCGGTCGGATGTCAAAATGATATATGGAGATTGTGATCCGGAAGGATGCCGTGCTCCACCAAACTCATTAGAGGAAGACACTCATATGAAAGACAACTTTGACCACAACTATTATGGTCCAATGGATGGCCTGCCAATGTGGCAGCCGTATCTGGGAGACTTGGAGCAAGAGAATCAGCCGAACAATAAAAATCAGCTGAGCATCATTGAAAAGAATACTTGTGTCCCCACCATGTCATGGGGTCCTCACCCAGGGTATCCTGAAGATACCCCGCACGACGATGAATTCGCAACGTTCGCAGGATCAGAGTTCATCAACTATACTTTTCCTTATAACCTTCACCTCTTTGGGTTTGCCTTTGTGGGAGATCACCAAGCACCCTTTGTGTTTCTTTTTACCTCTATTGCTTGCTTACATTCTAACTTTGCTAATATTATCCAAAATAAATAAAAAATGTTTTGTTTACTTTTCTTATTGTACAAGGTAGGGACTTTCATTCAAAGGATCAAGTTTGGTTTCTAAATTATTGTTTTGGTTCCCAAGGTCAACAAATGGTCCACAAGAGCTTTCACTTCAAGGCATGACCTATAATCTTAAGTCACATTCATGTCAAGCTTCATTCAACATCATTTGATCAAGAGAAGTTCAATTTTGGTGCATGATTTCAAAGTTCATTCAAGTATGGTTCATGTGTTTATTTCCATGCCATCTCTATACAATTCTCAAGAAATTATCAAGATTATTCAAAGGACAATCAAGCTTCCTTCATTTGGTATTCAAGTGTTCACCATTGGGCCTTTGGATGCAATAAAATAGCAAGAATTCTCAAGTTGGCACATGTTTGGTTGACCTAAAATCAAGTATGGCATGTCACTTGGTCCAAACACTATAACTCCCTCATTTCTTAATATTTTTGGAATCTACTTTGAGCCAAATGTCACATTTTAACTCCTATAAACCTTTTCTTCAAAGGTCAGACATCAATTTTGCCTCTAAGTCCATAATTTTTGGGATTTGCCAAGATACGCATGTGTGCACAAAAGTAGGCCCAAGACCTGGTCAACCTAATGCCTGACCTAGAATTTCAGGTCATGACCTGAACTTGTCATCCATTCCATTTCCAACTCAAACATTCTATTGATCTAATACTTTTTTCATTTAATTCTTCACCATGAGAATATCATTTATCACAAAGAACATCTCAAAACGCACAAGTAGATTTCATTTGGCCTAAGCTCAAACAAGGTGCCATGGACTCTACATTTCACACATGACCTGAAACTTGTAATCATCCAAATCTTCACTTGGGACCACCAACACATGTACAAACTTGTTTGTCATTTAAAAACATGTGGAGTGAAGTTTAAAACGACCAAGTTTCATGCTTGAATCACAC
Source organism: Lathyrus tuberosus (assembly GCA_022829125.1). Classification (NCBI taxonomy): domain Eukaryota; kingdom Viridiplantae; phylum Streptophyta; class Magnoliopsida; order Fabales; family Fabaceae; genus Lathyrus; species Lathyrus tuberosus. The sequence continues at coordinate 7,031,036 of JALAZF010000123.1, read as the reverse complement.
TTTTCACCCTTTCTCTCACACGGATTGGAAATCACAAAAATCGAACTTGATTCACACGTATTTCGTGTCCATTTCACATCTGTGAGCCCAGCAACACTTTTCCTATAAATATAGGAAGCATTTTCCTTCATTTGCAAGCATGGATAACCAAAGAAACTCTGCAACCATTTGAACCCGATACCTCAAAAACCAGTTAACCATTTCTTTGATTCAAGTTCTTTTAGCTTCGTTTCTTCGCCCAGAATCACTCATTGGCCTCCTCTAAAGCTAACTTAAACATTGTCGTGGCTTGAAACCTCCTACATCCTTCAACTCAATTCCACCATTGTTGACCTCTGAAGCTTCAACTAGAAAGGTAGCTACGAGTTAAATTTCTGAGCAAACAAATTACCAGAGTGTTCGTCTTGATTCACTGATTAAAAGCCCTCAACTACCTTGAATTTATATTGCCTATTAGTCATTTAATTTACTTTGAAGAACTAGGGTTCTTCTTATTCTTGAGCAAATTCTCTTTGCTCAGAGCCAATCAATGGATCTAATGCAGAGAGACATGAACGATGAAGTGTTTGGAAGCTGAATCCTTGCTTGATTTTTGCTAAAAATACGAGTTCATGGATTTGCATAAATTGATCCAAGGTTGAAGATGAAGACCATGCGCAGGTTTTTCCAAATGAAAACTAGTTGTTGGCGTTTTAATTTAAACATTTTTTATTTTATTTTACTTTTCTTTTTTTATTTAATTATGATTGATTTTTAACTCTTTTTTACTCCAATTTTTTTCCACAAATCATAAAAATTATTTTCTATCACATATGTTTTTTTTTTTCAGAATTTTAATATCATTTTTAGCATTTTTTGTTATTTTATTTTTATTTTCTTTTTAATTTTCATTTAACAATTTATTTTCATACATTTTAAAATATTTTTCTCTCCAACTTTTGAGATCTCATGATTTGTGATATTTCTGACTTTCTCAAACTTTTTGGCAATTTATTTGATGTTTTGATGCATCTTTTGAATTTTCCATTTAATTTGCATTTTAAAATCATTTTAATTTCCTTTTAATTACTATTTTGGTCCATTTTCTGTTTGACTTTTGTTGACTTGGATCAAGATTTGGTTGATTTATGCTTCATCAAGTTCAATTTGTCTTTGAATGATACTTTGGTTGCATGAACTTTCATCATTTTAAACTTATCAATTAAATGATCATTGGATAATTTATGGTACTTTACATTAATGATTAGTTTATCCTATTGTATTTTAAAGAATAATGATTGAAATTGGTGAAAATTGATCCCTTGTTGTGTTTCAATTGTGTTTGATCATCTCTCTTCCTCCATCTTCTTCTTCTTTTGCTTTTGTTTTGATTATTGTGTTACATTGTTTTAGGAGAATGATTTTGTATAATTTCTCTAACATGTATGACACATAAATTGTTATTGACCAGCCTCAGATAAGTGTGCCTTCTACATAAGTCCACTTACGATTGCTTAACATAGCGCTAAATTGTCCCGACTCGGTTGAATTCTCATTAAAACTAACATTGACATATTAATTGTGCTAACATCTAACATTTACTTTTATGTTCTTTACATTTATTTCAGTTACTCTTATGTCATTTTACATTCATGTCATTTTACATTCTTGTCTTTTATTTTTGCTCTTTACTTTATCCCTTTTATTTCTTTCTTATTTAAAAAGAACAAAAACATTATAAAATGGCTAAAACGCTAAAAACTTTAATCTGATCTTCTAGACTTTGTGTTACTATCCCTTGCTTGAGGAGTATTTTGGACTTTGGACCTTATGACTTAGTGTTTTCTCTTTGCTTGGAGTGGTATCTGAGACTTTGTGATTCATTTGAGACCTTGTAATCCCCCTGGACCCTTTGATCTATAATTCAAGGCTTGGATATTCTTTGTGGTTTTGAGACTTAGTTGTCCATCTAGATATTTTAATATTTATATGTGCATGTGCTTGTTCATCTTGTGGCTCAATCCAAAGGAAAATGAATGCTTGTTTTGACCAATGTCAAATGCTTGCTCCATCTTGTGGTTAGTACACTTTCACACACAAAGGCTTTCTCTTGGGCTACCTTACAATTAGACATTTTATTTCATATCTTTTGCTTTATGCTTTATGATAGTCTTTTCATCTCTTTCCCACTTCTTCAATTTTCAGACCTTCTCCCTATTTCTAAAACTTCTTGTTTTCAAACTTCACACATTTTTCTTAATAAACCTTGACTTTGTCAAGTGATCTAGAAAATATTTTTCTTAATAAATGCTAAAACACTTAAACATATTAAAACTCTTTTAAAAACCTCTAAAAAAAGAAACCTCATCAAACTCCTTTTTGTGACTTTGTGCATTTATCTTTAAAAGCTTTTTTTGAAAGATTAGATATTAGCCTATTTTTGTAGTGATTCAAACCACTATACTTCTACAATATGTTGAGAAGTGATTGACATTTTCCACTTAAATGTTGAGACGTGCTTGTGAGAAAGTCCAAGTAAAAGTTCTTCGTATCAAGATGATGCAGATGTTCATTTCTTCCTACTTATGGGTAGTAAGTTGAGTTTTTCCACTCAAATATGACAAAATGTTTTTTCAAATTAAAATTAATCAACAAACAACCCAAATTTTTTATAAACACTAATTTACTAGTGGTTCCTATGAAGTACCATAGATGTGAGGGGTGTTAATACCTTCCCCTTGCATAATCAACCCCGTATCCAGATTCTCTCATTTATTTTACTCTTTTGTGTGTTTTGTTCGACCTTTTCCTTTGGAAACAATAAAGTTCGATGGCGACTCTTGCTTTTTAAGTTAAGTTAATCAATAGCTTAATCTCAAATTTTTACCTCCGTGATAGTAACTAACTGATCCAACTCACATAACTAGCCTGCTGTTGTAAATCTGAGATTAATGTTAGAAAAATTGATTGTAAATCAAATGGACCGATGCTAGAATCATGAACGAATCACTTTCCATATAGAATGTCAAGCACTCTCTAATATCTTAGAGTTTTTATGCATGAATACTAATGATAATTCACCCTTCTCGAGTTTGCATAAGATGGATGAAAACTCGAATGTAGCGAAGAGTGTCTGGAATTTATTCTAGAGGATATTCATTTTTATTATGATTTTTCTGAATCCAGAATGCTCAATTTATAGGCCAAATTGGTGTTGTTTCATAAGGTTGCGATCTTTGATGAAACACTCACATTCACCAACACTTTTACCAAATGTTGCACTGTTTTGCCTACAACAATACTTTTACATAATGTTACATTGTTTCTCCTACATCAACAGTTTTCAAAAGCTGTATTATTTCACATTCTGCAACACTTCACAAAGTGTTGCCTATTTTCGAATTCAAAATACAAACTGCCTACTGCAACACTTCACAAGAGTTTCCTATTTCTGAATTCAAAAATTAACCTTCACTTACATATTTTCTTGTCATTTTAGAACATACTCAAGATTATTAATTCTTAATAATTTAAAACAATTAACATATCAAGCCCTCTGACATGATCAAAGAGTATGTTAAGGCGAGTGAGTATGAGAGGATTACTACCCTTATTGTCATCTAGGTTTTCAGAGTATGTTAATTGTCTAATGGGGAGACACTTAAATAGCTAAACAGCTGAAGGAATAGACCTTTCATTGGGCTTAACTGAATGGTCAAATCCATCATGGTCCATTCAAGCACAAAACTCAATCAAGTAATTCATCAATAATTAGTGCTTTATTAGAATTGACCATAATATAATTTATTAATAATTAATTAATTATGGCAATCCATATTTGATTAATTAAATAATTAATCTAACAATCTTCCACTTAGATAATGATAATTAATTATTAAAAATATTTATTTAATATTAAAATATCAATAATGGTCAAAACACTAATCAATCAAAGAGAAGTAAGTTTTAACATTGCAAAAATTGTATCTGATGGGGAAAACAAATAATACATGTTAAATACTCACAACTTATATAAATAATGATGAATTCGGAGTAACATATTTAAATTAAGAGACATATGATATTAAGAATGGCTCAAGCATATGAATATGCTAATGATAAACTCCGACTAACCCAAAATATCATAAGACTTACTCATGTGTATAAGTCTATTGTTAGTGACTATACTAATGAGTTTAAATTATAGGTCATAAACTATCCACATAGGTCTAACAATAGTAATTAAATATAGTCATGCCCTATTAAGAAAGTAATTGCATTTAATCATAAGTATCTTCATAACACAATATCATACTCAATAAAAGTATTGACATTTAATTGTACTTTCATATTATGACCTAACAAATATGGACTATTGAACATATAATAACACAATATTATTGCATGCTAAAGAATTATTGTGTCTTTTCAATATCGACCTAAACATCAAATTATGATGTTTTTTTATATTAAGAGAATAATATATCTCTCAGTATAATAGAACAAGACTTCTTAGTATTGTTGTATATTTTAAAATCTTCTTAGAATATGTCATATTTTATAGTGCGTAGAATATATGACAATATGAGAATAATAATATAAATTTTTTTAGATTATATAATCATGTACACGTCTACTCCCACTAATCCAATAGAATAAAGATTTATCGGAGTCCACTAGTATTAAATACTCTGATTATACAATGGGATACTAATTTAATTTTTAGTGCAAAACTATAGAGAGAAATGGTTCTATAATATATAATCATTAGAGTTTTACAAACTCAACCACATATTTTACACGTAAATAGAATATTATTATTTAAATAATTTCACATGAAAGAATATGATGGTCATATAAAAGATTTTCCATCATTTGAGTGAGATCAAATCCCTAAAATTGTAAATATAGGATTATATATTATATCTTAGTAACTCACTCAAAACTCAAATGCTATAATTATAATCACGCACATTTGAGAAACATATTATTTTATACACACCGGAAAAATATGAGACTTAACTTCAACTATTATTGAGGATACATATCACAAATAGTCATAAACTTTATTAATAACATAAGAATATGATATCCTCAACATAAGTCTATATAAAGTAATAAATAAATAATATTTGTTTCTCAATTATATACAATTGACATGTTAAATTCTCCAACTTCATAGAGAATAATAGTTGAACTAAGATTAAGAGTTTGGAAAAAATTTAAACAAATATTCAACTATTTTCTCTATCACTAAATAATTGTGTCAAGGAACGTTGCACCGATAGGGTATGTCCATCACTTACATAATACATAGAGAATTGAAATTTGTTTTAATAAAAATAATTATTAGATTTCATAAAGTATTACATGTCTTTAAAATAATTACTTATTTATCAAATAATAGTTTCAACAATATTTAATAAGAAATATAACAATATACAAATATTATGTCTCGTATTCAAAACATAATAGACATAAATATAAAATTACAAAATACATTGAACAAAATAAATTATATTAATACTAACACACCGATAGTGTATAATTATTATTAATATAATACTAATTACAAGTAAAGTATATTTAATATATTAATATAAAATTTAATATATATACGCAGAATAAATTAAAAGAGTCATCATGGTAGATACCTTATGGTAGAATTATCTGCATAGTTTATGGTAGAATCGTCATGGTATATACATAATTCATGGCAAATACTTAATTATTAAATGTATTAATAGTTTATGGTAGATACAAAATTCATGGTAGCTAGATAAAATCTCGGCAATTCTTTGAACAATTTTATAATGAATCAGGTTTTCAATTACATATTAAAAAACCTAATAAACAACCTTTTAAAAGGTTTGATCTATTCAAACTTTCTTGACCTATAATGAATATGGATAAATGAAAATCAATATAAGTGGTACAATAACACATACACAGCCAAGCATTCAAAATACAAATCTCACCTAAATAATTGATACCTAGATCAAGAGTAACACCTGTATATATCCATGTAATTTATTTAATAGCTATAAAATGTATCTAAACCAAACCCTGATACCAATTGATAAATTTAATTGAATAAATACACACAAATTATTGCATATTATTTAATCAATAAATAATTAATAATAATAGGAACGAAGTACCTTGTCGAATTGGAGAGAAGACCGGTTAAGACGAGTGAGTATGAGAGAATTACTACTCTCATTGTGGTCTAGGTTTTTAGAGCATGTTAATTGTCTAATGGCACGACACTTAAATAGCTAAACAATTGAGGACATATACCTCTCATTGAGCTTAATTGAATGGTTCAACTCATCACGGTCCATTCAGGCACAAAACTCAATCAAGTAATTCATTAATAATTAGTGTTTTATAAGAATTGTCCATTATATAATTTATTAATAATTAATTATGTCAATCCACATTTGATTAATTAAATAATTAATCTAACAACTCCATTCAACAATTGAAACAAAAACCAATGTGCAATAAACCTTGTGATTATTGTAAGTTTGTTGGTTTATGTGTATTATATTTACAAAGTAGTTTGTTCCTAGTTTCGGTGACACTTCTTAAGTTACACTGAAACTTCTCATGAAAGATAGGTTTCAAGTGTTTCAAGTATTTGTAATTGTTTATCGTATAGTTCCGACACAGTTTGGGAGCTCCTGTTGGAATTTCAACCACAACCTATGGAGAATTTCTATTCAACCTTGATCTCAAGATTGTTAATAATCACACAATGGCAATGAAAGAAAAGGTTGAGAAAGAAATAAAAAAATAACGTTGGAGAAGAAGATGAAAATCTGCAGAGAACTCTCTGCCCACAAACTGTGAAAATTATGTTATTTCACTTGCAATTGCAAACTGTGAATTTCAACAATGATGAGTTGTTATTTACCAAATAAGGGTTTCTCCCTATTTATAGATTTAGGTTAGCTTGCACCCCAAGCCAAAGCCCAAAACTATAAAAGACCAAAATAGCTAACATTACTAAAATAGGCCTAAGTCAAAATCCTGTGTGAAGCAACCTGCTTTGACACTTCGACACACTATTACAACTCAACACACACACATACACATTATAACAATTCAACTATTCCTTGTTTCTGTCGAGCTACACTACTTCGAAACAAGGAATTACAAGTCAACACACCACCTAATTCATTGTGTCTAAGTTGTCTACATTCATCATGAATCTTAGTCTTCTGAAAACTTCGACCTGTACTCTTTTCGTCATGATATCTGCAATCTGACTCTCAGTTCTGTAGTGTTCCAAGATCATCTTCCCTTCTGCTACCTGCTCTCGAAGATAATGGAACCTCATTTTGATGTGCTTGCTTTGACCGTGTGCTATTGGATTCTTTGCCAAGTTTATAGCTGACATGCTGTTGATCTTCATGGTAATTGCTTCGTGACTCTTCCATGTAATCTCTTCGACCAGGTTCACCATCCATGTTGCTTGACATGCACAAAGAGAGGCAGTTATGTACTCTTCTTCGCATGATGACAATGCCACTATTGGCTCCTTTCTTGAACTCCAAGTAACTAGTGCACCACCTAGCATAAAGACATATCCAGCTGTAGATTTTCTATTCTCATCATCACTACACCAACTTGAGTCAGTGTATCCCATTAACTTGCATTCTTTTCCTTCATCAGCTGCAGGAAACAAAATGTCGTAGTCGAGAGTCCCTTTCAGATACCTCAATATCCTCTTTGTTGCTGCTAGGTGTGATACTTTTGACTTCTTCATGAATCTACTTACCATACCAACATTGTATGCTAAGTCAGGTCTTGTGTGAAAAAGGTATCTTAGTGACCCAATAAGTCTTCTATATTGGGTTCGGTTGACATCATCTTCATCTGACTGCTTCGACAGTTGCAGTCTGGTCTCAGCTGGAGTCGAAGTTGGGTTGCAATCTTGCATCTCAAATCTCTTGAGTATTTCTCCTACATATCTTCTTTGGTGCATCATCAAACCTCTACTAGTCTTGTAGAATTCGATGCCAAGGAAATATGAGAGATTTCCCAAGTCTGACATTTAAAATCCTCACTTAGGTCATGTTTGAAATCTTCCATCTTCTTCTTGCAACTTCCTGTTATCAACAGGTCATCGACATAGAGGCATAATATAAACAATTCACTATTGTTTCTCCTTACATATACTCTATGCTCAGTCGTACACTTCACAAATTCCTTTTTCCTTAAAAAGTTGTCAATTTTCTTATTCCAAGCTCTTGGAGCTTGCTTAAGTCCATACAGGGCTTTATGCAGCCTGTACACTTTTCTTTATTCACCTTGTTTCACATACCCAGGTGGTTGTGCGACATAAACTTCTTCGTCTAAGGGACGATTAAGGAATACACATTTCACATCCATCTGACATGTGTGCCAATTGTTCATATTTTCTAGACCAATAACCAACCTGATTGTTTTGATCCTAGCAACAGGTGTAAACACTTCGTCGAAGTTAATTCCTTCCTTCTAAAGAAATCCTTTTGCCACAAGTCTCGCCTTGTGTCGAGTTACTTCTCCTTTAGGGTTCACCTTCACCTTGTAAACCCACTTCACATCAATTTCCTGTTTTCCTTGAGGAAATTCGACAAGTGACCAGGTGTTGTTGACGTCGATGGAGTCTAACTCCTCATTCATTTCTTTCACCCACTTCAAATCTTTCAATGCCTCAGCTGTATTTACTTGTTCGACATCTGCGTAGAAAACATAATGTACCAGCTCACCCTCTTCATCAACCACATCATCTGATGTAATCACACATTCTTGCAACCTTGTAGGCATGTGTCTTGTTCGTCGAGGTCTGCTTGGGCTTGCTTCATCTCTGACTTGTTCCTGTCGAACTTCTCTTTCGACTTCAGTGGTTGGTTCTTCACAAGAGATTCTCACTGAATCCTTCTTGGCATTCTTAGTCCAATCCCATTCTTTAAGATCATCTATGATCACATCCCTGCCGATCACTACCTGTTTGTTCATTGGGTCGAATAACTTGTAACCTTCAGTCGAATGATATCCTATCAAGATCATCTGATTCGACTTGTCATCAAGCTTCCTTCTCAACTGATCTGGCACATGTATATGTGTTATAGATCCAAATACCTTCAAGTGACTGAGACTAGGCTTGACACCAGATCAATATTCTTCTGGTGTGATTCCTTCAAGCTTCTTCGTTGGACATCTGTTTAATATGTATGTTGCTGTCGAAACTGCTTCTCCCTATAATTCTTTGGGTAGATGCTTTCCATTCAACATACTTCTCACCATGTTCGTGATGGTTATGTTCTTTCTTTCTACAATTCCATTTTGCTGTGGAGTGTAGGGGGCGCTGTAGCACCCCAAAATTTGCCCTAGCTTTTTCTAACTTTTTTTTGGCTTATGTTTCTTTTCATTTTGCATCTCATTAGGTCATAACTCATAATCATATCATTGCATTGGTCTTCTAAGACATGGAATCGGAGGTTTTCCTTGTTACTGGTATCTTCTATCCAGAGGTTTAAGGTTGTTGTATTCAGAGGCTCACCAGGTTTCAGGGTGCATATAAAGGAGAACTAGGTTATGGTACAAGGGATCCAGTTGTGGGTTCATGTTGTGGTCAAGGCATTGTGGTCTTCCCAGTTGCTTATCATTTGTTGTTGGGGATTCATCGAGAATACATGTTTGGTTTGAATTGGAAGTTTGATTGATTATGTGGATTTCTTGGAGTTCGAACTCATGGACAATCCTTTCTTTCTCACATAATGCATCAAACTTTTTCGATACATACTCTCCACCACCATCAGTCCTCAGAATTTTTAGCTTTTGACCACTTTTTCTTTCGACCATAGATTTGAATCTGGAAAATACCTCGATCACATCACTTTTCTTCTTGATGAGGTAAGTCCACGGCTTTCGACTGTAATCATCTATAAATATGACAAAGTATATGTTTCCTGCAATTGAATCTACCTGGATTGGACCACATACATCAGAGTATATGACTTCCAGAGTTTCCTTCGACTTCCTTCCTGCATCCTTGCTTAAGCTATTCTTTTGTTATTTTGATTGGACACACTCTTCACAGACTTCACTTGGAATGTCAATTTCAGGTAATCCTAAAGCCATATTTATTTTCTTTAGCTCTCTAATGTCATTGAAGTTGAGATTGCCTAGTCGAAAATGCCATAACCACTCATCTCTGCTGGTTGTAGTTGCTAGGCACTTGTGATCCATCATATTGAGTTCAATCTTGAAGGTCCTATTTTGAGACATTGGAGCCTTCAAGATTAACCTACAACTTGAGTCGAGAACTCTCATCATCTTGTCTTCGACTGACACCTTGTAGTTCTTTTCGACTAGATGTCCTATACTGAGCAAATTACTCTTCATGCTTGGTATGTACAATACATTGGAAATTGTTGACCTCTTGCCATCTTTTCTCATGATCAAAACATCACCAACACCTTCAGCTGCTAGAGTGTTGTCATTTGCAAACTTCATTATGTTCTTCGACGAGGGCTTCATGTTGACAAACCAATATTTCCTTCCCGTTATGTGTGATGAGCATCCTGAGTCCAAGTACCACTGGTCCTGGAATCTCTCTTCATCTCTTGTTGTGACCATCAGCAATATCTCTTCTTCTTCATGTTTTGCCAGCTTTGTATCAGTTTCTTGATACTTCTTCCTTTCTGGACAATCACTAAAATAGTGACCATAATTCTGACAATTGAAACACTGAATGTGACTTTTGTCAGGCTTTCAACCACCACCTCTTCCTCTACATGCAGCACCACCTCTTTGGTTGCCTTGGTTCCAGGGTTTTCTCTGATTCGACCAGTTTCCTTCCTGCTGATTTTGACCAGTCGAATTGGTGTAGCATCCTCTACCTTTGTTCTCATTCCAGCTTCCTTTGCCTTTCCTTCCTTTTCTGACTGCGCCTGCAAAGCCATACCACTCTTCGACTTTCCTGTACTCTTTGAGTCATCCTTTATTCATGAGACTCAAGTGTCCCTTGAAGCTCTTCCTTCGTCAATACTGACAAGTATTTTGACTCTTCTATGGCTACTACCACGTGGTCTAATTTTGGAGCTAATGACCTCAAGATATTTGACACAACTGATCTTGATGTCAATGCTTCTCCACATACCTTGATTTGATTCACCGGCTTTGTAACTACGATGAAGAAATCAGTTATACTTTCATTGTCTTCCATCTGAAGCAATTCATAAGTCCTTTTGTGAGTTTGTAACCTTACCTCTTTCACCTTCTCTGCTCCTCCAAACGATTTTTCAAGGATCTCCCAAGTTTCTTTTGCTGATTCTACATCACAAACCTTTTCAAAATTATCTGAATCAACACATTGATGGATTATAAAGAAAGCTTTATAATTTTTCTTCATTAATTCTTCGTGTGCAGCCTTTTCTTGATCCGTCGCGTCTTTTGCAAGCGGTGTTACTCCTTCCTTCATAAGATCCCAAAGACCTTGATAACATAAAACCACCTTGATTTGCTTGCACCAATTCTCATAAGTGTCTTTCTTGAGAATCGAAAGGCTCGTCGAAAAGTGCCCGTTTGGATGATTCATCGTCATCACAGTTTTCTTCCTTGGATCGCAACTGGAGCTCTAGATACCAGATGTTGGAATTTCAACCACAATCTATGGAGAATTCCTATTTAATCTTGATCTCAAGATTGTTAACAATCACACAGTGGCAATGAAAGAAAAGGTTGAGAAAGAAAGAAAAAAATAACGTTGGAGAAGAAGATGAAAATCTGCAGAGAACTCTCTACCCATAAACTGTTGAAATTCTGTTATTTCACTTGAAACGACAAACTGTGAATTACAACAATGATGAGTTGTTATTTACAAAATAAGGGTTTATCCCTATTTATATATTTAGGTTAGCTTGCACCCCAAGCCAAATCCCAAAACTATAAAAGTCCAAAATAGCTAACATTATTAAAATAGGCCTAAGTCGAAATCCTGTGTGAAGCAACCTGCTTCGACACTTTGACACACTATTACAACTTGACACACACACATTATAACAATTCGACTACTCCTTGTTTCTATCGAGCTACACTGCTTCGACACAAGGAATTACAACTCAACAGCTCCCTTAAGAGAATATTCAGGATAACAGAAAAGAGCAGGTACAAATAAAAATGATATCATAAGTTAGAATGTGTGGATCATTGGTCAAAGAAACAAATACAAATAAGAGACTAAATGTGTTGGGAATGTAGTTGCAACTAATTCCTAGCCGTTCAAAAGTTCACCTGCAAGTGAAAAATATTCATATGTATATTACAGGAAAAAGTTTTTAAGTTTTTAAGGTTATTCAATTTGCTTCCTCGCATACTACAAGGGGTTGGATCTCGTCATATCACTTGTGATCCACTTTGCATAGTGTATTGAAGCCTAATCACAAATTGTTCAAGAATGCGGGAAAATGATTATAACAAATGGAAGATTTGACAAAGTCTCCGAAGGAACTCCACAGGAAAATATTTTCCCCCCTCGGGGCAATTACATTTGCTGGACTCCCACCGGAAGACTGTTGCCTCCTCTTAAGGCAATATACATAGCTGGACTTCTAGAGGAAGATCCTTGCTACTCCTCGAGGTGATTACATCAGCTGGAATTCCACAAGAAGATCCTTGTCGTTCCTAGAGGCGATTACATCTACTTGAATTTCACAGGAAGATCCTTGCCATGCCTCAAGGCGATTATATCTGTTGGATTTCCATAGAAAGATCCTTGCTGCCTCTCGAGGCAATTACATTTATTGGACTCCCATAAGAAAGTCGTTGTCGCCTCTTAAGGCAATATATATAGCTAGCCTTCCAAAGGAAGATCCTTGCTGCCCTCGAGGAAATTACATCTGTTGGGATTACACAAGAAGATATTTGTCACCTCTTAAGGCAATATACATAGTTGGACTTCCACATAAAGATCCTTTCCACTCCTCGAGGAAATTACATCTGCTAGACTTCCATAGGAAGATCCATGTCGCCTCTTAAGGAAATATACATAGTTGGCCTTCAACAGGAAGATCCTTGTCACCCCTCGAGGCAATTACATCTGTTGGACTTCAACAAGAAGATCCTTGTTACCCCTCGAGATGATTTAATTTATTGGACTCCCACTGGAAGATCCTTCTCATGAAAAAATACAAGAACATACACGCCTAAGAGTTGTGACCTATATCAAACACCAGAGACTTGATTTCCAATCTTTCTAGAAGGCTCGATGAAAGTACCTCCTGAAAGGTTAACACGTCTCACCTGAGGAACTTAGTGTCTCATCATTCAGGCTATACATTATAGTGTCTGAGGAACTTAGATTCCTCGACTAATTAGACTATCTCCTGAGAGACTTATTGTCTACTCGGGTGGGATTATTTCCAATAAAACATGCTTAAGACGCACAACTTATATCAAGCCTCTAAGATTTTATTTCTAGTATCGCTAGAGGGCTCGATGGAAGTCCTGCCTGAAAGGTTAACATGCCTCATCTGAGGGACCTAGTTTCTCATCAGTCATGTTATGTATAACAGTGTCTGAGAAACTTAGATTCCTTGAACTAATTAGACTCTCGCTTGAGAGAATTAGTGTCTCCTTGGCTGGAATCACTTCCAATAAATCACGCTTCAGAGGCACGACCTATATCAATGCCATAGAGACTTGTTTTCTGGTCTTCCTAGATAGATCAATAAAAGTCCCTCCTAAGAGGTTAAACGCCTCACCTTAGTGACTTAGTGTCTCATCAGTCGAGCTAAACATATTACTTCTCCTGAGGAACTTAGAATTTCCAAGCTTTTTAAACTCTCTTCCTGAGAGACTTAGCGTTTCCTCGGACAGGACCATGACATACAAATCTCGCCCAAGAGGCGTGACTGAATTCTTTCCTAAGAGATTTAGTCTTAAATCTTGTCTGAGGGTCTGATACAAGTCTCTCCCGAGTGACTAAAGATCTCACCTGAAAGAATTTAAGTCTCATCAGTCAGGATCAATATATAATCTCGCCTGAGGGACTAAGATTCCCACCAAACAGACTTATCTAAAAAGCCTTTCCTGAGGGACTCGACATAATATATCGTCTGAGATACTCGACATAAAGTCTCGCCTAAGGGACTCAACATAAAGTGTCACCTGAATAACTCGACTAAGAGTCTCGGCAGATAGGCTCATATGAGTGCATCTCCTATAAGCCTAAGATCCCCTTATGCAAAGTATATTAAACACTTCGCCCTTTACCAAGACCCCATGCATGAGGGACTATGTAGTGTTATATTTTTATCAGGCCTCAATAAGGGGTAACTTAGGTAAAAACAAAGAAGGCCAACAAGGGGGCGAGGCACCCGAAAAATCCACCGGGCGCCCAAAATGGGCCTTTAGGTCACCCATGTCTTAGTAACTGTCTGCCCGATTGGGCTTAGTCAACCCAAACTTTTTCGCACTTTCCTAGTAAAAGTGGAAGATGATGTGTCCTATTTTAACAGACTAGAGGAATTGGTCAAATTAGGAATAACTCCTTCATCCCCCATGATCTAGTAGTGGGGCGGAAATAACTCAACCCACTTCAGGCCCAGTGGTCTCTAAAAATACTTCTCCCTAAGAGAAGAAGAGATACACTTTAAGTCATACACATTCTCCACTACTCAAACAACATTACACTCTCATTAGCTAGAACACTCCATCAACCTAACTGTCTGCTTGCAACCAAGCAGCGCCAACCACCAACAACGCCTCTCACGTCATTTGAATTGATCCCTTAAACAGACTCAAACACCACCTCACATAACTTCTTGCCGCTGTGAGTAAGCTCTCACTACGAAATTTGTAATACACCTACTAAGCCTTCTGATAGAAAAGTCTCTGCACTATAACAATTTTCTCAATATTATTTATTGGTTGTTATTAGACAATGATTGTGATTTTTTATTGGACTTTTCACACTAAGTTTTGTATTTTGTTTTTGTTTACTTTTCTTAAAGGTTTTTTTTACTAATAGTTGGTGTTATATTTTTGTTTGATGCAGAGATACGAGTTTTTAGTATGTTTTGTGATTGCAAGATTGTTTGATCTCACGCGTCAAAAAATTAAACCATATTTTAAACGTGGGTATTGAAATAATTCTAGATATAAAAGAGTGGGTACTTCAACGTGTCCACTATGACTCATTCTCGGGACATCTTGTTACATGACTAATGGTATTAATAAAACTATAATCAAATGTTCTCCTATAAACTCTGGGCTAGAGAAAATTATGGAAGAATCAATTTTTATTTGTAGAAAATTCATGTCAAGGATATGTTGATATAATAGTTACAAAAGGTTCTAACTAATATGTATGCATTAGTTGACTTTAATGCAAATTCTTGTGTGAGATAATGTTTGTGGTTGAATAAATTTCTCCAAACATAAAAGTTTAACCATTAACTTTCATTTTATTTTTCAACACATGGAAAATTTTGAAGTGATTAAACTCCAACTTGAAATATATTTTTCATGGTGGAGTATGGTAGTTTTTTTGAACTCTTATTATCACGACAAGACAATTGAATGTTTTTTTGGAGTAATTTAACTTCAAGTGAAGTATATTTTTTAAAGTTGAGTATGATGGTTTTCTTAACTATAACTTTTAATGAAGACCATATGAAAACTATTAAAGTGATTTAACTCTAAGTGAAATATACTCTTCATGATGAATTGTGGTAATTCTTTTAAATTATGATTGTCAATGAAAGTGATGTAGACAATAGTAGCATATATGTATAATTATCAATCAAGATAATTATTGTTGGTACTTGTTGGATTGAAACATTTTGAAAAATACTACATATCATATTATTATTATTATTATTATAGAAGAACAAGAGACCAAGATTAAATGTGTGTGTAAGTGGACACTATAGTTCTTCGTTAAACAATGAATAAACACTACTACAAAAAGTGATTTTTATCTCGGACGCGAAATGTATAATACCTCGACTAAAGAAGTGAGGTAACGAAGGGAGACATGAAAACTCGCCAATTATCACCTCAGTAGAATTAAAACCGAGAGGTAATTTATATGCACATGGGTTTGAACCCCAACAACAACCCTTTTATTATTTTCAAAACTAGTGTATCTTATATTTCGGTTTATCTTGAAAATCAAGGGGTTAGATTATTTCTTTTTTAATTGTTATATTGTTTACCCAGATACATTGTTTACACAAGATATTAAAATAAAAATTGAATTCCCTAAATATCTAGATAAAAATTAAATTCCCTGAAGATTTAGATTTTAGATCTTCGAATTATTAAATCTTGGGGAAAATCAAATGTTGGGTGCAAGATGATTCTCTACAGATCTTACATGCATTTGTTTCTGATTGAAAAAAGTGTAAGATAATTAAAATCAATATTCAAATATACGACTTCCAGCTCAAATAAAAATTTAAGAAAACAAACCTTGAACCAAGATTATTTTCTGCTCATACAATCCATCATAGAGAACTTTTCCAAGCGTTTTTATGTTTCAAGCGCTTCATGTTTCATTTAGGTTAGAAATGTTAATATTCAGCATGTTTTAATAATGGATGTCTCTTAGGTTTCACGCGGATCACTAATGGCAAATTCTTGAGCGTTGATAATGTGAGAAAAATACATAAGAAGGGGGGTTGAATTGTGTTTTCCGTTTCTTTAGTTTGCGTTTGATCAGTGTTCAAAATCTAAACTGGTGTTCTGATTCTGATTGTACGTTGTAGCGGATGTTAACAAAAGCAAATAAATAATAACAAAACATACAGAGATTTATACTGGTTCCTCCCAAATGAGAGTAGTCCAGTCCCCTTGCAGCACAAGAGATTTTCACTATAATCAAAAAACATGATTACAATCGCTTATGCACTTAAGCATAAGACTTTTCTTTACTCAAACCTTCAGCCTGAGACTTCCTGCTTAAAACCCTCTGGTCCAAGAGTTCTGCTCAAGTTCCACGAACCCAATACTTCCTTGCTTAAGTCCCTCAGACTTAAGACTTCTGCTCAGACACTCGGTCCAAGACTTCCCTGCCCAGATTCCACGAATCCAAAAATTCTGCTCAAGCCCCTCAGGCCCAATACTTCCTTGCTCGAGTTCCACAAACTTAAGACTTTCTTGCTCATGTTCCACGAACCCAAGGCTTCTGCTCAAGCCCCTTACGCCAAAGACTTCCTTGCTCAGACTTGCACCCAAGACTTCCTTGCTTAAATCCCACGAACTCAAAACTTCTGCTCAATCAACAATTAATTAAGACTTTCATTGCTCTAGCACATAGCAGGAGACTTACTTGCCCCAAGCTTCTTAGCAAGAGACTTTGTTGCTCAAGCACTTAGCAAGAGACTTTATCTAAACTACTAAACCATCATGTTTAGCAGAATAGAGAATAAGGTGTACTTGATACAATTATCAGAGGTACAGGGTAATCACATTAACAAAGACCTCTAAGCACTTAAGATTTCTAAGATATTCAATGTTTAAGAAATCTTAAGACTTATTACAATTTTAAAAATATAAGAAAAAATTTGCATACTCGATTGCGTTGCTTTTTGTGTGATCTTGTTATTCCTCCATCCAGACAGAAGTGTAGAACACTTCTAATTTTCTGTGATTTCCTTCTATATTTTCCTTTTTTATTTCTCCCTTGTTCGAAGAATCTTAAGTAGCTTATATAGTAGTTGTCGAAGACTAGCTGTTGGAAGAGATAACTTGAACAAGTATCTTTGTTTCTCTATAGTACATGAGACGGTGAAGAGAGATATACCAAAAAATCTTAATTCATTGTGTAACATGTTTTACCATTGTGTCTTCCATGTAATCTTGTACTATAGAGTCGTTGAGAGTAGATATTTGTAAAGCGTGACAACTTTTCTTAAGCCTTGTGAACTTAGACTCTAGCTGACAAACTAATTTGACAATGTAGCTTGCTTTCTACGATACGGATAGCTTTAGCTTTATCACTAATTACGAATAATCACCAGAAGCTAATTTCATTCACCAAGTGTAGAGACAATATGTTGCTTCTTCTGATGTTACGCCAGACATCACTTAGAGAGTGTTCTTCATATTCTGCACCACCAGAAGCTAGTAATTCAGCTTGTCTCAAGTGTGTCCTTATATATAAGATTTTTAATATATGACTTTAAGCATTAGAACCTGCATATTTGGAACACACATTAGATAACACCATTATTCTTTTAATACTTTGTTATCATCAAAACGCACAAAATATATGTCATGAACAAATCTTGTTCTAACAGATAAACATTAAATGAATGACAAAGATTTGTTTAAGGGCATTGAATATAAAAAAAACGCTTAACTATCCTCTCGGTCACGAAGAAAATTGAGATGAATAAGCTTTTTTTAATTACATTGTTTACACAGAATATTAAAATACATTGTAAAATATGTTTTCCAATTAGAATTTTTATTTTCCAGGTCCAGGTCCCATGCAAGATGCTAGAGATCTGTTTCCCAATGAGAAAGTTTATTTTTTGCACTTGCGATCCATCCCAGAGATTTGTAGTAGCCACTCATGATCAAATGCACATTGATGAATATTTTCTCTCTTTGGGGTGGGTACATATAAGTTAGTTTTAGGGTAAAATCTATTTAACGAGTTTTTTATAGTAAAATGTTATTATTTAACACCTTAGTTTTATTATAGAACCGAGGTTTTTAGCTTCTCCTTTTAACTATCACCTTGGTGATAACTAAAATCGAGGTGAATAATTTTTTTTTAATTACATTATTTACACAAAATATTAAAATAAATTTTTTACAACAAATCTTTGCTCTTATTACTGAATATCTTCGCTGATATCCAGATTTAGTTGCATTCCCTTATTTGTTCAAAGGTTAAGCTCTCTTCCTTGTTGGTTAAGCTCCATTCTTTGTGTAACTTGAAGCAAGAATGATTTTCTTCACTTGCAATCTATCAACTGAGTATTTTTCAAAGGTTGAGTTCCCTTCTTTAACTGAGAGTTATTTCAAAAATACAACAACGACAACATCAACACCATTATGTGAGATATATTGCAATGACAGAAAAAAAAAAGTTTTGTTCAAGATAGAAGAACATTGAAGATTTTTTCTGTCTTGCAATCCATCCCAAAGAATGATGCTTACGAGCTTGGGCGGCTTCATATTAGTAAGATTTAGAGTAAAATCTATTTAACGAGTGCTTTTATAATGAAATCTTATTATTTTATGTCCCGGTTAAATAGAAAACTGAAGGGTTAGAACATTTTGTTTACACTTATAAACAAATAAAATCATAAACTACGAGATGGGAATTAAAGCTTGTACTATTTTTTTTTTCATAATTTATGGTTTTTTATTTTTTTTAAATAATTTAAAATAGCGTGTCTTGGCTTTATGCCTCAGTTTTCTATTGTTCGAGGTGAAAGTTTCGTCATGAAAAGTGTTATTTGTTGTAGTGAAATCGGAAGTGCTTTAATCTTGTTTTTTAATTTTCTTTTATACTTTAATTTTAGATTGTCGTGAGGTGTAATTGAATATATATTTTGAGTGTGTGGTTATATCACAATGTTTGAGATGAGAGTTTATGAACTATAATAATTTTCACATAATATGTTTTTCAATTGTCATTTGACAACTATCATAACTTTTACTCTGAAAAAAGTTTCTATATGTTGGAGAGTTCGAGAGTGCCGAAAGTGTCAATGACACTTCTAAAAAACCACATACAACAACAGTTAAAAAGATATATTATCACGCAGGACCGGCTGTTGTTACGTAGTGTGTGGTTGTATATGCCTTACTTACAATCATGGTCGTATGAGTGTTGTAGAAAACCTGAAAGTGCGCGATGTATTACCATGGTTGCTTTAACTAACTGTTGTAATATATTAAAGGTTCCAGGTTCGATTCTCAGCAGCGCCATTTTGGTCTATATATTATTCTGGACATCGTTCACTATACAATCACGGTCATATTTAACAATCGTCGTTATATATCTGCTTTTTTTTTAATATATTTCTACTTTTTGAAAAATTTTCATTTTTTAACATGTATTTTTGTGAACCGTATCAGAACAGAAACAATAATTGTATCTTAACAATAATTGTAATGTATTACATCAAATCCATATATTGGATTAAGAACCAAACATTGTACATATATTACATCAAAAGAAAAATGGCACAAAACAGCCTACAACACATTATATAACATCACATAATTGTATCTTAGTGTTTTGGTTTCTTGTCTCTTGGTGACTTGACTTTAAACACCTACAATTTCAAATAATCATACTTGTTAGTAAATATACTTAGAAATAATAACTTACATTAAATTATGAATAAAGAATAAAATACTTACATGTTAATTTCCACATATGCCTTCATTATGATCGATACGAATAACATGCACACCATCTTTATCAACTTCATCATATGTGGTAGGAACTTGTGTTATGTAAGAAGGAGAAGAAGGAATATCAACATTTTCATCAGTACTAGGAATGTATTTTCCTCGGAGAACGATTGACCATTTCCCTGATGTGTCCGAAGGGTCGGTCATATAGAAAACTTGTTTTTCTTGTGAAGCCATGATGAATGGTTCAGTCATATAATTTTCCTTGTCAAGGTCAACCTGAGTGAATCCTAAGTCATCAGTTTGTACACCATTAATATTATTAGGAATGCACTTACATTTAAATAAAGGCACTTTAAAGATAACATAATTAATCTCTCAAATCTCCTCAATGACACCATAGAACGCACTAGATGCTAATATTGGATTCTTATCTTTCGAACTAGAGAAATACATGGATTCGGCCTCAACCATAACCCCACTATTTTGCATTGTACTACGATCATATTTTGATTTTGTATAAAAGGTATAATAACCAATGTCATATGCAATCCAAGTTATCACATTAAATTTTTGCATGTACGACAACCATTTAATTGTCTCAGATGCACTATGATCATTTGGTATCCTTTTATTAAACCAATCTAGGAATTTCTTGTTATGTTTGATCAACAACAACTTGTCACTCATTCGTGGATATCTTTTCTTCAAAAGTCTTTGTGAGTAGCCATGTAAGGTTTAACTTCTTCAAGATTATTCAATATATAGAAATGTGCCTGAATAACTACATTCTGAGCCATTGAAATAACCTTTAAACCTTGAATACCTCTACCTTCAGTGTCAGCATGACGAGACTTTGGAATTCCTATAGACTCTGCTTCTGACAAATAGTTTGTACAAAACTCAACAACTTCTTCTGTGACGTGCCTTTCAACAATTGAAGCTTCCGATCGGCGATGGTTCTTTGTATATCCTTTAAAGATCTTCATGTATCGCTCCATTAGATGCATCCACCTTAAATAAACTAGACAATATAATCTGATTTCTCTGACTAGATGAACAAGTAAGTGAACCATAATGTCAAAAAATGATGGAGGAAAATACATCTCTAATCGACACAAGATTGTGGCAGCTTCATCTTCTAATTCATATAATTTTTTGAAATCAAGAAATTTATTACATATGGCATTGAAGAACAAACACAATCTGGTTATAGTTACTCTCACATTTTTTGGTAGGATGCCACAGATAGCCACTGGTAGAAGTTGTAGCATAAAGACATGACAATCATGAGATTTCAAACTAATTATCTTGAGATTTTTCATTGATACAAGTTTCTTAATGTTTTATGATTAACCTTGGGGAACTTTGATACCAAGCAAACACTCGCAAAAATTTTTCTTTTCTTTTTTACATAAAGTGTAACAAGTCGGAGGAAAATAAGTTATTTTCTCTTTTTCTATTAGAGATAATTATTTTCGTATACCCGTTACCTCCATATTGAGACAAGATCGCTTACTATCTTTAGTCTTTCCTGGAATGCTTAGAAGTATTCCAATCAAACTATCACACACATTTTTCTCCACATGCATCACATCAAGACAATGTCTTACATCGAGACTTAACCAATATGGAAGATCAAAGAACACATACCTCTTTTTCCATATATTTTTCTCACCTGGCCCTTTTTTCTTTTTCTCTCTTTCCAAAGACAACATTAATGTGTTTCTGTCATTGATAAACTTCATCCCCAGTTAAAGGTTTAGGAGCGATATCAAACTTTTGCTCTCCATTAAAAGCCTTTTGCAATCTACGATAAGAATGACTGGGTTTTAGAAATTTCGGTTGCCCAAGGTAAACGATATTTTTTTCCAAACTCAAGTTGGTGATAACAGGTATTAGATTCACAAATAGGACACACTTTATGTTCTTTAACACTATATCCAGCCAAATTACCATATGCAGGAAAGTCGTTGAATGTGCAAAATAACATTGCATGCATCGTAAACTTTTCACCAGAATTTGCATCATCAACTTCAACGTTTTCCTCCCACAAAAGTCTTAAATCTTCAATTAATGGACTTAGATAAACATCTATGTTGTTTCCAGGTTGTCGTGGTCCAGAAATCATCATACTTAATAACATATACTTACGCTTCATGCACAACCAATGAGATAGGTTGTAAATTGTGAAATTCTAGTACCAGATATGTGATGTTACGTGTGATGTCACAACAACACACTCTACAATGGACAATGTAAAACAACAGAAGAGAACACAAAGAATTGTTCACCCAGTTCAGTTAAACAACTTACTCTGGGGGCTACCAAGCCAGGGATGAATTTCACTATCAGTAGAATTAATTTACAGACTCAACAACCCAGTTGACATCTCCTAAACTTAATCTCTACTTAATGAACCTTCTACCTAAGAGACCACTTAGGTATGAGAACACTACTCAATCCCTAAATCACTTCAGTGATATAATTCAAAGATCACACACTTTGAGAAACACAACTTGATTCTGCTTCACCGCTTTGATCAAGAACAACTGAAAACAACAACACCAATTCACACTAGAATGGTTTACAATACAAACACGAAGACTCAAACGACTCTCAGTCTTTAGCACTCTTTCTTCGTCACTTTCTTCAAAGGATTGATGCGCTTTAAATAGCTCTTTGATCTGGTCTTGGACCTGCTACAATATCTGACCTGATTTGTTATTTAAAACTGAATCTTCAACATATTTTCTCTCTCAAAATCTTCGTAAATCTTCAGCCTTTAAACACTCCTACAAATCTGCATCAAATCTGTTTGTAACAGAAAATATCTCCTCCAAGATATTCGCATCCAATAACTCTACCAGCTCTCCTAAATTCCAGCTAAAATGCTTAACCCTAAAAACATCTTAAACCTGATATTTTAAAGAACTGCATATCTGATGTCATGACATCGCATGTGACATCAGACTTCAAAACTTCAACAACTAAAACACCTAACATTGTTCAATGTTAAGACTCAATGTTAAGACATCACCCATGTGACATCAACATTACACAACTTTGTTTTACCAAAATTCTAGCCAATCCAAGAGCTAACAATCTCCCCCTTTGGCTAATTTTGGTTAAAACAATCTCTGCAACATCAGAGACTTCAGCAGCGGATTAAAATGTTAAAACTGTTAAACCTCAAAACCAGAACCAGCATAACCAGCTGTTCAACATGCACACTCCCCCTCAACATCTGCACCACACCAGATCTTAGATAGGATACACTCTACATACCTAGGCTAACTCTCCCCCTTTTTAGCCATAATTGGACAATCACCAAACACAATGTCCTGACATAAAGACATGGTCAAACATCATGCTTCCCAAAAACACAAGTTCCAACACATTGACAGTTCAGTCGATACAAACTATGCTCCTTGTTTTCATTATAAACACAAGCCTTTCTTCCTTCTAGCAGCATCACTCAGCAACCAAGAATGAGCCAGTCAAACATCAAAGATGCGGCAAAGAACTTTAAGCAGAAGGACAAGACTTCAGATCCACCTCAGAAGAGGAGCAAAACAATGACTGCAGCTGAAACTACTTCAGGAACTACAAAGACAGGCAGAACCTCAGAAACAACCATGAAACCAAGCAAGAAGCTTCTTGTGCAACAACAAGGTACTGATGATGATTGGGATGAAGACTGGAAAGCTTTTATAGATGCAGGGGGTTGGGATAATATGTAACTAATGATGTACTTCAAACCTGTATGCCTTCAGCAGTTGAATAAAATGAATTTCTAATAAAGAATACAACTGCTTAATACACTCTCTAGAACATTTAATCTTCATAAATGCAAATTCCTAATTTACTTCTCAAACTTTCAAATTGGTTTGCATCTAAGGCTTTAGTAAAAATGTCAGCTAATTGTTTATCTGTAGCAACATGTTCCAAAGCAACTACTTTGTCTTCAACGAAATCTCTTATAAAATGATGCCTTATATCAATATGCTTGGTTCTGCTATGCTGAATAGGATTCTTAGAGATATTGATAGCACTCAAATTATCACAGGACAATGTCATGACATCTTGCTTGACATTGTATTCTGTTAACATCTGCTTCATCCAAACAAGTTGAGAACAACTACTCCCTGCTGCTATGTACTCAGCTTCAGCAGTAAAAAGAGACACACAGTTCTGCTTTTTACTAAACCATGATATCAGATTATTCCCTAAGAAAAAACAACCTCCTGAAGTACTTTTCCTATCATCAGCACTCCCAACCCAGTCAGCATCACAATATCCCCTTAACTCAGTCCCAGATCCATGACTATACAACATCCCATAGTCACTAGTGCCATTAACATATTTCAGGATCCTCTTTACTTGATTCAAGTGACTTATCTTAGGCTCAGATTGGTATCTGGCACAAACTCCAACAGCAAAAGAAATGTCAGGTCTGCTAGCTGTGAGATACAAGAGACTCCCAATCATGCTTCTATATAAACTTTGATCCACACTAACACCATGTTCATCCTTGGATAATTTTAGATGAGTAGGAGCAGGAGTCCTCTTGTGTTTAGCATTCTCTAGACCAAACTTCTTCACTATGTTCTTTGCATACTTGCTCTGAGAAATGAATATGGAGTCCTCCATTTGTCTAACTTGTAGACCAAGAAAATAGTTTAGCTCACCAACAAGACTCATTTCAAATTCAGACTGCATCTGTTCCACAAAATGTTTCACCATTGCATCTGACATCCCACCAAATACTATGTCATCAACATAGATTTGAGCTATCATCAGTTTTCCTCCTTCCTCTTTAACAAACAAAGTCTTGTCAATCCCTCCTTTTCTGTAGTCATTCACAACCAGGAATTCAGTAAGTCTTTCATACCAAGCTCTTGGTGCTTGATTCAAACCATATAGAGCTTTCCTTAGTTTGTACACATGGTCAGGAAATGTTGGATCAATAAATCCTTTTGGTTGATCAACATACACCTCTTCATTTAAGTAACCATTCAAGAAGGCACTTTTAACATCCATCTGAAAAAGCTTGAATTTGAAATTACAAGCCACCCCTAAGAGCAATCTGATAGATTCCAGTCTTGCCACATGAGCAAAGGTTTCATCATAATTAATTCCTTCAACCTGAGTGTATCCCTGAGCAACTAATCTGGCCTTGTTTCTGGTGACCACTCCTTGTTCATCATATTTATTCTTGTAGATCCACTTGGTGCCAATCACATTAACTCCATCAGGCCTAGGTACAAGCTCCAATACTTCATTCCTCTTGAATTACTCCAGCTCTTCATGCATTGCATTTATCCAAAACTCATCAGTCAATGCTTCCTTGACATTCTTTGCCTCAATTTTGGAGACAAAATATGAACTTGCTATAACATCTCTTGACCTAGTCCTCACTCCAGAATTTGGATCACCTATAATGAGCTCCTTTGGGTGGTCCTTCTGCACTCTGATAGAGGGATCTTTATGAGGTTGCTCAGTTTCAGGCTCAGCAGCAGCAACACTAGGAGTTGGACTTCTGTCTTCAGCTTCTGGTGCAACTTCACCAACTGATGTTCCAACATCATCTAGGACATCATCATCTTCCTTCTTATCATTGTCATCAATCACCACATTGATGGACTCCATCATCACCTTGGTTCTAGAGTTGAAAACCCTATATGCTCTGCTGTTGGTAGAGTATCCCAAAAATATTCCTTCATCACTTTTGAAATCCAATTTTCTTCTTTGTTCTCTATCAGCCAAAATATAACATCTACTTCCAAAAACATGAAAGTATTTAACATTAGGTTTTCTTCCCTTCCATAGTTCATATAGAGTGGATGAAGTGCCTCTTCTCAGGGTAAACCTGTTGTGAATGTAACAGGCAGTATTCATGGCTTCAGCCCAGAAATGATAGGGAAGTTTCTTGGCATGGATCATTGCTCTAGCAGACTCTTGGATAGTTCTGTTCTTCCTCTCAACTAATCCATTTTGCTGAGGAGTAATAGGAGATGAAAACTCATGACTTATACCTTCAGCAGAGCAAAATTCTTCAAACTTACTATTCTCAAACTCTCTTCCATGGTCACTTCTTATCTTGATAACATTACTCTCCTTTTCTCTTTGGAGTCTTTAACAAAGATCTTTAAAAACATCAAACACCTCTGATTTGTGTTTGATGAAGCTCACCCAGGTGTACCTTGAATAGTCATCCACAACTACATATGCATATTTCTTTCCACCCAGACTTTCCACCTGCATAGGTCCCATCAAGTCCATATGAAGTAGTTCCAAGACCTTGGAGGTGGTGTCATGTTGAAGCTTCGGATGAGACATCTTTGTCTGCTTCCCTTTTATACAGTCTCCACACACTTTTCCTTCCTTAATATTAAGTTTGGGAATTCCTCTGACTGCTTCTGAGGAGATGATTATCTTCATTCCCTTTAGGTGAAGATGTCCCAACTTCTGATGCCAGATTTTGACATCATCTTCTTTAGCAAAAACACAAGTGGGAGAATTTGATTCTTGTGGCACCCAAAGATAACAATTGTCCTTAGACCTATCTCCCTTCATAATGACTTCTCCTTTATCATCTTTGACAATGCATTCAGACTTTGTAAAGTCTACTTTGAATCCTTGATCACAAAGTTGACTAATGTTAATCAAATTAGCTGTCAGTCCTTTAACAAGAAGAACATCCTCCAGTCTGGGAGCACCAGCACAGTTTAGTTTACCAATCCCCTTGATCTCTCCTTTGACCCCATCACCAAATATAACATATCCTGAAGAATGAAGCTTCACATCTACCAATAGATTCTTTACTCCAGTCATGTGCCTTGAACACCCACTGTCAAAGTACCAATCTTCTTTGGTAGAAACCCTTAAAGAAGTGTGAGCTATCAAGTTGGTAACCTTAACTTTAGGGACCCATTGCTTCTTAGGCTTGGTAACCTGCCTTCCTTTATAACAGTTCTGTTTGGGAACAACCTGATGAGCCTTCTGTGGATATCCATGTAGCTTATAACAATAAGTCTTAATGTGTCCAAAATATCCACAATGGTGACATCTCCTGTGTCTGTATTTCTTCTTAGATGGATTTCTGTCATGATGTTTTAACATCTGTTTTAACATCACTGGTTTTGAGGTGATAGAACCTGCATCACTGGTGAATCCCAAACCACATTTGTCTGCAGCCATCTTCCCAATACTAAGAATGTTGTCTAACGCATTAGTACCATTGTTCAACACTCTGATAGTTTTGGTCATAGAGTCCAGTTTATAGTTAAGCATACTGACTTCAGCTTCAAGTTCAGTCTTTTCAGCTTTTAACTGTACTATGGTTTTCTTCAGCTCTTCTCCTTCAAGACACACTTGTTCACTTCTTATGAAAAGATCTTTATAAGTGACAGCAAGTTCATCATAAGTAACCTCATCATCACAAGACTCATCATCTGACTCATAAACCCCAACCATAGCTCTAACAAGTTTAGCTGAATTTTCTTCAGATTCACTCTCACTGTCAGACCAAGAAACTGATAACCCTTTCTGCTTCTTTAGAAAAGTAGGACATTCCTTCTTGACATGTCCATACCCTTCACACTCAAAGCATTGTATCCCTTTCTCATTACTGGATTTTTCTTCATCTTTAGACTTCTTCCCTTGTTCTCCTGATCTGTTGATGTCAGAGGTAATGTTCTTGACATTAGGATTATAACTCCTATTTATCCTCTTCATAACTTTATTGAACTGTTTACCCAGCAAAGCAATAGCCTGAGACAGCTCCTCTTGAGAATCATCCTCTTTCCCTTTCTTGGCTTCTTCAGAACTGGAAACCAAAGCTATACTCTTGGACTTCTTCTCAGGTTCCTCTTCACTTAACCCTAGCTCAAATGTTTGAAGAGATCCAATAAGCTCATCAACCCTCATGTTGCTGATGTCTTGAGCTTCTTCAATTGCAGTCACCTTCATCTTATACCTCTTGGGAAGGGATCTAAGGATTTTCCTCACCAGCTTTTCTTCAATCATCTTTTCTCCAAGAGCACTAGAGGCATTGGACAACTCAAGAATACTCATATGAAAGTCATGAATAGTTTCATCTTCTTTCATATTTAGACTTTCAAACTTTGATGTCAGAAGTTGAAGTCTTGACATCTTAACCTTTGAAATTCCTTCATGAGTAGTCTTCAAGATGTCCCAAGCTTCCTTGGAAACTTCACAGGTATTGATCAACCTGAATATGTTCTTATCAGGTTTCAGTTTTGAGTTACCTTCTTTTTCTTTCCCAGCATCATCCTTCTCAACAACAACAGGTGTTCTCCATTCTTTTATGATAGCCTTCTAAGCTCTGCTGTCCAAGGATTTCAAAAAGGTAATCATCCTTGGCTTCCAATAATCATAATTAAAGCCATCCAAAATAGGGGGTCTATTCACAAATCCACCAACCTCCTTGTCCATCTTTACCAGAAAGTATCAACCCTAAATCTCACCCAGATTCAGAGCAGGAAACCAGGCTCTGATACCAATTGAAATTCTGGTACCAGATATGTGATGTTACGTGTGATGTCACAACAACACACTCTGCAATGGACAATGTAAAACAACAGAAGAGAACACAAAGAATTGTTCACCCAGTTCAGTTAAACAACTTACTCTGGGGGCTACCAAGCCAGGGATGAATTTCACTATCAGTAGAATTAATTTACAGACTCAACAACCTAGTTGACCTATCCTAAACTTAATCTCTACTTAATGAACCTTCTACCTAAGAGACCACTTAGGTATGAGAACACTACTCAATCCCTAAATCACTTCAGTGATATAATTCAAAGATCACACACTTTGAGAAACACAACTTGATTCTGCTTCACCGCTATGATCAAGAACAACTCAAAACAACAACACCAATTCACACTAGAATGGTTTACAATACAAACACGAAGACTCAAACGACTCTCAGTCTTTAGCACTCTTTCTTCGTCACTTTCTTCAAAGGATTGGTGCGCTTTAAATAGCTCTTTGATCTGGTCTTGGACCTGCTACAATATCTGACCTGATTTGTTATTTAAAACTGAATCTTCAATAGATTTTCTCTCTCAAAATCTTCGTAAATCTTCTGTCTTTAAACACTCCTACAAATCTGCATCAAATCTGTTTGTAACAGAAAATATCTCCTCCAAGATATTCGCATCCAATAACTCTACCAGCTCTCCTAAATTCCAGCTAAAACGCTTAACCCTAAAAACATCTCAAACCTGATGTTTTAAAGAACTGCATATCTGATGTCATGACATCGCATGTGACATCAGACTTCAAAACTTCAACAACTAAAACACCTAACATTGTTCAATGTTAAGACTCAATGTTAAGACATCACCCATGTGACATCAACATTACACAACTTTGTTTTACCAAAATTCTAGCCAATCCAAGAGCTAACAAATTGTGAGAAGAATAGGCTAAGAAGAATGGTTAGTACTCAGATTATCAAAGGGATTCATTCCATTGGTGGCAAGCCCAAGACTAAGGTTTCTTGGCTCAGGGCCAAAATCCAAAAACAACGAATCAGTTTTCTCCCATTGCAAAGAATCAGCTACATGGCGTATGTTTCCATCACATTTTCTTTCATCTGCATGCCATCTAATATTCTTTGCGTCATTCCCATTAGCAAAAAGTCTCTTGAATCTTGAAATTATTAGCAAGTACCATAACACTTTAGCAGGATGTCTCTTCCTACTAACATTGTCATTGCCATTGTCATCACCATTGTTGTCCTTCAGCTTGTAACGCGACACCCCATATTTCGGACATTGATCCAAATTTTCATACTCTTTCATGTATAATATGCAGTAATTAGGGGATGCATGTATTTTGATATACTCCAAACCCATTGGACACAATACCTTCTTGGCATCATAACAACGATCATGCAAATTGTTATCTTCTGGTAGCATTTATTTTAGAAAATAAATAAATTACATAAAACTTTTATCCGACGACCCATTTTTTGCTTTCAGATTAAACAATTTTAACACCGCAGACAATCGTGTAAAACTTGTGCACCCCTTATATAAAGGGGTGTCCTTATCACTACATAAAATATCATAAATGTGGGTTTTCTTAAAAGAAGATTCTCCAATATCACATAAGATATCTTCTAGTCGGTCATCCATATATTCATTTTCATCAACTTTGTGACTTTGTGACACCCTGTTTCGCTTTTTTCCACCTCACCATGCCACGTCAATATTGTA
Source organism: Lathyrus tuberosus (assembly GCA_022829125.1). NCBI lineage: Eukaryota > Viridiplantae > Streptophyta > Magnoliopsida > Fabales > Fabaceae > Lathyrus > Lathyrus tuberosus. Next base: position 7,000,422 of record JALAZF010000123.1, on the reverse strand, counting down.
TATTTTGACATATACCATCACAACATAGGTGATGAAATATCTCATCCTTTGTACCTTTATTTATATTTTCGCAATTAACACAAAGACAATAAGAGATACCATTATTATCAAGAAGATTTTGATCAGCGTATTCAAGGAATTCAAGAACTCATTTCTTATATACCGGACCTAATCTATCAGCTTTCATCCAACTACGATCCATAATAAATTCTGAAATATATCAAAACATTATTGTGAATGGCACAACAAAATATACCTAAAGCATAATGAAAAACTAAAGCATATTCATAATAATAATACAACTCTAAATCTTAAGCATATGGATATCCATTGTAGCAAAGTTATAATATTTTTGCTCACTTCTAAATCCAACAATAAAATATAAAGCATATGAACTTTGCAGGAAACAGACCAAAAAATCAAACAAGAACGAAGAGAGTGAAGATTATCAAGAATTAGGAAGATGAGGAAGAGAGTGAAGTTTGCACGAAATATAGCGTACTTCGAAAAGGAAGAGACCAAGAATGAAGATAGTGAAGATTATCAAGAATGAAGATTCAAATGAACGAAGATTGTGAAGATGATGATTCCGATATTGCTATCGTTGTCGTCTCTAGTTTGCTAGTTCACTAGGGCATGTTATAAAGGAAATAATGAATCCATTTTGTTTTAAATTTATCAGGAAAACCTTTGACCGTGGGTTTTATATCCACCCGCAATGAAATGTAGATCTTATTACAATGATTGAATAGTAAAACTGTGGTTAAATAATTTTTTTATTTTTTATTTATTTATGAACTTAAGTAACACGTGCTTTTTGTAATAGGAAAAATGGAAAAGAAATGTAGTTGCTAGGATTTGAAGCTTGTAACACTTACTTTATCACCGCAGTTGTTTATCTCAACTGTGGTTAAAAAACTTTCAAAAAAATAAAAAACATATCAGACGCATGCAGTTTGCGATATTACAACCGTGGAAAGCATAACTGTAGTAGTAGTATGTTACCGAAGGTGTATTTTGTAGTAGTGTGGGATAAACGTTCAGGATTCAAAAGACCTTGATGCCACATATTCATCCAAACCTTGAGGCAATGGGGGTACAAGTCATTTATCTTATATATCTAACATTTTCTCCACTTCTAGTCGGCTTGAGATTTAACCACTCACACTTGAATCCTAACAATCTCTCCCACAAGTGTGATTCACCCACATCACTAGTCTTGATCCATACTAAAATCCACTTATGTGCCCCCACTGAGCCTAACCATGGTTGTGATACCACTTGATAGGGAGTCTAGAGATATTCAAAAGTGTCAATGGGCTAAAGGTTTAAGATTCATAAGACTTCGACATTACATATCCATCTAAAACCTTAAGGCATTGAGGGTATGAGTCTTTTCTCTTATATACTCAAAATTTCTTTCATTTCTAATCGAAGTGGGACTTGACCACTCACGCTTGCATCTCAACAATCTCCCTCACAAGTGTGAGTCACCCACATCAGTAGTATCCTATTTGCGCCCCCCAACGAGCCTATCTCTGCTCTAATACCACTTGTTGGGGAGTCTGAAGAGCGAAGCGTCGAAAGTGTCAATGAGTTAAAGGTTTAAGATCCAAGAGATATTGACATCAAATATACATCCAAAACCTTAAGACATTAGGGGTATTAGTCATTTATCTTATATATCTAATATTTTCTCTATTTCTAATCAATGTGGAACTTTATCACTCACACACTATATCACAATCTTGTTTGATTGTGTTTATTTTCTCTATGCTATTTTTTCCAAATAAAATATCTTTCGTGCAACATTGCTCAACTACAAAATGAATTGCATTATAGCCTTTCTTTTTAAGATGGTTAATTATTTGCATATAAAAATTGAAAAGAAAATTTTATACAAATTTATGCATCACGATGTTGTTATTTAGTTCCTTTCATGCATGGGGCATCATTTTCTAGGTGTCCCTTTATCACATATAGTTAAAGAATTTGTTCAGAGGCCATTTTTCAGCAAAAGCACTTAGATATCATTTGTCGGACGCCACCTTTAGTTGACCTATAAAAGGTTACAAACATTACTTAGTATTTCACATCAACAATCTTTAAATTTTTTTCTCCTCTATTTTAGCATGTTGTCTTCCTTAATTACACTTTTGTGACGAATTCAAATGGTGCTAGATTTCCTCGGCTATTCCTAGAGCCTAGAAAATGTGTCGGCATTTCTTTAAATTAATTCTTTTATATCTTAAAAGTGTGAATAAAAATAAACTTAGAATTTGGGGAAAGGATAGTTTAACCCATTTAAATTAATTGAACAAAGAACTAGAGGTATTAGAGAGAGTTCAAACCTTAATGAAAAGTGAAAAATACTAATTTGATAATTAATAAATAATTTTAATTGTTTCAAAAAATAAATTTACTTTTTCATTCACTTAAAAACTAGTGGGATACCCGTGCATTCGCACGGGTACTGATATGGTACGTGTATTTTTTCTAAAATATAATAAAAATGATATTAAAAAATTAAAATTTTCAACCAAAAAAGTTATTATTTTTAAAAGATATAATAAATTAGTGTCTATAATTCATTTCATATATAAAAATATTTGAATCAACAAAATATTATTTTTTATATAAATAAACTAATTAACTATGTATTTTTATATAAAAAAAATTTGAACAATTAAAGTTGTTCCCGTTTATAACAATAATATTTTATCCTACATATATAAATAAATTAATCAACTATGTATTTTTTTCCCGTATATAAATATTAATTTTGAAATCACATTACTTATATATTTGAATCAATATAAAAATAATTGAATCAACAATGTATTTTTGCCCGTAAATAAATATTATTTTGTTCAAATAAAAAGAAAAAATTAATAAAAAGAATATGACTTTATAAATTATAATAGGATAAATATTATTGACCAGTTGAATAGTGGTTCAAATAAAAAAACAAAACTAATAAAATATTTAAAAGATAGGTAACATTAAAAGACATAAAGAAAAATAATTATATTCACTGATACACTTTTCTCGTTTATAAAAATATATGTATCAATAGTATATTTTTTATTTTATTTATAAAAGTATTTGTGCACTCTAATGCACTCTAAAGCAATAAACTGTTTAGTGTATAAAAAAAATTGTGCAATAACACATTAAAACATTTATGAGTTTTGGAGAGATTTAAAAAGATCAGTAAATTTATCAGATTCAATAGTATTTGTTACAGGTTAACCAATGATTGAAATTGCTACAGGAAAATGAAATCAACTAAAAATGAACGATAAGTGTCAATATTTATCAACATTAGTATGTGTATAATTATAGTATGTGTCAATATCTATTACTATGTGTATAGTTATAGTTTATAAAAATGAACTAATTGTAGATCTTTCTTCACTCTATAGTTGGTTGGTTTGCACAATTACATGATCATACAAACATTTTCTTAGCTAATTTCTTATTCTATTAAATTTTTATGGAAGAAAAATAACCAAAAATGGTTTGACATTAATTAACAAATGTATAATACAACTGTGCTCCTTAGTAGAAAACACACATTTACAAAAACAATGATCAATTCAACACAAAGCAAACATCATTCACAAACATACAAATCAATTACACATTAACAAATTACACAACACACTAACTACTAACTTCATAAACAATTTAACAATGAAGATCTATAAATGATCCACAACACTGTTTGAATCTACTTAGGAACCCTGCTATGAATGTTGTAAGCTGAAATCCAAATTAGCAAAAGTGTAATAATGCTACCAATCAATCCCATTGCAACAGATGCGCCAACGTGCCTACAAAATTTGTCATATATGTTGCAAATTTTATTTCAATTAGTATATTTGTCATATATGTCAAATATGATATGGTCAAAATTTGTTTTCTATTATTATTGATCATCATAAAAAATATTAATAACAACAGAAATCTTAAATTGACAAATAAAAATCATATATTAAGTCATTAAAATATTTGAACTAACAGTACAAATTTTTTCCGTATATAATTTATATACATAATTAGTACATTTAGATTGACAATATATATTTTTGGATATAAATATTTTTTTTTTTTGGATATAAATATAATTAGTACACTTAGATTGACAATATGGTTTTAACATATAAATGGAAAATATTTAAAGTCAAATTTAATTTATAAACAACTTGCATACATTTTTTAAAATAAAATTTGATTTTGAATGTCATATAACAAATATAGTGTGCAGAGTATAAATTTTTTTGTCAATAGTTATAACACATAAATAAATATAAATAAGGAATGCACGTTATTATAGCACTATTAGTTTTTTTTTTCTTTCTAAATTCAACATTTCTTACTATAATTTTAAAAGACTTTTATTGAAGAAATATCTTTATTTTGTTCATGCTCAATTGAGCTTTTGTCTCAAAAAATCAACTATACAATGGTTATAATAAAATTTTAATGTGATATATGTAAAAAAAAAATTAATGATAGAGAGACAACGTCTTAGAAAATTTGACACCTCCTCCATAAGTAGACATAATATCATATGTCAACCAACTCATGAATAATGACAGTGGTAATTCAGCCCTATTAGTAGCAAAATATAACAGTCACAACATTGTGAACTATTGTAGCATTAATAGCTAGAAATATATCTCTTCTATCATAGCTTCGGTTTATAGACGCAGATAAGTTATATGAGACTCTGAGTTCTCTTTGATTTTAATCGATATTTGGAAATTTTCATGCAGACTATCATAACATACCCTTTTAGCTTAAGAAAATGTTCGAGTCAATTCACATGTTCTTCTTCCCATTAATATTCAAGGAAACTCAGTATGTACAAAGATAATAAATCTCACGAGTCATATTGAATTATGAATACTTTAGTTGAGAAATTAACACGGTCGAACACTGCATTTGAGAAGTCAACAGCTGTAAACGATCATAATTGAGTCAGTGTCTTGACTGTATAGCAGAAGATCGAAAAATGAACAATATCAAAGCTTAGTAGATGTTCCATGTGTTTGGTCATTTATGAAGGATAAAAAAGCATAAAAATTCAATATTACAATTTGTTGTGTTGACAAACATTCACAAATTTCCAATACTTAATTATTCCATAATCCATAGTTTTAACCCTGTGTTCAGTTAAAAAAACCACATACTTATATAATTGAACCAAACTCTATAAACAGTGTTCCAATTCTAAATGAAATAACTAAGCTGCTTATGTTTCTTCCTTGAACCTCCTTCTCCATACAAATCATTCCACTGCTCTAGCATTTTCATGTTTGATCCTTCTTCAGCAAAGCTTGGAGTCACCTGTATATTTACACATTCATATATCAGTTTCTATGCATAAAAATAAACATTCAGCTGGAAGAAGACAAGCCATTCATTCTTCCGTATTAATATCATTGTTAAATAATTACGCTTAAAATTCTCGATAAATATATAATTTGATCAAACAGAGACGTGTGAACCAGTTTATCACCTCCTACAAGCACTGTTAGATTAATTTAACAGTGTCTAAATAGAACATGTGCTGCTATCTTGAAACTTCGGTTAGGTAGTAGGGATTATGTATAAAATATTTCTAAATCAAAATATAAGATAAACATAAACTGCTTTCATATAAGCTGTAAGATGTTTTCATAATTTATCTTTGAGACCTTATAGAAATAAGCTGAAAACAACTTACGGACATGCTATAAGGTATTTCAATAAGTTCTTCCAAAAAGTCTCACAGAAGGTTATGTCGGAATATAATCTCAAATAAGTTAGTAGAAATAAGTTGTAACTCACTCTACAACAATTGTAGAGAACAGTTTAAAGTCTAACACACCTTATTCTTTGCATCTCTCATTGGTGTCTTCCTGATTTTCTAACAATGACAAAGATGATTAATCAGCAAGTCTCAAAAATCATAATACATGACATATCTTTTACATTAATAATTACTAATAAATACATAAAGTATCCAAGATCTCATAGACATGACTGACCATATGCCATATATAAAATGAAACATTGACATAGCAGTAACATGGGAGGCTCATGAGAAAAGAGAAACAAAGCAGATTATCAATCATAGATTCACAATAGACTTTGTCTTTTATGCGAGCAATAGTTATAGTATTCAAGAAAGGATATCAACTTCCTTAACAATAATGAAATAAAATATATCCATATTTAAACTTTTCCAAGAGTAAAGGGAATTCTTTACAATAATAAATCACATCACCCCTTATTAGTTCTTCATTCGTTGGTAAGCCGCAAGAAAAATGAACATTCAATCTCTTCACGCGTAGCAAACAAAGTGCATTGAGACATTCATATAACTATGCAATATGCATATTTCCAAATCATTTAAGTGTAGCAAGAATAACTATTTTTATATAGGTAGTCTTGTTGAAAATGAGATCACCAAATATAACAGGGTCATGCCTAATGATCCATAAAAAGGATTGTTTACCACTCTTTCTAAACCCAATCATACTCTAACAATTTTTTCGTAGAGATAGAACACTTGTCCCATCTCTTATCATTGGAAGCATGAAGGCCATGAGAGAAGATTTGTTGTCATACCATGGTCTGGATATGAAATACTTTCCATCTGGACACTTTACATCAAGAACATCTTGTGCAAGTGAGTTCAATGATTCTCTTCTGCCCCGATAGGTGTCAGCTGATACCGTTGTCTGAGCCCAGTTTATCAGACAATCCCAACAATAATCATCATGAGACAGTGATGGCATCCCACGATACTGAATTTTGCAACCCAATAAAGGCAACATGTCATGAATAGTGTATTAGGAAAATGGAATACTTGAAGTAGCAATAAAGAATCATGAATGTGGAGATATACAAATAAAATAATCCATAAAAAAAACATCAATGTCTTAGATCAGGCTCCCATATGATCCCAACTTTCTTAATGACAAACACCGCGAAGAAACAGGTAGTTCTTCATGATTAAGACAAATGACTTCCTCAATTTTTGAAGTACTTCAACAAATCAAAATAGTATAACTCGTAACGGAGAACATGATAAATGTTTTTCATTTTTGGAGAAAGAATGATGAGTAAATATCAAGAACTAATTTTCATGTTGGTTATTCATGAGATAATTGATGAAAACCAAACCTACTTTAGAAGATAAAAAACGTTCACACAAGTGTACCTCTGCTGAACGCTAGCCCCACGCTGCTCCAGTTTGTCTGGATGCACACAAAGAGTGACTTTACGATAAGCTTTCTTTACAGCAGGTATGGTTACTATTTATGTCAAAGGAATTGGTTGCCAACCACTATCGGGCCCAAAGCATCTGCGAAATTTTAGTGTTATCAAGAAATTTTTCCAAGAAAAAATGGATTTGCTGAAAAATGATATTCATAAAACTAAAGAAGACAAGGTAGTAGGCACAAGGATCTGTGAAATGCAAGTGTTATCAAGAAAAATTCCCAAGCAAAAATGAACCTACTGAAAAATGCTATTGACAAAACTAAAAAAGACAAAGTAGCGGTAACAAAGTGTGTTTTAAAATTTAAAGCAAATGTTGACACGCGGCGCCAGCAAGGTGCCAGCATTACAACTGAATATACTACATGAATAATTTGCATATATATCTATAACCAGCCATATATATATCTATAACCAATGCAATGATCCTTTCATGAATAATTTCCAGCATTTTTAGACATTTTGTGACTATTACGATACCACACATTTTTGTCATTTGAAATCAGTTAGGATTGGGTCCACCATAATTATCATATGTGAAATGAATGACAACTAATTACAGCTAAGCAATAGGAAAGATACAAAAGAACCAGATGTCAGGAAGCTGAAAATAAGGATTTGCACCACTATAAAAATTAACTAAAGGTTCACCTTTTGCACGGCAATGGAAACTCATCAAAAAGGAAGAACCATGTTCATTCATCTGTTGAGATAACATCATACACAGTTATATTATACATCATGAATCTAACAGTGATGATATTGATCTAATTGGTTGTGTAATGCAATGAAAGAGATGATGAAAATGAACCGTGAGATTGGGAGGGTTGAGGTGGCCGATAATTCTTGCAATCCCTTGGATCAAGACCCATAACCTCAGCCTGCATTTTAAGCCCGACAATGAAAATAAATGAAGCTATGACAATTCCATCTAATTATTTCTAATAAACTATTCAATCTAAACTAATTAGTCAGCAAAGGACTATATTTTTTAATAGTTAAAAAAAAAACAAATTGTTCTATATATAGCTGATATGAAGGTAAGTATCAGCATCTGTGTATTTGAAAAATAAATATACTTACCTACAGTTTCCAAATGCTGAAAATTTATACATATATTTTACATTCTTTAGAATTTAAGCAGTACCTTAGCAGCATCCTCAGCATTATTCTTCACAGGTGCATAAGCAAACCGTGTTTACATCACCTACACATTTGATTTTTATTAATTAAAATAAAAACCACACACATGGATATAATGGTGATGATATAACCAAAACATGTCTTTGATGCATCTCCTGAGAAAGACAAATTAATATTTATATTGTTAGCACACATTCATGTGACCTAATTAAAACTAAATCAAACAAATTAGAGAATATTATTATTAATAATACAATTAAATCAGAAAAATTTCATGAACTGAAATGTGAAACAAAATCATTAGAATAAACAAACATTAAAACACTGACTTACCTGTCGAAACCCGATTCAATACTTTTAGGGTTATCTTGAAATGTGAAACAAAATCTAAAGCTTAAAACAAAGTTACAGTAGTTGTATAAGCCAAAGCAAGTTAGAACCAAGAAAAAAAAGACGGGCTTTCATATTATTCAGCAGTTGTATAAGCTAAAACAAGTTGGAACCGGCAGTTGTATAAGCTAAACCTGAAACAAAGTTATACTTACAATATGCTTTCTTTTGACGAATATTATGGGATTAATATCAGAGTTAAGGAAAGATAAGTCCACACAAGTATTTCCATTTGATCCAAAAACAAAATTCACACCAGCCAAAAAAATGAAAAATAATAAATACCTATTGGTATAATAGCAGAGTCTGAGGCACCACCGATCATAGCGTTTCCCATATTCGTATTCTTGAAATCCGTGTTCAACCAAATCCTAGTTCTTCTTTCAAACCCTTGTTCTTCTTCCTTAAATCCATTAAATTCTACAACAATAACAAAATCGGTCAAAACCTTAACAATCAATAGTAGATATGTATATTTTTTTGTAGATCCTTGAAAGTACGAAAAATGATTTGCGAACTGATGTAGCGATGAAATCAACAATAATTCTGGATATTTTTTTCGTAAAAGAAGAGAGAGAGAGAGAGAGAGAGAGAGAGAGAGAGAGAGAGAGAGAGAGAGAGAGAGAGAGAGAGAGAGAGAGAGAGAGAGAGAGAGAGAGAGAGAGAGAAAGAGAGGAAGATAAAGAGAAAGGACAAGAGATGTAGCAAAACAGGTTTGTGAGAGATATGTAGCAAAATAGGAATTTGTGAGAGATATGTACGAAAACACAGATCTTCCACCAAAATTAAAAGAAATGATAGATTCAGAGAGAACATGATGAGGAAAGTTGAAAGAATGAAGATGAAATGCTGGTTAAGGTTCAGAGCAAAGAGAGAAGAATATGAAGAAAGTTGAGAGAATCAGATGAAATATGGTTGCAAAACAAACCATCAAAGTAAATGAAGAGGTGCATTTGGGTTTTTGAAAAACAGGAGACGTGGCTGATTTTGGGAGCAGCAGGGCAAATGGGTCTTTTCCAGAACCATTAAAGTTCCTATATTTTAGATATTGAATATTTTATTAAAAAATTCATTATACAGAAAAATACATATTTTTTCATATTTAAAAAGGATATTTAACGGTAAATAGTATATTTGAGGGTAAGTAGTATTCTTATTTGCATGTCGTACAATACTGAAAAAATAATCAACCTTGAGAAAGGTTGATGGTGGTAAATTTAGGAGATGACGATGAATGATAGATGATATGATGATAGATGAATTCAGAATATATATATATATATATATATATATATATATATATATATATATATATCACTACGCCAAAAATAGGAATAGACAGCACCAAAAAGACAGCGCTTTTATAAAAAAGCGCTGCTAAAAAGAATAAAAAAATTTCGCTAAAAAAAAGCGCAGTAAAAGATAGGCTTTAGAAAGCGCTTTTAAAAAGCGCTGTTAAATGCAATAAATGGATTCCACGTTAGAAAGCGTTTTTTTTGGAAAGCGCTGTTATAGGTATTACTTTAGACAGCGCTTTTAAAAAGCGCTGTTTAAAGTTAACCTTAGAAAGCGCTTTCAGAAAAGCGCTCTTATAGGTCTTAAATTCTTTTCACTTTAGAAAGCACTTTCTAAGGGAAGCGCTCTTATAGGTTGCACATAAGAAAGCGCTTTCTTAAAAGCGCCCTCTAAGGTCATTTACGAATTAAAATATAAAGCAATTTCTAAACATTTTCAGACACTTCTATTCATTTTCTTCTCTTGACCGTTTCTTCTAAACATTTTCTGAAACCCTTGTCGTCGTTCTTGCATTGCCATTGTCGTCGTTCTTGCATTCCCATTGTCGTCACCATTGCCGTCACCGTTGCCGTCACCGTTGTCATCACTGTTGCTGTCATTTCATGAAAACGTTGTTGTTGTTGTTGTTCTTATTCTCTTATCCTCTGAAAATAAATAAGGTACGTTGTTGCTGAACTGAGTGATCTCTTTTATTATTCATTTCTCTGTTTTTAATTTTTGTTTTTGATTTGATTTTTATGGGGAAAAAGTTTTCACGGTGAGATTTAATGCTAAGGAGTGTAGTACTCCATTTTCTGGAAATACTCGCATGTCATTGGATGAGATCAAGCATTGGCTTCTTGATTCCAATTAATGTAGATGTTGCTTTAGTTTTTGAATAGAATATATATCATGACCTGATTTCAGCTCTAGTGGCTAACTATCAGTGATTTTTGTCTTTTTGATTTCACTCCTGTAATTTGAGGTAAAGATGAGGGATTATAATCATTGAATAGAAAATCATTAGTAAAAATTGTTTCAGTTTTTTTATTTATTATTTTTTCTTGACTTTCATAAGAGCATGAATATCGGCAGTTTTTTTTTGTTATAAGTTAATTGTCTACTTTATACTTATTGAGGAGAGAATTTTTTTGATACTTTAAATTATAATTTTTCGTGGTTTTTAAAGTTATATTATAAGTCAATGAGCCTATATTAATGGTTGTCTCTCACCTTTCTTCTTGTATTTTGATCTGTTCTCTAATTGTTGCTTGTTTGTGATTACATGTTGCCACTTATCAAGTTATGACTCATAATTGGTCAATTAATGATATTTCATTTTATGATACGTGTATAGGGGTTACTTGTGTTCAAAGTGTGAAAGTCGGATCGTTTCCCTACAGGTATAACATTTTTTTCTTTTTGTTTTTGTTTAGTTTAATTAGTATAACTATGGATAAGAAATGGATGTCTTCAAGTCGATTGCCGAAAGAGTACGACAATGGGGTATCGTAATTCGTTAAGTTTGCTGTTGCGCACGCCAAAGACCCCAGTCGAATGATATGTCCTTGCTTGGGTTGTTGTTTTGGGAGTCGGGTTGACGTGGTTCAGTTGGCATCACATTTATTGAGGAGTGGAATTGATAGAAGTTATACATGTTGGAATTTGCATGGTGAGAAAATTAACGGGAATGTTGAATTGGGGGATAATACGACCTACGCTTCATACGACAATGGCACAGATACATACGATTCTGATCGAGTCGAAGAGATTGCAGAAGCACTTGAAGAAGATCTTAAGGATTGTCCCAAAATGTTTGAGAGGTTGGTAAGCGATGCAGAGAAACCGTTGTATAATGGTTGCACCAAATTCACAAGATTGTCTGCGGTATTAAAGTTGTACAACTTAAAGGCGGGCAATGGATGGTCGGATAAAAGTTTCACAAAGTTATTGGCCCTTATGAAAGATATGCTTCTAGAGGATAATTCTCTTCCCAATCGAACATATGAGGCCAAAAAGATGTTGTGCTCTATTGGCATGAGCTATGATAAGATACATGCATATCCAAATGATTGCGTATTGTTTCGAAATGAGTATGCATCGTTAAATGAGTGTTCTAAATGCGGTGTCTCTCGATATAAGAAAAAGTTGTCTCCAGCAAAAGTCTTATGGTATTTTCCTATAATTTCGAGATTTAGACGCATGTTTCATAGTGAAACCGATTCAAGACACTTGACTTGGCATGCAGATGAAAGTATTATTGATGGAAAGTTTTGACATCCGGCAGATTCACCACAGTGGATGAAAATTGATGATGATTATCCTGAATTTGGAAAAGAAGCAAGAAACCTTCGCTTGGCATTATCTACTGATGGAATGAACCCACACGGTATTCAAAGTATCTCACATAGCACTTGGCGTGTGATCATAATGATTTATAACCTACCTCCATGGCTATGTATGAAGCGTAAGTACATGATGTTATCTATGTTAATTTCTGGGCCTAGACAACCAGGGAATGACATAGACGTATACGCACCCTTAATCGAAGATTTAAAATTTTTGTGGGAGAACGGTGTGGAGGTTTATGATGGGTATAGGAAAGAAAGTTTCAACTTGAGGGCGATGTTGTTTGGTAAAATTAATGATTTTCCAGCATACGGAAATCTATCAGGGTACAGCATAAAAGGTCAATGTGTGTGTCCTATTTGTGAAGATAAAACAGATTGGACGCGATTGGAGTTTGGTCAGAAGAATGTCTTTCTCGGTCATCGTAAATTCTTAAATTCTAATCATCACTATCGTGGGTGGAGAAAAGCATTCAATGGAGAGCCAGAACATGGTAGAGCTCCAACTATATTGACAGGTGATCAAATTTTTAAAAAGGTGAAAGATGTGAGAACTCAGTTTGGAAAGCCTTTTGCACATACACTTGTCAAGAGTGGGTGGAAGAAGAGGTCAATTTTTTTTTGAACTGCCATATTGGAAGTCGTTGTATGTAAGACATTTTCTCGATGTTATGCATATTGAAAAAAATGTATTTGACAGTGTTATTGGTATGTTACTCAATATACCAGGAAAGTCTAAGGATGACCTTAAAGCAAGAAAGGACTTGGTACATATGGGGATAAGAACTGAATTAGGACCCTTGAAGAAAGGAAAACGAACATATCTACCACCTGCTGCGTATACTCTATCTAGAAAGGAGAAAAAAGTATTGTGTAAGTTTCTAAGTGAAGTTAAAGTTCCAGAAGGCTACTCTTCAGATATTAGAAGACTTGTGTCTATGAAAGACATCAAGTTAAAGAGTTTAAAGACGCATGACTGCCATGTTATAATGGAACATTTTCTACCAATAGGTATACGTTCTATTCTGCCAGAAAAAGTAAGAAGCACAATAACTAAATTGTGTTTTTTATTCAAGTCAATTTGCAGTAAGGTGATCAATCCTGCGATCTTACCAACATTGCAAAAAGAAATAATTATTACTTTTTGTGATCTTGAAATGTATTTTCCTCCCTCGTGTTTTGACATAATGGTTCATCTAGTTGTTCATCTGGTGAAAGAGACACAATTGTGTGGACCGGCTTATATGAGATGGATGTACCCTGCTGAACGTTATATGAAAATATTAAAAGGGTATGTGAAAAACCGAAGTCGACCAGAGGGTTGTATTGCCGAACGATACATTGTTGAAGAAGCGGTTGAGTTTTGTACTAAATATCTGTCCAATGTACAATCAATTGGACTCCCCAAATCTCATATTGTCGAAAAAAAAGAAGGAAAAAAGTTAATTGGAAATGAAGTTGTGACAGTATCAAGGGTCGAACGGGATCAAGTGCATTTGTATGTTCTGCACAATGAGAATGAGGTTGAGCCGTATGTTGAAATGCACAAGGATGTTCTCCGAGGTTTAAATCCGAATAGAAATGAGAATTGGATAGTACGAGAGCACAATCGAAGTTTCATACCTTGGTTTAAGGATCATATTTATTCAAAGTATTATTCAGACCGCGCTTCAATAACAGAAAGGTTGAGATGTTTAGCATATGGTCCAAGTATGGTCGTGTTTTCTTATAGCGCATACGCAATTAATGGATACACATTTTATACCAAAGAACAAGATGATAAAAGTACTATGCAAAATAGTGGTGTCACCGTGGTAGCTGAAGCAATGCACATTTCAAGTGTGAAAGACTTAAACCCCAAATTTGCAAATCTGTCATATTTTGGGGTTATCGAGCGCATTTGGGTGTTTGATTATGAGAAGTTTCAGATTCCTATATTTCGTTGCAAGTGGGTTGAAAATAATAATGGCGTACGAATGGATAAGTCAGGATTTTTGCAAGTGGATCTTAATAAGGTGGGGTACAAAGATGAGCCTTTTATTCTAGCCTCTCAAGCTAAACAAGTGTTCTATGTCACTGATCCGACAAGTACAAAATGGTCTATAGTGCTTTTATCTAACAAAGTAATTGATGAAAACGTTGGAGATCAAGGTGATATTGATGTTGATATTGAATCATTTACTAGAAATGATCAAGATGAAAATATTATAGCGAATGAATCATATACTAGAAATAATCATAATGAGGGTATTTGGATCAATCCAACCGTTCGTGTTGTTAAGAGACGGGTAGAACATACTCCAAACAAGAAAAGAAAGAGACGTTAGTGAAAAAGGTACTAGTTGTAAAATTATAGCTTATATCATTCAATATAGCTTATATCATTCAATGGATTAGGATTATGGATTTTTATATTTGTCATTTAATTTCTATTTTTTTCTTTCTTACAGGTCAAATGTCTAGTAACCAGGAAGATACGCACGAGTAGCATGGGCTAGAGCAACCAATATTACATGGGTCAAAGTGGAGGTATATTAATTTTCACAATATTGCTTATTAGTGATGCTACTTGATAACACAAAACATCTATATATTATTTCTTATTTGTTTGTCTATGTGTAGTGTCCTCGTCAGCGTAATGACATAGACTGCGGGTACTTCGTTTTGAGGTTCATGAGAGAAATCCTTCAAATGGGACAATTGGAGATTCCTATTACGGTATGCATGGTTTTATAACTTAGGATTTATTTTAATATTTATCGGATATGTCATATAATTTATTATTTTTAACTAAATAATGTGTATTTTGTTTTGTTATGTAGTATTTCGATGATATGGCGTGTCCTTATTACACGAGGAAACAATTGCAAGATACTAAGGAGGAATTGTGCGAATTTTTATTGCAAGAAGATTTCTTTCTTGAATGTATAGTTTTGTGAATGTAAATTCTAGTTTATTGAAATGTAAATTCTATACAGGTTTGAAACCATACAATAGAATTTGTGCGAATTCTGCATGTAAATTCTAGTTTATTGAAATGTACAAATTCTAGTTTATAGAATTTGTGCGAATTCTGCATTAATGTAAATTCTAGTTTTGAAATAGAATTTGTTGATGGAAATGCGTATCCCTACTGGTTTATTGAAATGTGAATTATACAGGTTTATGGAAATGTGAATTATATAGGTTTTTGCATAAAAAAATGGTTAAAATGGGATTTTTTAAAAAAATCTTCAAAATTATACGTAGACAAAAGACAGCGCTTTTGAGAAAAAAAAGCGCTGTCTAAAGTTATACATTAGACATCGCTTTTAAAAGCGCTGTCTAAAGTCCACCTTTAGAGAGCGCTTTTAAGGAAAAAGCGCTCTCTAAAGGTATATAAAAAATTCATTATACGTATACATTAGACAGTGCTTTCAAAAGCGCTGTCTAAAGTCCCCCTTTATAGAGCGTTTTTGAAGAAAAAAGCGCTCTCTAAAGTATATAAAAATTATTCTTTAAAATTTTAAACGTATACATTAGACAGCGCTTTTAAAAGCGCTGTCTAAAGTCCCATTTTAGAGAGCGTTTTTTCATAAATAAAAAAGCGATGTCTTTACCTACGACAGCGCAGACTTAGACACCGCTTTTAAGCGATGCATAGGCAAAAAAAAATGCCCTTTTTTCCCTTGTTTGGCGTAGTGTATATATATATATATATATATATATATATATATATATGTAAACATTACTTTTTGTTATTATACCGTATGTTATTGTTCGCAAATATGGTAAATAGTAACATATACATTTTTTTTCTAAAACAACTTTGATTAATAGTATGTAAAAATTTGGTTGATATAATATGGAGTTTGATTAATATGTGTTTTGACTAAAAAATTAATTTGAATTTGAAAAATAAATTTGGTTAATTGAGTATAATAAGTTACTTAATAAAATTCATAATATAGTTATTTAGTGTTTGATATTAAAAAAAAAAATCTTACGTAGTAAATCAACTTTGGTTAATATTATGTTTATTTTGTTTAAAAGAGTTCATAACTTGATTAATATGTTTTCAAAATAAATAAAAAATTAGTAGTAAAATAAAGTTGATTAATGTGCGGTAAAGATTAATCCTTATATTTCATAATTAAATGTCAGAATATGGTTAATATTATGTATTTTATTGATCAGTGAAGTCTTGAAGTTGATTAATAATTATAAGTAAAATAAGTGTTTGATAGCATATGTTTTTTTTATTAATGTAATAGTGAAATTAATTAATGATAGAACTTGATATTTGTATTATAAAATAAATTTAAAAAATAATTTTTTTTAAACAATATAAATGTTTAAAAAAACACTATTTACAATATAAATACGATGAACATTATAAAATGGGTGTCAATATAATATATCTAAACAAAATACTTAATGTTTAAATTTATTTCAATATAATATAATGAAAAAAAAAAGAAAAAATAGAATAGAGATGTTTTAATTAGGACAACCATGTCATTTATAGAATATATGAAGGAAATAAAGTTCTTCTTATGTTTTATTTCATTTGGTCAGTAAATTAATATGATCAATATTCATTTTGATCGGTACAATTATAATAACTCAGTTTCTTTATTGAGTTCTCCTTATTTATATTTATATATTTAGTTATCTCTGGGATAGTATAAGCTCATTCTTATAGATTATTCAACCCTCCTTCTCACAATAGATTTTTTTTCCTATTTTTATTTACCTCAAATTATTTGTTTTTTGTGATATTTATTATTTATTTTCTTTAATTTACCCTTATTTATTATATTTTAAATTATATAACTATTCCACTATCTATTATTACTAAGGTTATTTTAGTAAATGATATTTATTTTATCATTGAAATTAATATAATTAATTATTATTTAAAAAAAATATGAAATTAAAAAAAAAAACACTTATTATGAAACGGAAGGAATAACAAATTTGACTTTTTTAAATCTCAAGATTCGATTTTGTGACTACTAATCTAACATGATCAATTCAATTATGCGCTTGTACAATACAACAAATTCTGATGTTTTTTCTATGGTGGCGTGACTTACTGACGGTTGTGCTTGACAATACCAACAATTCTGATGTTTTTTCTAATGCTGTTAGAGGTTCTTTAGGTGATGGAAAATGTCTGCAGTTCTAGCATTGCCGCTGGCTGGGAGCTTTTGCCTTTAAGGACGTTTTCCCAAACTTATTCAATTCCTTTCCGGTTCAGAACGATTGTGTGACTGATTTGGATTTTACTGCTTATTCTGACTGGCAGTGACTTTGTATAGTTTCGTCTTTCATTGCTGGTTCGGTTGAGAGCTCGGAGTTGTTGGAGCTTGAGAAGCGGCTGTCTCGTTTACACTTAGATCCAGATAAGGATGATAGGTTGTCTTGGACCGGTGGGGATGAGGGTGTATTTTCGGTCAGATCCTGCTATGATTTGTTTCTGCAGAGTAGTATGCTTCACCCCTTGGATAGTGACATGACTGAAGCCTTGAAGGCGTTATGGAATTCCAAAATTCCATCGAGATTGCAGATTTTCCTATGGAGTGTCTTCTGGGACATAAACGCAACGAAACAACAACTGTCGAAGAGGGGAGTAAACTTTGAAAGTTCAGGTATGTTATGCGGCAGTTGTGGCATTTCTGTCAAAACTTCTTCTCACCTATTCTTCGAGTGTGACTTTGCTGCTAAAGTTTGGAGTGGAGTTGAATTGTGGTCGGGCATAAAAGTGGCTACGAGTTCTAATAGCATTGTTTTCTTTAATTGCTTTGTGAATTCTTTGAGGAAGGTGTTTCGGAAAAATATCGGTTTTATTATTTGTGCTCAAGTTGTTTGGAGTATATGGAGAAGTCGTAACAACTATGTTGTTAGTAACATTCCTCTTAGTGTGTTAGTGGTCTTGAATAATGTTAAGTTTGTGTCTTGGAGGTGGTTGAGTGCTAACTATTTTTTATATCGCTCTTATTCGTATTATGAGTGGTTTGTATCTCCGGTTAATTGTGTCGTCCGGCAGTGAATCTTCCTCGTAGTTCTTTGTAAGGGTTGAGCACCCCTTGTGCTCTTTTGAGTTATATAATTGCTTATTATAAAAAAAAACAAATAATAGAATTTTCACACAAATTACTAGCAAGAATGTGATTAAGGAAAGTAGGACACACATAAAAAATGCGCATAGAGGTCGACTGCAAGCTTCTATCTCTAACTAAATCATCAACATACATGTTGGCTTCCCGGTAGATATGTTGAATCCTAACATCAATATCTTGATGTAATAACGCTCTGATTTTAGTGATCAAGTTTCTTCCCATGCTACTGCTCTGATTGATAGGATTAATATCATTAACCACTTGTTGAGAATCCACTTCCTTAATAATCTTTCGAAAATTCATTGCCACAACTAGCTTTAGACCTTCCAAAACACCCCAAAGTTCAGCTATGTAAACACTACTTATACCAATATATTTGGAGAAGCCTCGAAGCCACTCTCCATAATCCCTCTAATCCATTCGTGTTTAATTTAATCCAGTCCATTGGAGAAGCTTCCCACTTTACGGAACTCAAAACTCTACGAGATTTCAAGCCGATGATTGCTCGAGTTTTCACATTCGTAATCTTAAACCAAATTGTTAATGTGACTCATCATGCACGATAATCTATTGAAGCTTATCTCTCTTAAAATGTAAATTTGTAAAAACAGCATTAACTATAAACAAATTTAATACTACTATATTTAAGAAGGACGATATTATTGACATCATAATTATAAAGATCCCTTGAAGAATTAAATAAGGAACTTTTTAAATAACAATATTAAATATAAATATGTTAGTTTTTTTTATAAGCAAAATTGAATAAAACAGTACAAGGGGTGCACAACCCGAATACAAACACGACTTCAAAGAGAAAGCAATGTAAGAAAAAAAAAAACGATCCCCTACATCAGAACTAATCCAAGTCCAGCGCCGGAGTAACACACCACTTCAACCAAAAAAACAAACAACTCGAAGATTAATCCACCAGAAACTAATCCCACAATAATCGTTTAATTAAACGTATTCTGTCAAAATTAACCAACGAACCTCCAACAAAGAGAATGTAATTTTTAGTTCAACAACAAATATTGAATATATAAATCATAATAATAAAATAAAAAAGGACATGATTTGAAATGATGGGATATTGGCTAAAATGTCAAACAAAACTGTACACTTTCTATAAACGTTTATCATTATTAGTATTTACGCTAGATGAATTGGATGAAATCAGCATGACATGCATTGTTAGAAGTTTTATAAAGTTTCAAACAATTTTAGCAGTAAGTTTTTTCTAATTATTTGACATTAGTTGTTATATGTTTTTTTTTCTTTAAAATAATTTAGTGGTGATAATCACACAATTCAAATAACCCAGCATGTAAATTTAATGCGAATAATTGAAGATGTGAAATATCTTACCATATTCGCAATGAATAAAAAGAAAGAATATAATTTATATATTTAAAATATAAATTTATTTATCTATGCATATATCTAATCTAGTTATTTAATAATGTATTTTTTAAATGATATTTATTATAATTTGATTGTATACACGTTTAAAGAAGTTTCACTCCGTAGTTGTATAAAATTAATCTAAAAAATATAAGGTCATAACTTAGCATCTTTTTAGTAGACGGAATTTAACCTTTTAAAATTAAATAAATGATATAATGTTTAAATCCACACTCTTTAAATATTTTTTTCAATAAGCAAGGAACTATCATTGAAAGCGAGAATAATGGATTCTCGAAACCACTTACAAGAAGAAGAGAGAGACCTCAAAACATAAAAGATAATTACACCAAATTAAATCTTAAGTTAAGTAGTACAAAGGAAATTTGCAAAACTCATAAAAGTTATAATTGGAGCGAGTAATTTTCCCTATAAAAGACCATCTCCACATCAACACCTTAATATTCCAAACCGTATCCAACACATTCCAACTAACATTATTAAAAATAATACCGTTACGCAAAATCCACAAATACCAAGTCGTGGCCAACCAAACACAACCTTCTTTCCCTTTCTTCACCCTATTATGTTTGGAGAAAGCATACCAAGATAAGAAACTTTCTTTAATATTTTTTTTAACTCTAAAGCCGCATCACCAAAAACCGGGCCGATAACCCCGAAATCTCCCCACGACCACCTCTCCTCTTGCCAACCACCCATACAAGCCACCGAAACTCCTTTATGGTGAGACATATGAAAAAGAATAGGAAAATAATCCTTTAAACAAAACTCCCCTATCCACCAAGAGAACCAAAAAGAGAGAGAGAAACCATTGCCAATAGAAAATTTACAATTAGAAACAAAACAATTCTCCGGAACACTTTTTTCCAATCCGCATAAATCCCTCCACCAAAAGGACGTACTATTCTCCTTAAAGATAGAATTTCCGTTCTCCACCATCTTCAAATTTATATCTCCATATCTAGCTTTTAAAACACTATACCATAAAGCATTGGATTCCGTTAATATCCTCCATCTCCATTTATTAATTAAGGCCAAATTAAAATCGTCTACCCTTCTCAAGCCCAATCCCCCTTTTTCAAAGGGGAGACAAACCAATTTCCAACTAACCCAATGGATTTTTCTCTTATCCTCCTTACTCCCCCAAAGAAAATTACTTTGAATACGAGTAATTTCTTTCACAACCTTCGCCGGAGCTTTATAGAACGAAAACATGAAGATAGAGACACTAGAAAGCACAGCTTTTAACAAAGTAAGTCTTCCTCCAAAACTAAGGAACCGATTATTCCAACAAGAAAGTCTTCGTTTCATCTTTCCCACCAACTCCTTCCAAATAACGCTACTATTATTGTTGAAACCAATAGGAATTCCAAGGAAAACAAAATTACTTTCCTCCCTCTTACAAGAGAGGAAGAAAGAAGAAACCTCCAAAAATCTAGATCCAATATTCACTCCAATAAGTTTGCTCTTATGAAAATTAATTCTCAAACCGGAAACTAATTCAAAACCTCTCAAGACCGATTTAATGGCCCAAAGATGCTTCCAACTACCATCACCAAACAATAAAGTATCGCACATACCCCTTATATTAAATCCCTCAAACTCCTCATTCACCACCGACCTACTAACCATTCCCTTTAAGCCTTCCGCGACTATCACATAGAGAAAAGGAGATAAAGGATCCCCTTGTCTCAAGCCTCTCTCCACATTAAATTCCTTCGTAGGACTACCATTAACTAAAACCGACATCTTACTTGAAAAAACCAAAGCATCCATCCATTTCAACCAAGTTTCCCCAAACCCCATTTTACGTAACATAAAAATGAGGAAGCTCCAACTAACCTTGTCATAAGCCTTATCGAAGTCAACCTTGAAAAGCAAACAACCTTTTCCTTCCTTCTTAGCGAAATCTACCACCTCATTCGCCACCAAGACACCATCAAGAAGTTGCCTTCCGGGAACAAAAGCACATTGGCAATTAGAAATAATCGATTTCAACACCAATTTTAATCTCCCCGCCAAGAGCTTAGATAAAGCTTTATAAACGCACCCGACAAGACAAATAGGTCTATATGGGTTAGAAGACTTAGGAACCAAAGTTAAAAAAGAGAAGATAAAAGATTTAGAGAGAAAAGCTCTGGAATGAAAGCTTTGAAAGAAACCTATAAAGTCATCCTTCATGAAATGCCAACTCTTTTTGATGAAGAGAAAAGAATACCCGTCGGGACCCGGGCTTTTAGAACCATCACAACTCCACACCGCTTCTTTATTCTCCTCCTCCGAAAAAGGAGCTTCAAGAAAAGATCTCTCCGCAAGGCTAATGCCCTTAAAAGAAATGCCTTCTAATACCGGTCTATCAAAATCCGTCTCAATAAATTTAGAAGCAAAATGTCTCATCACTTATTCCTTAACTTCCTCCACCCCATCAATAACACCAACATCCGTTCTAATAGAACCGATGAAATTTCTCCTTCTCCTCTCTTTCATAACACTATGAAAATACCTACTATTTGAATCCCCATCGTTAAGCCACTTCAATCTAGCTTTTTGAATGAGCATATTTTCCTTAATCTTTAAATTCATCAAAAACTTGCTACTAGCCCTCATTTTCTTTCTCAAAACCTCTTCCTCCTCCAACTTCCCAAAAGCTCCATCCACATCATCCCCTTCATTCAACTCCTTAACTCCCTCCTCGACATCCAAATCGAACCTACCAAAAATAAAAGAATTCCACCACTTAAGGCTCCCTTTTTATAACCTCAATTTTTCTTTAAGCACAAAATCTCTTCTACCAACCACTTGAATCTTCCTCCACTCTTTTTCCACAAAAGGAAGAAAAGATGGATTAGAAAACCATTCATTATTCACCCTAAAAGGTTTCGGACCCCAATCCGCTTTATCAATAATAAGCCAAATTGGACAATGATCCGAGATATTCCTATCCCCAATCAATTGGCCAACGACCCCCCAATCAAGAATGACACCATTAGTTACCAAGAACCGATCAATCCTACTTTTGGCCTTGCCATCCCCACTATACCAACTAAACTTTTCCCCCTACACGGTAAATCCACCAATTTGCCTTCCAAAATAAACTTCTCAAACTCCCTCCATTCCGAACCCGAATTGAAAACGGTTCTACCTCTACGTTCATTCACTTGTTTGACCGCATTAAAATCACCCCCAAACACCCACTCTCCATCCACAAAGATATCCATCAACTCCAACAACTTCTTCCATAAAATCCTCTTCAAAACCAAAGAGCATGAGGCATAGATATTAACAACATAATAAAAATTATTTTTCCATCTAACCTTTACACCCAGGTAACCCGCACCTCTAAAGCTACAAACGACTTCCACCGAAAGAGCTTTCCAAAGGATAATTAAACCGCCGGACAACCCCTCTGAATTAACGAAAGAGAAACCAATCTCTTCCCTTTGCCAAAAACTCCTTGCTACACCCTCTGACAAATCTTGAATCTTCGTTTCTTGTAATAAAAACATATCCGCCTTGCCCTTTGAAATAATATGAGAGATTCTACTTCTTTTAACTCTACTACACCCCCCTCTAATGTTTAAAGATCCCACAATCATTTTGAAAGATTTGAGTTCACCTTCCCTCCAATTATCTTAACTTTATCCGCTCTCTCCATTTCGGCAATTCTTCTTTGAAAATCTCCCAAAGATTCGCCCTTCTCTACTCCTAAATTGGATATAGCCTTCCAAAGTTTATCACCAAGATTAATGTCCAAATTCTCGAAAAGTCTGAAATTGCACCTATTAATACTGGATTCCGCTGAATTTTTGCCATGGAAACAAACCCTCTTATCAAGTTCCCTATTGTTGTCGCTGGAAATAACAGCCCTTCCAGAATTATGAGGCATTTTGAAGACATCCCCAAACTCTCTTTTAGACTTTTTTTTTTCTCTGCCTTTTACTACAACCTTTAAAAGTACCACCCACTTCATATAGATGTTTCAACTTTAAACTTTTTAATACTTTCTTTTTATTATTAAAACGTTTGCCAAGTTCCTTCGAGTGGGCCACACTATCAGTACGCAGTCCAGGCTGAATTGATGGCTCTTGATTAAAAGCAGACACTGTGCATGGAATAATGGACCCCATCAACACCTGTTTAAAGCTACCCTGAGAGCTACCATCCGGACTATGAATATTGACATGATGAGGAAAACCATTTAAGCAAGAAATAGCCTTATCAAAGGACACTTTTTCTGACTCCAAACCTGCTGCTCCAATCCTATCCCTTTCACCCAAAATATCAGAAAGCATGTGACCATTCCCATTATTACCCAGCGGGAAAAAACCTCCGTCTGAATTTAAACCATTTTCTTCTCCGTCTTCCTGCACACCCACCGGAGATAGGACCTCAGACCCAGAACTTTCCTCCTTCCACCGATCTCCTCCTCAAAAAAACCTTCGTAATCGCTCCTAAACTCGTCAAACAAACAGGTCGTTCCTTCTTCCGATCCCGATTCCAAATTGTAACTTCCGATGAAGTCCTCCCACACCACACCTTGAGACTCCTCCCTTAAATGTATTAAGAAAGGGATATTATCAATCTTCACTTTCAGAGTATCTTGACAGATAAACCATTGCGGCACCTTTAACGAACACCTCGCCACATCTTTACGAATACCAGCTAATGTTATGTCATCAACGCATATAAACGTGCCAAACACACTCGCAATCTCCTTGAAGAAATCAACGTGCCACGCGTGAATTGGAACACCTCTCAAGCACAGCCAAGCCACTCTATCAGAATCTACTTCTGTTTCACTCCAAGGCCTTAGTTCATGAAACCATTTTTTCCAGCAAGATTCCCCCTCAATAATCAGGTCATGAATTTCCCCCTCCTGAGTTTCCTCAAGAAGACACTTGCACAACCCCAACGGAGTAACCTTAATGGAAGAAAACCCCTCAAGCTCAAAACCAGTCTGCATATTGTAGGACATGCCAGGCTTATGGATGACACCAACGTATGCTTTGCGCAATTTATCCTTCACAGAAATCTCAGACGAATACTCTACCAAATTGCTCCCCTTCACCTTCTCCAAAATCACCATTTTCCGTTGTCTGTCACCTTTAAAACTCACAGCATCAGCATAGGACCTGAGACTATCCTTTCCATTGGCTCGAGCAAAACTACTAAGGCCATCACGACCACGTCCACCGTTCTGAATATATCCCCCAACAAACTCCCCTTTATCCTCCCTCTTCTCTTTCCGACTGAACCTTTCGAACCTAGGCAAGTTGGCATGAATTTTCCGACCATCAATCTGTATACTATCAATCTTCAACGGTAGAACCCTCGCTTACCCCACTCCTTTGAAACGAGTGAATCCAAATCGTCTACCTAAATTGTTCCTCTTTGGCGATATCACCACTTCCACGACATCTCCCTCACAACCAAACAATTTATACAAATCCTCAGCACTCATCCGATCTGGAAACTCAAAAAAGTAAAGTGAAACGAGATCAGACTCTCCTCCTACCCACATACCTTTCCCCTTAAAGTACACATCCCATCTAGGCTTGATGTTGCGAAAAGCCCTCCTTTTGACAGAATTCCACTCCATAGACCAAATATACCTTGATCCAGTTCCCGTCACTGCCGGAAGAACTACACCCCCAGGTCCCCCGCAGATCAAATCGGAGTGTGAAGGTCCCTGATTCGAAAATTAGGATTTCAAACCGAACACACCCCGAAAAACCGCGGAAAAAACCATAAAACTCCGATTAAAACAGCCGAACCATCGTCGGAGAAGAAGCGATTACCATAAGAAGACGCGAAAAACGACAAGAAAATGGACTTTTTTATAGTATTATATATTGTTCTTAAAAAAGATTATAAAGAATTTTTTAATTAATAAAAGCTTCAAATATCAAAAGTCTCATAAAGCTATGATATACTTGTGTTACCAAATAACCCTAAATTTAACTGAAAATAAAAAGTTAACACAAAATTTAATAAAAATTACGTTTTTATTAATTTTGGATCTCTTAATTTAATTTTAAAGTTTTACTTTAATTTTTTATTTAATTAATGTTATTTTATAATTACCCAAAAATTATTCCATTAAATAACTTAATTATTTAACTATAAATTTTGTCAAAAAAAAATTAACTTAAGCTTATGTTTAATTCTTCCCCTTCATATTTATTTTCATCTTCTTCACAACCTTAACAAACATTTAAGCTATATTAAGTCTTTAAATAAAAAGTAATTCATTTGTGATAAATCTATGAATATTGGTATATTCTAAAGTTCAAATATGGTTGAGAATGTAATTCTTGGTGTCGAAGCATGTTGTTCGATAAAAATAAGAAGTTGTCGAAATGCTTGTTAGTATCAAAACACTTGGTATTGTCGAAATGTGGAAGAAGTGCATCTCATCAGAATTTTGACTTAGCTTTATTTGTTTCTTTTAGTTATGTTAGTTAGGTTAGTTGGAGATTGCTTGGTGTGCAAGAAATCTCAGCCTATAAATGGAGAGTTACCATATCATTGTAATAATGTAGTTGCATAGAGAAAATATTAAAAAAAATACCAGTTTGAAGGTAGAGAGAAACTCTGCAGAAATATTCTCATTCTTCCCTTTTTTTCTTTCAAACCTTAATTTCTCTTTTCTTCCCCAATTCATCTTTTCCTTTCTTCTCAAACTTATGTGCAGTGGAATCATCTTGCAACCAAGGTGTGGTTGATTCACTCGAGTGAAGAGTGAGGATCAAGAGGCTAAATCAATCGGAAGAATTGATTCTTATTCATCAAGATTGATTTGGAATTCTCCATGTTTGGGTGTAATTCCAACATCTGGTATTTAGTTCAATTATCAGAGGAATGACCACTATTCTATTGATTGTCCTGAAAAAACAAAAGAATCAAGAAAATGATGCAAAGTTTGTAAAACATGAAGAAGAAGAGATGTTGTTGATGGTCACAACAAGAAATGAGGAAAGTTTCAAGGACCAACGGTACCTGGACTCAGGATGCTCATCACACATGTCTTGCAGGAAAGATTGGTTTGTCAACATAAAACCCTCGATGAAGAACATTGTGAAATTTGCAAATGACGATACTTTAGCAGCTAAAGGTATTGGTGATGTTCTGATTATGAGAAAAGATGACAAAAGTTCAGTAATTTCTAATGTATTGTATAAACCAGACTCTGATATCATGATATAATTAGAATTTGACCCCTCACCTTATAAGCCGGTTTTGTAGGGATGAATTAGATCAAAGTCTAATTCTATCAAATATAAACTTTTTAAAGATGTACTACCAAATTTTAAAAAAGAATGATATAATATCACTTTTTATATTTTTCTAATGTAAGGACATCCAAAGTAAAAAAGTTAATAAATAATTCCTCTAGTTAATTTCAATTGTCTGTATTCTTTCGGACTAGTTAAATGAACAAGATTAAAACAAATTGAGGCGAACATGAAATGTAGAAATTTAAATCATTATAAAAAGAAGGAAAAAAGCACAGGTTGTTTCTAAGTAGAAAGAGTGAATTTAGAGATAATAAAGAAAGAGTGAATTTAGAGATAATAAAAAATGAAGACAAAGATTGATTTGTAGGATTAAGTTATGAAAATGATGAAAGTGAAGATAGAGGGGAAAAAGATGAAGGTTTATTATGACTTAAATATTTGTTGGATTGTGAAGAAGATCGAAGTGAAAATGAAGGGAAAGAAGATGAAGATGAAGAAAACGACTTACTTTTTAATTATTTTATTTTAGTTAAATGAGGTTTGATAAATTTTGTTAATGGGGTGCCATATATAGTTGTCAATTTAAGGGGACGGGCCTAACTTGTAAGGGCCTAAAAATATAGGGACCCAAAATATAAAAGGTAAATGAGCTCCAAAATAAGTAGGTCCCTTAAACTAAAGGACCTTAAAATTCAAGTAGGGCCTCAAGGCTAAATGTGTCAAAAAAAGTCCTATATAACAAATCCTCAATAGTTAGGCCTCTACTTGACCCCACATTTTAAGACCCCCATTAAATGAATATTTTTTGGTGGAATTTCTTAATGCACCCTATATACAAAAATGCCCACAGTTTCTAGAGATGCATCTCAGGAAGCACCTTGAGTAAATAGATTCCTAACTTAACATTAAAAAACTTTGGAGATGCATCTTCAAAATTATTTCGGAGATGCATCTTCGGACGGTATTGAATTTATATCACGCCAGAACCCTTCTCCTTCCTTATTTCTAACAAAAACACAAAACTTTTTCAAACTCAAAGGTTCTTCCATCAACCAAGTTCAAAATAAATCAAGTAAGTTCAAATATTATTCCATCAACATCAAGTACATCAAAGACAATGAAAGCATAACAAAAGAACCAAGAAAATGATGCAAATTTTGCAAAGTATGAAGAAGAAGAGATCTTTCTGATGGTCACAACAAGAGATGAAAAAAGATTTCAGGGCTAATGGTACTTGGAATCTGGATGCTCATCACATATGACTGGTAGGAAAGATTGGTTTGTCAAAATAAAACTATCAATGAAGAACATGGTGAAATTTGCAAATGACAATACTCTAGCAGCTAAAGGTATTGGCGATGTTTTGATTATGAAGAAAGATGGAAAAGGGTCAGTAATTTCCAATATATTGTACATACTAGACATGAAAAGTAATTTGCTCAGCATAGGGCAGCTGGCCAAAAATAACTACAAAGTGTTGATCGAAGACAAGGTGATGAGAGTTCTCGACTAGGAAGGTTAATCTAGAAGAGTCCCATGTCTCAAAATAGAACCTTAAGGATTGAACTTAATGTGATGGAGCACAAGTGCCTTGCAACTGCAGCTAGCAGGGATGAATGGATATGGTACTATAGACTTGACCATCTCAACTTTAAAGACATCAGAGATCTAAAGAGAAGAAATATGGTTTCAGAGTTACCAAAAATTGACATTCCAACTGAAGTGTGTGAATAATGTGTGCAGGCGAAGCAGCATAAGAACAACTTCAACAAGGATGCAGAAACTAAGTTGAAGGCAATTCTTGAAATCATATACTCTGATGTATGTGGTCCTATCCAGGTGGATTCGATTGGAAGTAACATATACTTTATCATATTCATAGATGATTTCAATCAAAAACTGTGGACTTACCTGATCAAGAAGAAAAGTGAAGTGATTGAGGTATTTTCCAAATTTAAATCTATGGTTAAAAGACAAAGTGGCCGAAAGCTCAAGATTATGAGAACTGATGGTGGTGGAGAACATGTTCCGAAAGACTTCGACACATTATGTGAGAAAGAATGGATTATGCATGAGGTGGTGCCACCTTACATTCCACAACAAAATGGAACTGGAGAAAGGAAGAATAAAACCATCATGAATATGGTGAGAAGTATTTCAAAATGCAAACATCTACCCAAAGTATTATGGAGAGAATCTGTGTGGACTGCAACGTATATATTGAACAAATGTCTAGCGAAATGGTTAGAAGGAATCACGCCTGAAGAGTTTTGGTATGGTGTCAAGCCTAGCTTGAGTCATTTGAAGGTATTTGGATATATAACACATAGACATGTGTCAGATCTGTTGAGGAGAAAACTTGATGACAAGTTGAGTCAAATGATCCTAATAAGATATCATTCAACTGGTGGATACAAGTTGCTCGACCCAGTGAACAACCGAATAGTGATCAACAGGGATGTGATCATATATGAGCTTAAGGAATGGGATTGGACTGAGAATGTCAACAAAGATTTAGTGAGAATCTTATGTGAAGAACCATCAAGTGAAGTCGAAAGAGAAGTTCGACAAGAAGAAGTCAGAGGTCAAAAAAGCACAAGCAGACCTCAAAGTAATGAATGTGGTCGATGATGAAGGTGAGCTGGTACACTATGCTTTCTATGAAGATGTCGAACTAGTCAATGCATATGAGGCATTGAAGGATTGGAAGTGGATGAAAGTAATGAATGAGGAACTGAAGACCATTGAAGTCAACAACACTTGGTCACTTGTCGAACTACCTCAAGATAAGAAGGAAATCATTGTGAAGTGGTTATACAAGGTGAAGTTGAATCCCAAAGGAGAAGTGATTAGACACAAGGAAAGACTTATGGAGAAAGGACTTCTTCAGAAAGAAGGAATCGACTTCGAAGAAGTCTTTGGCCCTGTTGATAAAATCAAAACAATCAGGCTGGTTGTTGGTCTAGCAAACATAAACAACTGGAAAATTTATCAGATGGATGTGAAATGTGCATTCTTGAATGGATCCTTAGATGAAGTAGTTTATGTTGCACAAACACTTGGGTTTGTGAAACGAGTTAAAGAAAGTAAGGTATACAGGCTGCAAAAAGCCCTGTTTGGACTTAAGCAAGCT
Organism: Lathyrus tuberosus; assembly: GCA_022829125.1. Taxonomy (NCBI): domain Eukaryota; kingdom Viridiplantae; phylum Streptophyta; class Magnoliopsida; order Fabales; family Fabaceae; genus Lathyrus; species Lathyrus tuberosus. The sequence goes on along the minus strand of JALAZF010000123.1, from coordinate 6,970,091 downwards.
CCAAGTGCTTGGAATAAGAAGATATACAACTTTCTAAGGGAGAAGGAATTTGTGAAGTGCACAACTGAGCATGGAGTACATGTAAGAAGAAGCAATAGTGAATTACTTATATTGTGTCTCTATGTCGATGACGTGCTGATAACATGAAATTGCAAGAAGAAGATCGAAGAATTCAAACATGACTTGAGTAAGGAGTTTGAAATGTCATACTTGGGAAATCTCTCATACTTCTTGGCATAGAATTCTACAAGAGTAGTATAGGCTTGATGATGCACCAAAGAAGATATGCAGGTGAAATACTCAAGAGATTTGAGATGCAAGATTGCAACCCAACTTCGTCTCCAGCTGAGCCCAGATTATAACTGTCGAAAGACACAGATGAAGATGATGTCGATCCAACACAGTACAGAAAACTCATTAGACCACTTTGATACCTTTGTCACACAAGGCCTCATCTAGCATACAATGTAGGTAAGGTGAGTAGATTCATGTAGAAACTAAAGGTATCACACCTAACAGCGACAAAGAGGATACTAAGGTATCTGAAATGAACTCTCAATTGTGGCTTTTTGTTTCCTGCAACTGTTGAAGGAAAAGAATGCAATCTAGTGGGTTACACCGACTCAAGTTAGTGTAGTGATGTGATAACGTGAAAATACATAGTATATTTCGGCTCGATTCGCATGCATATTAGTGTCAATTTTATATGTTTTCGTAGTATTATGTCGATATTGTTGGATTGTTTCAGGTATTTATCAAAGGAGAACATTCGTGCGAGAAACTAGAGAAAAGAGCAAGAAATGAAGAAAAAGAAGAAGAAATCACCATTTTCTGGTGCATGGCGTTCGCCATGGACCTCACTAGCCACATCTTCCACTTTTTAAGGCCATGGCGTTCGCCATGGACCTTCAGCACAGAAAAGTAAGGAAACAGACTTGGCTCACTCTTCACCCACCTTCCATATTTCTTCTCCACGAATTCCACACAACTTGGGACACTTTCCAGCACTAGTATTCACTATATATTTGTAGTTTTCATCAGTTTTTGGGATCCAAGTTTGTACGCATAAGTCTTGTACTTAGTTTTAAGCAAAAATTACATTGAAAAGTAATAGAGCTTCCACATTGTGGGACTATCACACCATAGTTCTTAGAAATATTTTGTAAGCTTGGATCATATTAAGCGTGCCGACATTTGAAGTTATTTTCCTTTTCCGTTCGTTGTACTCACAGATTATTTTCAGAATTACTTCCCGTTTAATTTCAGGTTCTTTAATTTTTTTTTTAAAATCGTTTTTACTTATTTGCATTAATTTAATTCGATTGCTATGTTGCTGTTAATTGCGAATATCATGAATTGTTTGTTTATGTTTAAAACCATGTCTGACTAAATAGTTTTGAGCCCGGTATGCGAGGATCGTCGTTCCGACGGGACTCAGTAATGAATTGGCGTAACCTTTTTATAAACTATTTTTCTAGTTTCGGTTTTTAATTTTAAATCCAAAAGGTTTTGCACGACAGTGAGAACATTAAGGTTTCGAGTCAATAACACGACAATGTGAGGCTCGATCCAGATAGTTAAAACTGGACATTAATCTTAAACACAGCGACAACGCTTTAGGATTAATTAGTACTTATTGGTTTTCAAAAAGTATTTCTTGAATCAAATGGGTGAGCGACGACAAAACTTTATGGTCTAGAAGTATAGTTAGAGTCAATAACACGACAGTGTGAGATAAAAGTTTTAAACTAATATTTTCTACTGAAAAGTGATTTAATACATAACATGCTCCAATGAATTATTGAGTCCGTAAGGTACACTGGGATCCACATTCCGATATCTCCTTTCTGATAAATTTCTTAATTTTTTATTTTAGTTTTAATTTAAAATTTCCCTTAATTGATAAATTCATATCCTTAGATTTACATAGCACCAATAGATAGCGATAGATTGATTATTGGTCCCTGTGGGTTCGATATCTTTTAACACTAGGTGATACACTCTGCACTTGCAGTTAATCCGATAGACTCACAGAGCGCGATCATGATGCTGAGGATAGAAATCCACAACTGGCTATGAGTTTATGATAAGTGGTGCACCAGTTGCTTGGAGTTAAAGAAAAGAAATACTATTAGCATTATCGTCATATGAAGCAGAATATATAACTGCTTCCCTCTATCCATGTCAACCAACATGGATGGTGAATTAGGTCGAAGAGATTATAGGGAAGAATCATGAAGCAATTACCTTGAAGATTGATAGCATGTCTATTATCAATCTGGCAAAGAATCTGATAGCACATGAAAAAAGCAAGCAAATCGAAATGAGGTTCCATTATCTTTTAAAGCAATTAGCAGAAGCGAATCTGAACTTGGAACACTGCAGAACTGAGAATCAGATTGCAGATATTATGATGAAATGAGTGTAGGTCAAAGTGTTCATGAAATTAAGGTCTGTGATGAATGTAGAAAATTTAGACACAATGAGTTAGGTGGTGTGTTGAGAATGTAATTCCTTGTGTTGAAGCATGTTGCTCGACAGAGGCAAGAAAGTTGTTGAAATGTGTGTCTTCGATGGGTTCGTTAGACTTAGTTTTATTTGGTTATTTTAGTTAAGTTTGTTTAGGACAGTTGGAGATTTCTTGGTGTGCAAGCAATCTCAACCTATAAATAGGGAGGTACTCTATTATTGATTGTAAAAACACAATAAAAGTGCAGTTGCACAGTTGAATAAAATTCTCAGATTGAGAGTAGAGAAAAACTCTCTAGATTTCACAATTTTTCTTCTTCCTACTCTCGTTAAACCCAAAACTTTTCTTCACCAATTCAATTTTCTTCTTTCATTATAATTGTGCAGCGCTACAATCTTGCAACTAAGGTTGGTTGATTCATTCGAGTAAAGAGTGAAGAACGAGAGAGATAATTAATCAAAAAGATTGATTCTTGTTCATTAAGATTTGATTCGGAATTCATCAAGTTTTGGTAAAATTCTTAAACGAAAATTGGTTTAGTTCCAACAAAATTTTGTCAAGAAAAAGTTAACTTAAGTTTATGTTAAATTCTCCTCCTCTATCTTTATTTTCACCCGCTTTACAATCATAACAAACATTTAAGCTATGTTAAGAAACTCATTTGTGAGAAATCTATGAGTATTATTGGTATATTCTAGAGTTCAAATATAAAGGCACAATATCAAATTTAAAAGAAAATGATGTAATATCACTTTTTATATTTTTCTAATGTAAGGACATCCAAAGCAAATATAAAAAAGCACAGGATGTTTCAAAGTAGAAAGAGTAAGTTTAGAGATAATCATAAATGAAGACAAAGATTGATTTGTAGGGTTAAGTTATGAAAATAATGGAAGTGAAGATAGAGTGGAAGAAGATGAAGGTTTATTGTAGCTTAAATATTTGTTGGGTTGTGAAGAAGATCGAAGTGAAGATGAAGGGAAAGAAGATGAAGCTGAAAAAATAACTATTTTTTTAATTATTTTATTTCTATTAAATGAGGTTTGATAAATTTTGTCACGGCGTGCCATATAAGCTGAAGTTTATATTTTTTGGATAATATTTAATGTAAATGTTCAAGTTAGATAGCAGAATTATTTAAAATGATTAAAAATTACTCTCTATTTCCCAAAATAAATATTACATTCGTAAAAAAAGTGTTTAGTTTTCAATACAATTTTAATTTTGATTTTCTAATTATATCCTCTAAATAATATTTTTAATTTACTATTTATAACATTTTTTACAAATGATAATTAAAATACACAATATACATTAGTTAATAATGATAATTTGATATATATATATATATATATATATATATATATATATATATATATATATATATATATATATATATATATATATATATATATATATATTTATCACATGTTCTTAATTTATAAAAAAAAAGTCAAATATAAGTATTATTTTGTGAGAAAGGAAGCAACTTTTATTAAATAATCCCCAATCTCACAAAAGTATCTCAATTACATTTTTTTTCTTTTTTATTTTTCAAAATAATTATTTCTTTACGATATCAATACAATATTTATTATTTTTTCTATTATAATTTTATCTATTAGTATTATAATTTTATCTGTTAGTATTATAATTTTATGTATTAACTTTTTAAGCTTTTCATTATTCTATTAATTGTAACATTTTTGCAAATAATATTAAATTTATTATTAAAATTAATACATATAATAATTTTTTTGAATAACCACGCATAGTTCAAGTCAAATATTTATGTCTAAGTCTAATTACACTTTAAATATTATAAAGTTGTTTATATATATACTCCTTCCGTTTTATATTATAAGCAAATTTTACATTTTAGATACATTGAATAATTAATGTATCTGATCTATATATAAACCAGTTACATTAATTATTTAATGTATCTAAAAAGTAAAATTTGCTTATAATATGGAATGGAGGGAGTATATAGTGATAGGATTGAGCATTGTTTTCAGAAATTTTATAATTAATCACCTCTAAATTTTCTCAAGAAGAACTTAATGAGTTTGACCACAAACACGTTTATATTACTGCCTCCACAATTTAATTATAATTACTGAGCTAGGCGGCATGAGCTTTCATAACTTGCGTATAAATTTTGTACATGTTAATTGGGGCTTTATCATCATCTTTTTCTTATTGTCAATGTCTGTCATTATTTAAAGCTTTTAGATCAATTGTTTCCCAAGAAGCCATACATGATATATAAGCTCCATCTACTTAGCTTAAACACTTCAAGTTATTTAATTAATTTATCATTATGTACTGTCCCTCTTGCTTTTATGATATGGTTATGCCTATACGCACAGCTGTTCTAATTCAAGTAGTCATGACTTTCATACTCTCTTTTTTGGTATAATAGAAAAAACTTGCAAATCTGGGTAGGCCCTTTTTAGTCATATGCGTTTGGGTCTCACTTACCACACTCTTTTCAATGCTAGTTAAGTCAATTTTGTACACTAGGTGTCGCCTTAATAGTAAAAGATAGAAATATTTTATAAAAATATTGGAAAATGATTATTTACTATTATTAAGTATCATGTAAAATGAAGGGTTAGTATTCCATTAATCCGCAAGGGAATTTTTGATAGAGGTGTTTATGGTTCAGGATCAACCCACAAATCTGTTGATTTTAAATAAATTAATTTATAAATTATCCGAATTTATTCATTTACGAATATATTCAATCCAATTCTTAACAATATATATAATTTTGATTCAGATATCAAGTTTGAGTTTTTCAACCCGCATATATGTTGATTCAATCTATTGATATAGTTTTAGTAGTTTCTTATTATTTTAAATAAAAATATAAAATTAATTTCTCATTAATAACTATAATTTAAAAAAAAAAATTTATTCCTCACCAAAAATACTATTAGACCAATGAATTTACGTAACTCTAAAATTAAATGATATTTTTTATTTTCTTTTGTATCATTTTCAATTTATGTATTTTATGGAAATAAAGTGTTGTTGAATTTTATACTAGTATAAACTTTTATGTCGTGTTGATGAATTTTATTAAATATTATATGATGTGTTTTATCGAATTTGAGTATTATAAATAAATATCATTGTATTGAGTTGTGTTATATTTTTTAAACCGACAAAAATAACCATAAAAAATATATTTTTTGTTTGAAACATTACCTACGAACTCAACCCAACTCATAAATGAACGAGTCGGTTTTCACAACGAAATTATGGGTTGATTAACGAACCTCATCCGTTAAAATTGAAACGGACTGGAGAACAAGTTAAGGCAAATTTAGTCCAATCCAACTCGTGTACATCCCTAATTCTTGGAGTAGATTAGAGGAAAATTCTCACACATATTCATATAGTGACTTTAAAACCCTATCTTTTAGATTATCAATAGTGGATCAAGATTATATTCAAATTGAGAGTATGAATGTTGTTTTTCCTTCTTCTCTTGATGGTTTTTGATTCAATTGTCTAGCTGACTTGAACTCTAGACTCTTCTCTTGTATTTGTTGTTTGTTTTTTGGCCTTAGTTTTTTTTCTTCTTTTTATTTGTATTTGTTTGATTTCTTTTGTTATACTTTAAAATACATTTTAATATATATTAAAATGTACTTTGAACTTTTTATCCTATATTATTTATATATATTATTATTTTTTTAAAAAACTCTAAATTTTATTGAGATTTTATCTTTATTTTATATGTAGAATTTGATTTTTTCTATACATTATCTGTCACTTACCATAATTGGTGGATAGCTCGATCAAGATCAAATAGACTCTAATATACTATATTAGAATTTTGGTTGAGTTAACTCAAATTTATAAAATCATGTTTTATAAGAATGAATTAAGATCTATTAAATAATGTGCCTATAAATGTGTACTTTTGCGTTTACAGTAGATTGTTCAGAATCAGATCCCACCAATGGCTGAATCACTAATGGATGTTTCACTCCCTAGTCCTTAATGAATAAAGCACCAACTTGTGTGGGTTCTGTTCTCTCTCATTTGCTTTAATAGGTCACCTTTTCAAAAAGTAAATAGAAGCAACATGCATTATATAAGCAGCAGAAGAAACAGATAAGCTGCAATAATATGTACTGTCAATGTCCTCTATGTTTAAGCTTTGACACCATCATCATTTCCAGAAAACCTTCAGAACCTCATAAGACCTAAGATATATCATATCTTATAAAATATATAATAACCACCATGCAAGTTTTGGCCATAACCACGAAATCTTTAAGCTATATAGTGTAACCGAAAATTAAAATTTATTTTGAAGCATGTTATACAGAAAGAGAAGACAATTTTTGTGCTGGATCAGTCCATACAAAGCTCTGACTTTAATGTGGTCCTCGCAAGTAGCTTGTGGGATTGATCCGCTTGAAGTAGTCTGTTTTGGATACCAAGTTTTAAAAAAACACAGAAAGAGAAGATAACACTCAGACTTTAATCATTTATGTTACATAATATAATACATATGATACATCTCTCTCTATCTCTCTTCAATAATGCAGATATTTGTGCAGCCAATTCTAGCCTTTTGGAAGGATTCACCTGCTGAATCATATGCCAGCAAAAACAGCATCCCTTATTTTATGATATGACACAGGATAATATAATCTTCATAGAATAAAAAAATCTACCAGACATATATACATGAATGTGTACTCAGAAACACACGAGCGTGTATGATATGATAAAATATAATACAAACATCATATTATTGTATAAGTGAAGCATCGAAGAAAATGAAATTAAATTTGTAAGTATATGATAAATATTATGGGTTTAATTTTGTCTTTTTGATCATTTTGAGTCTTTGACCAGCTTCACTAAAGGACAGAAAAAGGTATCTCCATAAGAGGATCATAATTAAATAAACTTGTAATTATAAAAAAGAGAAAAAAAATGATAAATATGTAATAATAATTCAGTAGTTGAACAAGCCACAAAACAAAATTATCTTCAATCATTAATCTTAAAGAATATACTGTTATTCAAACTTTTAACTTATGAAAACAGATACATCAATTGGGAAAACAAGAAAGAAAAAAATCTCAATCTCAAATCTTAATCTACAAATCTTCTGTACTATCAACACCTTTCTATATTTTCTACTTTGAACAATAGAAATATATATATATATATATATATATATATATATATAGTTCAAAAAATATGTAAAAAAAAATAAAAATAAAAATAGAGAAATAATTTACAGTTCATATATGATGGAATACATCAAAATTTGCTTCGGATAAATCTTCTGAAAGTGATGTTAAAGGATAGCTATTGAAATCTATTGAATTGTGAGTTTGGATTTGTCCTTCTTCCCATGAACTAGTTCCAAAATCTTCTGATTTTATAGCATTCAATTGAAACTGAAACAAAGGGTCTAATTTGTTATCTCCATCCCAGGAAAATGCTGCATTATTATTATTTTCAATCGTAGTGTTTCGCATCTGAGAAGGATAAATATTGCTTATGTTTGAGCTATTGCTTGAATTACTTTCTTTCACTTGATCGTTCATGAAGAATGAACTGATTTTCGAAGGTGAGTTGTTGTCTGAAAACTCCGTAACCGACACAACTGCGTGATCCGAGTTCGTTAGACTCGGCATTGAAGAAAAACCATAGCTTGAATTAATACCAAATTGGCTTTGACTCTGGTAATTATTCATCGGTAAGGTATAACCAGATTGGAAATCATAGCAGAACAAAGGATCCAATGCTGATTTGCTACTGAAAATATCTCTTGAAGCTTCTGTTAAGCCATTATTATCATAGTAATATGAATCGCTTATTAGAAAAGATGAACCTTGAGATGTAACTGATGGAATTTGCATCGGCGTTGTTGCTGTTGTTTCTGTTGTTTTGTTCTCTTCCTTAATATAGGGTTCTGTTAGAGGCTTATGTGTTGTTGGATCAATCCCTTGCTTTAGAAGCTTCTTCTTTAAACACGAATTCCAGAAATTTTTAATTTCATTATCGGTTCTCCCCGGTAATTGTGCTGCAATTTGAGCCCACCTGATGAACAACAACAAAAATTTCATTTCCATAATTTGAATTGGATAAACACCTTAATTTTCCGCATATAGTTACATAAGTATTTATTCTCATAATATTGTTACCTATTTCCGAGAAGCTCATGAAGACTAATTATAACATCTTCTTCTTGTTGCGAGAACATTCCTCTCTTTAAATCCGGCCTCAAATAGTTTATCCATCTCAATCTACAACTTTTTCCGCATCTCTGCAGCCCTGAAAGCGATTCATCGAACTCGTTACACTCTTTATTTTGAATAGTAAAATATAATATTGTAAGATGATGTTATAACTTATAATAACGACTTACCTGCTTGTTTAGGAACAGAACTCCAGCAACCAACACCGAATCGAGTTATGTGATTGAAAAGTTTCTCATCTTCTTCGGGCGACCATAAACCTTTTCTTAATTTTTGCTTTAAGCAACACGAATGGCGACCCATTTTGGTTCGAAATTGGTTCGAAATTATGCAAGAAGAATGTTTAGTCTTTTATTTTTTATTTTGGAAGAAGAAGGAGAAGAATAGTGTGAAGTATGAAGTGGTCACTGTCTCTATATAGCGTGAAATATTACCTGAGAGATAGTTTGTGTCATTTAAACGTTTTCAAAGAGATGTAAAATATTATTTTGTGTGTGGGGTGAAGAGAGAGTAAATTAAACTAATCATGTTCATTTAAAGAGAGAAGAGAGAGAAAGCTAAATGATTAATCATACTTAGGATTGAAGTTAAGAGAGAGAGAGTGAGGAAGGTGCAGCAATCAAGTGGGTTTTACGCAAATCCTGTGCTACTTTTGCATTGAAATAGATTGGTTTTTAAGATACCACTATTTCTAGAAAATTAACTAATTCAATAAAGTAAAAATAAACTAGTGATCCGTATAGAGATAATAGGATAAGAGTAGAGTGGATTGCTTTCTATTTTTTATTACTTGTTAATTAAGTATTGAGTTCTAACTATGTTAATAATTTAGCTGAATCTGAAATGTAGCTTAATGTAGTAAATTGTAATCAGAATGGTATACATCTTAATGCAGGATAAATTTAGACCTATTTGGGTTTTGGCGCTTGATTGTACTAAAGAATAAATGGTTCAATCATGACCTCATCACATAATTGGTTTTTTATTAACATGATATCATCCCAATATCTTTAAAGAAATTATTATTATTATTATTATTATTATTATTATTATTATTGTGCATGAATATGAAGGTGTTTGTCTATTCATCTTTTTTGTTGATTTCTTGTTTGTAGTTAAAAAAAATAGTCTTATTATGCATCTCTATAAATCCTTCCTTGTTACTCTAGCTATGCTCAAATGGTCTCAAATACCCATAAAAAGAGAAATGGTTTTGTTATGCAATTGATAGCTAACATAAAATACCCATAAAAGGAAATGGTTTTTGTTATGCAATTGATAGCTAACATAAAACTTATAATTTCTATCATAGAGATCAAATACGTAATGCAAAATGTTAGGTTGTTGCATGTAAGCAACACATTGTATGGCTGGATTACAAGGTTAAAAGAGTAAAGATTGTTGGTGCATACGATTGAAGATGGGGAAGATGAAGATCGAAAAGAGAGAATGTAAATCTGTAACTAACTTCTTTGAGTGAAATTGAAATTATGTGATTACTACTTCTCAAAACTTAAACTTGGCTTATATATTATCAGAACCTAAAACATTCAAATGAAAGCCAAATTAAACTCTAAATGCAACTCAAATGAAAATGAATTATATCTAACATCATCCCTTAATTCATATTTAGCTAATCAAAATCAACAACACTATTTCCATCCCACAACTGGATAAAGTGTTCAGTCTTGATTGATTTTGTCAGCACATATACAAGTTGCTTCTTTGTATTTCAGTGAACAACTTTAAGCACTCTAGTCCGAACCTAGATTCTCAGAAAATGAAACTTCGTGTAAATGTGCTTGCTTCTTCCATACAACACTGGATTCTTGGCAAGGCTTATAGCTGATTTGTTGTTAATCAACAACTTCATAGGCTTGCTCAACTTGATCTTCAGATCCTGCAATAAGTTTAGAATCCATACAACTTGACAAGTACACAAAGCACCTATAATACACTCAGCTTCACAGGTTAATAATTCAACCACTAGTGGCTTCTTGAAGCACCAACAAATAGGACCTCTCAGATACTTGAAGAAATATCCAGAGCTATTTCTTTTGTCAACTCTTTCTCCACACCAATCAGACATTTCCCATTCCTTCACCAATAATTAGCACAATCTTCACTATGACCTTGACATTTCCCATTCCTTCAGCATTCATATGCTTATCATCAACACATTTTATTTTTGTCCTCTTTCTAGAGTCAAAATTAATCAGCCATTGTTTGTTTCCAATTAGGTGATTTGAGCAGCTAATGTCTATATACCACCAGTCTACCAAATATCCACCATCAAATTCAAAAGCCATCAATAACACATGTTCATCATCAGACTCACTTATGGATATGTTTTCTTCTTCTGAATTTCTTTCCGTGTTTGACCAACAGTCAGCAGCAAAGTGACCAAACTTCTTACAACAATAGCATTAAACCTTCTTTTTGTCAAACTTCTCTTTTCCCTTCTAATGTTTCTTCTCATCAGAGTTAGAGACTTCTGAATTTTGGTAACCACCGCCATATCTCTTCTTGACTTATAACCAAGATTGCTTATGAATCTTCTTACCAGAAGATGCCTTCAGAGTCTACTCTACCTCTCTTTCAGTGGTTCTCTCAGTCAATCACAACTCTTATGCTTCTAGACTACTTTGTAACTCTTTGATTCTCATGGTGCTAAGGTCCTTAGAATGTTCAATTGCTACAAAAATGTAATCAAACTAAGGAGTGAGTAATCTCAATACCTTTTCAATGATTACTTATTCAGAGAGAGTCTCTCCACAAGATTTCATCTCATTTGTGATCAGAATGACTTTGGAGATGTAATCAGGTACCTTCTCATTGTTATTCATGTTGAGATTCTCATACTGCTTACGTAGAGACTGAAGCTTCACCTTCTTCACTGATGCATCACCGTCGTAGCACCATACCAGTGTGTCTCATGCAGCCTTCGCCGTTGTCGAATCAGCGACCTTCTCAAATACATTCGTATCCACACACTGATGGATATAAAACAGCGCCTTCTAATCCTTCTTCCTCATATCTCTATGCGTTTTTCTTTGTGCTTGAGTTGCATCTGCTGCAACCGCTGCATAATTGTCATTGACGAGATCAAGAACATCTTGAGCACCAAACAACACACGGATATGAATCATCCACTGATTCCAATTCTTTCCATCAAAGACAGGAAACTTCGTGTTCAAGCAACCATTTCCACCATTCATCTTTGATCTTGTGCAAGAATTCACTCAGATCTCACCAAACACTCGTGTTTCCCAATCCCTCAGAATAAAGAATTATGATTATGTTAAGATTTTGAACTTCAATTCACCATGAATTTCATAACCAAAATTATTCACACGCGCCTCACGTTTACTCTTGTTTCCCTTTGTGTTTCCCTTGAATCTGAACCAGAGCTCTAGATACCCATTGTTGGTGCACAAGGTTGAAGATAAAGATGGAAGAGAGAGAATGTAAATCTGTAACTAACTTCTCTTATTGAAATTGAAATTCTGTTACTACTACTTCTCAAAACTGAAACTTGGCTTATATACTATCAGAACCTAAATGACATTCAAATGCAAGCCAAATTAAACTCTAAATGCAACTCAAATGAAAATGAATTATATCTAACAAGGATATCTACATCGCCGCTTAGATGCAGTGAAATATAAGTAAGGGTTCCTACATTTTCGTGAATGAGTGTGGGGAAAAAGTTAGTTCATGAGAGTAAGATTTGTTTTGGAACATGGAATATAGGAAAGCTTACTAGAAAGTTTATGGAAATAGTGAACAATATGATTATATGGAAGATCAATTTCACGTGCCTACAAAAAACTAAGTGGAAAGATGAAAAAGGTTAAATAAGTAGCACTACTAAGGAAAACCCCTTTTACAACGGTTGGAAAATGCATATCATCAAGGTTGACCAACAGTTGTGAGGTAGGGTGCAGTTGTAAGTTTCCTATTTTCCACCACAGACGTGTGATCATTGTGATAAACTAGGTAGCTCGCGATCCATCACAATGGTAGTAGTAAACAACCGTTGTGCAATATATAAAGGTCACAGTTCGATTCCCAGAGATTCTATGGTATATAATATTTGGCGTGCTACCTATCACCACAGTCTTCTTAATCAACTGTGGTGAAATACTTTGTTTTTTGTTTTAATTTTCCATACATACCCCTAATTTTTTACCTGTATTTTATACATATCATCACCACTATTACAATTTTCAAGAACACGTCTTCATTATTAATACAACACAACTCCACCAATACTCACATTTCCAAAACTACACAAAACAACCCAAAACCAGTGGATGAGAAAAAGAGATTGTTACACAAATTCAGTTTTAAACACCCTTGTCAAATAACGCATTAAAGTAATACACCCAATGTATACAGATGTCTTTTCAGTCATCAAGGATAAAGGTGTAGTTTCGTCAAACGTCTACATAAAAAATGAAGAAAAATGAATATCATGATTTTAAATATAATAGCAAACTTAAACATTAATATGTTGTTGTAAACATTTCATGACATAATATATACCTGATCCCAAGAATCAATAATGTCAATAGAGACAACCTTTAACATGTGTTTCCTGACATAATACCCACACTTGTATCCTTTTTATTGTCTCATAGTCTACAAATATAAACATTTCACACACACACACACACACACACACACACACACACACACACACACGCACGCACACACACACACACACACGCACACACACACACACAAATATATATATATATATATATATATATATATATATATATATATATATATCACAAGTAATAAACTTACCGAAGGCATATAAAATGCGATCTTTTTTCTAGAATTATTCATAATATAGTTTCGCTCCACAACTTTGTATATTGAAAATGATTTAAAATTATTACACGCTAAACTAATTACAAAGTCAAAGAAAATATCACAAAAAGTATCATAAACATAAACTTATCTAGTAATATTTGTTTCACCTTAGGTTCAAGTGGATAGTGTAAGGAACACAATGTAGTTACCATATTCGTTCAAAGAGATATGTTAATCAATTGAAAATGGTTTTTGAATGAACACGAGCATATATAATTAGTATTTGGTAAAACATGGAAACTAACTATAATAGAGAAACCACAATTTCAAAATTAGTCACTAATGGATAAATGGATCTAAGTAACCGTCGTTGTCCCCACTTATATGTGGCGATATATATGTTTCATCAATAGTTTTTAAAGATTTATTTGTAAATAAAATACTAAATGGATCCAAGAATCCATAAATATCTGATCTATTCAATTCTATACAAACACGATAAATGAAACTAAATGGTTAAACAAAAATAAAAAAATAACTGAGAAAATATTAGTTATATACAAAATGATGAATGTACCATAATGAGATATTCAATTCTATACTGACGTGCACTAAACCTGCAGTTTCCCTATGTCCAGCCACTCATTTCCAAAGATCAAATCCATTATATCTGCAGGATCGACATATAAATCTTTACCTCTCGATCATGTTCTACTCAAAGAGTAATTGGATCTTTCTTTTCCATAATGTGACATAACAATTTGGTTATTAATTATTCAAAAGGAGCAATTAACTTATTATGGATCTCATTATGGATATCGGTAGGGGCTCCTGAACAACTTCCTTTTGTGCTTGCACCACGTACAATAAATCTTCCAGGCAATTGATCATCACCATCTTCATTTATACACTCGTAGATGATTCCACTAATTCTCTACATAATAAAAATAACAGAAACATAAAACAGAATCAACATATATATCAAACATTTAAGATAAAACAATATTCTCACATATAGCATAAAACTCTTTTATGTCTTCCACGTCTTTCCTGCAGTTTTCCCGCTCCTTTGCAAACACATTTCCAAATTATTTCTCTTGTCTTCCCAACTTCTTCTTAAACTCTTCAATAGTTTCTTTTTGCGTATGTCTTCTGGATGTAACATAAAATAATCTCAGACCATTGTCATTTCCAACACCACGGACACGTCCACTATGCTCATTTGTTCCGGTTACTTCTATTAATATATCATGTCGTGGTTCTAGAACAAAATAACCTTCACGCGCCAAAACAACCAACAAATCTTACACAAAATGATAAGATATATATTGTTAATTAACAAAGTGATTTAAATAACACATAACATATGCACAACAAATCCTACTTACAATTTTCTTAGCGACTGCTTTTGAGGCATCTGAAGTGTACTCTCCATTTGGTCTTTGTAAATCCCTCTTCCACTTCTCATGTCGTGATGGTGGAGATTGGTTGTGATCATGACTCATGGAGTCCTCATCTCACATTAGTTGTCTTTTTTAATTAATCATTATTTTCTCAAGTTTCCTGTAACCCCAACGAGACAATCTATGAAGGTATTTATTTTGTTCCTTGTTCAGCTTTCATGCTTCACTTTTAACATGTTATAAACATAGGAAAATATTAATTTCATGGTTGTATCTATCAATCATAAGCATAAAATTATTAAAAAATAAAATTAGTATTAACTAGGAAATTCTCATAACTATGATACTTCACAAACGTTTTCCAAACCTTCTTGTCAATATAATCATATCTCACCCACTAATGCTCAAGACCAGGCTTAAGATCCCTAATATAGTCACATGTGAGTCGTGGCTTAAAGCTCCTGCAACACGTACCAACATAAGTGATCCACTTTTTTTTTTCAACTTATCATCATCAGAAAACTCAAACGACAACTACAGTTACATTAATAAATATGTATTAGTAATTATAGAAAGTAATATCGAATCGATGAAAATTAAAATTAATACCAATATGTTTTTTCATATGCTCTCTTTCACATCCTTTGGGATTCTTTACAATCATATATCAATATAATGACTTTGCCACGTCCAAGGAACACAACATAACTCTTAAAAAGCAAAGAATTAAGGACCATCAACTATCGAATCTACAACATTAAAATCGATAAGAACTTTACTATGCGAGTTGCAGACTTTTGTTAATTTAGCCATCATTGTGACACCTCTTTGTTTTATTTTTTGTTTTCCATCTATAGTTTGAGAATCATTTGTACGAGTTTCATTTGTATAAGTTTTGTCGATACTAGATGAAGAAGAGGCCATCTATCCTCAAAAACAACAATGAAAGATTAATCCAATATCTTAACCAAACAATTATGATCATACACATTCAACAACAACAATAACATAACATTCAAGAACAACAACAACCAAAAACATAAAAAAAATCTCTTTTCATATAATTGGTCAACCTTGAACTTAATTCATAAGAGATTTTTAGAAGTATCTAATAGTTTATCAAACTATATGAATATTTCGTTTATCGACATATAGACATATTTGTTTTGATGAACACGTAAACCAAAAAGAAGAAACAATTTGATGCATATATAACCATGAATACAAATATATCTAATACACATTCAACAAACAACAGCAACAATAACAACAACAACAAAAATATTAAGAATCCTAAGCAACTGAACAAGTCTAAACAGATTTTGGAACATCAATGCATCAAATTTGTTTACATATAGATGCTAAGGTGTGGAAATATTTTCATACAATCGGTCAACATATAACCATGAATACAACAAGAACATATGGGCATATTTGTTTAGATGGACATGTAAACTAAAAAGAAAACACCAACAACAACACAAGCAACAAACTTTTTCATCTAACCTTATAATACTATTTCCACATATAACCATGAATATAAATATGTCTAATACACATTCAACAAATAACAACAACAACAAGAACAACAAAAATTAGTCTAATCTTAACCAAACAAATGTGATCATACACATTCAACAACAACAACAACAACAACAAAAACATAAATATTCAAGAAAAACAATAACCAAAATCATTCAAAATAAATGACATAAACATAAAACAATCAACATCGACATAGAAATAAACCTCAACAAAAATGGTAAGTGAACTTTACTAGATGCACGGGGAAAAATGTATGTACCAAAAACTTGATGAATAAGTAAAAGAGCTAAATAAATGTTGTTGAGCCAAGAACGATGAGTTTGGTGTCGTCTTCCTCCTTGATGGTACATAACTTAAGAACGATGAAGTTGGTTGAACGATGAAGATGAAGACGACGTTGGTTAAAAAAGGTTTATTTCATTAATGAATGATGAAGATGATGTTGGTTGAAAAGGTTTTGTTTCATTAATAAATGATGAAGATGACGTTGGTTGAAAATGTTTTGTTTTGTTTCTTAGTGCTGAATGTTAAGGTTGAAAATTGTTTCGCAAATGGAAATGAAAATATGACAACTAAAGTTAGTTGTATTTATAGTTAATGAATAATGCATTCCACCACAATCATTTAAATTAAAATTAAAAAAATATCACAATGGTTGGGTTAAACAACCGTAATGATATCACATTTATTTTTTATTTAAAAATAAATCAAAACAAAAGGCGCAACTAAAATATTGAAGAAATCACAAATTTGCTAGTGATATTATTCGAACCATTGAAAGATTACAGATATCATCATGATTAGTCTAACCAATCGTGGTAATATGTTAACAATTTTTAATTAAAAATAAAAAAATATGTTGGCGCATGAGTTTATAGATGTCACCACGGTTCTTCAAAGGATGGTGGTAACATTGACATTATTGTATATACGCTTTATAATAGTGTAGACAACTTGGGATTTAAGCTTTGGTACACTAGAAAAGTTAGATCAACAAATTTGGTGGGATTATTGTAGAAAAGAAGTGTAAAAATGATATTGTGGATGTGAAAAGATTAAGAGATCATATCATAGCCATACAATTTATGGTGGAACAAGACAAATTTAATGTTATTGGCGCTTATGCACCTTAGGTTGGATTATCATAACACTTTAAAGTAAAGTTTTACAAGAATTTAGATGGCTTATTTTAGAATATAACCCAAGGAGAGAAGATTTTTCTAGAAGGGGATCTAAATGGACATATACGGAGCGAAGGAATATGTTTTGAGGGCATGCATGAGAGAGTATAGGCTCGCGGAGATAAATGTGAAGGGTAAATCCATCCTATATTTTTCGGCGAATTTTGATCTTAGTATAACTAATACATTCTTTAAATAAATAAATGATCATCTTATTACATATAAGAGTGAGTGACTTGTTCTCGGATAGGTTTTTTTCTTATTAGGAAGTGAGATATGAAGATTTGCTTAGAATGTAAAGTTATACCTTGAGAGAGCTTAACTAGCCAATTTCGAGTATTGGTTATGGATGTAATAATCAAGAGGAAAACAAAGAGAAGAAGTCATATGAGAGCTCTAAAGATTAAGTGGCGACATCATAAAGGGTGAAAACAAGGGAGTTTCCAACAAGAGATCTTCGGGAGAGGGTTCAGACAGACACAAGGAAGTGCAAGTGTGTAGAACAAGATGACATAGGAGATTCAAATAGTTGCTAAATAGACGTTGGAAGAATCAATAGGTTTTGGACTTAGGGATAATGAATCATGGTGGTGTAATGAAAGTGTTTAGAGTAAAATAAGAGTAAATTATGAATGTTCTAAAGAATAGTCTATGGATAAAAATGTCAAAAATTGAAAGAAAAAAAGAGTATAAGAAAACTAAGAAAAAGTGAGAACAAAATCGAAGATTTTGACGAATTATACCAATCCTTAGGAACCAGGGAGGGAGAAATTGATACGTGATTGCCGCATAATTTTTATTAGTCATTTTAATTTGGTATTTTTTTTTCATTGTTGTCCGATTTACTTCAGTTTATCATGTTTTATGTGGCTTCTGGTGGAGCCCTCAAGAATAGCCCCTATGACATGGCTTATAACTGGATAAAAGAGATGGGAAAAACCACCACTCATGGAGGAGCGTGCGACAAGTCTCCGCTAAATATGCCCTTAAGAGAGGTGGTCTTTATTAAGTGAGTACATTTGACCATATGAACGAAAAGGTGGATGCTCTCTACCAGAAAATTGATAGTTTTAGCATCACACCTCCCGAACTTGTTACACCTACCCTCGTTGCCTCTTTTGCCCCTATCACTCTCTACTGTGAGATATGCGGAATAAATGGCCACACTGATAGAGATTGTCAAATGATCCTCGTCGGAGGATCCATCCAAGAAATTGCTAATTTTCTGAACAATAACCAGTGAAATAATTCGTATTCTAACACCTATAACCGAGGGTGGCGAGACCACCCAAATTTCTCCTATAGGAACAGCCACCCTCAGCAAGCTTTGGGACCACCTGGTTTCAAAAATGTTATGCCAAATGACCCTAATAAGTCTAACTTATAACTTTTGATGGAAAACTTCGTGATCATGCAAACTCGTCAAAACTTTGAATTTAGAAATCAAAATGTCCTCACTAATGAGGCACTTAGGCAGTTGAACTCCAAAATTGACAATGTTGCCACCCCTAATAAAATTTTGGAGACTCAAATATCCCAAGTTGTTCAGCAACAAGATTTTACCTCTCGCTTCAAGGTCATTTCCGGGGTAACCCAAGCAAAATCCTAAGGGTCACTTGAATGCAACATGTAGTGATAAGCAAGTGGTTAGTTCTAATGAGAGATAAAAAAAGGTTGAAAAGAGTGAACCAACACCACCTAAAAAGGAGGTTGTCGAAGATATTAAGAAGGAAACACCTTATGTTTCTCCTCCTCCCTACAAAGTAACTATCTCATTCCCACAAAGGCTTGTAAAGGCTAAAGCGGAGGGCCCGTTTGAAAAGTTCGTGGAACTCCTTAAAAGATCCACCTCAATGTGCCTTTCACTCAGGTACTAAATCAAATGTCCTCTTATGCTAAATTCCTAAAAGAAACTCTTTCTAACAAAATGAAATTAGAGGACCATGAAACCGTGGCTATGACTCTTGATACACTACTACAAAACGTGCATACAACAACGCCAGGCGTACAACGGCTTGCTTATACACCGTTGTAATAGATGCGCGCATTTTTTTTAATCTCATTAAAAGGCTTTTAATGACGGTTAATAATCCAAATGTGGTGAAATGTGAGGCATTTCACCACGGGTATTTAAAAAACCGTCATTATAGGTAGCGCCTGGTCATGGGTTTAATTACCAGCACCAACATTTATGGTTTTTTACATATTTTTTCAAGATGCCCACACCTTTCACCACGGGTATTTGCAAAACCGTCATTATAGCATATAGTTTAGTTTTAGGTCTTACTCTTCAAAAAACCGGTTTTAGGGAAAATCGTCTCCTTTTTTAGATCTGTTTCGTGCATTTGAAGCAGAAAAATCATGCGGTCATTAGTCCCTTACTCTAAAAGAGTTACGGGACTTCACCCTCAAAACCTCAAATTCACCTTTTTGCTATTTTTAATGATTTTTTTTTACTATTTTTTAGTCTAAAAAAATTCCAAAAAAATTCTTAAAATTCTTATTTTACCTAATTAGATTAAATTTCGTGTTTTTAGATTTTTCTGAATTTATTTTAATCATGTTACTTCTTTCCTATTTTTTCAAAATGCTGATAGACCTCTAATTATGGATATTTAAACCAACCGTCATTATAGGTAGCGTTTTTTTACTTATTTTTTCAAAATGCTTACAGACCTTTCACCACGGGTAGTTTTAAACCAACCGTCATTATAGGTAGCGTCTTGTCATGGGTTCAAGTCGCGACACCAGTTTCTTCTTCTTCTTCTTCTTCTTCTTCTTCTTCTTCTTCTTTAAAATAACCGTCATTATAGGTAGTTCTAATGCTGTATTTTTTTATTTTATTATAAGACATACAACAACGGGTATTTAAAATAACCGTCATTATAGGTAGCGCATTTTCCAATTTATTACAACATTTTCTGGGTAGTGATTGTAGGTATCATATATACAACGACACTCTACATAACAACTCCTGCGCCCGCGTCATTATATCTCTTTCGCAACCGTTGTTAAATGGGTTTTCCCAAGTAGTGATAGTAATTTTGTGATTCAAAATATGGTGATCCCTAAGCTTAAAGATCTGAGGAGTTTCTCTATACCTTATCAAAAAGGCACCATGAACTATGAGAGAGCACTTTGTGATTTAGGGGCCAGTGTTAGCTTGATACCCTTGTATGTGTGTAAGAAGTTAGACATGGATGACATGAAATCGACAAATGTGTCTTTGTAACTGGGAGATAGATCCGTAAAATATCTTATAGGTGTGTTAGAGGATGTTCTGGTGAGAGTATAAAAGTACTATGTGCCTATAGACTTTTTCATAATGGACATTGACGAGGATTCCCAAATCTTCACACTCTTAGGTATGCCCTTCTTAGCTACGGCGGGGCCATCATTGATGTTAAGAGAAAGAAATTGAGTTTTGAGGTAGGAGAAGAGAAAATCGAGTTTATATTGGCAAAATTCATGAAAAATCCTTCATTGAGCGATTCTTGTTGTGTAGTGGATTTTATCACCGGTTGTGTTCAATAGAGTGGATCAAATCCTCCTCTAACCAATAAGTTGGAAGAGTACTTGCTTGATAACGCCAAAGTTGATAAAGAAAACACCAAAGATAAGGTTTATGGGGAAGTATTGGACAAAAGTCCCATTTACACTAACCAAAGCTTTGAAGTGCTTGTAATACAAAGAGATCAAACCTAAAAACCAAAAACCTCGACTAGTGTTGAAGCAGGGAAAGTCTAAGAACAAGAGAGGAGTGAAAGAGAAGGTCCATGAAAAACCAGACCTAAAATATGAGCCTTCTCATAGAAATAGGAAGAAAAAGGAGGAAGGATGTATGACATGGATGAATAGGATTATTTAGGCCCCAAAAATAGCTAAGGGAGACACTAGGGACTCAAGTTTGATGGAAGCACGCTCCTTAGTTTGAGCGTCTAAGTGATCGTGCTAAACGGCCTTAAACAAAACACTACATGGGAGGCAATCGACTCTTTTCGCATTGATTTGTTTTCTTCTTGTTTTATTTGTTTTCAATTAATAAAAAGGCTTGCAAGGAGGAAGCGAAACAAGTGATAAAAGTTGAAAACTCAAGAAAAATCGATAAACGAACTGTGTGCGAAAAATCACAACCAAACCACAAGAAAACCAATTTCCCTATACAAAAACCAGGGAGCTACTACGGGCGGCCATAGCAGACCCCAGCGCTCCAATGCCCAATTTTTTTAAAAAAATTCAAATTTTCTTTTGGTGTCACTCACCTCTCTCTCACCCAATTATTCCCATTTACTCACCTTTACACCTTCAAAATCTAATTTTCAATTACTTAACTCCAAATCTCTCTCTCTCTCTCTCTCTCTCTCTCTCTCTCTCTCTATCTATCTATCTCACTCACTCTCTCTCTGTCTCTCTCAACCTACCATTTTCATCTTTCTTTTCATCTTCTCTCCAAAACCTTACAAACCTCCACTAAAACAAAGACAAAAGCTTCAATCTTTACCCCCTCCCACCATCAAATCCAAAACTACCTTCACAAAACCTTCACCAATCATCACCATAATCACACTTCTAGGAACAAAATTTCAAAAAGCTTCAATTTTTTTTCGGCTTTGTTCAACAATGGCACCAAAAAGGAGTGATAAGGGAAAGCAAGTTACCAAATCATCAAGTCCCAAGAAGAGAGAGAGAGAGCACTAGAGCCTTAAACCCTCACAATATCATCTTTGAGAATGACGCTCAAGACTAACGGTATTTCACCTTGATCAAGCGGAAGCTCACATCAACAAGGTGCATGTGTGAAAACACTCTTACTACTCTTTGTTTAAAATCCAAAATAGATAGAATGTTTCATTCCACACGGTTGTTAAAGTTCATGTAAATGGAAGCACCTACCTATGAGTGCTTTACCCATTAGTTTTTAAGTACCTTAGATTTAAAATTACAAAAGAAGTTGGTAGACATCACAAGGTACTGCTATGGTACTCTCAAATTTCATCTATTTAACCAAGAACATGAATTGGAAGTCGAAGATTTAGGACACATTCTCTGATTGCCTATCTATGGGCACGAAGATGTCTAATGAGTTTAATTTTAAGAACTTTTAGAATGACATTACCGGGGATCGCTTTTATAACGTGGTTGAGGCAAAAACCTCCACCATTTAAAACCATTACTTCTGATACGCCCAAAAGGCGCTTGCCTACACCTTGTTTGGGCGGGGTGATAGTGAAGCTAGCGGGATTATACCTGAGTGAATCACACACTCAAAGATACAAAAGAGTCGCCACCGAACTTTATTTAGTCCCAAAGTACAGGGAAAATATCGATAAAACCCAAGGGGAAGAGAAACGGGTAAGGGGGTCGGTTATGCGAAAGGAAGGTACTAGCACCTTACGTATCCGTCGTACTCGACGAGAACCATTCTGCTTGCTTCTAGGCTTGGATGGGTTATCTATCTAAAGGCTTCTAACTAAAAGAAAAAGGAGATAGAGAGAGAGAGAGAGAGAGAGAGAAAAGAAAGAGAGTGCTCGCGGAGGTTTAGGGTCCTCGTGCCTACGTACCCTCATAGTGCAATGAGGAAATCAGAGCGCCATAGTTCACTGAACTAGGGAAGAGAAGAAGAATGGAAGAAGGTGGAAGATTGCTCGCCAAGATCATCGCAATCTTGTACCTACGTATCTTACATTCGAATGAATGAAGAATCAGAGCGTCCGTAGTTCGTGGAACTAAGACGGAAAAAGAAAGCGGTGTCAAAACCAAGAGAAAAAGAAGACAGAGAGAAATCCACCAGGGATTCAAAATAATTGGTGTCAGAACCAAGAAAGAAGTGCAAAAGGAAAGATAGTAATTGTGCTGGGATAAAGTGCAAGAATGGTGTCGAAACCAAGAAGATAAAGGAGCAAGAGAATAATAGAGACTCTACTGGGGAGTAAGTGAACAAAGTGATTGCTGGGAATCAGAGGGTTAGCGACCCTACTAGGGACCAAACAAAAGGGATGGTGTTAAAACCAAAAGAAAAAGGATTCAGTATATTAACTGACTGACAGTGGTTAACCGAAGAAAAAGATTAAGGCTCTGTGGGGAAAAAGGTTTGGTGTCAACAGGCAGGCTGTGATGAACCAAAAGGAGAGAGTATTGAACAAAGAGAAGGTGTTTGACTCTGAAGGGATTTTGGTATATTAACTGATAAACAGTGGTTAACCAAGGAAAGAAAAAGGTGCAACCGTGCAGGGAGAAAGGTTTTAACAGATAGACTATGATCAACCAAAAAAAGCGGGTATAGAACCAAGCAAAGGTTATGACCCAAAGGACGGGTGTGAGACCAAGCAAAGGTCGTGATCCACCGGGGATGTTGGTACTGACTGAACAAGCAGTATTTGACCAACGCAAAGGGTATTAAAACCCAAAAGAAGGTTATCAACCCAAGGGTGCGAGTATTCGAACCAAAAGATAGTTACTAACTTACAGGGTATTAGTTTTAACAGAAGGACAGTGATTAACCAAAAAAATGAGTGCTTAACCAAGAAAAGGTGATTAACTCAAGATAAACTCAGTATGTTAACAGATTGACTGTAGTTAACTGAGAGAAAGTGCAAATTGGTGTTTTAACTGACAGGCAGTGGTTAACCAATCAAAGGGAGAGGAACCAAGAGAAGGTTGTGAACTCCGCTAGAGTTTTAGTGTTTAATAGGAAGATTGTGCTTAACCGAAGAAAAAGATTGTGACTGCTTGGGAAAAAGAGAATTGGTATTAACAGTTTGACTATGATTAACCAAAAGGGACCAATGATCACGATTCTGATGGGGAATCAATGAACAATTATTGATCAGAAGAAAAGGAGTTTAACCGAAAGGAGGTTGCTAACCCAGGGTGACAAAGATCTTTAACCAAGAAAGTGGTGATTGATCAAAAGAGAGATTGAAAGGTGCAAGAGTGAGAGTGATACAGGATCGACTCGACTGAGGATTTGAAATACACTACAGTCTGGAGATAGAGACAATTATTCCATGCACAAGGTCATTCGTCCCCTACCCAAAATAATCAAGATGAGTGTAGGAGTTCTCCACTCTCATCCCTTCTCTAGCACCAAACTATAGTGTGGAAATTGAAACGGGCAGCGTAACAGCGCCAATTTGTACAGTGCTCCACTGCGTCGTGCGAATCTCTGGCTCGACAGGGGATAAAGAGAACAAGACTCTAAAGGATCCTAAAGAAAGGAGAACAGGAGGATAAACTAATAGAAACATGGTTTCAATCAATTGATTAAAGGGAGTGAGTAAGCCAACAATCTTTCACGAGTCGAAAGATCGTTAAAGCAACGTGCGGATTATTGATTGTACATGATTTAATTTGCTCAATAAAGAACAAACTTAATGTGATTAAGAATGAAAGTGCAAAACAGTACCAAATGTCAATTAGTATTCTGTTAGGTGTCAAGAAATGCTAGTTTTTATATCTAAAATTGACACCTTTAAGCTCTTTTTATTGCTTTAATCAGAAAATGACTTATCTATTAAGCAATTCTGGCATTTTTTGTGAACATTAGATAGTTTGATGTGTTTGTTAATTTTATAATGAAAAACTGTCAAAAGGTTGCAGGTCGTTGCGGAAGAAAACTCAAAGAAACGAAAAATGCGCGTGTCTGCAAATATTAGAAGCTTCACCCGGCGAGCATGAAGCGAAGGAAGGTTGCTTCGCCCGGCGAAGTAGCAGCGAGAGGCAATTGTGTTTTGAAAGTCCAATTCTAGTAGCTAGAGGATTTGGCTCACTAGGTAATTCGCCCGGCGAAGATGAATTCGCCCGGCGAGGAAGAGGCGAGAGATTTAATTAATTTCAATTCAAGTTCCAGTAGCTCACAGGTTTGGTTCGCTGGGTGATTCGCCCAACGAATTTGGATTCGCCCAGCGAAGGAATGTAGTGCCCAGTGAAGGTAGATATTTTCTAATGGACCAGCTGGCACTGTAGCTGTCATGTGGCCTCATTTGAGGGCTTCGCCCGGCGGAAGAAGTCACTCGCCCGACGAATTTTCCTGGACAGAAAGTAGTATTTAGGTAGTTTTGAAGATATTTTGTAAAATAACACCTTTTGGAAGAATAATGGTAACCTAGAAACACATTTGGAGCTTAAAAACTTCATCTTTTATTATTTTTCTTAGAATTAAAAGCTTTTATGCTTCAATCCTTGATCCATTGAAGATTGATGCAACAAAAGCCTTGTCCATTACTTGTTGATCAAGCTACCATGACAATGGGTAGCTAAACAACTCTTGTGTCAAGATTAGTGGTAGGTAATCTTTCATTTTGTATGTATTGATCTTGATTGTAGTGTGTGAACTTTGTTGATGATAAATATAGGTGAAAAACTTTGTTTTTATGGTTTATATTTTGTTTTAGTTCATGATTGAGAAATATGTTCTAAAACTTGACCTAAGTTTCAATCCATCAACAATCATGAGGCTAGAGATAGTTTTGAAAGTTGATGTTCATAAATATTGATCTTGAATGTTATCATATTGATAGTTGGAGTGAGAGATCATCTAAGGATCAATATGGTAAATCCCACAACAAGTGTTAGAGATAAACTTGTTGAGAGGATATGTGGTTATATTCATCGTTAACAAGTTCACATCCTTTATTGAGTAAATACGTACGAAATGGATTATCGGACCCTAATCTTGGCATGCTTTTACCAAATCTTTAAAACCAATTTCTTTACCGTTACTAAATTCTTATGCAAACGATCTGATACAAAACAACCAAACTCTTTGTTACTTTAAAAGTTTAAAATGATTTCGACTATAGAACGGAGGCAATACACATACAATCCCTATGGAGACGATAAGACACCCCTCGAAATACTTTTCAACAAAATGGCGTCGTTGCCGGGGATTGTTGTTTGATATTGCAAGCATCACAATAGTTGTTAAGTTTTAAGCTTGTACAACTTTTTCTTGTGCTTGTTAATTTGTTTGGCTAAGTGTGCAGACTCTGTTTATGCGAGGGAAGTTACCCGTGAATAAACTTTTTTTCGATCCTGAGATTGAAAGAACTGCCCGTAAGTTAAATAGAAAAACTAGACAGAGGAGGCAACTTGCTAAGGAAAGACGAGAACGAGGAGAAAGTTCAACTTCGACACCAACACCACAGTTAATGCCAACCATGGCTGCTCCACCACTACCACCACCTGCTTCAACACCATGTGCAAATAGTCCAAGGCACACAGCTCAATTCTCACACAATGCCCACAATGGTCGGCACTCTGAAATGAAGACGGGTATCCTCGCTCTTCTATACTAGAATCCATTCACAGGTATGGATCACGAGGATTCCTTTACTCACTTGACCAAATTTTATGAAATTGCGGGTGCGACTAGAGCACATAAAGATGAGGAAGAGTCTTTGTTCAAGAAACTATTTTCGCATTCCCTACTTGGGAAGGCTAAGGAATGGTACCTTGACCAATCAACTGCTATTATGACGGACTGGAACATGTTAGAAGAGAAATTCTTGGAACGATTTGTTCCACACAATCGTTTCATGGAAGCTAAAACGGCGATTGCAGTTTTCTCACAAGGTGGAAATGAGTCTCTCAACGAAGCTTGGGAGAGATTCAAGTCCATGCTTAGAAAATGCAAAGGGCACGGTTTTTATGAGCTAACGCAAGTGCATATTTTCAGAAATGGTCTTGTTGTACCCTAAATTTTTACCCTTAGATATCATCCAGCTTTTGTGCATCTTAGGAGCATCTCTGCATTGTTTGAACTAACCCATGCCTTGTAGTTTATTTATTTGTGTTCAAATTAGGTTTACCTATCCCTATGAAGCTCCGAAAGTTGCTTGAAGCAAGTCAAGTCAACCAAAGATCACCAGTGCAGAAATCTGGGATCAGGTTTTTTACCTTGAAGAAATCATTAAGTATTGGCTCTATAGAAGTTCAAGATTGTGTGACCCACTTACCATATAATGCCGCCTACATCCAAGAGATATCATTTGACAAAAATCCAAGGTCTATGGGTTCTCAACAAGCGGAATCTGAGCCTCAGTCCCATTATATCTCAAAACTAGGGTTTCTGTGACGCTTACCAGCCAACAACCTTGATTTTTCATCAAGATGATCCCCTAAGACCTAATTATCAATTCTATTGGTTTATCAACATCCTCAAGAGTCTCCTAAGACCTTTATATGGGAAGGAAGAAACAAATTCACAAGGATCGACCTCAGTGCGTTCACAAGCGTAATTAGGGTTCGACTGAAACCCTAATCCTTTAGAATCCTGGGTCAAATGAAGTGTTAACGGCTCTAATCATCATATATTGTCTCATGAAGTATTAAAAGCATACATATCAAGTTTCATGAGGTTTCGTGCAAGAGAAGTAGGGTTTTGATCGCGAAAGACTCTGTATATGGCATTTTCCCCCTAATAGCCCGATTTGAAATAACCATAACTCCTAAACCGTGCACTCAAATTAAGCGACTCAAGGCTCATTGGAAAGCTTTCATCAAGATCTTTAATTCATTCCATATGACTTTTTGCCTAAAAATGCTTGGATTTTGAGTTATGGAGCTTACAAGGCGTTTTGGCCCAACACTTAGAAAATTTTTCAGCCCTTTTCATCACTCCTTTCCTCAACTTTGACACCACTTTTCACCAATTTCCATTTGGATTCAAGTCTCGAGTATCAAATGAAAGTTGTAGAGCTTGTTGAGAGCTTTCCAACCATATGTGGAACATTTCCATAGGACAAACCATTCTCAAGTTATGGGTCGTCAAAGTAGGGCACTTGAAATTGTCAAATTTCAATAACTTAGAATTTTTTCTAAGTTCTCTTGGCAGTTTTGGGGACATGACTTGTGAGGGATTTTTCTACCAATCCATGGCATTATTTCAATTACTTTCCAACATCAAACTTGTAGTATTATCCAAGAACTTTAATTTAAACCCAAGAGCATGAAAATTGAATCGTTAAATTAGGAGATATCATGAGAGGAACATAGCCATGCGAATCCTGTTTTGCACCAAGAACATCATCTTCTAAATTTGAATTTTCTTTCCCCCCTCTCCAAATGCAATAGTCTGACCTCACCACATCACCCTAACACTCCCCTAGCCCGTGCAAAAAAGGGAAGAACCCAAGGTATAGCTATAAGTTTTGTCCCAAGCATGCAAAAAGGAGAAAAAGACAAATTCCTTCTCACATGAATCAAGAATTGTGAAACCACGCTTGCAGCCCCATGCAGGGAACATCCATTTAATGCATCCCAAGCCATGCACCAAACTCACCTATAAAAGGAGGCCCCAACTTCCTCAGAAGGGTCATTCGGGAGAGAGGGAGAAACAACACTAAAATCTCTCTGAAAAAAAACTTTTATCTCTTTGGTGCATGAGCTTGCTGGGAGGGGAACAAATTCTTGCCACTCATTTTGGGAACCAGGTAAGTTCTTAAACTCCCTCTTAATATGCTTATCTACATGCTAAGATGAACATGTTATGCTTAATGCTTCCTTGGCTGTTTTAATATCATGTCGTATGTGTATGGCATGAATAATACTTTAAATCTCATGTTAAGGTAGTTTTTTTGAAAAGCTCTGGCTTATCAGTGTTAAGTTTCATCGTTTGTGTGATACGTTCATGTCGTTGCATTGCGTGTGTGTTGTTTGTGTAGGTGTGCGTTAATTTCATCTTTATGTAATTGTGTTGTTAAAGCTTTGTGATTTGCTAATAGTGTCTGGTGCGTTCGTGCTGCTTGTTCTTTTGTTTTATTGTCATGCAATTTGTTATTTGTATTATGTGTTTGTTCAGCTTGTCTGGTGTCACAGTATGAGTTATACTCTCTTGCATGTGAATGCTGTTGTCGTAGCGTTTTATTGCCGTGTTTGTAATGTAGTGCCGGTTGTTAAGCTTTGAACTGATATGTTAGCTTGTATTTAAAAAAAAAAAACAGAATTGTTTTCTTCACTTTCTTTAAACCGATTTTCAGTTTTGGACCTTGGTTTGCTCTTGCCTTGTGTGTACGTTATGGTCATTATCTTGTTCAACTAATGGTTGCATCATGTTCTACGTTCGAAATGCTTCAGTTTAGCCTTTTACTTCATGATATTTGATGGTATATTGAAGTCTCCATGATTGATGGAAGTTTGATGTTTGGTTCCTGATGTTTTAAGTTTGAACACGATAACATTTAGTTTCTGCATGTCTCACTAACCCATGCTTGAATTTGATTGGTTGTTGTGTTTGTTTCGTCCTGTAGTGCATTTAAATAAATAATGACCAATTGATAATGTTACTACCACTCCGTTTCCACATGTGCGCGTTTCTTTTTCTTTTAATATTTTATGGTTCGTTTTGATTTACGTATTAATGGATGTATGTTTATGAACGGATGTAAACGCCGTCCCAACGGTTCACCCTTGCCTTGCCATTTCGCCTATCACCATCATGACCTGGGTTCGATCCTTTGTGATCAACCTTTTGGTCATTTATCATTTTTCGCCTGAACGCCACCCTCCTCCTTCCATGGGCCTTGCGCCATTCTCCACTATCCGCACCTCCCACCATTTAGGCCCAATTCACTTCCTTTTATTTCTTAACTGAACCAAAATCACTAATGCACCCCCCTACGTTTTATTTCAATTTTTTTTCTAACTTCAAAATCTTTTCTTTTTTTAAAAACCTCTTTTATTTTATTTTGCTGGAAATGTTATATATTCAAAAACTCTAAAAATATTTACTTTTGTAGTTTGTCCCTTAATTATCTATTTTATCATTAATTAACATGTGGTTTTTCTAATCAATTAATTGTAATGTATGGTTATTAATTATTGTGCTAATTTTAAATTGTTAATTTGAATTTTAATTGGTAATTTCTAATCAATTTGTTTTAGTTGTTAACCTTTAAATTATCAATATGTATCTTAATTGTATTGTTAATTTTATTGGTGTTGCTATTTGTTATTTGTTATCACTTGTGGATTAATAGATTGACATTTATTGTTAGCATCTTGAATCTTATGAATGTTATTTCACCATGACTTGTTTAATCCTTGAATTAACCTACCCATGTTGGTTGGCCATATGTTTGGTTTTTACATGAATATCACTCTTCTTTATTATCATCCTTTAATATCATTCTACATGTTTGTCTTCCTAAAGATTGAAGCATGTTGATTGTCATCCTTAATATCTTCCTACATGTTTGTCTTCATAAAGATTTAAACATATTGATATCATTTTAACCATTCTACTTGAATCATATTCATCTTATCCATATCTCATCATGAAACATATTGCCATCTTCATGCTTATGTTGCTTCCATCATATTGTCTCCTATCAATGTTGTAACTTATATTATGCCTTACCTTGTCATTTTATCATGTATATGTTTATCATATCTTACTTCTATCTGTATGTTTATTTACTACTGTCCAAACCTTTTCAAACTCATAAAAATTCTCGATCCAACGTCGAGCCCATTTTCTACCCATGTAAGTCGATCGCCTTTGGGCATCGCATTCAACCTTTTGGTCACAAGACACAAGTCTAGCATCACCTTGCTAGCACCATCGCCTAAACAACATAACTTAATCGCATTAATATCCAAAGGAAAATCCCATGCATGATGACCATGTTATCGTGTATGGTGCATATCATTTGCATTCATAATCGTCACCTTAAGATAAGTAACGACTCCCATCATAACCTAAGTAACCTCTTAGGAAGAAACTTTGTTTCTTGGCCTCATCAGAGCCATGGAAATCACAATTAGCTTTGGGAAGAGTTCTTCAACTCTTAGTGATATTCATCATAATGAATTTATCACTTCCCCTACTGACTAAACTTCAACATAGGTCCATTACAACTAGATCTAGAGAGTTCTTAAACTCTACAATGAGCTTGCACTCATTTCCCCTCTGAATATTGACCACAGTCAATCATTCAGTAGATGTAGAACTACGCGTACTCTGATTCTATTCCCGAGGATACGTAGGCGTAAAGTGCGATGCTTTATCGAGTATACTTAGATACTAACCCCTAGGATTTCCAACCTTTAGCATAGAACCTTTAATAAACAGGTAACAAATAACATAATAATCAAGAGGTTCCTGTAGAGTACTACAGATATCTAGGATGCTAACACCTTCCCTAGGTATAACCAACCCCCGAACTTAGAATCTTAGTGCATTTGCATTGCATTGTGGGAATTCGGTTTTTTCTCCCTTCCTTTGGATAAATCAAAGACCGGTGGTGACATTAAAAATACGATACAAGTTAATTAATAATTTGTTATCCAATTTTCACCGCGACAGAAATGGCGACTTCACTGGGGATTCTCATAAGAGGGTTCCCCCTAACTTGTTTAATTATGTTATTTGTTATATATATTTGTTATGCTTGCTTGGGTTGTCACTTTGAGTGGTGAGGAGTCCTAGACCCGTACATGAGTATAATTATAGGAGATGATACGGTCAAGGGTACTTTGACGGAGTCGATTCCTGAAAAGTCGAATTGAGAAAATCATCGCTCAGTTTAGGTTCTTTTGAACTTAATATTGTTTGAACGAGTACATTCGTGAAAACGGTATTAACTTCGACCAAGGACCTTTAAGACTGAGGACCGTAGCACCTTTAACCCAACTTGGCCTTTTAGGACGTAGTGCGGTGACTATGCGGGAGTCCATTTCCAAATAGTTGTCACGCGATACTACACTCAGACGAGATTCTCTTGAGAATACTATTGACTAACCGAGTAATTTGGGAAGTCGATAATATCCGAAAGATGGGTCGTAGACTCTGGGAACTCTTAGAACCCGTTCGGCAGGTACATTCTGAAACTACACCACCACTATGGGATGGGTAGACCTTGACTCCACTCATGCTCCTTTGAACCTAGGACCTTTTGTTTGCTTGTTTGTGTGCCCTTTTGTTTGTGTGTTTGTGCATACATGCATACATAAGCATCATTTTCATTCAAGTTCGTGGAGTCTGAGTCTTTTATTTACGTTGTAGGGTACCATGGACAATGAAAGAAGGAACACCGTGAAGTTTACTTACAAGAGTTTTGACACAAGTGACCTAAGGAGGCTGGAGACCCTGTTGGTTGATCCAAAAGGATTTGAGCGTAGATATGGGGCGCTTTTGTTTCTGTTGAAGGTGAGGGTTGATCCAGGACTTCTCTCCACCCTACTTCAGTTTTATGATCCGGTATATCATTGCTTCACATTCCCTGATTACCAACTGGTGCCTACTCTTGAGGAATATGCATGTCTGACTGAGATACCTATTTTGGATAAGTCTCCTTTTCCCATTTTTGGTAAGGACCCTAAGGAACAAGAGATTGCTAAGGCGACACATTTGGAGTTAGCAGACATACGAGGGAATATGACTACCAAAGGAGGGATTTCTGTTTTGCCTATGAAATTTCTGGTGGAGAAAGCTCATCATTATGCCAGGCGTTCTGACATGGCTGCCTTTGAGGCTATATATGCTTTAATGATTTATGGTACCTTTCTGTTCCCCAATCTCAAAGACTATGTGGACCTCAATGCTATCAAGATATTTATGAAGAGGAACCCTGTCCCTACTTTGTTAGCTGAAGCTTATCACGCCATACATTCGAAGCATGCCAAAGGAGGGCAGATCACATGTTGTGTACCCTTATTGTACAAGTGGTTTACTTCGCACTTGCCCAAGGCTAACATTTTTTGGGACCCTAAAAAAGGATGGTGGTCTAAGAAGATCATGGCCCTTACTCATTCTGACGTTGATTGGTACAACCCTCATAGGTACGAGGATGTTGTGATCATTGACAGTTGTGGAAAGTTCGGGAATGTGCCTCTCCTTGGCATACAGGGAATAACCAGTTACAATCCAGTCTTAGCTCGCAGACAGTTCGGCTACCCTTTGAAGGTCAAACCTCTTGGTATTCATACAGAAGGATTTTTCTCCAAAGATTACGAAAAGCAGGAGGAATTGAGGGGCAAAATTTTAGAAGCCTGGAGGGACAAACACAAGAAAGATAGGAATGCTTTGGGAAAGCATAACTGTGTCTCCATGGACCCCTACCTACAATGGGTCAGAAGAAGGGCTATTGAACTAAGGATGCCCTATGATCGCCAAGAGCCTATGGTCTTAATGAAGAACCTGTCTTCATCTTTGCATCTGAGACAGAGGAATTAAAGATCGCCTTAAGGAAAGCTCAGCAGATAGGGAATGCTTGGAAGGATAAGTGTGAGGTGCTTGTGGAAGAGAACGAAGCGCTTCAAAGACAACTAAAGGCAAAAAGTGAGGAAGTTCTCTCTTGCAAAAGGAGGAAGTTACAAGAAGACCCGAGTCCCTCAAACCCTGAGACTACTTCGTGGGAGGCGATAATAGAGGAGCTGGTTCTCGAGAAGTCCCGAATGGAAGAAGAAATTAAGAAGTACAAGCTAAGATTATTGGGGGAATCTCCTTAGGCCTTTTATTAGCCTTTATTTAATTATTGTTAAAAACTCTTGTAAGAATATCAACGGTTGTAATGTTTTCCTTACGAATTTTTAATTCCCGTTTCTTTCGCTTGTAACAAATTTTGTATGATTAATGAAATCAGGTTCGTTGGTATTCTGTGACGATTACAAATACTCAAATTCCACGAACTTTTGCATCTCATTGCATTTGCATTCTCATTCTCATTCACTTCAAAGAACTCAAAGTTTTCTATTTTTAGATATCGTAAAATGGATCATGGAAGGAAAGGAACGGTACCATACACCTTCAGGGTTTTTGATGTGGAACAGTTGAGGGAACTAGGAGGTCGGATAAGGGATCCAGATGCCTTCGCCGCAAAGCACGGGCATATGCTCTCTTTATTGCAGGTACAAGTAGCTGAGGGTTTATTAGAGACATTGGTTCAACTCTACCATGTGATCTACCACTGCTTCATCTTCCAAGATTTCCAGTTGATGCCCACTTTGGAAGAGTATTCCGCCTTATTAGGAATACCCGTCAAAGATTCACCCCCGTTCTACGGTGGAGAAGAAAGACCCAGTCAGGAAGACATCGCGAGAGTGACTCGCATCAACCTGGTAGAGATCCAGACGCACATGAGGTGCAGAAGAGGGATCGACGGCTTGCCTGCTCAATTCTTATTTAAGAAAGCTCGAGAGTTCGCCGACCAAGAAAAAACTAGGGCTTTCGAGAATCTTTTCGCACTACTGGTTTATGGTCTATTTTTGTTTCCGAATGTTGAGAATTTCGTCGACGTTCATGCAATCAGGATCTTCATGCTCAAGAACCCGGTACCAACGCTGTTGGCCGATGCATACCACTCGATCCATTCAAAGATCCTGAAAGGAGAAGGTCAGATCGTATGCTGCACTGCTATCCTCTATAGGTGGTTTATTTCGCACCTACCAAAGACCATGGCCTTCTGGGATGTGAGGGATGGCTCGGAATGGCCCGTTAAACTCATGGACCTGACCCACTCAGATGTTGTTTGGTATGATCCGATATATGGAGGGATTCCCATGATTCACAGTTGCGGAGGTTTTTCCAACGTGCCTCTTCTTGGCACGAAAGGGTGCACCAGTTACAACCCTGTTCTCGCTCATCGCCAGCTTGGGCATCCGATGAACGAGATACCAGATCCAGAGAACTTGAAAAGAATTTTCCTCTATGAAGGAGAAGACCCCCAGCTGAAGATGCGGATTCTGTTTGCCTGGCGTCAAATCAACAGACAAGGAATGACTGCAACAACAAACCCTGACTGCATGGTTACAGAATCTTACCTAGAGTGGTCACGCAAACGAGCCCTCGCTCTGACGATGCCATATCCTCGGCCCAAGCCTCCTGTAATAGAATCAGATGAAGTTTCAAGACTGAAGGCAGAAGTGG
Source organism: Lathyrus tuberosus (assembly GCA_022829125.1). Classification (NCBI taxonomy): domain Eukaryota; kingdom Viridiplantae; phylum Streptophyta; class Magnoliopsida; order Fabales; family Fabaceae; genus Lathyrus; species Lathyrus tuberosus. The sequence continues at coordinate 6,934,560 of JALAZF010000123.1, read as the reverse complement.
AGAAGCTGACACTGGACAAGTACATATTGCAGGAAATGATTGACAGGTTGATGGAAGAACTCAGTGAAAGGAAAGGAGCATCATCCAGTGGATCGAAGCCCTAGTTCCTCTTTGTTGTATTTTGTTGTACTGAAAGCCCTGAGGGTGTACCGCTTGTAAACAAGTGTTAAAATTTTAATAAAAACAAGTTTCCAATTGCGATATTTAACTACACTTTCGAGCTCCTTGAAGTGAATGTTGCATCATGTTGCATCATACGCATCATTTCGCATCACATCTGCATTCTCGCATATACATGTGCGTTTCTTCGGTGTCTCATTATCCTTTTATCTTCTTCAGTTGTCGTCGTTGAACCACCACCCTGAGTGCCCTGCACCGTTACAACCTTGAAGAGAAAGGATGTCTGAAAATTGCGAGAATCTGGATCAGGTTAACAACGAGCTCGCTGAATTAAGAGTAGGAATGGGGCAGATCATGGAAGCTTTGAGTATCATACGAGCAACGATGGACACACAAGCCACTGTGGTCTCAGAAATCATCACTCCGACTGTTGTGCCACCGGTTATACCTGTCGTAAATCCCACTCTGGGGATGCCATTCGAGTTCATGCGAGCCACGGCCCCTCAATCCACGCAACAAGCGGTACCATTGCTCAGTGAGAATCAACAAGCTATTCCGACTTATGTTCCGCCTGTGGTACAGACCCAATTCCAACCTGTTTTCCAGAACCAGCAGTATTTTGATGGTATGTCTGTAGAAGAGGGTGACAGTAACGAGAAGTTGAGAGCCAACATGGAGGTGATGCAGAGAAAGCTGAAGGCTATGGAAGGAGACAACGTTTTCAGTTCTGACCTTAAAGATATGTGTCTAGTCACTGATCTAGTGATTCCACCGAAATTCAAGTTACCAAGTTTTGAATTGTATTCTGGTGCCACGTGTCCTAAGGCACACCTAGTCATGTATCTCCGAAGAATGGCGGCTTATATGGATAATGATAAGTTAATGATCCATTGTTTCCAAGACAGCCTAAAGGGTGCTGCCGCAAAGTGGTATTTAAGCTTAGACCAGTCTCAGATCAAGTGTTTCCAGGATGTTATGGACGTGTTCATAAAGCATTATAAGTATAATTTGGATTTAGCTCCTGATCATAGACAGCTATTGACCATGACTCAGAAGAACACAGAGTCGTTTAAAGAATATGCTCAAAGATGGAGAGAGACTGCATCACAAGTTGAACCGCCGTTGATTGAAAAGGAATTAGCTGATTGGTTTGTAGATACTGTAAGACTAGATTTCTATGAGAAGATGATCAGTAATATCGGCGCTAATTTCTCTGATATCATTGCAATTGGTATGAAGGTGGAGGCAGGTCTGAAAAGTGAAAAGGTAGCCAGCTCGCCGAACAGTTCTACTGGCACCGATATCAAGAAGTCTCCGGGTAACTTCCATAAGAAGAAGGAAGGCGAGACTAACGCTATTTTGACAGGAAAGAGGAAAAATCCTAGTTAGAAACGATCTCTATTCCAACCACAACCAGGTCCCAGTTTTCCTCAACAACCGGTTTACCCCGTTCAATTCGCACAACCACCCTACGTGGCGTCTGTTACGCCCACTTTTAATCATCAGATAATGCAGCAAGCTCCTGCTTCCCAATCACCAAATCATCAACAGTGGCCAAAGAACCAGAATCAGAATTACCAGCAACAACGGCGGCCAATACCACAACAAAATACCCCGCCAAGAAGACAAGCAGTAACACCAAATTTTCCGCCCATACCAATGACATACACGGCATTGTATCCTTCGCTGGTGGAGCAAGGATTAATCGTTACTAGGCCATTGGGGCCACCATCTGAAAAAGCTATGCAGTTCTACAATCCTAATGCAACATGTGCTTTCCATCAAGGAGGAGTAGGCCACGATTTAGAAGGGTGTTTGGCGCTAAAGAATCTAGTAAAGAGTCTGATGGAGAAAAATATCTTGTCTTTCGCTAACAACCAGCCAGATGTGAAAAACAACCCCTTGCCAACACATGGGTCAGCCAATGCCATCGAAGATGAGAATGGTGAAGTACTGGTCTCAGATGTAACAAAGATTAAGACTCCCTTGAAGATGTTTCATGCTAAGCTATTCAGCGCCGGTTTGGTCAAAGATTGCCACGATGGTTGTAAAAAGTGTGACAGTAATAATGAAGGGTGTCAGTTGGTTCGAAATGATATCCAACAATTGATCGATGAAGGTTTCTTACAGGTTTTTAGAAAGGAAGGCAAAGTAGCAGTGATTGAACCAGTGTTTAGTTTACCAAAGCGGATGCCAGTGCTTGATGAAGAAGAGTACGTATCAGTAGTCCCTGTGTTCAACAATCTAGGGGCAGCTACCGTGAGCCCTGTGTTCAACAATCCGGGGGCAAGTACCGTGAGTCCGGTGTTCAGACAACCAGTTCCAAGATTCAACAGGTCTGAAACTGTTTCTCCTGATAATCATACAAGGAGGAATAATCTCCCAAGACCAGTCCTGTTCAGATTCAGGGGAACCAAAGCAGTACCATGGGTCTACGAAGGCAGTGCAAGTGAAAAGTGGAAGGAGGAAACGATCCCAAGGAAAGAGGTGGGGGTCATTATAGAAGAACCGGTCCCAAGGAAGGAGGTGGGGGCTGATGAGAAGAGCGTGTCTAATATAGCGGGAACAGGAAGAATGATGAGGAGTGGAAGGATTCTCCCCCCTATTAACAAAGGAACGTCAGATAAAGAGAATGAGGTGCGTGTACCCACCAGCGACAAAAGTAAAGAAGTAATCTCCAAGGAGGACGATGAAGAATTTCTCAAGATAATAAAGAGAAGTGACTACAGGGTTGTGGATCAGCTTCACCAGACCCCGTCCAAAATTTCTATTTTATCCCTATTGATTAATTCACCAGTCCACCGGTCAGCACTACAGAAAGTACTGGCTCAGGCTCACGTGGCCCAGGACATTACCGCCGGACAATTCGATCATGTTATCTCTAACATCACTGCTTGCAACACGCTCAGCTTCAACGATGAAGAATTAACCCAATCAGGTCGGAATCATAATCTCGCTCTGCATATATCAATGAAGTGTCAGGAGGACACATTGGCCAGAGTTCTTGTGGATACAGGATCCTCTCTAAATGTCCTACCGAAGAGGGCCCTCGACAAGCTAGCATACAAAGGAGGGATCATGAGACCCACGTCGTTAATTGTCAAAGCTTTTGATGGCTCACGAAGATCCGTGATGGGGGAAATTGAGCTGCCAGTTTTGATTGGACCCCAGGAATTCAATGTTCTGTTTCAGGTTTTGGACATTAACCCTGCCTATAGCTGCCTACTGGGAAGACCCTGGATCCACGAGGCAGGCGCTGTTACTTCAACCTTACACCAAAAGATGAAATTTGTGGCCGATGACAAGCTGGTCATCATCCATGGGGAAGAAGACTTAATGGTTAGTAACTTGTCGTCTTTCCGTTATATTGAGGCTGACGAAGATGCATTGGAAACTTCTTTTCAAGCCCTGGAAATAGCCAACACAGTTAGGGTTGACAATGAGGAGACAGTGGTACCAGAATATCCATCTTTTGCTTCGTATAAGAGTATTCAGTCTGCCCTTCAAGACGGTGTGCCCGCAGGTTGGGGTGAAGTGATTGAGGTCGAGAAGAGAGTCAGACACCAAGGGTTGGGTTACAGACCAACTCTAGAAGAAGAGGCTGCTTCAGGTTCAAGAGAAAGAAGAATGAAGATAAAGACCGTACATGAGACATTTATCAGCGGTGGCCATCAAGTCCACGCAATCATAGGAAGCACTGAAGAAGACGAAGATATTGATCGTTTGATTTTTCGCCAAGAAGGCGTATTATGCAACTGGGAGTCCATTGAGATCCCAATTCTGTACCCGGAACCAGAGTAACTTGTCTAGATTTGTTGTTTTCATCTCCCTAGTCTTGCCCAAAGCTAGTGGATTGTTTTGTACGGGCCTCCGTTTTCAAACTTTAAATCAATGAAATGACTCTTTTGCTAAAATTTGCTGCTTTGCTTTATTGCATTCTGTTTCAAAAAATGGCAATCTTTTCAAACAAAAGCATCTCCATCCCGCATGTTCTTGAATTATTGTGCTTTTAATAATATAAGTCATTCTACTATGCAGAATGAATCATAAACCTATTGTATTCAATGACCCTGATCTTACCATTGACTTCGACTCCCCTGTCTATCAAGCTGAGGAGGAGGAAGATTATGAAGTATCCAAGGATCTAGCAGATATGTATGATTACCAGTATGCAGACCTCCAGCCTCATGAAGAGCAGGTGGACGTCATCAATCTTGGCACCGAGGAAGAGAAGAAAGAGGTTAAGATTGGGGCATCCCTGAAGCCAGAAATTAGACAGCGGCTGATTTCACTCCTTGAAGAGTATGTGGATGTGTTTGCTTGGTCCTACCAAGATATGACTGGTTTAGATACAGATATTGTGGTTCACAAGCTACCGCTTAAGCCTGAGTGCCCACCAGTGAAACAAAAGCTTCGCAGAAGTCATCCAGACATGGCCCTCAAAATTCGAGACGAAGTCAAGAGACAGTTGGATGCCGGTTTTCTAGCAGTTTCCAAATACCCGGAGTGGGTAGCTAATATTGTTCCAGTCATGAAGAAGAATGGAAAGGTACGAATGTGCGTGGATTATAGGGATCTTAACAAGGCTAGTCCCAAGGATGATTTTCCTTTACCACATATCGACACGTTGGTGGACAACACAGCTCGTTTCGCCATGTTCTCATTTATGGACGGTTTTTCAGGCTACAATCAGATCAAAATGGATCCAGCTGATATGGATAAAACCACTTTCATTACCCCGTGGGGCACTTATTGTTATAAGGTCATGCCTTTTGGACTAAAGAATGCTGGGGCAACTTACCAAAGGGCTATGGTAACCTTGTTCCACGACATGATCCACAAAGAGATAGAAGTGTATGTGGACGATATGATAGGCAAATCTCGAAATGAGGAAGAACATGTAGAACATCTGCTAAGGTTGTTCAAGAGGCTTCGAAAGTATCAGTTGAGGTTAAACCCTGCAAAATGTACCTTTGGAGTCAGGTCAGGGAAGTTATTGGGTTTCATTGTTAGCCAGAAAGGCATTGAAGTGGATCCCGATAAAGTGCGAGCTATTCAAGAAATGCCAGCTCCGCAAACAGAGTCTCAAGTCAGAGGATTTTTGGGCCGTTTGAATTACATCTCCCGGTTCATCTCCAATATGACTCCGATATGTGCTCCCATCTTCAAACTACTCCGCAAGAATCAGCCGGTAGAATGGAATGCTGAATGTCAGCAAGCTTTTGAGAAGATCAAGAGTTATCTCCAAGAACCACCTATCCTGATCCCTCCAGTATCTGGGAGGCCGCTCTTTATGTATCTGACTGTTTTGGAAGAGTCCATGGGTTGCGTTTTGGGACAGCACGACGAGACTGGCCGAAAGGAGCATGCAATCTATTATCTGAGCAAGAAGTTCACAGACAGTGAAAGCCGTTACTCAATGCTTGAAAAGACTTGTTGCGCTCTGGCTTGGGCCGCCAAACGCCTGAGGCAGTACCTAATTTGTCATACCACCTTGTTGATTTCCAAAATGGACCCGATAAAGTACATTTTTGAGAAACCTGCTCAAACGGGTAGACTTGCCCGTTGGCACATGTTATTGTCCGAATATGATATTCAATATGTCACTCAAAAGGCTATTAAAGGAAGTGTTCTTTCAGAATATCTTGCTGATCAACCAGTTGAAGACAACGAGCCACTCAAATTTGATTTCCCTGATGAGGACATTATGGCAGTGAAAGATGGTGAAGAGTCAAGTTCTGAAAATGATCCCAGGGCCGAATACAGGTGGAAGATGATGTTCGACGGTTTGTCCAATTACAAGGGGCATGGAGTAGGTGTTGTTATGATTAATCCGGAAGGTGGCTACACCCCTTTTACAGCTCGATTGGATTTCGGATGTACGAATAATATTGCTGAATATGAGGCATGTATCCTGGGACTAGAAGCTGCGATCGATCTTGGAATTTGTTTTCTCGAAGTTATGGGTGACTCTGCTCTAGTTATTTATCAAATTAGAGGTGAATGGGAGACAAAAGATGAGAAGCTTATCCCCTACCAGGCATATGCTTTGGAATTGATTGAGCATTTTGATGAGATTACTTTCCGCCATGTGCCACGTACTGAGAATCACGTGGCTGATGCTTTAGCAACGCTGGCTTCAATGTGGCAAGTCAGATTTATCAATGAGGATCCGGTTATCAGTATTGGAAGAAGGGCTGAACCTGCCTACTGCCAGGCCATTGAAGAAGAATCAGATGGCAAACCCTGGTTTCATGACATTTTGAACTTCCTGAAGAATCAAGAATATCCGGCCAACGCCTCCGCTCTTGATAAGAAAACTCTGCGAAGGTTGTCAGCTAAATTCTTCATCAGCAACGGTGTACTATACAAAAGGAATCATGATATGGTGTTGCTAAGATGTGTCGACAAGAGAGAAGCAGACTTGCTGATCCACGATATTCATGAGGGAGCCTTCGGCACCCATGCCAATGGACACGCCATGGTTAAAAAGATCTTGAGAGCTGGATACTATTGGTTAACTATGGAGACTGATTGCATCCAGTATGCTAGGAAATGCCATAAATGTCAGATTTACGCAGACAAAATGCATGTTCCTCCTACTTTGCTAAATGTGCTATCATCGCCCTGGCCATTCTCTATGTGGGGCATTGATATGATTGGGGCAATTGAGCCTAAAGCATCCAATGGGCATCGATTCATTTTGGTGGCTATAGATTACTTTACCAAATGGGTGGAAGCCGCCTCTTATGCGAATGTAACTAAGCAAGTAGTTGCTCGTTTCATCAAGAACAACATCATTTGTCGCTATGGGATTTCAAGCAGAATCATAACCGACAACGGGACCAACTTGAATAACAAAACCATGAAAGAGTTGTGCGATAACTTCAAGATTGAGCACCGTAACTCTTCACCATATCGACCGAAGATGAACGGAGCAGTTGAAGCTGCGAACAAGAATATTAAGAAAATTCTTCAGAAGATGGTCAAAACATACAAGGATTGGCATGAGATGTTGCCATATGCGCTACATGGATATAGAACGTCCGTCAGAACATCAACAGGGGCAACCCCTTTTTCGCTGGTATATGGAATGGATGCTGTCCTCCCTATAGAAGTTGAGATACCTTCTCTGAGGATATTAATGGAAACAAAGCTTGACGAAGCTGAATGGATTCAAGAGAGATACGATCAGTTGAATCTAATTGATGAGAAGCGCCTGACAGCTATGTGTCATGGTCAGTTGTACTAGAAGAAGATGAAGAGAGCTTTTGATAAAAAGGTCCGCACTCGGGAATTCCGAGTAGGCGAATTGGTACTTAAGAAGATTCTGCCTTCACAAAGAGACGCCCGTGGAAAATGGGCACCCAATTATGAAGGTCCCTACATAGTTAAGACCGTGTTCTCAGGAGGGTCATTGCTTCTTACAACTATGGACGGTGAACAGCTTGCGCATCCTGCGAATGCTGATTCGGTGCGGAAGTATTATGCTTAAGACTAGGACGCCTCTGTGATATCCAAGAATCCTCAGAGAAACTCAAGTTTTGCTACAACAGAAATCCTTAGTCATTAGGGTCATTGGTCATTGAATACAATGTAACCTTTTGCTAAACTGCCATTTCGATGCATTTGTAATATCTCATGGGACTATGCTATTTGGCAAGTCACCAGTTTTCAATGAATATCAGTTATATGATCATCTGCTTATCGTCTTTATTTTTGCAAATTTTGCCATTTTCACTTGATTTTTGAAAACGGAAATATTACGATTGCTAAGAAAACACAAAGATAAACTAATTTTTACTCTAGATCTTCTATGAATCAAGCTGGTGTAAGGAGATTTAGCAGTCTTGAATTTTTGGCATGGATTCGCCACCTCCAGTGGAAAGAAGATCGTCCTGGCTATCCTCGACGTTGGGTTTCAGGGTGCTGGCTTGTGTTATCCTTTCTCCTTTCCTGTTTTGCGTCGTTCGCGTTGTTCCTAGCATATAGCTAAGCATGTGCATCATCCTCTAGCATCTTTGCATCCTTTGTGCTCTGTTTTGCTGGTGATCTTTTGTTGTGCTTATCTTTATTTCCCTAGTGGAGTAAGGATATTCCCGGTTTTCTTTGCGTCGTGCTTGTTCGGTCTTAACCTCTGCGCGCCAAATTCGAATCTTTAAAATCTTTTTTTTCCGTTCCCCAAGAGGTTTAACTTAAAAGGATTTTATAGTTGTTCTCGTTTGAATCGTGTCAAACTTGAACTTGGACTATGTTTGAATCGCGCCAAACGTTGTCTTAATTTGGACTTTGTTTGAAGCGTGTCAAACACTGTCTTATGTGTTCTTGTTTGAATCGTGTCAAACATGAACCGGTTCTCGTTTGAATCGTGTCAAACTTGAACTTGGACTCTGTTTGAATCGTGTCAAGCATTGTCTTCTTAAAAACTTTGTTCTTGTTTTAATCGTGTCAAACTTGAACTTGGACTATGTTTGAATCGTGTCAAGCATTGTCTTCTTAAAAACTTTGTTCTTGTTTGAATCGTGTCAAACTTGAACTTGGACTATGTTTGAATCGTGTCAAGCATTGTCTTCTTAAAAACTTTGTTCTTGTTTGAATCGTGTCAAACTTGAACTTGTTCTTGTTTGAATCGTGTCAAACTTGAACTTGGACTATGTTTGAATCGTGTCAAGCATTGTCTTATTTGGACTTTGTTTGAAGCGTGTCAAACACTGTCTTATGTGTTCTTGTTTGGATCGTGTCAAACTTGAACTTGTTCTCGTTTGAATCGTGTCAAACTTGAACTCGGACTACGTTTGAATCGTGTCAAGCATTGTCTTCTTACAAAAATTTGTTCTTGTTTGAATCGTGTCAAACTTGAACTTGGACTATGTTTGAATCGTGTCAAGCATTGTCTTATTTGGACTTTGTTTGAAACGTGTCAGACACTGTCTTATGTGTTCTTGTTTGAATCGCGTCAAACTTGAGCTTGGACTTTGTTTGAATCGTGTCAAGTATTGTCTTCTAAAAAAAAAACTTGTTCTCGTTTGAATCGTGTCAAACCTGAACAGAGTCTTTGTTCGAATCGTGTCGGACATCGACTCTTGTTTTAAAACCGTTCTTGTTCGAATCGTGTCGAACTCGAATTGAGGCTTTGTTTGAATCGTGTCAAGCACTGTCTTTTGTTTTAAAATTGTTCTTGTTCGAATCGTGTCGGACATTGAACACCCTAATCTTTGTTGCTTTTCTAAAATTTGCTTTAAGTTAAGTTTCTTGGAACAAATTTCTTCAACTTTAAGACTCCTATCTGGTGCGCAGAGTTAGTCTCTGCCTTCCTGACTCTTTCTGAAGATCCCATTTTGAACTCTTATTTTGAGATCCCCAGGAAGTCTTTGTTTGTTTATTTGTCTCCTCTAGACTGACTCTTAGTGATCAGTTTCTTCTTTCGGGTTTCGTGCCCAGGAAGAGCGTGGGTTTATTTTTTTCCCCGTGAAGTCTATCTCCTCGGATCTTTCCCCAGTGGAGATTGTCTTTTAGTTTTTCCCCAGTGTTTCTTTGAGGTCTCCCCAGCGAGTCTTCTTGTTGACTGACCTGCATCCCCGGTGAGTCTTTGCTTGTGGATGCTAGTTTCCGTCTTTCCCCAGCGAAGCTTTTCTTGCGTGTTTGCTTCCTGTGGTCCCTGGTGTCTTGTTTGTCTGCATCCTTTGCATTTCTGGCATCATATCATCATTTTAGAAGTTCATGGCATGTCAGCATTTGCATGTCCGTAGCGTGTCATTAGCATTTGCATTCCATCTAAGTGCAAAATTTTTGGTTTGCTATATTTAAATACCTTTCACCTAGGTGCCTCCGGAATCTCCGTTCCTCGTGCCCTCCGGTGAAGCTATTTAAATAGGGGCAACTGTTGTACCCTAAATTTTTACCCTTAGATATCATCCAGCTTTTGTGCATCTTAGGAGCATCTCTGCATTGTTTGAACTAACCCATGCCTTGTAGTTTATTTATTTGTGTTCAAATTAGGTTTACCTATCCCTATGAAGCTCCAAAAGTTGCTTGAAGCAAGTCAAGTCAACCAAAGATCACCAGTGCAGAAATCTGGGATCAGGTTTTTTACCTTGAAGAAATCATTAAGTATTGGCTCTATAGAAGTTCAAGATTGTGTGACCCACTTGCCATATAATGTCGCCTACATCCAAGAGATATCATTTGACAAAAATCCAAGGTCTATGGGTTCTCAACAAGCGGAATCTGAGCCTCAGTCCCATTATATCTCAAAACTAGGGTTTCTGTGACGCTTACCAGCCAACAACCTTGATTTTTCATCAAGATGATCCCCTAAGACCTAATTATCAATTCTATTGGTTTATCAACATCCTCAAGAGTCTCCTAAGACCTTTAGATGGGAAGGAAGAAACAAATTCACAAGGATCGACCTCAGTGCGTTCACAGGCGTAATTAGGGTTCGACTGAAACCCTAATCCTTTGGAATCCTGGGTCAAATGAAGTGTTAACGGCTCTAATCATCATATATTGTCTCATGAAGTATTAAAAGCATCCATATCAAGTTTCATGAGGTTTCGTGCAAGAGAAGTAGGGTTTTGATCGCGAAAGACTCTGTATATGGCATTTTCCCCCTAATAGCCCGATTTGAAATAACCATAACTCCTAAACCGTGCACTCAAATTAAGAGACTCAAGGCTCATTGGAAAGCTTTCATCAAGATCTTTAATTCATTCCATATGACTTTTTGCCTAAAAATGCTTGGATTTTGAGTTATGGAGCTTACAAGGCGTTTTGGCCCAACACTTAGAAAATTTTTCAGCCCTTTTCATCACTCCTTTCCTCAACTTTGACACCACTTTTCACCAATTTCCATTTGGATTCAAGTCTCGAGTATCAAATGAAAGTTGTAGAGCTTGTTGAGAGCTTTCCAACCATATGTGGAATATCTCCATAGGACAAACCATTCTCAAGTTATGGGTCGTCAAAGTAGGGCACTTGAAATTGTCAAATTTCAATAACTTAGAATTTTTTCTAAGTTCTCTTGGCAGTTTTGGGGACACGACTTGTGAGGGATTTTTCTACCAATCCATGGCATTATTTCAATTACTTTCCAACATCAAACTTGTAGTATTATCCAAGAACTTTAATTTAAACCCAAGAGCATGAAAATTGAATCGTTAAATTAGGAGATATCATGAGAGGAACATAGCCATGCGAATCCTGTTTTGCACCAAGAACATCATCTTCTAAATTTGAATTTTCTTTCCCCCCTCTCCAAATGCAATAGTCTGACCTCACCACATCACCCTAACACTCCCCTAGCCCGTGCAAAAAAGGGAAGAACCTAAGGTATAGCTATAAGTTTTGTCCCAAGCATGTAAAAAGGAGAAAAAGACAAATTCCTTCTCACATGAATCAAGAATTGTGAAACCACGCTTGCAGCCCCATGCAGGGAACATCCATTTAATGCATCCCAAGCCATGCACCAAACTCACCTATAAAAGGAGGCCCCAACTTCCTCAGAAGGGTCATTCGGGAGAGAGGGAGAAACAACACTAAAATCTCTCTGAAAAAAAACTTTCATCTCTTTGGTGCACGAGCTTGCTGGGAGGGGAACAAATTCTTGCCACTCATTTTGGGAACCAGGTAAGTTCTTAAACTCCCTCTTAATATGCTTATCTACATGCTAAGATGAACATGTTATGCTTAATGCTTCCTTGGCTGTTTTAATATCATGTCGTATGTGTATGGCATGAATAATACTTTAAATCTCATGTTAAGGTAGTTTTTTTGAAAAGCTCCGGCTTATCAGTGTTAAGTTTCATCGTTTGTGTGATACGTTCATGTCGTTGCATTGCGTGTGTGTTGTTTGTGTAGGTGTGCGTTAATTTCATCTTTATGTAATTGTGTTGTTAAAGCTTTGTGATTTGCTAATAGTGTCTGGTGCGTTCGTGCTGCTTGTTCTTTTGTTTTATTGTCATGCAATTTGTTATTTGTATTATGTGTTTGTTCAGCTTGTCTGGTGTCACAGTATGAGTTATACTCTCTTGCATGTGAATGCTGTTGTCGTAGCGTTTTATTGCCGTGTTTGAAATGTAGTGTCGGTTGTTAAGCTTTGAACTGATATGTTAGCTTGTATTTAAAAAAAAAAAAACAGAATTGTTTTCTTCACTTTCTTTAAACCGATTTTCAGTTTTGGACCTTGGTTTGCTCTTGCCTTGTGTGTACGTTATGGTCATTATCTTGTTCAACTAATGGTTGCATCATGTTCTACGTTCGAAATGCTTCAGTTTAGCCTTTTACTTCATGATATTTGATGGTATATTGAAGTCTCCATGATTGATGGAAGTTTGATGTTTGGTTCCTGATGTTTTAAGTTTGAACACGATAACATTTAGTTTCTGCATGTCTCACTAACCCATGCTTGAATTTGATTGGTTGTTGTGTTTGTTTCGTCCTGTAGTGCATTTAAATAAATAGTGACCAATTGATAATGTTACTACCACTCCGTTTCCACATGTGCGCATTTCTTTTTCTTTTAATATTTTATGGTTCGTTTTGATTTACATATTAATGGATGTATGTTTATGAACGGATGTAAACGCCGTCCCAACGGTTCACCCTTGCCTTGCCATTTCGCCTATCACCATCATGACCTGGGTTCGATCCTTTGTGATCAACCTTTTGGTCATTTATCATTTTTCGCCTGAACGCCACCCTCCTCCTTCCATGGGCCTTGCGCCCTTCTCCACTATCCGCACCTCCCACCATTTAGGCCCAATTCACTTCCTTTTATTTCTTAACTGAACCAAAATCACTAATGCACCCCCTACGTTTTATTTCAATTTTTTTTCTAATTTCAAAATCTTTTCTTTTTTTAAAAACCTATTTTATTTTATTTTGCTGGAAATGTTATATATTCAAAAACTCTAAAAATATTTACTTTTGTAGTTTGTCCCTTAATTATCTATTTTATCATTAATTAACATGTGGTTTTTCTAATCAATTAATTGTAATGTATGGTTATTAATTATTATGCTAATTTTAAATTGTTAATTTGAATTTTAATTGGTAATTGCTAATCAATTTGTTTTAGTTGTTAACCTTTAAATTATCAATATGTATCTTAATTGTATTGTTAATTTTATTGGTGTTGCTATTTGTTATTTGTTATCACTTGTGGATTAATCGATTGACATTTATTGTTAGCATCTTGAATCTTATGAATGTTATTTCACCATGACTTGTTTAATCCTTGAATTAACCTACCCATGTTGGTTGGCCATATGTTTGGTTTTTACATGAATATCACTCTTCTTTATTATCATCCTTTAATATCATTCTACATGTTTGTCTTCCTAAAGATTGAAGCATGTTGATTGTCATCCTTAATATCTTCCTACATGTTTGTCTTCATAAAGATTTAAACATATTGATATCATTTTAACCATTCTACTTGAATCATATTCATCTTATCCATATCTCATCATGAAACATATTGCCATCTTCATGCTTATGTTGCTTCCATCATATTGTCTCCTATCAATGTTGTAACTTATATTATGCCTTACCTTGTCATTTTATCATGTATATGTTTATCATATCTTACTTCTATCTGTATGTTTATTTACTACTGTCCAAACCTTTTCAAACTCATAAAAATTCTCGATCCAACGTCGAGCCCATTTTCTACCCATGTAAGTCGATCGCCTTTGGGCATCGCATTCAACCTTTTGGTCACAAGACACAAGTCTAGCATCACCTTGCTAGCACCATCGCCTAAACAACATAACTTAATCGCATTAATATCCAAAGGAAAATCCCATGCATGATGACCATGTTATCGTGTATGGTGCATATCATTTGCATTCATAATCGTCACCTTAAGATAAGTAACGACTCCCATCATAACCTAAGTAACCTCTTAGGAAGAAACTTTGTTTCTTGGCCTCATCAGAGCCATGGAAATCACAATTAGCTTTGGGAAGAGTTCTTCAACTCTTAGTGATATTCATCATAATGAATTTATCACTTCCCCTACTGACTAAACTTCAACATAGGTCCATTACAACTAGATCTAGAGAGTTCTTAAACTCTACAATGAGCTTGCACTCATTTCCCCTCTGAATATTGACCACAGTCAATCATTCAGTAGATGTAGAACTACGCGTACTCTGATTCTATTCCCGAGGATACGTAGGCGTAAAGTGCGATGCTTTATCGAGTATACTTAGATACTAACCCCTAGGATTTCCAACCTTTAGCATAGAACCTTTAATAAACAGGTAACAAATAACATAATAATCAAGAGGTTCCTGTAGAGTACTACAAATATCTAGGATGCTAACACCTTCCCTAGGTATAACCAACCCCCGAACTTAGAATCTTAGTGCATTTGCATTGCATTGTGGGAATTCGGTTTTTTCTCCCTTCCTTTGGATAAATCAAAGACCGGTGGTGACATTAAAAATACGATACAAGTTAATTAATAATTTTTTATCCAATTTTCACCGCGACAGGTCTTTATAAATGGTTCACAAAACATTGTTGGATGCTACCATGGGCGGATCTTTAATGACTAAAAGTGCCGACGAAGTCATTTATATCATTGACAAGATGGCACTAAACGACCATCAAGAGAATCATAACCGTGGCCAATCTCAAAAGAAACCGAGAGTACAAGAATTGGGGACAAATGATGCAATTCTCGCTCAGAACAAACTGCTATCTCAACAAGTTAAGTTGTTAACGCAACAAATGTCAAAGCTCCCTCAACAGATTAAAGAGATGATAGAGTTACCGAACAAGAACGTGCAAATAGCTATTTGTGAGCTATGTAAAGGCGATTACCCCATCGGCTATTATCCTCCTTGTCCTCCGGTTGATGAAGAAGCAAATTACATGAATAATCAAAATCAACAACAAGGTTATCAAAGGCAATAACAACCTTATCAAAATCAACAAGGATACCAACCAAGAGGAAATTATCAAAAGCAACAAGGATACCGACAAAATCCGAATCAACCGGCGCAACCTCAAGGTGGGAGTTCCAAGCTTGAAGAAACTCTAAACCAATTCATCCAAATGTCCATGGCTAACCAAAAGACTAATGAAGCATCGATCAAAAATCTCGAGAATCAAGTTGGGCAACTTGCAAAACAAATGGCCGATCAACAATCGGGGCCACCTTTTTCCACAAATACTCAAACCAACCCGAAGGAGCATTGCAAAGCTATTGTTACTAGGAGTGGGAGAGAGTTGGGAGAAGGAGGAAAAAATGAGAAAAATGTTGATGTAAGAATTGAGGAGGTTGTGGAGAAAGAAAAGGTTTATGATGTTGTAGTTGAAAAGAATGATAAGGAAGAAGTTGAAAATAAAGATGAGAAGTTAGTTGAAAAAGATAACCTTGAGAAAGAAAAGATAGAAGAAAAAAAGAGAAGAGTCAAAAAGGGGAAGGAGATAGTGAATCCTATTCCTATCCAAAATCTACCTTACCCTCATATGCCCACTAAGAAAGACAATGAAAGGCATTACACTCGTTTCATGGACATATTCAAACAATTGCAAATCAACATTCCGTTTTCCGAAGCGCTTAAATAAATGCCGAAATATGCTAAGTTCAGGAAAGATATTCTTACAAAAAAGAGAAGATATTCGGAGCCGGAAACAATTATCCTTGATGCAAGCTATGGTGCGATAATCTAAAGAACTCTACCAAAGAAAGAAGTTGATCCGGGGCGTGTTACTTTGCCGGTAACGATTGGTGATGTCTATGTTGGCAAAGGCTTAATTGATTTGGGCTCAAGAATCAACTTAATTCCATTGTCTATTGTGAAGAGGCTTGGGAACATTGAAATGAAAGCAATTCGAATGACATTACAATTGGCTGACAAATCTACAACCCATCCTCATGGATTGGCTCAAGATGTATTGGTTAAGGTTGATAAAATTTTCTTTCCGGTTGACTTTGTTGTGATTGATATGGAGATAGACGAGGATGCTCCATTGATTCATGGATGCCCTTTTATGAAGACCACTCGAATGATGATTGATGTTGATGACGGCCTTATGAAAGTAAGAGTTCAAAATGAAGAGGTGTGCTTTAATCTTTTTGAAGCAATGAAGCATTCCCAAGATAAACATGATAGTTTCCGTATTGATGCAACGGAAGAAGCCATAATGGAAGTCTCAAAGCAAGTTCACATTGAATCTTCTTTGGAAAGAGCTCTTGATGACTCATTTGAAATATTTACCATTGAGGAAGAAAGGGCACTTGAAGAGTGCTTGAAGGAACTTGAATCTTTAAAAGAGTTACAACCATGGGAAAGTGAAATGGAAGTGTTGAAGAAAGAGGTGAATGATGATAAGTCTCAACTTGAATTGAAGGTGTTGCCTTCTAATTTGAAGTATGTGTTCCTTGATGATGGTTATAACAAACCAGTTATCATTAGTAGCATTTTGACCAATGAAGAAGAAGACCATTTGATTCAAGTTTTGAAGAAGAATCCACAAGCTATAGGTTGGGTTCTTTCTGATCTAAAGGGAATTAGTCCGGCTTATTGCATGCACAAGATCTTAATGGAAGAGGATTTTAAGGCGGTAGCTCAACCTCAACGTCGTTTGAATCCTACTATGAAGGAAGTGGTGAGAAAGGAAGTTGTTAAGCTATTGGATGCCGGCATGATTTACCTGATATCCGATAGTCCGTGGGTGAGTCCTGTGCAAGTTATGCCCAAGAAGGGAGGAATGACCGTTATTAGAAATGAAAAAAAAAAGAATTGATTCTGACGAGAACTGTAACGGGTTGGAGAATGTGTATAGATTATAGGAGGCTTAATACCGCTACTAGAAAATATCATTTTCCACTTCCGTTTATGGATCAAATGCTTGAGAGATTGTCGGGTCAAGAATTTTATTGCTTCCTAGATGGCTATTCCAGTTATAACCAAATCTCGGTTGATCCGGAAGACCATGAGAAGACGGCATTCACTTGTCCCTTTAGAATTTTTGCTTATCGGAAGATGCCTTTTGGCTTATGCAACGCACCTGCAACATTTCAACGGTGTGTACAAGCCATTTTTCCGACCTTATTGAGAAAATGATGGAAGTATTCATGGGCGACTTCTCTGTGTTCGGAGCGTCTTTTGATCTATGTTTGAAAAATTTGGAGACCGCTCTTGAACGATGCGTGGAAACAAACTTGGTGCTAAATTGGCAGAAGTACAACTTCATGGTAACGGAGGGGATTGTGCTTGGCCACAAAGTCTCCTCTAAAGGCCTTGAAGTGGATCAAGCTAAAATTGAAGTGATCGAGAAGTTACCACCTCCAACCAATGTCAAAGGAATCCGGAGTTTTCTAGGCCATGCGGGATTTTATAGGCAGTTCATCAAAGACTTCTCTAAAGTTGCAAGACCTTTGAGTAATCTACTCAACAAAAATAAGTCTTTCTTCTTTGATGATGAATTTTTAAATGCCTTTCAAATTTTAAAAGAAAAACTCATCACTGCACCCATAATCGTTGCTCCAAATTGGAATTTAAATTTTGAATTGATGTGTGATGCTAGCGATTATGCCGTTGGGGCGGTGCTTGGGCAAAGAAAGACCAAAATTTTTCATGCTATACATTACGCGAGTAAAGTTCTAAATGAGGCACAAGTCAATTATGCCACCACAGAAAAAGAATTACTCGATATTGTGTACGCTCTCAAGAAATTTCAGTCTTACTTGATTGGTTCAAAAGTTGTAGTTTACACTGGCCACTCGGCCATTAAATATCTGCTTACCAAGCCGGATTCAAAGCAAAGGCTAATCCGGTGGATCCTTTTGTTACAAGAGTTTGATTTGGAAATTCGTGACAAGAAGGGGTCTGAAAACTTGGTAGCGGATCATTTATCCCGTTTGGTCAATGTAGAGGTAACACACCGAGAAAATGAGGTCTGATACGAGTTTCCAGATGAAAAACTATTTCGAGTACAAGTTAGGCCTTGGTTCGCAGATTTTGCTAACCACAAAGCAACCAGATTTATACCGGAGGACCTAACTTGGAACCAAAGACTGAAATTCTTATCGGATGCTAACTTTTATGTTTGGGATGAGCCATATCTGTTAAGTTAGGAGGTGATAATTTGTTGAGAAGGTGTGTCACTCTTGACGAAGCTAAAAGTATCCTTTGTCACTGTCACAACTCGCCATATGGAGGGCATTACAATGGTTTAAGAATGGCAACAAAAGTCTTCCAATCGGGTTTTATTGGCCAACATTGTTTAAAGATGCAAACCTCCATACGAAAAGTTGTGACATATGCCAAAGAAGTGGCGGGATTGGAAAACGGGATGAAATGCCCGTGCAAACTATGTTGGAAGTCGAGGTTTTCGATTGTTGGGGTACTGATTTTGTTGGACCATTCCCCCCATCTTTTTCAAACGAGTATATATTGGTTGCGGTTGACTATGTTTCCAAGTGGGTGGAAGCAATTGTGTCACCGAGGGCAGATGGCAAAATGGTGATAAAATTAAAAAAAAAATGTATTCTCCCGTTTTGGAACCCCTCGTGTGTTGATTAGTGACAGAGGGTCGCACTTTTGCAATGCACCGCTCGAAAAAGTCTTAGAGCATTACGGTGTAAAGCATAAGGTTGCAACTCCTTACCACCTGCAAACTAATGGTCAGGCCGAAGTGTCAAATAGGGAGGTAAAAAGGATTTTAGAGAAGACCGTGTCAAGCTCGCGAAAGGATTGGTCGCGCAAGTTGGATGAGGCTTTGTGGGCGTATCACACCGTTTACAAAGCTCCAATAAGCTTAACTCCTTTTCAAATGGTTTATGGCAATACATGTCATTTACCAGTTGAATTGGAGTACAAAGCTCTTTGGGCATTGAAACTATTAAACTTTGATCCGAGCTTGGCCGGCGAGAAACGGAAGGTTCAATTACATGAATTGGAAGAAATGAGGAATAATACGTACCATTCGAGCAAGCTCTATAAGGAGAAAGTAAAATGATATCATGACAAGAAGGTTTCTCAGAAAGAATTTCAGGTCGGCCAGATGGTTCTTCTATTCAATTCCCGTTTGAAACTTTTTCTGGGAAAATTGAAGTCCAAATGGTATGGATTTTTTTTATTAAGGATGTTAAGCACTATGGTGCCATAGTGATAGAGGACTTGCAAAAGAAGGAAAGTTGCACTGTGAATGGCCAACGGCTGAAAATCTATCTCGGAGGAGAAATTGATCGAGAAAATTGCACAGTGTTTCTAGATGATCATTGAGATCATCTTGGACCATCGAGCTCAAACGACGTTAAACAAGGTGCTTGTTGGGAGGCACCCCAACATTGTAACTATTTACACTGCTTTTATGTTGAAATTATGTTTGAAAGTATGTTTGGAAGTGTAGTGATGTTGTAGAGTTGGCAACCCTCACCAAAACAGAATTTTACTGTTTCCGGTGTAGTTCGCCCGGTGAACAGGAAGCTTCGCCCGACGAACAGGAAGCTTTGCCCGAAGAAGCTTGTTTTCTTGGCCTTCGCTTCTGCGTGGCTGGGCGAAACAGACTGTGGTGGAAAATGAAATTTAAGGGACCACCGTGTTTTCAGAAAGGAAAAGAGGGGATAAAGGAAAAATTGATAAGATTGTGTCCCCACTATAAAAGGGTTTGTGGTTCACTTTATTTCTTTTCTTCATTTGGTATCTTTCTCTCTCACCACAAACTAAAACCCTAAGTCTCCCTCTTGCAACTCTTTGTCCCTTTCAATTTCTGTCAACTCTCAAATCACTTTCAAGGTTAGTCTTTAATGGTTTGTTTTTGTTAAATTTCTTCCTTTTAAGTATTGCAGTAGAAGCATGTAGTTAGGGTTTACTTTTGGAAATTTAGATTTAGGAGTAGTAATAGTAAATCTCTTTGCATGTTGCTGTTGTTACCTTGTTTGTCTTGTGATATGTGTGGGTACTATGAAGAAGATGAGGGTAAAAGCAGAACTGTGTTTTTTTCAAGAAGCTATGTTCGCAGGTTTTCGCCCGGCGAGCATGCAGCGAAGCTTCGCTTCTGCTTCGCCCAGCGAAGCAGCAGTGAGATGCAATTCTCAATTCTGCTTGGTTCTTACTGTTTTAACTCATTTTCTTTTCGTTTATTTGTTAGTCTAACGTAATTTCTGCTGTTGTGTTGAGTTGTTTTCTTTTGTTCTGTCTTGCAGATGGCTCCAAGAATGAAACCCACCGATGCCAAGAAACAAAAAGGAGCTGCAAGTGGATCTGCTACTCCAGCTGAGTATGATCAGCGTCGTTTTCTGAGTGCTGCGCATGCAGCAAGGATTGTTAGCCTTGAGGGAAGGCATATCATTTCGGAACGAAAATTCATCCTTAATCACGAGGGTAATTACCGACGGGTTCAGGCTATTTTAGAAAGTAAAAAATGGGGATCTTTGTTGAACCCGGTGGATCGTGTCAGTTACGAATTGGTAAGAGAGTTTTATGCAAATGCATTGCAGCCGGAGGGAGAACACTTCATGTTCCAAGCCTTTGTGAGGGGAAAATAAATTTGCTTTAGCCGTGATGAAATCAACAATTTGTGGGGTAAGCGTGCACTTTGGGAATTCTGGAAAAAGATGTCTTCACCCAGTTGCTCAAGAAACCTCTTGACCATGAAAAAATTTCAAGTTCAATTTTATACCCGGGAAGGAGTGTTGAGTTGAACGATAAGGGTGAGCCTATCAGGTACAACAGAGAAGATATGACTCCGGAATCTCAGGCTATACTGCTCTTGCTTTCGTAAAATGTTAGGCCAAGACTGCATAGGTCCTCTGTGCCTCTCGAGACTGGCTTACTCATGTATTGCATTATGGAGAATTTGGAAGTTGACATTGCTCAGGTTATAGTAAATGAAATGAAAAATTTTATGGAGAATACAAGGAGGCCTGGAGTTCACTCTGCTGCACCAATCATTTTTCCATGCCTTGTTCAGTCTCTTTTCAACAAAAATTGGGTCCTTGAACCGAATGTTGTGAATGAAAAAAGAAGAGGGCTCATTGATGATAATTATATAGATAGATATTGCAAAGGAAAGTTGGCTGCGAGTAAGAAATAGAAGAGACGGGTTGTTAGCGAAAGTTCTCAGGCTCAAACAAATGAGGCAACTGAGGCCATGGATTTCTCTACTTGGGACCCTAGGATGAGGGCTACTTTCAATTACTCATGGGACATGGGCGAATCAATTCACAGGTCTAACGAATTTAATTTTAATTGTATGCTATAGATTTATCAGTACCAAACAAACCCCTTGGAGGTCACTCCGTTTCCTTCAAGGGAGGACTTCAACGCTTATGTAAATTGGCCTAGGGATAGGCGTCCTTTCTTTTCAGAGGGGGCAGGTACAGTTGGAGCTGCTGATGGTGATGATGTGGCTGGAAATGAGAGATGATGAGAGATGAGAGATGAGTTTGGTGGGTTTGGTGGATAGGCTTCAAAGTGAAGGAATTTTTATTGCTTTTGTTATTTAATTTCAGTTTTTAAGAAGTGGTTTAGTTTGTTCTTTGCTTAGGCGAGAATTTTGTGAATTTTGATGTATGCCGGAAGGGCAAAGCACATTTTGGGTGTGAAAACACCAAGTTAGTAATGATAATTCTGTTTTAAGTGTTTGTTTATTTTGCTTGTACAAAGTTCTTGTTTTAGATTGCCTTTGATGTGTGGAAAGTAAATTGTTGGCACAAGAAGTTTGAAAAATATGAAAAGGAGACCTTATTGCCTTTATTCATGTAGTGATGATAAGCTTCTTGGCATGAACACAATCAAGGTGTAAAATTGACTTTGTAGAATCATAATGTGAATGTGAAATTTATACTTTTTGAAAAATTGGTCAATGAAAAGTTTTATAAACTCATGGTCATTTTGAATCAATTTGGACATTACTACAAATGTGAGTTGCCTCCATTGTTCACAAATTCTAGAGGGATTCGAGTAGTCGTTGTTTAACTCGAATAGTTTATGTTTAATCTTGCTTGTTTGTTTTGAAATTGTGGAAACATAGAAATGATCAAGGCAATGTTTGAGCACTTTGAGTATAACCACCATTCCAAAAATACCTCAAGTCACTTTGTGAGTGTGCGCGTATTTGACTCGACTGAGGATTTAAAATACACTACAGTCTGGAGATAGAGACTATTATTTCATGCACAGGGTCATTCATCCCCTACCCAAAATAATCAAGATGAGTGTAGGAGTTCTCCACTCTCATCCCTTCTCTAGCACCAAAGTATAGTGTGGAAATTGAAACGGGCATCGTAACAGCGCCAATTTGTACAGTGCTCCAGTCCGTCGTGCGAATCTCTGGCTCGACAGGGGATAAAGAGAACAAGACTCTAAAGGATCCTAAAGAAAGGAAAACAGGACGATGAACTAATAGAAACATGGTTTCGATCAATTGATCAAAGGGAGTGAGTAAGCCAACAATCTTTCACGAATCGAAAGATCATTAAAGCAACGTGCGGATTATTGATTGTACATGATTAAATTTGCTCAATAAAGAACAAACTTAATGTGATCAAGAATGAAAGTGCAAAACAGTACCAAATGTCAATTAACATGTTGTTAGGTGTCAAGAAATGCTAGTTTTTATATCCAACATTGACACCTTTAAGCTCTTTTTATTTCTTTAATCAGAAAATGACTTATCTATTAAGCAATTCTTGCATTTTTTGTGAACATTAGATAGTTTGATGTGTTTGTTAATTTTGTAATGAAAAATGTCAAAAGGTTGCAGTTCGTAGCGGAAGAAAACTCGAAGAAATGAAAAATGCACGTGTTTGCAAATATTAGAAGCTTCGCCCGGCGAGCATGAAGCGAAGGAAGGTTGCTTCGCCCGGTGAAGTAGCAGCGAGAGGCAATTATGTTTTGAAAGTCCAATTCCAGTAGCTAGAGGATTTCGCTCGCTGGGTAATTCGCCAAGCGAAGATGGATTCGCCCGGTGAGGAAGAGGCGAGAGATTTAATTAATTTTAATTTAAGTTCTAGTAGCTCACAGGTTTGGTTTGCTGGGTGATTCGCCCAGCGAATTTGGATTCGCCCAGCGAAGGAATGTAGCGCCCGACAAAGGTAGATATTTTTTGATGGACCAGCTGGCACTGTAGCTGTCACGTGACCTCATTTGAGGGCTTCTCCCGGCGGAAGAAGGCACTCGCTCGGCGAATTTTCCTGGGCATAAAGTAGTATTTAGGTAGTTTTAAAGATATTTTGTAAAATAACACCTTTTGGAAGAATCATTATAACCTACAAACACATTTGGAGCTTAAAAACTTCATCTTTTATTATTTTTCTTAGAATCCAAAGCTTTTATGCTTCAATCCTTGATCCATTAAAGATTGATGCAACAAAAGCTTTGTCCATTACTTGTTGATCAAGCTACCATGATAATGGGTAGCTAAACAACTCTTGTGTCAAGATTAGTGGTAGGTAATCTTTCATTTTGTATGTATTGATCTTGATTGTAGTCTGTGAACTTTGTTGATGATAAATATAGGTGAAAAACTTTGTTTGTATGGTTTATATTTTGTTTTAGTTCATGATTGAGAAATATGTTCTAAAACTTGACCTAAGTTTCAATCCATCAACAATCATGAGACTAGAGATAGTTTTGAAAGTTGATGTTCATAAATATTGATCTTGAATGTTATCATATTGATAGTTGGAGTGAGAGATCATCTAAGGATCAATATGGTAAATCCCACAACAAGTGTTAGAGATAGACTTGTTGAGAGGATATGTGGTTATATTCATCGTTAACAAGTTCACATCCTTTATCGAGTAAATACGTACGAAACGGATTATCGGACCCTAATCTTGGCATGCTTTTACCAAATCTTTAAAACCAATTTCTTTACCGTTACTAAATTCTTATGCAACCGATCAGATATAAAACAACCAAACTCTTTGTTACTTTAAAAGTTTAAAACAATTTCGACTATAGAACGGAGGAAATACACATACAATCCCTGTGGAGACGATAAAACACCCCCCGAAATACTTTTCAACACATGCATCAGAAATCATGTTAACATGTGAACAAAAGTGTGCAAGAATCAACATGTTCATATAATGTCCAAAATGTAAACAAATACAAGAATAGATAAATTGTGCATCGAAATATTGTAAGCATGCATCAAACTGAGGCTAAACAACACCTAAAACATCCACAAATATCAAGCATATCAATCCATGGAAGTTAGACGAGGAAAGGATGTCAAACAAGCTTGAAAAAACTCAAAAATGGCATTCTGTTACAGTGGTAATCGATTACCACATTCAAGTAATCGGTTACCTGCTTAAAAACTGCAGAATAAGTGAAAAAATGTGCAGGTTAATCGATTACCACATATAGGTAACCGATTACCACTGTAACAGTGGACAAAACAACTGCAAAAACAGCTTTTCAAAAAGCAATTTTCAGCACCTAATCACTTATCCAAACTACCACATGATTATGGTATGAATTTGTGCACGAGAATTACATCATGTATAATCATTTTAACACAAATTGAAAGCATTAAACATGAAGATCAAAGATCAAGCAATCACATGGTTCATTGAACCAATGCTATCGAAACTACATCCTAAATGCGCAAAAATGATTGAAACAGTAAATTGAGTGAGAGCTACCAACCTACAAGCCGGAGAATTGGCTTGGATGTTGTTGCAAAGAAAATGTGATGAAAATAAGTGGAGAAAAACAGAGAAAACCATAGAATTCTGCACTTGCATCTCGAACCGTAGCGAAACCGAGCAAAATCGTGAAAATGCACCAAATTCGAATTAGCACCGAATTGCTTGAGTAGATTACTTGAATTGAAGTAGAAGCTACTGTAGATCCAAGAATCCAAGCAAAATTGGAGAGGAATGGAGGTTAAGCTCAAGAGAAAAGCACTTTCAATGTGAAAGTTGCTTCCCTTCAATGGTAATAATGGAGCTTTTGTGTGGTTTGGAGAAGAAGATGAAGATGAAGTGAGAACTTGCAGAAAAATACAGAGAGAAAATGAGATAATTGAGAGTGAAATGTGTGAGGAATTGTGAAAATGATTGTGGATCCTTTGTGAAATGGTGGAGCCTTGTTTATATAGAGTTTTGGTTTGGAGTTGCTAGGTTTGGAATGTGCTTTAGAGTTAGCTTTGGAGCTAGCTTGGGAGTTAGTTACACTTGACTCACCGAGTTGGAGGTTGTCTCAGTTTGTTAGTTAGTTAACTCGGTGGAGCAATCTCAACGTAAATCCAAATCAAAGGCTCACATACTTGGGAATTAAGGAACATGGTGCACTTAATCCAAAGTGATGCATTGGAATAAATGTAAGGGAAGTGTCTTGAATGGTCTTGAACTGTCTAGAATGTTCCACACAATGCTAGAACCAAGTAAAATCTAAGAGAAAAGAGAGTGCAAAGTTGTTGTCCTGAAAATGCAGCAGAAACTGCAAATCTGCACAGGGTAATCGATTACCCTATTTTGCCTAGCAAAATGGTAATCGATTACCTAGGAAAAATTTGCCCAAATTGCTTAGGAACAAGTGCTGGAGCCCCGGTTTCGATTTTCCACCTCTTGTTTTGATGAATAGACATGGAAACCTTTATTTTGTGCTTGTTTTGATGATGTGATGACTTTGTGAGGACGTGATTAATCGGACTTGAAAAACCTAAAAATTCCTGCAACAAAATCATAGAGAAAAAAATGTGCTAGTGCGTATGCCAACGATGCGAATGCACATGCTTATGCAAAAGGCAAAATGGGGAGGTCAAATTTCGAGTTACGATTGCTACCCCTATTTAATCCTCTTGGACCTGAATGTTCAAATTGCGCCAGCTTTTCGATGATTCAAGGTATAATGGGATTAAATAAAAGAGTAGCATGAAAATTTGGCTGACGGCGACAAGAAAAGAGTGTTTAAGTGTAGAGAGTTTGATTAGGTGAGAAGTTTGGCTGAATATCTGATGGGGAGAAGAATCAGGCCAAAAGGGAGTATGCTAGATGCATATGCTATGTATGTTTGATCTACTTGATGCTTGATATCATGCAATGCAGCGGTAAAGGTTAAGGTACTATGCTGCAGGTAGGCGAGGAATGTAGCAAAACGAGCTCGACATCTTCGGCTGGGAAGAGGGCCCACAGATGGCGACAACTCTGTTGGAAAAAAACCCATAAATGGTGACGACTCCGCTTGGGAAGAAACCGAGAAATCTCAGATTTCTAGACTGTCACCATCATTGTTGCTGGGGATGAAGGAACCAGGATGATCTTCAAACCATGGCTGACTCTATCTGGGGAAAGGCTTTCCAATCTTGACTGATTCTGCTTATGGAATTCCAGGGTCTGAATGATCTTCTCTGCTTGGAGAGAACAGGAAATTGAAATGTGCTGCTGCTGGGAGTGATGCACAACTCTTGCTGAAGATATTGCACAACTCTTGCAGGGGAACAAGAGAACAAACATGTCTCTACTGGAGAACACATCACAACGACTTTACTGGGGACATTATGGATCTACTGGGGGAATGAAAGGTAAACAAACCTTCCAAAGAACCATAATGGCGCTTGTTGGGGGAATCATGGCTCTACTGAGGAAATGACAACCTCTATAAAGGACCGTGATAGTGCTTACCGTGGGTCAAGCTTGCAAATGGATATTACCGATTATCCCTTAGGAGTTACCAGTGAAACATGTAATGCATAATGCTTTCTCCATTGTCTTAGCTTTTTATTGTTCTCAACGCTTTATAGTATTATGTGATCACAAATAAATGTTAATTTTGCAAATAAAATACTGAAAAGAAACGATTGAGAAATCAAGTGACGAGTTTTTATTGAATGTGAAAAATATATGTACATAAGATGTGTACAAGGATGCAAAAAATCCTTGATGAGGAAATTTGCAATGAAATTGAAAAACAAATGTAGATGGCAAAGGGAAATATGTTTTGCATTGATTACAACATTGGCTACCATCCACTGTAAGTCTAGGTTCCAACGCCTTGCACTAGTTGATGATAACTTGATTGCTCTGTTACCGTCTAAGATCCAGCTGTTATAAGGATAGGCTCGAGTGTTCACAGTCAAATGCCTTTATCCCTAATTTTTGCCTAGACATTTTCTATTTTTTTTCGTCCACCGGGATACCCATTTTTGCCTAAGTCGCCCTTTCGGGTTTTCAACTCAGCGGACTATTATTGTTTTTTTTGCATTGTCCCTAACTTTTGCATGGACATTTCTTTTTTTCAGTCCATTGGGACGCCCATTTTTTCCTAGATTGTCCTTGCGGATGTCAATCTAGCGGGCTCTTTATCCTTTTTTTTCAGGCATAATATTTTTTGACTGCGTCGGAGTTCAAGGGCAATGGCAACTCCTCCCCATCCATGGTGGTGAAGATCAGGGCTCCGCCTGAGAAGGCCTTCTTGACAACAAAGGGTCCTTCGTAATTGGGTGTCCACTTGCCGCATGGATCCGAGTGAACAAGTGAGTACCTCTTAAACACGAGTTCGTCTTCTTGGAACGCTCGAAGGAGAACTTTCTTGTCAAAAGCTCGCTTGAGACGTCTCTGATATAATTGACCATGACCAACGGTAGTAAGGCGCTTCTCCTCGATGAGATTCAGCTGGTCGTATCTGGATTGAACCCATTCAGCTTCATCAAGATCTGCTTCCATGATGACTCTGAGCGAAGGAATTTCGACTTCAATGGGAAGTACAACCTCCATACCATATACAAGCGAATAAGGAGTTGCCCCAGTAGAAGTGCGGATTGAAGTTCTGTAGCCATGCGGTGCAAAGGGAAGCATTTCATGCCAATCCTTGTAAGTTTTGATCATTTCTAGACAATCCTCTTGATGTTTTTGTTTGCTGCTTTGACGACGCCATTCATCTTGGGCCGATAAGGTGGAGAGTTGCGGTGCTCGATCTTGAATTCTTGACACAACTCCCTCATCATTTTGTTGTTTAGGTTGCTTGCATTGTTAGTGATAATGCTGCTAGGCATGCCATAACGACAGATTATCTCCTTCTTGATAAATCTGGCAACCACTTGTCATGTAACATTTGCGTAAGAAGCAGCTTCAACCCACTTGGTGAAGTAGTCGATAGCAACTAAAATGAATTGGTGACCGTTGGAAACCTTCGGCTCGATCATTCCAATGATATCGATACCCCACATAGAGAAAGGCCAAGGCGAAGTCAAAACATTCAATGGAGTTGGAGGTACGTGGATCTTGTCACCATAGATTTGGCACTTGTGACATCTTTTAGCAAAGTTGTAACAATCAACCTCCATTGTTTTCCAGTAATACCCAGCTCGAAGGATCTTTTTGGCCATGGCAGGACCTTTAGCATGTACACCCTCGCATCCCTCATGTATGGACCTTATGATCGTGTTTGCTTCGTGTCTATCCACGCATATGAGCAACACGGAATCATAATTCCTCTTGTACAGTACACCACCACTTAAGAAGAATTTGGCGCAGAGCCGTCTAAGAGTCTTCTTGTCAGTGATAATAATACCCTCAGGATATTCCTGTTTTTCTAGATATCTCTTGATGTCGTAGAACCAAGGCTTGTCATTAGACTCATCCTCGATTGCTAAACAGTGTGCTGGTTCGTTCAAGTGATCAATACGGATAGAAGAAGCTTCATTCTTCCACTTGACTTTTAACATGGATGCCAAGGTGGCAAGAGCATCAGCTAGTTAATTTTCCTCTCTGGGGATATGATGAAAAGAGATCTCATCAAAGTAGGGAATCAATTTCGCGATGTGTTTTTGGTACGGAACCAGCTTGGAATCCCGAGTCACAAAGTTCCCTCTGACTTGGCCAATGACCAAAGCAGACTCTCCATAGACCTCAAGAATCTTGATTTTCATGTCAATTGTCGCTTCAATGCTGTATATACATGCTTCATATTCAGACATATTATTGGTGCATGCAAAGCATAATCTGGCAGTGAAGGTAAGGTGAAAACCGGTTGGAGAGATGAGGATAACACCAATTCCACGACCTTTATCATTAGAGGCACCGTCGAACACGAGCGTCCATCGCGCCTCTGGTTCGGGTCCTATGTCAGGGTCTGGAGTCTCATAGTCTCTGATAAACAAGACATCCTCATCGGGAAAGTCAAAATTCATTTGTTGATAACCCTCCTCAGGTTGATGAGCAAGGTAGTCAAACAAGACGCTCCCTTTTATTGCTTTCTGGGTAACATGCTGGATATCATACTCAGTCAACAGTATCTGTCACCGAGCAATCCTTCCAGAGATAGCAGGCTTTTCGAATATGTACTTTATCGGATCCATTTTGGATATCAATAAAGTAGTATGGCAAATCATGTATTATTTTAGGCGTCGAGCAGCCCAGACTAGAGCACAACAAGTTTTCTCCAAGAGTGAGTATCTGGTCTCACAATCAGTGAACTTCTTGCTCAGATAGTAAATTGCATGTTCTTTTCTGCCAGTGTCATCATGTTGACCCAATACACATCCCATTGATTCACCGAGAACAGTGAGATACATGACTAAAGGCCTACAAGGAACCGGCGGTACTAAGACCGGTGGTTCTTACAAATATTGTTTTATCTTGTCAAAAGTTTCTTGACAGTCATTGTTCCATTCAACCGATTGATTTTTTCTTAGTAGTTTGAACATCGGTTCACAGGTAGTCGTCAAGTGAGAAATGAATCTTGAAATATAATTAAGTCTGCCCAGAAAGCCAAGAACTTCTTTTTCTATTTTGGGAGGCGACATGTTCTGAATTGCTCGAACCTTGTCGGGATCAACTTCAATGCCCTTCTGACTCACAATAAAGCCCAACAGTTTACCAGATCGAACTCCGAAGGTACACTTCACTAGATTCAACCGTATTCTAAACTTCCGGAGGCTGTCAAACAGTTTCTTCAGATGGACCAAGTGATCATCTTCAGTTTTGGACTTGGCAATCATATCATCCACGTAAACCTAAATCTATTTATGGATCCTATCATGAAAGAAGATTGTCATGGCACGTTGGTATGTTTCGCCTGCATTCTTCAATCCGAATGGCATGACTTTATAGTAATATGTACCCCATGGTGTGATGAAAGTGGTCTTCTCCATATCAGCTGGGGACATTTTGATTTGATTATATCCTGAGAAACTGTCCATGAAGGAAAAGACAGAGAACTGCGTCGTGTTGTCTACCAAGACATCAATGTGAGTCAAAGGGAAATCATCTTTCGGGCTTGCCTTATTGAGATCTCGGTAATCCATACACATTCTGACCTTCCCGTCTTTTTTTGGAACCGGGACGATGTTGGCGATCCATTAAGGATATTCGGAGGTGGCCAGGAATCCAGTGTCAAGCTATTTCTTTACCTCTTCTCTGATTTTAAGTGCCATGTCGGGTCTAGTCTTTCTTAGTATCTGCTTGACAGGAGGACATACGGGCTTGAGTGGCAAGTGATGTTCAACGATGTTGGTATCCAACCCAGGCATATCTTGATAAGACCAGGCAAAGATATCAACATACTCTTCTAATAACTTGACCAACTCAGAGTGTACATACTTTGCGAGAGATGTGCCAACCTTGACTTCTCTTCTGACATCATCAGTACCAAGATTGATAACTTCCACTGGCTCTTTGAGCGACTGAATCTCTTTTTGCTCATGCTCAAAGAGCCTTGCTAGTTCAGCCGGTAATTCACAATCTTCCTCACCATCTTCTTCGCCTTGATTAATTGGAATCCCTGAATTACAATGGATGATTTCCATGTTGTTATCAATGCATTTATTTGTTCTGCATGTTTATGAATATGTTTAGAATGAGCTATTTTGAAAAGTGAAAAATAAAAGAAACTTTTGCCATTTGTTTGTGAAAAAGTAAAATAAAGAAAGAAAATAGAGCATGATTTTGAATGCAAAAAAATTTTATTTATTGATCACATAATATTGCAAAAGCGTGAGGCCTTTTACAAGCTATCCACTCATCTCGGACGAGGGCGAGGGAATGAGAAAACAAAATGCATTACATGTTTGTTGGAAAAACCACAAGAATCACAGTAGGTGTCTAGTTGTTGAGCTCGAAACCCGGCGGGCACTTACGCACAAAGCTTGTAATCTGGTTGCTAGGACCAGCATCATCAATGGCTGCCACGATGTCACCCTTTTAGAAACCCCTGCTATTGAACTTGATCAAGTTGACTGCTTCTGACCATGTGAACTGGACTGTCGACCAGGATGGTAACCCAATCCAAAGCGATCATGCTTTTCAACCACATCAATCACATGCCCCCAGCCAGGCAAGGCACCTTTCTCGATGGTCTCTTTAGCACTCTTGGCGGATAACAAGGTTATTTTTGGTGATCTACTTCGACTAGTTGAAGCGGAGCTAACATCTTCGAACTCAAGACACTGCAATGGCACTTTAGCTATGCCTTCATTGGTCTCGACGTATCAGAAAGATGACAATTCGGTTACAATCAATTCCTCTTCACCATAGACGATGACTAGCTGATCGTCAAACATGAATTTCAATTTCTGATGTAAAGTAGAAGTGACTGCCCCTACGGAGGCAACTGTATGCAGGATTGATATCCATTACTTGAAAAGTAATGGTAAACAAATCCACTTCTCCAATAACTTACCTTCGAGAACCGTCAAAGGCTATGACAATTAAGGAGTTCAGCCTCATCTCGCTCCCTTCCACCAGTAATTGACTCAATGTGCCCTTAGGAATCACGTTGAGAGAAGAACCGATATCTACTAGAACACGAGATAATAAGGCATCCATGCAGGTTATGGATATGTTCAATGCTCGGTTGTGGGCAACTCCTTCAGGAGAAAATTATGATTCATTAAAACCCAAATATCTGCTTGCTGTTATGTTAGCCACTACATCATCGAACTCGACAACGGACATATCATTCACGTGGGAAGTGTTCAAAACTTTCAACAAAACTGATATGTGTGCAGGTGAACTCATGAGTAAGGACAAGATTGAGATCCTTGAGGGAGTTTGCCCCAGTTGATCCATAATTTTAAAGGCATTTTTCTTGATCAGCTTTAGGAACTCTTGAACATCAATTGTCTCCTTGCGTTTTGTAGCATCCTTTGAGGGAATGACTGGCACTGATACGGTAGTAGATGCCCCTTGTTGAACAACAGGGGTTGCAGATGCAGGCTTCTCCTTAGGAGGAACAATAGTTGGAACTTGAACTGGCTTAGACATGACCTTCGGAGCGAACACCCGTCCACTACGAGTCATACCTCCAGTGGTTGTAACATTCACAATCTCAGATTCTGCAAACCTTATCTCTTGACCTCCAGAAAACACAGTAGACCCATACCTCCAAGGTACCTCCTTAGAATTCTGGTACGGAAATGGCTTTGGCGGGCAGACAACGATAGGTTGTATTTTCTTTTTAGGAGCTTCGACAGGAACCTTCCAATAGATGATGGTGAATGGCTCGATAGCAGCGACTTCTTCAACCAGATTAGATCTGGCAAATTGAACTTCACCTCGGTTCATTAAAATTTGGACACAACCTTTCAGCCTTCGACACTGATTGGGATTATCGTCGCAAATTTGACACTTTCCGTGTAGCCCTTTCAACAACCCATGTCATTCAATCTTTTGATAACCACAGTCATCGGGGTCTTTACCTCATCAACATCCATGATCCATTCAGCCCTTGAATTATCCTCAATCATGTTCACCGCAGGTCCACCGTGATTGAGCAATGGATTATACTGAATGTTAGGACCTTCCTCAGCAAAAGTCAAAATCTTTCGATCAATGAGCTCCTGAACCTTGGTTTTGAAAGCAATACAGTCTTCTGTCGCATGTCCTATGTATCTAAAGTGATAAGCACAAGATGCACTTGGATTATGCTTTGGGTTGAATGGAGGAATTGCAGGTGCGATCTCTTTGGGAACAATTGCCCCTTGTTGAACCAAGTAATGGAACAATTTAGTATATGGCACCAGAATCTTGTAGAAGTTTGGGCGCTTACACTTTACCTGATTGTTATTGTTTTGCCGGTTTTGATTCTGCTGATTTCTATTGTTTTGTTAAGACTGTTGTTGACGTCGTGGTTGTTGCTGATTCTAAGCATTCTGAACTGGTTGTTGTGGATGATACTGGTACGGCGGTTGTTGATATTGTACAACAGCAATGCACGAATATGGATAGTATGTCATGGGAGCAATGGGTACTTGATACTGAGGAGAGACTTTAGCTGTCACAGCGTTGGCTTCACCTTCCTTTTTCTTTGAATGACTATTTTGAGACTTTCTGTTAGCCGGCTTCTGGGAAGCAACTCCAGAAATTTTCCCAATCTTCAGCCCATTCTCAATCTTTTCACCAATGGTTACAATGTCGGCAAAGTTTAATGATGAACTACCTACCATTTTCTCATAATAGGATCCTTGCAATGTACCCATAAAGATGTCAACCAACTCATTGTCAGAGAGAGCAGGTCGCACACGAGATGCCATCTCACGCCATCTTTGTGCATACTCTTTAAATGTTCCAGTTGAGCGCTGAGACTGGTTTTGAAACTGTAATCTTGTAGGCGCCAAGTCAAGATTATATTTGTATTGTTTCAGGAATGCTTCAGACAAATCCCTCCAAGTACGGATTTTGCTGCGTTCTAATCCCATGTACCAATCCAATGAAGCACCAGACAAACTATCTTGAAAACAATGAACTAGCAATTCATCATTATCGATATAGGATGCCATCTTCCTGCAGTACATAGTGATGTGACTACGTGGGCAACTCAAGCCTTTATACTTTAGAAGCTCATGTATCTTGAATTTCTGCGGCAATACAACATTTGGAACCAAACATAAGTCCTTGGCCTCCATGCCAAAAGCAGAAAACCATTCAATAGCTCTGATACAGTCTTCCAACAACTTGAAATCAGCATGTCTACCTTGATCAGCAGGCCTGACAAGGATCTGAAGATTTGGCAGCTGAGATGCGGCTGACGCGTGCACTTGTGGAGAAATAAACTGAGAAGGGTATACGAATCCCTGATTAACCATCTGACCAGCATTTTGACCCATCTGAACAGCAAAGAAATAATTCGGAGGAGGTACCACAGCGGCTGAAGATGCCCCAGGGTAGAGCATTCCAGAATGAACATTATGAACAGCAGTTTGAGCAGCTTAGGATGAAACTAGAACATGAAAATGAGGACCCCTATACACATGCTCATCGTCATCAGGAGTTTCAATATCGGCCTACACAAGAGTCTAACGAGTCTGAAACTGAAGATTTCTTGATCATTATTTACCACCGGAGGTGGAACCGGAGTAGGCATACCCCACGGATATGCAGCAGCATTTCCATTAGGCATGGTTACAACAAAAGGCTGTTATGGTACGAAGGCACCATTATTTACAATCTGAGGAGTGAAATTCAGAG
Organism: Lathyrus tuberosus; assembly: GCA_022829125.1. NCBI lineage: Eukaryota > Viridiplantae > Streptophyta > Magnoliopsida > Fabales > Fabaceae > Lathyrus > Lathyrus tuberosus. Next base: position 6,900,053 of record JALAZF010000123.1, on the reverse strand, counting down.
GCATGCCCCAAGGAAAAGCAGCAAGCATCTTGTTCAAACCAAATTGAGAGTTTGACGGATGAATAGTAGGCTGAATCACAGGCTCAACAGGCACTTCAACAGTAGCAGGCGAAGAAACAACAACGAGAGTGACAGTAACAATAGGAGGAACAATCACAACAGGGGTGGCAACGGTTGCATCAGTGGCAGTTACAACGATAGTGGCAGCAGCAGCGGCGTCCTTCTGAGCACGAAGAAACTCCATAATAACATCCATGTTGGTTTGAAACTGATCCATCCGACCTTAAAATCGAGCCAGAGTTTCCTTATAGGCAGCGTTCTCAGCTTCGAAATCAGCCATGATCTTGGATTTGCTTGATCGGGTGAAATAGCGATGTCGAGTCGTCGTCTTACTACAAGGCGGAGACGGACATGGTAAGCAAAGGTTTTTCGGATGAAGGGATGTGCATATGTGTGCATGAATGTATGCAATGCATGCAAAAATAAAGTTTTAAACTCCAGGAATTCGTAAACTTATCTTTATCAATAATAATCATAAATCATGAAAGTGAAGGCACAAAGATAAAGCTGGCAAGAAACTTCATTCATTCAACAATAAAGGAAAAAAGTACAAGTCAAGTACATATCAAATATCTTCCTTTTGGGCTACAACAAGATCATCCTGGATCCTATCAAAGACCACCCTACAAACATCCAAGAAATGAAAAACAACCCAGGGAGTCTTGTGCGGCAATACATCAGCATATGCATCCCTCAACAACCCAGGTAAGTCCTCCAGTGCATGCTCAGCAAATCTGGCTAAACGACCATGTCTCTCACTCCAATACTTCGCATCCTTCATGAGGTTACGCAGTAAAGAATGGCTAGGTCCCTGAAGTAGATCCTGAAGAAAGGCTTCTTTCTGATCGAAGAGGACTTGCAAATGATGGCTCTGATGCTCCCAATGAGTACTCTCTGTGTTGATCTGACTAATCTGCTCTCGGCTCTGATGTGCTTGATCTTGCAGCTTCTGGATCTCACCGAAAGCTTTGTCGAGCTTGGCTTGGCACTGAGAAAAGTCCTTTTCCAATTGGCTAGCATGGTCTTTCTCACTTTGCAACTTTGTCTTGTACTCTGGCAACTTTCCTCGAAGCTCTTCAAGCTGCTTCTTGCATCTCAACTCATCCTTGTAGGCTTGATACTGAGCGTCAGCGAGTTGTCTCTTCTTTGAAGTAAGTCCCTCATAAGTACTCTTCAAAGCATCACCCACTTTCCTTCGCTTGTTCTGTTCAACCTCCACCTCTTTGAGCATACGCTCGCGCTTCTGATGAAGCTTAATCTGTAGGATTTCCTTGTCGGATGTGACTCTATCAAGGTTGAGACGAAGATTAACATTCTCCTTCTTCAACATCTCAATAGTCCGCATGAGTTGGTCGACTTCAGATGGATAAAAAATAGCAAGTTCAGGAAGCTTGGAATTCATGGAAGGCTCAGAAGAAAATGGAAACAATATCTCTTTGACTCGCTCTTTGATCCAAAGCGTGTAAGCTTCCTTGGCTATGCAATTCTTGTTACCCAAATCGGCTCTTCCTTCAAGGTGAATTTGAGTCCAAGCGGCACTAAACCTCTTCAGTAATCCCATGTTATCAACCCCTTCATGAAAGATAAACTCTTCCACTACCTCTAGATCTAGCTTGGCAACCATAGGATATCCCAACTGACAGAAGGTAAGTCTCAGATTGTAGTTAATTCTGCCCTTTGTACCCAAGAGAGGCACATTAGATAATTTCCCACAATGAAGAATGATCTTAGTATCGTCGTAGACTCGAGAATACCAAGAAATGTCATCAGCAGTAAGAGACATGATTCATTGAGACCACTTGAGATTAACCTTATTCTCAACAAAGGGACCCTTCTGCGGAAGGTGAGACATGAACCATCGGTACAGCAAAGGAGCACAATAGACAATGATTCCTTTCTTCTTTTCATTCCTCGAATGAATAGAATGATAAGTATCAGCAAGAAGTGTTGGAACAGGGTTCTTGGACAAGAAGATACTGATGGTAGCCTGATCTACGAAATCCTCCATGTTCGGAAACAAGACAGTCCCATATATCAGAAAAGCAAGAACGGCGTTGAAAGCCTTCCAGTTTCCATCTGTAGCAAAGGAAGTGGCCTTGTCAACCAAAAACTTTGAAGCGAACCCTCGAATGTCATTCCCTTTAGTCTTGAGATTAGCTTCCACATCCTTCTTACTAATGCAAAGAGCAACAGCAATAAGGGGAAACTTCGGACAACCACTAGTGTAAACAAAAGGATCCTACTTCTTGATCTCAACCCCCAAGATATGAGAGTACTCCTCAAGTGAAAGTACTAGCTAATAATCCTGAAATGTGAAGCACCTGAGTGGCGGGTCATAGACCTGAGCAAGTGTATGAATGGCAGTGATGCTGACTTCAGTGTTGAGGATGGGCAGCATATTACCATAAGCATCTTTGAAAACCCCTCTGTTATCTTCAACCACACGGGATGCCATACCTCTCAGAGTCTTCAACTTAGGCTCCAAAAACTTGTAGCTAAAGATACCTCGGCAACCAGTACTCATCTCTATGATAATGTCAACAAAGAATAAGCCTTCGAATAACCTGGAAATGTACATGCAAAAATTAATTTACATGATGAAATGATATGCAACACAAGAAACAAGAAGCCAGCATTGTCTGAACAATCAAATCTAAACAATCTGGACATCTGCATATATAACTCTGTGTTGGTGCAAAATAATCTGATGTGTGTGAGAGAACAAAGGTATGAAGAGGCTTGTTTTCCTGCAAAAACCCATATCCCACTCACAGGTGTGATCTAGACACAACAAGGTGGTCCCTAGAAAGGTCTCCCAAACCATAGGACTCAGAATGAAAACCCCCCGCCGTAGCGAATTCTGGAAAGAAGGAAGTATTCTCAAGCGAATCACAATCTGGGGTGTGGCTCTCGTGATAACCCAACCTGCAAAATGCAGGCCTCACGACTATCCACGTTCTAGCCTATGTGCATGCTCAAGCCCGGTGTTAGGACTTATCTCTCCAATAATATCTACCCATCCCAACAATAGCAGAATATATGACAGATATCCAGAATATACATAATATGAATATTCAAAGCAATAAAGAAATGTAGTAAATAAACATAAAGCATGTAAAGCGAAAATAAAGCAAGTAAAGCGAAAGTAAAGCGACTAAAGCGCAAAAGATAAACACCCAAACAAGCAAGAAAGCAAACAAAACTAGGTGAGACCCCAACTTGCAAGAGCAAGGACTCCCCAGCAGAGTCGCCAACTGAAGCTAGCGGGATTATACTTGAGTGAATCGCACACTCAATGATATAACAGAGTCGCCACCGAACTTTATTTAGTCCCAAAGGACATGGAAAATATTGATAAAACCCAGGGGGAAGAGAAACGGGTAAGGAGGTTGGTTATGCGAAAGGAATGTACTAGCACCTTATGCATTTGTCGTACTCGACAGGAACCATTTCGCTTGCTTCTAGGCTTGGATGGGTTATCTATCTAAAGGCTTCTAACTAAAAGAAAAAGGAGAGAGAGAGAGAGAGAGAGAGAGAGAGAGAGAGAGAGAGATAGAGAGAGAGAAGAAAGAGAGTGCTCGCGGAGGATTAGGGCCCTCGTGCCTACGTACCCTCATAGTGCAATGAGGAAATCAGAGCGCCGTAGTTCAAGGAACCAGGGAAGAGAAGAAGAATGGAAGAAGGTGGAAGTGTGCTCACCAAGATCATCACAATCTTGTGCCTACGTATCTTACATTCGAATGAATGAAGAATCAGAGCGTTCGTAGTTCGTGGAACTAAGACGGAAAAAGAAAGCGGTGTCAAAACCAAGAGCAAAAGAAGACAAAGAGAAATCCACTGGGAATTCAAAAGAATTGGTGTCATAACCAAGAAAGAAGTGCAAAAGGAAAGATAGCAACTGTGTTGAGGATAAAGTCCAAGAATGGTGTCGAAACCAAGAAGATAAAGGAGCAAGAGAATAATAGAGACTCTACTGGAGAGTAAGAGAACAAAGTGATTGCTGAGAATCAGAGGGTTAGCGACCCTACTGGGGACCAAACAAAAGGGATGGTGTTGAAACCAAAAGAAAAAGGATTTGGTATATTAACTGACTGTCGATGGTTAACCGAAGAAAAGGATTAAGGCTCTGTGGGGAAAAAGGTTTGGTGTCAACAGGCAGGCTGTGATAAACCAAAAGGAGAGAGTACTGAACCAAGAGAAGTTGTTTGACTCTAAAGGGATTTCGGTATATTAACTGATAAACAGTGGTTAACCGAGGAAAGAAAACGGTGCAACTGTGCTGGGAGAAAGGCCTTAACAGATAGACTATGATCAACCAAAAAAGCGGGTGTAGAACCAAGAAAAGGTTCTAACCCAAAGGACGGGTGTGGGACCAAGCAAAGGTCGTGACCCACCAGGGATGTTGGTGCTGACTGAACAACCAGTATTTGACCAACGAAAAGGGTATTAGAACCCAAAAGAAGGTTATCAACCCAAGGGTGGGAGTATTCGAACCAAAAGATAGTTACTAACTCATAGGGTTTTGGTTTTAACAGATGGACCGTGATTAACCAAAAGAATGAGTGATTAACCAAGAGAAAGTGATTAACTCAAGAGAAACTCAGTATGTTAACAGATTGACTGTGGTTAACTGAGAGAAAGTGTAAATTGGTGTTTTAACTGACAGACAATGGTTAACCAATCAAAGGGAGAGGAACCAAGAGAAGGTTGCAAACTCCACTAGGGTTTCAGTGTGTAACAGGAAGACTGTGCTTAACCGAAGAAAAAGATTCTGACTGTAGAGGAAAAGGAGAATTGGTATTAACAGTTTGACTGTGATTAACCAAAAGGGACCAATAATCACGACTCTGATGGGGAATCAATGAACAATTATTGATCAGAAGAAAAGGTGTTGAACCGAAAGGAGGTTGCAAACCCAGGGTGTCAAATATCTTTAACCTAGAAAGTGGTGATTAATCAAAAGAGAGATTGAAAGGTGCAAGAGTGAGAGTGATACAGGATCAACTCGACTGAGGATTTGAAATACACTACAGTCTGGAGATAGAGACGATTATTCCAGGAACAGGGTCATTTGTCCCCTACCCAAAATAATCAAGATGAGTGCAGGAATTCTCCACTCACATTCCTTCTCTAGCACCAAAGTATAGTGTGGAAATTGAAACGGGCAACGTAACAGCGCCAATTTGTACAATGCTCTAGTGCGTCGTGCGAATCTCCGGCTCGGCAGGGGATAAAGAGAACAAGACTCTAAAGGATCCTAAAGAAAGGAGAACAGGAGGATCAACTAATAGAAACATGGTTTCGGTCAATTGATCAAACGGAGTGAGTAAGCCAACAATCTTTCACGAGTCGAAAGATCGTTAAAACAACGTGCAGATTATTGATTGTACATGATTAAATTTGCTCAATAAAGAAAAAATTTAATGTGATCAAGAATGAAAGTGAAAAACAGTACCAAATGTCAATTATCATGCATCACAAATCATGTTAACATGTGAACAAAAATGTGCAAGAATCAACATGTTCATATAATGTCAAAAATGCAAACAAATACAAGAATTGATAAATTGTGCATTGAAATATTGTAAGCATGCAACAAATTGAGGTAAAACAACACCTAAAACATCCACAAATATCAAGCATATCAATCCATGGAAGTTAGATGAGGAAATGATGTCAAACAAGCTTGAAAAAACTCAAAAATGGCATTATGTTACAGTGGTAATCAATTACCACATTCAGGTAATCAGTTATCTGCTTAAAAACAGCAGATTAAGTGAAAAATGTGCAGGGTAATCGATTACCACATATAGGTAACCGATTACCACTGTAACAGTGAAAAAACAGCAAATATAGCTTTTCAAAAAGCAATTTTTAGCACCTAATCACTTATCCAAACTACCACATGTTTATGGTATGAATTTGTGCACGAGAATTATATCATGTATGATCATTTTAACACAAATTGAAAGCATTAAACATGAAGATCAAAGATCAAGCAATCACATGGTTCATCGAACCAAAAAGCCATCGAAACTACATCGTAAATGCACAAAAATGATCGAAACAGTAAATTGAGTGAGAGCTACCAACCTACAAGCTGGAGAATTGGCTTGGATGTTGTTACAAAGTAAATGTGAAGAAACTAAGTGGAGAAAACCAGAGAAAACTAGAGAATTCTACACTTGTACCTCGAACCGTAGCGAAACCGAGCTAAATCGTGAAAATGCACCGAATTCGAATTAGCACCGAATTGCTTGAGTAGATTACTTTAATTGAAGTAGAAACTATTGTAGATCCAAGAATCCAAGTGAAATTGAAGAGGAATGGAGGTTAAGCTAAAGATAAAATCACTTTCAATGTGAAAGTTGCTTCTCTTCAATGGTAATAATGGAGCTTTTGTATGGTTTGGAGAAGAAGATGAAGATGAAGTGAGAACTTGCAGAAAAAATGCAGAGAGAAAATGAGAGATTTGAGAGTGAAAAGTGTGAGAAATTGTGAAAATGATTGTGGATCCTTTGTGAAATGGTGGAGCCTTATTTATATAGAATTTTGGTTTGGAGTTGCTAGGTTTGGAATGTGCTTTGGAGTTAGCTTTGGAGCTAGCTTAAGTGTTAGTTACACTTGACTCACCGAGCCGGAAGTTGACTCGGTTATTTAGTTATTTAACTCGGTGGAGCAATCCCAATGTAAATCCAAATCAAAGGCTCACATACTTGGGAATTAAGGAACATGGTGCACTTAATCCAAAGTGATGCATTTAAATAAACGTAAGGGAAGTGTCTTGAATGGTCTTGAACTGTCTAGAATGTTCCACACAATGCTAGAACCAAGTAAATCCAAGAGAAAAGAGAGTGCAAAGTTGCTATCCTGAAAGTGCAGCAGAAACTGCAAATCTGCACAGGGTAATCGATTACACTATTTTCCCTAGCAAAATGGTAATCGATTACCCTAGGAAAAATTTGCCCAAATTGCTTAGGAACAAGTGCTGGAGCCCCGGTTTCGATTTTCCACCTCTTATTTTGATGAATAGACATGGAAACCTTTATTTTGTGCTTGTTTTGACGATGTGATGACTTTGTAAGGATGTGATTAATCGGGCTTGAAAAGCCTGAAAATTCCTGCAACAAAATCATAGAGAAAAAAATGTGCTAGTGCGTATGCCAGCGATACGAATGCACATGCGTTTGCAAAAGGCAAAAAAGGGAGGTCAAATTTTGGTTTACGACATATAGTACCAGTGTAGCCACCCTAAGAGAGATTTTCTTTTTATATTGCATGATTAATAATGATATGGTTAATGTCGCTGCCTTTGTGGTTAACTATTTGAGGAGGGTTGCTCAAGCGGCTACCGAAGGCATTTTAGTGGGGGGTATGATTACCTAAATTACCGAGCACCTAGTGTTTGAATTTAATTTGGAAGAGGATCGTCTTGTAGAGTGTAAGGATAAAGTTGACACAGATTCCTTTGTGCATCAAGGCATGGTTTCTATTGACGGTAACGCATGTACAATGATGATCTGTAACAAGGATATTCTTGATTTGCCTAACCCTAGGAAAGTAAAGGTTGATGTTGTAAATAACTGGCTCTATAAAGCGGGCGTACCCACACCAAGTAATTCATCCGAGGAGGAGGGCCGATCCCAATTTGTCTAAACATGGTGAAAGTACTGATATGGAGGAGGACATTTCCCCACCACCTACTCATCCTACCCAACATGAAGCCGAATCTTCAAATGATAATCAGGATAGATTGGGGTGGGTGCAATCGGATATTCGAGGCATGAAATAGGAGCAAACAAGATAAGATGTGGTCTTAGATGATGTTTAATTGATGTTTCAACAAATTATGTCGCGTTTCCCACTTTCCCAAGTGAGGTCTTTGTGAGTTCACCCTCTCTTGCTTGCACTAAAACATTGAGGACAATGTTTGGTTCAAGTTTGGGGGGGGGGGATTTCTTCACTTGTCTTTTGTTTTTTCTATCTTGTGTATTTTTTTTGTTCTTTTAGTTATTTCCGTTAATTTTAGTTGTTTCCATTATTTTACCTTTAAAAAGACCATTTTTTAAAAAAAATCCCGAATTAGGACCATTCAATTTTTTTCGAAAAGTTTTAGTTATGAGGAAATTGGGAGAGTATATAGAGTTAGATAGATGAGAGGCTAAGTCATGGGATAACGAGAAATTTTGACAACATATGTATTACTCGAACACCCTAGGTTCCCCAAAGTAAGAAGTGAGTCAAGCATGAAGATTTGTACCATAGTACTCGACTTTTGAGAAGTACTCCCTGATTAGTTTATAATGATAGTCTAACATAATTTAGACGCGCATGCATGTATGATTGGTTTGGAAATAAATAATTTTAGCACCAAACGATGAAAATACAGTAAAAGGCAACTACACCTTCTAAGTTGGGTAACCCTCACCCGGTTATTCAGCCTAACAATGGTTGAACCCCACACGATCCAAAGTGGAAAAATAAATTAACACACAAAAAGTGTGTAATTTCATAGGTAAATAAAGAAGGAAATTTTTGTTTATCTGGTGTCTAAACAAAACTTCTCGACCGTTCTTGTGCATGTGATGATAATAATAATTCCAAAATGCCTTAATTTGATTGTCCGAATGAAAAAGAAACGAAAATAAAAAATAGACATATGTACAAAGCATAGTTTGAGCGATGTCTGAAAGATAGACTTAGGTCCGTAGCCTCACCACGGTTAGTGTTCTTATAAATACCTTCGGTGTCGAGTGATTACCAAGAGAACTAGACCTTAGCTAATCTGAATGAAAACTCACATACGAGTACCGATATCTTCATTTTCATAAGGTTTTTCATTAAGTGAAATGCTTGATCTAAAAATTTGTATAAGCAAGCTTTGTTGCTTGAGGACAAGCAATGGTCAAAGTTTTGGGGAGTTTGATAAGCAGTTTTGGCATCATTTTTAATAGTTGTTTTACTTTGATATTTCCCCAATTTTGTATGATTTACTACTTTTTATCATATTTTATGCTTTGGTAGTGTATTTTTTTTTATGTTTTTAGGATTTAATAAGTATCTAGGGTGAAAGAGGAACAAAAAGCGAGCAAAGTGCAAGAAAAAGTCAAAAGTCAGGAATTTCCAGTGCAAAATTCAGAGAGCTACTACGGGCGGCAGTAGCACCTGCTATGGGCGGTCGTAGCACCTGCTACGGGCTATAACAACCAACCGTAGCTTCCCCCTCTTTTTGAAGCGCCTAGTAAAATTTCTGAAGGCTTGTTATGGCCACCTGTAGTAGTTGTTATGAGTCGTAGCAGGGTGGCGAGCTCTCCCCCAATTTGTTTCCTTTTCCAGCTTGACTGCTTCTAGTTTAGGATTTTTACATGTTTGGATCTGATATTTTCTGATGTAATTTTCATTGATCAGTGAGATTTTAATCCAGTATTAGGTTTCTATAAAACTCATAGTTGGTCTTGAGTTTAGAAATCTAGTTTTTATTTCCTAGTTTTCACGTAATCTACTTTCCCATTCTTTGTACTCAAGTCACCATTGGAGCATTGAATCGAGGTTATTTTAAAGTATTTTTTCATTTATCAGGTTTTATTTAACGTTTTCATTGTAATTTTATTCTATTTCAATTTTTTATTATGATTTCGATTACAAACATTGCTTAGGTTATGTTACTCCTCACCATGAGTGAGTAGTTCACTAGGGACCAAGGGTCATGGGGCTTATCCCATGGCTATTTGTATGATCCGTCACAAGTCGATTACGAGATTCTTTATTCATATTTATTTTAATACCTGAGTTCTATGATTCCAACCCTTGTACGAAAGTAAAGAGTTCACAGGTACCGATTGTAGTCTAAAAGGATATGTATCGGTACACGAGCGCATGTATTTAAACAATCAAGTTTAATACAACGAAAGTGCTTGGATGAGATTGAGAAAAGTCCCAACTTTTATAGTTGTGCAAAAGTAACGGATCCTTGACAAAAGTAATGAAAAATCCCAATTTTTATAGTTCAAGCTCTATCTCGTTACTTCTTAAAGAACTTACAAGTTCTTTAAGAGTAGTGTTGTTTAGATCTTTAGATAACTTCAGCATAGTTACCATAGGCCTCCATCTCTTGGGTAAGCTTCTGATAATCTTCTTAACATGATCTGCAATAGAGTAACCTTTGTTCAGAACCTTGGTTATGATAAACAATCAATACCAGAACCGAAGCTCTGATGCCAATTGATGGTTACAGAAACACAAGAAAGGGTGGGGAAGGTTTGAATTGGGTTTCTAGAATGCACATCTTTTGCTACCAAAAACAACAAGGAAAGATCTCAGAATAAAAATAATGAACTCAAATATTTTTATCCTGGTTTGCTGTTAACGAAGTTACCTCCAGCCCACTTGCCAAGGTGATTTCGCCTTATCACAAGGACTTAATTCACTATAAACAAACTTGATTACAACCACAAAGACAATATGTCAATATCTTCTTGAGAAATGCTGACTATACGTTAGTCTTTAAAGGAAATACAATTCCAAAGTTGAGAAACAAAGTGTGTTACAATGATGCTTCTATGGAAGCAGATTACACAAATGTATTACAAAGATTTACACACAAAAAATGTTTCCTAAGAAACTGTATGAACAAAAGTTCCTTGCGTGGATGCTTTTTTTTCTCTCAAAAGTTTCACAGTTTAACAATGTTCACATAGTAGTTGTTCTCCTTGTTCCATTCTTCCAAGACTCTTTTATATAGGAAATAAAAAGATCCATTGGAGGGCAGAAATGGAATTCCACAAGTAGTTGTATCCTTGCGTAATGGTTTGTTAAAATAGGAGATAAAATGGTACAATAATACAGTCCTTTTCCTAGGAAATCAGTTTAGCGGAAACAATATTGACCTTGTATTATGTACTATTTTCTCACGCAAAACTTTATGATCTTATCTTCTAATATTCAGAGGCTTTAGAAAGAGAGTTGATGAAGCATGCATAGAAAAATCAAAGTCTGTATGAGAGAGTCTTCAGAACTTGGTCCTTAGAGTCTTGATCTAGAGTTCAGATACCATGAGCTAGAAGACTTTCAGATATATGAGAGTAATGTCCCTATTCTTTGTTATAATACCTCAGGTATATGTTTATCTAAGAATCCCATTTTATATTCTAGAGCTAAGCATATTGATATTAAACATCATTTTATATAAGACTATGTTCATAAGGGAATTTTAAATTTTAAATTTATTGATAAAAACCATCAATGGGCCGTTATCTTCACAAAACCCCTTGTTGGGGATAGTTTTTTTTCATTCTAAAGAATTTGAAAATGGACTTATGTCCTGAATGAAAAAGATGTATATCTCAGAATGTTTAAATTTTCAGAATGATTTAATGAGATTCTGAGATTTCTGGTATCTAAATAGTGAGTCCTCTTAAGCAAGAAGGTTTCCTGTATCAGAAGCATCTAGTCAGAACCTTTCTGAAAAAGTTCTTCCTTCTGGATTCAGAAGAGTTTGCTATATTAACTAGGTGTCAATCAAACGTAAGTTTGTGGTTCAGATTAAAGACAGATGTCTTATCCTAAAACACTCTAACGGTTGAGTGACACATTGGGAAAAGAAATTTCTTTGAAATAGGTTAAATCTGTCTACGCCTTACCTTGGTCAGATCCTTTACACTATTCAAGATTTTATCATCATTGCAAAACCTATTTATAAACCCACTTTACTCACTCTTCACACATTACACTACTTTCTATCCCACACTTTCTCTCTTTCTAACCTAAAGTTTCTCTGCAGCCCAAAACCCTTTTCTTCGTCATGGCTGACAAATCTCAAAGACCCAGCTTAATCTTCTCTGCAACAAGAACAACAATCTCATAAAGAAGGTATTCAAGAGATCTCTCAATCTATTCTGGTCACAAATTTGGAAGTTTTGTGTGAGATGATAGTTGATTTTGATAATCTCAAAGACAACAATTACGACCTCACCAGAGACATTAAAACCTAGGGATGGGAAGAGTTTTTCAACCGTCTAAAAGGGCCAGTTTATCATGAACTGTTTAAGCAATTTTGGATTCATGTTACTGAATCAAAATTTCAAATCTCTTTGTATGTTATGGGGAAGAAGTTTTGCATTTCTAAGAAATATATTTCCAAACTTCTTAATCATGATGAGACTAGCAAGAGATGCTTAGATATGTTTCCCAAAAAGGAAAATTTGGAGTAAATTGCAGCTAGGATTTTTCAAGATGGTAAGAATTTGTCTAATGCGAAGAATCTGCATAATAGACTTAGGGTGTGGTTAAGGATTCTTCGGGGAAGCGTGCATCATAGACCATCAAGAAATTCTCCTGACTATATCAACACTGATCAGAGCTACATAATGTACTACATCTCTTCTAGGACCAGGATGAATTTACCTCCCATCCTTTTCAATTATATGGAGGAGTTAGTCAAGGAGACCATAAATGGTGGCACTAAAATCAGAAAGTGGATTCCTATGGGAAGACGAATTTCTAATGTGCTTGTTGAAAGCAAGCTTGTGGAAACTCTGCAGAACCTGGACATGACTAAAGAGATAGTCACAGATGTTGGAAAGATCTTCAATGGAAGAAATATTAAGAACATGTCGCTGATTTCTAAAGTTAATGATCATTCAGAGGTTCTGGATAGGGATGTAGTATCTTCTAGAAGGATAGCCATTGATGACTATCACATTTTTACCAAAGTGGATCCTCATGAAATCCTACAATCTTACATTAACAAACACATAGCCTTAGGTATTGTACCTGTATCTCTTTCGTATGATAGATTTCCAGATGCTCCTCCTGAAATAAAGGAGGGCCTCAAGGGTTTTATTGATACAAAATGACCACTCAAACATAAGGGAAAATTTATTCGAGAGCGGTAAGATCTGCAATATTGTGCGGACATAATGTTGGATGGTTAAGAATCAAACTGAGAATAAAGTAAATGTATTAGAGATGAGAATGTTGTGTTGGATGTGTGATAAAACTAGATGAGATAAGATTATAAATTACAATATTAAAGAGAGTGTTGGGGTAGCACCTATAGTAGAAAAATAGTGGAAAATATGCTTAGATGGTTAGAGCAAGTAGAGAGAAAATCTAAAGATTTTGTTATAATGGGGAGTAAATCAGATAGAGAGGATTCAAACAACTAGAGGTAGAGGAAGACCTTGAAAAAATATAAGACAAACTCTTAAGAAATATATTAAAATTAACAAATTAGATGGAAACATGGTCTTCGATAGAACATTATAGCAGAATTTGATACAAGTAGCCGATCTCACTTAGTGGAATACTATTTGGTTGTTATTGTTGTTGAATTGCATCTCTAGTATAAAAACGTATCATCTTGAATATGAATTGAGCTAAAAATTAGGATAGTATGATAAAAAATAAATTATTTATTTATTCCTGTATAGTATAAAAAATTAAAATCTAACAAAATATGTATATAAATAATTTGTTTTACTTTTTGTTATTAGCCTATTGACTAACACATATTCCAATAAACATTTGCAGGAAGTGATCGAATACGAACTAAACAAACCATTTCGGATCCGATTCAACTATAGTTCTCCACTATTGACCAACTACAATATTGTTTCTAATATGAGACAAATCAAAATAGTAGATAATGGAGATATCAACTATTTTCAATTCTATGTGAAAATTGTTGACCAAGTGAATTCAAACACAATAGAGAGGGGGACTTGTGTTATATAATTCTTGATGTTTTTTTTTACAAAAATATTGATTTTTCTATCTTGGTCGATTTTAAAGAAAGAAGATGAATCAAATATTTAAACGTAGAAGATAAAATACAGAAAGATAAAATAGTAAAGTTAGAAATAGCATATAAATATTTGTACTAGTTCAACCATAAACCACAGAACCTACTCGAATATCCAAGAGTTTTTCCTTGAGAGTTCCATTACCAACTTGAGCTTTTATCACATGATCAACCCAAAAGCCTCCATACACTAAGCTTTTACTCAGGTTTAACTTACAACCTTTACATCAATTACAATGTTGGAATAAAACTCTTGATTTACAATTACAATACGATTTAATCAAACATCAAATTATATAACTCTTACTTAAATATTTTTCACTCTCTCAACACCAAGTTAATTATAAGTGTATAAAAAAATTATATAAAGAGAATGAGTAAAAAAACAAGAGTATAAAATCATATTTTCGTAGTTAAAAGATGTATTGGATAACAGTACAATGAGTGTTACAACCCCAAATGGATTAGGGATGTTAGAGGCTTAGGGTTTGTTGAGGGTTCGGGCTAGCTCACACGAAATGATATGAGAAGAGTTGTATGGTGGTTTTTCTATGCCTATTCGAGATCCGTTCGGTATCATAGTCCTGATGTATTTATAGCCTCCTAGAGGCCTAGGATCGGGCGAACAAAGTCTTCCCTTCCCTCGACGATTCTTGTAGGGGTGGGTGGTTAATATCTAGAAATATAAGAGAGAAGCTTATACCCCATGACTTCCTAGGCATTGTTTGTAGACTTATTATGTGTACACCCATAAATACACATTATGGACAGAGAAATGGGAAGTTGGATGACATATCCAGTCAAGGGGCAAAGGGGGCTTGAATTGATAAAGGGGCAATTTTAGAAGGATAATGCATACATCTCTCACCCATGCTTCAAGGATTTCCTCAATTATCCCACTGCAAAAAGGACCAAGAAAACTTCTTTATATAGGAGAAGATAAAAGGCCTATAAAGGAAATAATGAATGGGTCGAGGCCGTTGATTAGTAAAATAGCAATTGTACTATATTTGCCGATTGTATTTAAAATAGGGGTTTTATCCCCAGAATCGATCTCGAGGATTGCATAGGAATATAAGTTCTAATACTAATTCAATTAAACAAAAAGTAATTTGAGGGTTTGGTAATTGTTTTTATAATTAAAATTTTGCAATGAGAAAATAAAGCAGAGTAATAAAATTGAGTTTTGAACATATATGAGAAGCATGCTAGGGTATAGTGTATGAATTGCCTTGTAACAACCTTAATCCTTATTTCAGAGACATGGCTTAAACTAATCAATTTCTTGACTGAAAGTTGTTTTACTCCTAAGTTCTTAGTGAGAAAACCTTTAATTTCATAACCTAATTACTATGTCCATAGATAAGCATGTTTGAAATCAAGCCTTATAATGTCAGCAGTGTTCCAAGTGCAATAGGGTATCCCTAGTCCTAGGTAATATCTACTGATGCATTACCGTACAAAAAGCATTAGCAATGGTTTGTCTAACCTAAAAGTTAACTGTAAATCAAATTCTATTTGTTCGTAGAAAAAGCATTAAGCACATTGTACAATAAAAAAGATTATGAAAAACACTTATGTCATTGAACAAAGGAAAACAAGACCATTACAAAAGCAATTCAGGGACACCCCCTAGCATTGGGGGGTTAAGCTACTCATAGTATTCAGAGACAAAACAATTATGATCAGATTCAACATTACAAGAGATGTGGTTACTTTGATCTTCAATTGCAAAGGCTCATGAAATATTTTTGTTCCCGACTTCTCTTGATCGCTCCAACCTTGATCGTAATATTTCTCTCCCATCCAAAAAAGTCCCTTTTTCTTTGTCCAACAACATCTAAAATACTCCCAAGTCCAATACAGCAGTAGGAAAATACCCAAAATATCCTCACAGATCACTTAAGACAAAAAACCAAGAAAATTAGAAGATGAAGCGCCTCAGCCAACACGGACCGTGTTAGCTGACACGGGCGGTCGTGTTGGCACTCTGTCTCTTTGCAAAAACTGTTATCTGCTCCAGGCTTGCGGACATGGGCCGTGTCAGGTGACACGGGAACCCGTGTCAGCCCACTGTCTCTCCTCATCTTTGCTTTCTCTTGGTCTCTTCCTGACACGGCCCGTGTCAGATGACATGGGTGGCCGTGTTAGGCCACTGTTTTCCTTCCAAAAACTCTTATGAATTCCCGGAACTTCCATTTTCTTCGCACGAGTCCTTTGGGATTTTTCGCTTAGACCTGAAATCATCAAAACTAACAAACCAACGAATAAAATGCAACATAATTGAAATAAAACTAAAAATCATAAAATGCGATAATAAAATACGAAATGTAAAATTAACTCGAAAAACAATGAAAAGATGACACAAAGTATTACCGATTCATGGATTAATGCCGAATAAGTGACAGAAACATAATAGAATCACAACCCCAAACTTAGCTCATTGCTTGTCCCCAAGCAATGCTCGAGACAGCAGAAAGGTCACCCCCAAATTACAAACAAATGACTTACCACAATACCGTTGATATCTTTCGCAACTCCCTTTTCATCCTTTCCAGCAAAGTTTCCTGCTTCCCTGATCTGAAAATTCTGCTACACTTCCACATCAAAGCACCTCTTTACCTGTCAGCTCTTTTACAGTCTCACCAAAATCTCTTCGTGTTAAAGTGTTTACACTCAACAATCAGAGCATACAAAATCAACTCATAAGCTTGAATGCCATCTATTTTCATCTCACACACACACCACACAGTTTTTTTGAGGTCTTTTCAGGTTGAAACAGGGCTTAGGGTTAAGGTGGGATAAAAAAGAAAAACGGGAAGACTAGTGGTTTTGGGCTCAGAATCGGTGTTGTCATTTTGTCACGGTGTTATTTGCATTTTTCATAATCAGGGGTATCAGACACCTTTTTATCTGGATTCTTTAGTTTTTACTCAAGTGTTTCTCTTAAGCGTGTCTTTTTTATTTTCAAACTAAATCTCTCCTCGAGGTAGGTGCGTTATTCTTCTTCTCATATATACTTTTTTTTTTCTCGATCACAAATCTTTTTCATTTTTATTCAATTGCACTTACCTAGTTATTATAGGTGTCCCAACCCCAAACTTAGAATTTTTCATAGATCAAATACTAACAACACCTATCTGAGAATGGTAGGAAAGTGTTTAGGCTTATGGTTTAACGATGTGGTAATAAAACAAACAAAGGGTAAATGGCTCGATTTGGGTTAACAAAGGATAACATACAAAGGGTGGCTAAAGGCTCGAGGTTAAAAGAAAACAAGTGCCTCAATGTGTATAATTGTGTAGTGAAATTCCAACAGAAGATAGGCAAGCTCGGAGTGATCAAGACATACCTGAACAAAATCTCATGATGACTATCTGTTTGACTTTTTATGACTCACCATGTTTGGTATAGCTTGACAGGTTCCGAAGTACTTCTAGTGTGGTGCAGCTTCCTATCCGGCTCGGGTGCACAATACTCCAATATCAGTCCAGTGTCAGAAAGTCGCGTCTGATCATCATCTTCAGTAGTATAAACTTTTGGGGGCTTCCTGGAGAGCACGTAAGGGTTGGATTTTTCATCCACTAGTACAAGTCTCATCACTCAACAGACATAAAACTCCACAAATCTATAATACAAGAAACACAAAACACACTAACAACAAAGTAAAATTAAAACGGGAAATAAAGGGAAATAATAGAAGTAAAAATCAATAATACTTAACAAAAAAAGAACAATAAAACCCCTCCACACTTGAACCAAACATTGACCTCAATGTTTAAGTACAAGATAGCGAGGGGACTCACATAGCTCTACTGCAGAGGCGGAGGCGGAAAGTGCAACATCAACTGTTGCATCATCAGGTGCATCTCATAAAGCACAACCCCTTGGCGAGCTTGCTCCACTCCTTGCCGTGACTGCTCTGTGAGGAGGTCACCTATCTCTGTCTGAACCCACGCCCATTGGTCTTGAGTCATAGATGATGACTCAGCACCTGTTTGGGTGGGCATCTCGGGAGGAGGAACAAACTGCTCCTTATCTTGAGCATCCTTATCATTCTTGTCACTTGCACCAAAATTCTCAGCATCATACTCGTCCCCTTCATCAGGGACGGTACTCTCATATAACCAATTAGCACAGTCAAAAATACTAATTTTTTCAAGATTGGGAAGAGCAATAACAAACCTATTATGGATCACAATAGAATAATAATTAGTAGCAATAATGAGCATGCCCTGCTGAATCAGAGCACTCATGTCAATCTTATTTTTACCCGCTACCAGGGTCTCACTCTCCAAAACTAGACCATATCCGAAGTGCTTAGCAATCTTGGTAATCATACCCCTATAGAAATTCCACCTTGGGTAGCTCGCCCCACTCTACCCAAATAGTCAACCGCAAACGTGGCAACATTCACAGACAACATATTCGCCATAGCATAAAGAAAAAACAATTCCCTCTGGGTAGCCACCCCGATGCTGTCTCCCCTACCAAATAGAGTATAGGCCAGGCCCTTTTGAGCGTATCTGAAATTGGGGTTTTGGATCCCCGAGGCCTTTACCGCTTTCGCGACATACTCTATTCTGCTAGTGATAGCAGTCCAAAAAGTGCCAGCCTCAAACTCACCTGGAACAGCTCTGGGACCATATAATGGGAGTCGGAGGATACCTCCTAACTCCTCTACAGACAGCTCATGATCAGTGTTAAATAAGCAGAATTGCAAAGTACCATAATAGTACCTTGTTGTACTTGTCCACCGCTTCTTTAGCTGAAATTCAACAGTGCTTAAAAATTTAAGAGTTATGCGCTTAAAGGTCGGCGCTTCAAATTGCATGAATTGCAACATACCCACAACATGAAACATGCGATGAATTTCAACAATTAAACCGAGTTCGGTAAGAGTGTCATTGCACATGTACCTCGTAGGCGTTATCTTACACTTAACATGGAAGGAGTATCTCCGCTCTTGTTCCAGAGTGGCAAAGATGATGTCGTGTGCATTAGGGGTACGTGTGCTCCTTTTTCTTGTCCTGGAGGTCTCAGCAGCGGGTTGTTTGCCTTTTACAATTCTTTTCGGAGGCATTTTGTGTACCTACAAAAAAAAAGAGAGAAAACGAAATATGGAGTTACGAGAAAAAGGTTTCGGAATGTGGTAAAGGAAGGAAAACAGGAAAGGTTTTGTGAAGACGGATGATGGTTTGGGTTGGTTGAGAGGTTGAAGTTTGAAGCTTTTTGTGGTGGTGGCTATGGAGGTTTAGAGAGAGAGATGGGGAAGATGAAGTGTTAGGTTGAAAAGTGAGAGAGAAAAGAGATGAAATCTGATTTTTAGTGGGTTAAGTGAGAGTTAATGCGTGGTAAAAGGGGTTAAAGTCAGGTGGGGTCCACACAAGGGGGAGAGGAAATAATTTTTTTTTGAAAAATCGCATGCCTGACACGGGTCGTGTCCGATGACTCGACCGGCCGCATCAGGCTTCTGGTCCTCATCTTCCCAACATTCCTTTTTCCATTTTGTTTCAGTAGTGCTAACACGGGCCGTGTCAGCTGACACGGGTGGCAGTGTCAGCCTACTAGTTAACCATAATTTTTTTCTTTTTAGCACATCACCCTGACACAGACCGTGTCCAGTGACACGGGCGGCCGTGTCAGGCCCCTGTTTTTCCATAATTTTGCCAATTTTCCTACTTTTCTCCATTTTTCACTGGTACACTATATTCTACTGATGCATGCTCAAATATCTCATTCTTTGTGATGCTTCCGCTCTCATGTGAAGGATTCTGTGCGCACCTAAACAAAACCTACAAACAAACTAAAACAACTGAAATGATTAGAAATAAAACGCGTGGGTTGCCTCATATGAAGTGCTTCGTTTAACGTCACATGGCTCGACGGTCGTCTATCTTACCGGTCCAGAACCTGACGCTACCAGTCTTTCTCGTTTAGCTTTTCGGAGTCTAGCGTGCAACGATCTTTCTGGTTCTGCATCAAAAAGAAATTCGGTTGAGGGCTTTCCTCGCATACACAGATTAAACAATTATTAGTAATGATAAAAAATTATAAAAATAACAGAAAATAAAATTTTATTCGCAGAGCAACAAAATTTCAATTGAACTAAAATTAAAACTCTACATTTTGGCAGTCCCCGACAACGACGCCAAAAACTTGTTTGGTAAAATAGCAAGTGTACTTTTTTGCTGATTGTAGTTAAAATATGGGTTTTATCCCTAGAATCGATCTCGAGGACTATGTAGGAATATAAGTTCTAATACTAATTCAATTAAACAAAAATTAATTAGGGGTTTGATAATTGTTTTTATAATTAAAATTTTGCAATGAGAAAATAAAGCAGAGTAATAAAATTGAGTTTTGAATAGATATGAGAAGCATGCTAGGGTACAGTGTATGAATTTCCTTGTAACAACCTTAATCCTTATTTCAGAGACATGGCTTAAACTAATCAATTTCTTGACTGAAAGTTGTTTTACTCCTAAGTCCTTAGTGAGAAAACCTTTGATTTCATAACCTAATTACTATGTCCATAGATAAACACGTTTGAAATCAAGCCTTATAATGTCAACAGTGTTCCAAGTGCAACAGGGTATCCCTAGTCCTAGGTAATATCTACTGATGCATTACCGTACAAAAAGCGTTAGCAATGGTTTGTCGGACCTAAAAGTTAACCGTAAATAAAATTCCATTTGTCCGATAGAAAAAACATTAAGCACATTGTACAATAAAAATGATTATGAAAAAGCACTTATGTCATTGAAAAAAGGAAAAAAAGATCATTACAAAAGCAATTCAGGGACACCCCCTAGCATTAAGGGGTTTATCTACTCATAGTATTCAGAGACAAAACAATTATAATCAGATTCAACATTACAAGATATGTGGTTACTTTGATCTTCAATTGCGAAGGCTCATGAAAATCTTATGTTCCTTACTTCTCTTGATCGCTCCAATCTTGATCGTAATATTTCTCTCCTGTCCAAAAAAAGTCCCTTTTTCTTTGTCCAACAACATCTAAAATAATCCCAAGTCCAATACAACAGTAGGAAAATACCCAAAATACCCTCATAGATCACTTAAGACAAAAATCCAAGAAAATTAGAAGATGAAGCGCCTCAGCCAACACGGGTCGTGTCAGCTGACACGGGCGGCCGTGTTAGCCCCCTGTCTCTCTCCAAAAACTGTTATCTGCTCCAGGCTTGCTGACACGGGCACCCGTGTCAGCCCACTGTCTCTCCTCATCTTTGCTTTCTCTTGGTCTCTTCCTGACACGGCCCGTGTCAGGTGACACGGGTGGCCGTTTCAGGCCACTATTTTCCTTCCAAAAACTCTTCTGAATTCCCGGAACTTCCATTTTCTTCGTACGAGTCCTTTGGGCTTTTCCGCTTAGACCTGAAATCATCAAAACTAACAAACCAACGCATAAAATGCAACATAATTGAAATAAAAATAAAAATCATAAAATGTGAGAATAAAATACGAAACGTAAAATTAACTCGAAAAACAATGAAAAGACGACACAAAGTATTACCGATTCATGGATTAGTGTCGAATAAGTGACAAAAACATAGTAGAATTGGTGACCGATCAACAGTTCTCTAATCAATTATCGTGTGGAACTAATCGATCAGACCTAGCTAATTATGAAACAATTTAGTAAGATTTAGAGCTTAATTGATTAAGAGGGTTATGATTGCAATGTTACAAGTTCACGACAATGCGAAGTAGTAATTATAGATATCGATCCATAGGGAGATGATTTTTTAGTACTGATTTTTATCCTAATGGCGTGTAGCTAAAGCGATAAAAAGTGTGGTGATTCAATGAGAAGTGGATTAAAATTAACAGATAATAAAAATAAGACACGGGGTAGTGATCATCTTACAAGACTCACTTAATTTATTATCTGAATTTGAACATGAGAATATCTAAGAAATTTATAGAAAATTAGATAAATATGTATGACACCCACTTTCATAGCATGCTTATCTAGACTTGTTACTGGCACGATTAAGCGACTTTCTCAATCGAGAGTGAGTCACCTTGTCATGAAGGGTGCCTTGCTACATGATTCTTTAACAATCCATGACCCAATATCGACTCATATCCTTTTGGACTATGATCATATCTGGGTTGCCTTGGCTTTTGCAACTGACACAAATATTTTTTAGATTTCGATTTCTAAAATAAAATACTTATATTTCTCATAGATCGTGTTAGGATAAATTAATTTAGGGTCATCATGAGATAGATTCTCACAGCCCCTTGTCCTTATAAAACTACTCACTCATGGTGAGGTAAACAACGATTAAGCAAGTAAAAGACATAGTGTCATACCCTAAGATTCCACCTTATTTTCATCATTTTGAATGACATCAAGCATCTCATGTGTGTGTCTTTTATGCATTACTAACCCCATTAAAAATATAAAAATATGTACTTTGCTTGTTTTGCTTACAAGCTAGGATTTTACATCAAGGAGTTCAAGCAGATGATCAATTAAGGATTTGTGTGATTCTAACTTTTCAAACTCCCAATTCATTCAACATGATCAAGAGTTTCTCTTCATCCACAATCAAGTGCAAGATTACATCAATGCATTTTCATCAAGCTCCAATTCATCTGGTACACCAAATTAGGGTTTTGGTCAAAATCATCTCAGGGTTAAATTTTTGACCAACACATGTTCTCATACCTCAAAACATGACTCAAAGGTCTCAAGTACATCATGTTAGTTCATTCATGTGTTGGGATTAGCTCAAGAAGTTTGATTTGTTGACAATTGAAAGATTTTGATTCAACTGATGAAAAATCAACTGTTGCTTAAAGTCAAAGTTTTACTTTTGGAATTTTTGGTCAATTATGGACTTCATAAGTCAAGGATCATGAAAATATGGAAGGTGATTGAGTTTGATCAAGATAAATCAAAGAAATCATTTAAAGATGCAAAATTGCCAAAGTTAGGGTTCTTGAATTTTTCTAAGTACCAACTTCCATGATCAAGTGACCTAATTTTCAAAGTTGTAACTTCTTCCTCAAGCATCCAATGGAAACACTTGAGTGCTGCTTTAAAAGAGGGCATTTGATACTACAATTTGATGAAAATTACAAGCCAAAAGCTTTCTTGAAGTGGAAGATATTGATGATCAAATTTAGGGTTTCAAGTTATGTGACAATCCAAAACACTTAGAAATTTTTCTAAGTTTTTAACATTGTCAAGTGCATGACTTTGTGGATTCTTTGTGAATAATTCAAACCACCTCTTTTGATGCTTGAAAGATGTAATTAAAGATCATACATCCTACTTCATTTTAGTGAAAGAATGGATCCCAAAACCTTGCCAATTGAAAGATATAGTTGTCCAAAGTTAGAATTTCATCATGATCAACATAGTTCAAACTAAACTAGTATTTTTCTAAGTACCTGTCAGTTTGGTTGGCAAGAATTGGAGGCCACTTTTTACAACTTTCCAAGCCTCTTCCCAAGATCCAATCAACATGAGACTTGTAGTGTCCCATGAAATCTCCACCTTGGTACCAAGTTTCTACAGTTTTGATATCAAGACATAAAAGAAAAGCTTGATCCAATGTACCATGTTGGATTGCATTGTGGACAATTGATGAAAAGTGATTTTTGACTTTTGCTTGCTCCATAAGTCAAGGGATCTGATCTACAACTCCATAACAACTTGTACAAACCAGAAGAGAACTCAAGAATGTCAATTTGCAGCTGTACCAAAAGCAAAAGGCTATGGTGTACTTCCACCAACCTTATGGAAAAGTGGTTTTATCCATTGAACCATGATTTTGCTTTATCCAAATCTTTGCAACTTGATCAGAAACCATCCTCTACATAAAATCACTTCATTTGCATTGCAACACAACAAAAACATTTAGAAACCTCAGCAAAAGCATTCGTCAACCAAGCAAGAATAATTGATTAATCTCAAGTGTTCTTCATACTTTTTTCCAAAACATTTGAAGCCTCCAACTCACACAACCATCAAACCTTCATCTTTTCCATTCAAATACATTCCAAATGCATCATTTGAGTTTCTGAAACACACAAGAACACCTCATTTCACCCAAAATTAGAAATCACATTCCTTCAAAACTCCATTGTTGCAAGAAAGCCAAAACTTCTAATCTCTTGATTCTTCCACTTTCCTTGCATTTTTTCTGCACAAACACCTTCCATACACTTCATACAAACCTCCCAAATCATTGAAACTTATCTGTAACACTCAAAACTCCATTTCCACTTTTCATTTTTCTTCACTTGCAAGTTAATTTGAGCAGAGAGATTGGAGGCATTTCAAAGCAAGACAAGCATTCTAACACCTTCCTGGGGGTTCAGTGAAGCTGTAGGCATCGTCATTCATCATTTGGAGTTTCTATAAAGGTGCATTGGACACTCTCCAATAGGTAACTTTTTTTGACATTTCGAACTCCATGTTATAAGCATCATTTCAATCATTTCTGGATATCAATATGCTTGCCAAGATGTGAGGATTGAAAGCCCTATACTCTTGTTCATTTACCATTGATGTATGGCATTTGATTTTTGTTCAAAGTTTTAGGGTTTATATGATTATGTCTGAAATTCGTGAGCTGTGATTAATATAAATGAAAACTGAATGCATATTTGAATTCCTCATGCAATTCTGAGTGAAATGGTATATTGGAATGTTTGATTTGATGCAGAAATAAGAAATTTGTGTTTTTGAATTTTTGAGCTTGGGGTTGAAGATGATCATGGATTCTGCGCGCATGTTTTGCATTTTTGAATGTCATTTTAATATATTATGATTTATTTGCGCAACATGAACGGCGGGCCAGCCTTGGCGTAGTGGTAGGTGTGTGTGTGTGTCCTTGTGTTTGCATCCTGAGGGCGTGGGTTCGACCCCCCACGCATTTGTTTTCATTTTTCCCTTTTTTTCTTTCTCTACTTCCTTCTCTTTTCCCTCCTTTTCTTTTTTATTTTATTTTTTCTTTATTTCTTTTCTATTTTCTTTTTTCTTTATTTCATTTTAATTTAAACTTTTATTTTATTTTAATAACTTAAAAAAAACAAAATATTTATATTATTTATTTTATCTCATTTATTTTAATTCACATTTAAAAATCACAAAATATTAATCATCTTTTGAATTCTTTATTTTAACTTAAACTTTAAAAAATCAAAAACAGTTTTTATTTCTTTTCTTATTTTTTTTATATCTCTCATATTTAAAAAAGGCCAAAATGTTTATTAATCTCTTTTATTCATTCATTAGGTTTTTTTTTATATTTATTGTAGAAATACATTTGATTTTTTAAACATCATTAATTAATTAATTTGCCACTTTGTTTGATTCCTTTCTTAATCATGATGACCATGTTATGTCCACTTTAATCTCAAATGTTTGTATACTTTGTTGTGTTCTTTGTTTTGTTCCAAATGCCTTGTATGCCTTAATACCACATGCTTGATAATTGAGCTATGTCACTTTTTTCTTCATTTGTCCATGTTAGGTTCATAGTTGCTTCAAATGTTTATATGATTCTACTCTTGACCTAATCCTTGATCATTCCATGACTTATTTCTAATGCTTAATGTTTGATGCTCAAATGTATTTATGTCTCTTGTTCACATGTGGTAGCTTATCTTTGTTATGAACATGTCTTGATTAAATGTATTGTTTGTATACCATGATTTTGCTTTATGATTCATGTGATGATCTTGTTCATACTTGAGTCATGCTTTATGTCTTTGAAGTTGCTCTTTGTTTAGTCATGTGCTTAAAAATCATGTTGATGTTGTGTATCATGTTTCCTACACTTGGCTTCATTGTTGAATGTCATATTTGTTTGTGTATCTATTTTCAGCTTATCCTATTGTTGCCTAATCCAAAGGAAGGGACTTCTTGTTGACTTCATGTCATGCACATATGCATAATTGTCCTCTTTTTGCATATTTCCCCCTTTGTATGGATCTTTATTTTCCCTTTAGTTGGATTGACCACCTTAGATTGTTTACTCAAGGAAGTTTCCCTTGGACTATCCACCCTTAGATGGTTCACCATTAAGTTCCTTTTTTCTCAAACTTAAACTTTTTCAATAGAAACTTTAACCTTAGGTCATTGACTTTTTAAACCTTTTCTTAATAAATTCTTCAAGGCATCTTAAACATATTAAAACTTTTTCCTAAGACCAAAAGACACAAACCTAATTCAAAACCTTTTTCCATTTGGCTTTTCAATTTAAAACCTTTTCACGAAAGAGAATAATTCTCCTACCCCATGACATTGTTGAGAAAGATGTTGATTTGAGAGAGGTATGTGGCATACTTGTTGATTCTATATCCAAGTTGGAGCCCTTCTCTCAATGTGAAGCAAAGATCCATCTTCCACATGTTTGTGGTGGATAAGTTGAGTATTTTCCTTAAAATGACAACTTGTCTCTTATTCATTTAAATCTACCATAACAAACCCTTTTTCAATTTATATCCTGAACTACGAGGTTTTGATCCTTTATTGGTACGTAGGCACAAGACTTCATGTCTTTCCAAACACAAAAACAATAAAAAACACCTATCTTCTCATCTCCCCAATCAATCAATAGCAAACAACTTTAGCCAAAAACACAAATACAATAAGAGGTTCCTATAGGATACTATAGATACTTAGGGTGCTAATACCTTCCCTTAGTATAACTAACCCTCGTACCTATGATCTCTTATTTGCTTAGCCCTTTAGTCTTATCTTTAGCTTGGTCTCCGATTCTCACCGCGACACATAACATGCAAAGTAAATAAAATAAAGCGATTGCAAGTAAAGAACTTGAATAAAAGAAAGCTTGGTTAAAATAAAGAAATTCAGAGAAATACAACAATGTTGCAGAGAAATTATAAAATGAAAGCCAAGAACCAAAGCTAAAAGTTACAAAATAAGTGCAGGTAACAAATGATATACCTCCCTTATTTGCCTAAAGCTCAACTGCACTAATTATATAAAAACTATCAATTAATCACTCATTATCACTCATAATTTTGTGCGCAATCATTAATATCCATTAACATTAAGTCTTGGGAAGTTTTAAATGTCCAAAAGTCACTAAAACACCTAAAAACTCATGATTTCGTAACCATCGCAGAGTGTAACACGAGTGTGTCATCTAACCATGCCAGGCAACACGTCCCATGTCAGAGGACACAACCAGCTCCTGTTGCGCCGATTCCTTTGTATGGCGCAACGAATTTGATCCAACACGGCCCAATCGTGTTGGCCTTGGGTATTTAGTATGGGGAGACTTCCTTTTCTCGCAATCCTTGGTCTTTTCACTCATGTTGGGTACATTACTCTCTTATTTCCCGAAAAACATCAAAAGAACACAAAAGCACATAAAATCGAACTAAAATAATGAAAACACACAAGAAAGTAGAAAGAAGATAACCTAATAATATGATGTAATAACCACTTATCAAACACCCTCAAACTTCAACGCTGCTTGTCCTGAAGCAACAAGCTTGCTTAGAAAAAATTCGGATCAAGCGGTTCACTTATTCAAAAGTTTAATAGAATGAAATCACAAGTACACACACATGGCTCTTTGTTCCAATCGCCTAAGAACCAGGTTCCCCGGTACTCATCGAAACCAAAGGAATTAAAAGAACACAAGATTGAAAAATAGATATAGACAAATGTTTTCTATTTCAGTCACCTCTCTAACTATGCTTTGGACTTAATTCTCTTTTACGAAATAATGATAGTCATCAAAAGCACAAGATCGATCGCGAATTTTTGCTTTCCTTTTGCAGATGAAATTACACGCTTTTGTGTGTTTATTTATTGCCCATTTTGGGTCGATGTTTGGGGGTTGACCACTGTTGGGCTTAATAACCGGGTGAGGGTTATTCAACTTAGTAGAGGTCGTTGCCTTTTACCTTTATTTTTCATCTTTTTAATGCTTATATTTTTGTTTCTCTTCTCAATCGATCATACATGACATACGAATAAAAATATGCCAGACTATCAAAATAAACTACTTGGGAAGTACTTCTCAAATTCTGAGTACTCTGGTATAAAATACACGTTAGACTCGTAACCTACTCGAGAAACTTAGGGTGTTCGGGTAATACCGATTTTATTAAATTTCACGGATCTCTATACTTAGCCTGTCATCCTTTCAAACCAATATACTTTCTTGGGTATTTCTCAAACTCAAAAGTTTTTTTATAAAAAAAATTTAACAGCTTAAATTTTGGGAAAATCTAACATTAATACATGCAACATAAAAACAAACTATCTTAAACAGCACACAACACACAAGCAAAAAATTAAAATGCAAAAATAAAAATAGAAAAGGGAAATACCCCAAAACTTAAAACGGACATTGGCCTCAATGTTTCAATAAAAGTAGAGTGAGGTAAGGAGAAAACTCACATAACACCTCACTGAGGAGGTGGAAAGTGCAACAAAAGGTCCTGCAGAAGAGCAACACAAAGCAAAATGAACATACAAAAAGAAACAACACAGAAAGTGTGGGTTGCCTCCCACAAAGCACTTTGTTTAACATCGTTTAGCTCGACGGTTCATGTGTGCAAGCACTCATTGGTGTTCTTTCTTGGATGGTCCGTTAACCGTAAGCTTAGTTGTCCTTGGGATCAATGGCCACCTATCTAGCCATCTCTCGTATCCACTACTCTTCTTTTTATTCTTTCTATGGGGTGGTTCATACCTCTAAACCTGTGGGGGCGGTTTTAGGAGATTTGTCTTTATGAAATAAACCTTTTCATCTCCCAACTCATGGGTTAACCTTTTCCTCTTAACATTAACAATTTCTCCAGTTTCATAGTCCTCTAGTTTTCTCTTTTTAGACAGAACCTTGGTCAATGGTACATTGGTGTGGATATTTTCCAATATTTTTGTAGAACTTTTGGATTGGGCCTTATCTTAGCCTCTACAAATCTTTGCAGAAAAGGAATCAGTGGCTTGTAGGGAAGAGGAGCAACATAAGGTGCTTCCTTCTCTACCTCTTCGACAACCTCCTTTTCGGGTGGTGTCGGTGGACTTTCCATAATCTCTACATTTTCCTCACCAGAGTTATCTAGAAAGCCCCCGAGTTATAGCGGGTTATCTAGAAAGCCTTTAACATGCCCCATATGTTGGGAATAATTTGGGAGGGACAGCGTTAATAACCATAAAAAAGTCCTCTCAAAGGGGGTAAAAGGTATCAAAACCCCCAAATCATGAATAACAGGTAGGTAAAAATAAATAGGGAACAAAGTTATCGAGAATAGGGTTTGTGTTGGCCCTCTCTGTTTCTTAGTAAGGTTCCATGACCACACCCTCTTCATGCCCCGTATTGGAAAATCCAATTCCCCGCCGAAACTGTGTATCATGCCAGAATTGGAGTACAAGGATGTTATGTCTCAAACATTAACACGTTTGATTTTCCTTCTATCCATTAACTTCTGGTGAAAGGAAGGAAAAAATGGAAGGAATAGAAGCGTTTATTTACTATGAGAAAGAATGAATGCCACCACCTTTTCTTTTTTCTTTTTCTTCTTCCTGGGGTATTTGATTAACTAATGTATTTTTCCGAGGAGGCAAAAAGGGAGAATCTTAAGGAAAAAGGGAAACAAATTTCTCAAACAATGAGTCAACTCTTTTTTTTATAGAAGTTCAATGGCACATGTAATCACCCACTTAAGCGAGTAACTGTCGCGAGAAGTGGAAAAGTTCTTACACCATGAGGACACGTGTAAGAAAAAAGGGTTAGATTAGTTTCCACAAAACATTATCATTAGCTGCATTAAATGTTATCCATGTTTTTTCACTAAACACTCAAGCTTCCTTAACTGACTGACATTTTGACCTCTTTAGAGTCAATCAATTGAAACTTAACGTCTTCCACTAAAGTTTGGTTAATCAGGAGACATCTGACAGAGAAGTGGTGACTCAAGCCCAACTAAAGTGCACTACTACAAAATGCGCAAACAACAACGCCCAAGTCACCACAGTTCTTCCAAAAACCGTGGTGACATCTCTAAACTCATGCGCTAACATTTTATTTTATATTTTAATTATAAATTTTTATGGTATAATAACGGTTGACGTTATAACCGATATGATACAATCTATATTTCATGGGTTCGAACCTTAGCGCTCTCAAAAAGTTTATTCATTTAACGTTAAGGCGCTTTTTTCTATTTTATTTATTTTTAAATAAAATAATAAAAGGGATATCACTACGGTTATTATGAGTAACTGTTGTGATATTAAATTTTATTCAATTAACGTTAAGACGCTCCTTTCGTTTTTATTTATTTTTAAATAAATAAAAAAAGGGATATCACTACGGTTATTATGAGTAACCATTGTGATATAATTTTCTATTATTTAAAATATAATTACGATTATTCTTGTAAACCGTGACGAAAAGTGATATTTTTTAATATATAAACGAAAGTATCTGTTGCCCAGTTCATAAAAGCTGTTTCTCTCTAAAGAAAATTAACACAACCCTCTCCTCTCAGGAATCTTAACCAATACTGTAATAAGTGAATGGTGAAAACAAGCTTAAAGGATATTTGACGGGAGTAACGTCCGGCACAAACTCCTACTGCGGCGAAGATGGTATGTTCTCCTACTCTCTTTTTTTTACTCATCTTCTGGATTATGTTGTTGATGTTTTAGGGTTAAATTTGAAGTTCGTTGTGTTTCCTTGTAGATACATGGTTATGATGGTGGTAGCAAGCGTATAGTATGGTGATGTTTCATATGGTTTTTGTTGCCATGGAAAAAAATATAAGAAGTATGAAGTTATTGTATAAACTTCATCCACCTTATATTTTTTCTTCATGGCATCAATAACTAGATGAACTTGATATATCTTGATTTGTTATAGTTCTATGATTATTTTCAATAAGAGGTGTGTTATTGACTCAATGTATATTGATTTGTTACAATCCCACTTAGGGTTTTGTTTCAACTATAGTTGAATTTGTTTTGAACACTAACAATTTTATTTTATTTGAAATAGCTGAAGCTGTATAGTAAAGATGATACATGGTGATGATGAAGGTGGTAGTAAGCGTATAGTATGAGTTGATAAGGTACATATGATTTGTGCTAAAATAATGTATGTTTTTTTATTGTGTTGCATAGATTTGTTATGTTGTTGTATGTTGTTGTTGTTGAAAAATGTTCTCAAAACAAGAACAAAACATTGCTAAGTCACAAGAAAGAGGCTTCTTGTGACTTAGCAATGTTTTGTTTTTTATATTCTTGTACAGGTTGGCAGGAGATGAAGTTTAG
The DNA here is from genome assembly GCA_022829125.1 of Lathyrus tuberosus. Taxonomy (NCBI): domain Eukaryota; kingdom Viridiplantae; phylum Streptophyta; class Magnoliopsida; order Fabales; family Fabaceae; genus Lathyrus; species Lathyrus tuberosus. Next base: position 6,868,887 of record JALAZF010000123.1, on the reverse strand, counting down.
TTTATTATATACTATGTATATTGTTTGTTTCACTAGCCTTTTAATGAGGATTCAATCATTTAAATTGACATAGAACTTATAATCTGAAAATTAAGATGTATTTGAAAACTAACCTATATCAATCAATATTTTTCGAATTGCATGCATCTCATTCTGCACATTTTATGTTCCTTAACACATAATATATCGTTCAATGGTTTGATTACTTCAACGCATCGATATCTACAATTATACTTTACCTCGTCATCGTCGCTTATCACTGCAATTGTTAAGATCATGTTTGTTATGATGATAAGTCATCATAACAATTGCGATGATAGTCGGGGATGATGAGGTAAACTATAATAAAAGATATCGATGCGTTGAAGGAATCAAACCATTGAACCATATATGTGTTAAAGAACATAAAATGTGCACGATGAGACGCATGCAATTTGGAATACAATGGTGTGTTTAAGTTGGTTTTCAAGAATAATTTAATTTTTAGATTATATAGTTCTTTACCAATTTTAATGGTTGTATTTCTTTGATGAGGTGTATGGTAAAACAAGCAATATACATTGGTATATAATAAACTATGGGTACATTTCACAACGGTTTTCTACATTAACCGTGATCTAATGTAATTTATTTGCTGCTGCTGGGTTTCAAACCCAGTACCGTATATATCACAATGATTGTTAAGCATAACCGTTGTGATATACCGCGCGCTTTCTAGAATGCAACAACGGTACCAGGACCGTGATTATAAGTAGCGAATTTACGAAAACACTCTACATAACAACGCCTTGATCTGTTTGATTATACGTATTTTCCAACCGTTGTTAAATGGGTTTTCCGTAGTAGTGGTGCTTACCTTAATATAAGAAAGACCTGCCCCCTATCAAGAATGTCGCCTTCTGTTGAGGGAAATGACTCACCTCCCATTAAGAAGGTCTCCTTCAGCTGAGGGACTTTCCTCCCATCAAGAAGGCCACCTTTAGCTAAGAGATCTGAAATTCTGGCACAGATATCAGATGTCCTACACATATGTTGAGACACTGATATCCAACACAATGAACAAGACAACAATAATAAGAGTGCAGAAAGTAAAGAACACAACGATATGTTTACCCAGTTCGGATCAATAATCCTACTCTGGGGGCTACCAAGCCAGGGACGAAATCAATATACGATAGTATCAATTCACAGATCATACAGCAACCACACCCGGTTATAATTTGCTCACTTAATCACTACCCTTCCTATGACTTCTACCTAAGACTCACCTAGGTATGAGGCCCTCCTCAAATCCCTCTACAATCACAACCCGTGATTGGTTCCTTTCAACACAAGTAACAAAACGAAAGCCACACTTTCAAAACATACAATTCTCAATACTTCAAAGCTTATGAGAATTAACACACAAGAAACTCAATGCTTCAAAGCTTATGAATAACTGACAGAACTTACAACACAAAAATCAGTCCTTATACTGTTATCAGAATGGTACCAGTTAGGCTCACAATTAACACTCAAAAACCCTAACAAAAACACACGTAAGTTCCACACCTAAACTAGGTTTACATCAGTCAATATATAGCAATAAATCTGGACTGGATTGGGCTTCAAAAACGCAGCAAAGAGACTGCTCACAAATCTGCAAAATAAACTCCAACAAAATAGGTCTTCAATCTAAAGTTTCCTAATATGTCTCCATAATAAGAAAGCGCTGAAAATCCGAAAACTAACACAAACACTCAACCCAAAAATACTTTGGATGCCACATAGGATAAATAAATATTCATAGAATATTCAATAACAATTAACAGCAATAGAATCTTCCTTTTAAACTGAAATCAGACGCGATGTCCTATGAGCCAGTATGGGACATCTTTATTCGACATGTTGAATGCAAAAAATTAGAACATCTTGTTTCAACATTTTGCTGCTAGAATAGTTTTAGCAAAATAAATGCCAACCACAAAATCATAGAAATAACAATCTCCCCCTTTGGCTTATTTTGGCTAAAACTACACACCACACAAATCTTGCACAAGCAAAAAAAATCCATATCAGAGACAACAGCGAAATACCAACACACAACACATCATAGCAGCAAAAAAAATTCCCCCTCAACTGCAGCAACAAAAAAAACTCCCCCTCAACTGCAGCAACAAAACAACATTCAACATTCTCCCCCTCACCATATGTACCTCAGCTGTAGCACCAGCACAAGCACACTACTCCCTCTTTTTAGCCAGAAATATGACAAAGGCAAGTAGAACAGTTATTAATTTTTGAGAACTGATCAAGTCATAAACCAGAATAAATAGCATCAGAGAGTAGATGCACACCACATCACATGACCAAGTGTCATGCTCAAACCGTAGCATCTTTCCCTTCATAACCACCTGCACACACTGCACTACCAGAACCACCTTTAATCTTTTCAATCTGGCAGCCAGAAGGAACATTAATTGCTATAGTTCTTCATGAATGCAAACCCCAAGTCTACTCCTCAGGTTTTCAAATTGAACTGCATCCAGAGCCTTGGTAAATATGTCAGCAAGCTGATTTTCTGTGCTCACATGCTCAAGAGTTATGACTTTGTCCTCCACATGTTCTCTGATGAAGTGATGCCTGATATCAATGTGCTTGGTCCTGCTATGTTGAATAGGATTTTTAGAAATATTAATAGCACTCAGGTTGTCACAAAATAATGTCATGACATCTTGTGTGACATTATACTCAGATAACATTTGCTTCATCCACACCAGTTGAGCACAACTACTCCCAACTGCTATGTACTCAGCTTCAGCAGTAGAAAGAGATACAGAATTTTTCTTTTTACTAAACCATGAAATAAGATTATTTCCCAAAAAGAAATAACCTCCAGAGGTACTCTTCCTATCATCAGCACTTCCAGTTCCAACCCAATCAGCATCAGAGTATCCTACTAAAATGGAACTTGAGTCATGGGAGTACAACAACCCATAATCACATGTACCACTCACATACTTAAGAATTCTCTTAACTTGATTGATGTGACTGACCTTGGGTTCTGCTTGGTATCTTGCACATACACCAACAACAAAGGTTATGTCTGGCCTACTTGTTGTAAGATACAGCAGACTGCCAATCATGCTTCTGTATAAACTTTGTTCAACATTCACTCCCTTTTCATCTTTGGATAACTTCAAGTGAGTAGGAGCAGGAGTTCTCTTATGCTTGGCATTATCCAGTCCAAACTTCTTCACAATATTCCTCGCATATTTGCTCTGACAAATAAAAATGGAATCTTCCATCTGCTTGACTTGTAATCCAAGAAAGTAAGTCAATTCACCTACCAAGTTCATTTCAAATTCAGACTGCATTTGGTTGACAAAATGTTGGACCATTTCATCCGACATCCCACCAAACACAATATCATCTACATAAATCTGAGCAATCATTAGTTTCCCATCCTTCTCCTTGACAAAAAATGTTTTATCAATACCACCCTTCCTATATCCATGGTTGACTAAGAACTCAGTCAGCCTCTCATACCAAGCTCGTGGAGCTTATTTCAACCCATACAAAGCCTTCTTTAGCTTGAAAACATGATCAGGAAAATTTGGATCCACAAACCCTTTAGGCTGCTCAACATAAACTTCCTCATTAAGATAGTCATTCAGAAAGGCACTCTTGACATCCATTTGAAACAATTTGAATTTCAACAAACATGTCACTCCTAGCAACAATCTGATGGATTCCAATCGAGCCACAGGAGCAAATGTTTCATCGAAGTCTACTCCTTCAATCTGTGTGTATCCTTGAGCAACTAATCTGGCTTTGTTTCTGGTAACAACTCCTTGTTCATCAGACTTATTCTTATAAACCCACTTTGTTCCAATCACATTTGTTCCTGCTGGTCGTGGTACCAGTTCCCAGACTTCATTCCTCTTGAATTGACAAAGCTCATCATGCATAGCACTTATCCAGAACTCATCTGTCAATGCCTCTTTGACATTCTTTGGTTCAAGCTTTGAAACAAAGCATGCATTTGACACAGCCTCCCTCGTTCTGGTTCTTACACCTTCATTCAGATTTCCAATAATCAACTCCTTAGGGTGATCCTTCTGAATCCTTATAGAGGGTCCCCTGTTAGCATCCTCTACCTCTTCATTCTCAGGTCTAGTGTCGGTTTCTTGAGCATTATCTTCTACGGACTCAATGTCTTGTGAGCTTTCATTGTTCATGGGAAAGCATGCTCCAACATCATCTGGGACATCTTCGTCTTTCCCAGAGTCATCGACCACCACATTTATGGATTCCATCATCACCTTAGTTATGGAATTAAATACCCTATATGCTTTGCTGTTTGTAGAGTATCCTAAAAATATCCCTTCCTCACTCTTAGGATCCATCTGTCGCCTCTGCTCACGATCCGCCAAGATATAGCACTTACTCCCAAACACATGGAAATACTTCACATTTGGCTTTCTACCTTTCCATAGCTCATAAAGAGTAACAGAAGTACCTGATCTGATAGTCACCCTATTGTGTATATAGCAAGCGGTATTCATGGCTTCAGCCCAAAAATGATATGGAAGCTTTTTGGCATGAATCATGACCCTTGCACACTCTTGTATAGTCCTATTCTTGCGTTCCACCACACCATTCTGCTGAGGAGTGATCGATGATGAGAATTCATGAGTGATTCCTTCAGACAAACAAAACTCTTCAAACCTGCTATTCTCGAATTCTTTCCCATGGTCATTTTTTATTCGAACAACACCACAATCATTTTCCCGTTGAATCCTTTGACACAACTCTTTGAAGGCTGCAAATACTTTAGACTTTTCTCTGATAAAGCTTATCCAGGTGAATCTGGAGTAATCATCAACGACAGCATATGCATACTTCTTCCCACCAAGACTTTCAACCTGCATAGGTCTCATTAAGTCCATGTGAAGCAGTTCCAGAACTCTAGAAGTTGTGGTAAGATGTTGAAGCCTTTTGTGTGACACCCTTGTTTGCTTCCCAACTTGACATTCACCACATATTCTATCCTCATCAATCTTTAGCTTGGGAATACCTCTAACAGCTTCACTTGACATAACTTTCTTCATCCCTTTCAAATGTAAGTGACCTAATTTCTGATGCCACAATTTGGTTTCATCTTCCTTTGACATCAAACAGGTAGACAAACTTTCCGATTCTTGAGGATTCCACAGATAGCAGTTATCCTTAGACCTGGTTCCCTTCATAACAACTTCATCGTTCTCATTGGTTACTAGGCATTCAGATTTTATGAAATTTACTTTGAGTCCTAGATCACACAGTTGGCTTATACTGATTAAATTTGCGGTCAGCCCTTTGACAAATAGAACACGATCCAGATTTGGTTGTCCTGTGTAGTCCAGCTTTCCAACACCTTTTATTTCACCTTTTGATCCATCCCCAAAAGTGACATAATTGGTGGAGTGAGGCTTGATATCTGACAATAATTTCTTCACACCAGTCATGTGTCTTGAACAACCACTATCAAAGTACCAATCTTCCCTTGCAGATGCTCTGTGAGAGGTATGTGCTATGAAACCAGCCATCATATTTCTAGGAGTCCATCTTTTCTTTACTTTAGCCCAACTCTGTCCTTTATTTTGTTGATGAGCAGTTTTGGGATAACCGTGCAACTTGTAGCAAAAGGACTTTAAGTGACCAATCTTTCCACAGTAATGACATCTCCATGGTTTATACTTTGAACTACATACTCTTTTCTGATGCTTCATCTGATGTTGAAACATGTGATTTGACATCTCCTCCTCTTGCTTTATTTTCTGAGGTACAAACTTTAATACAGGCTTCTTGCAGTTCTCTACTTGATTGTTAAAACCAAGACCTTGTACATTTCCAGCATTTTTCCCAGTCTGAAGAATCTCATCCAGCTGCGTGGTACCATTGTTCAACATTCTTATAGATTTGGTCATATTGTCAAGTTTTGACTTTTGCCATACAACCTCCTCTTTAAGATCAGCAATGATTGATAGATGTTCTTCCTTCTCAGCTTCTAGTTGAGCTATCAGAACCTTCTGTTCTAATATTATCTGGCACCTCTCTTCATTCTTGATACACAGCTCTGAGAACCCGGTGAATACTTCTTGCTTAGTGAGTTCTCCAATATAAGATTCTTTGTTAGAATCAGACTCACAAGTCGTTTCTCCATCAGCCTTACATATTCCGGTCAAGGCTGTCACCAATTTTGCTGATTCTTCTTCAAGATCACTCTCAGACTCTCCTTCTGACCATGACACAGATAAGCCCTTCTTCTGCCTTTTGAGATACGTGGGACACTCAGTTTTTATGTGCTCAAATCCCTCACATTCAAAACACTGAACTCTATTCCCTTGATTGGAGTCTTCTTCAGTTCTGGACCTTCTGCCTCCATCCTGGTTTTTACTGATGTCGAGTGACTTGTTCTGAACATTTTCTCTTGACTTCCAGTCAATCCTTTTTAATACTTTGTTAAATTGTTTTCCAAGCAATACCAGATCTTTAGACACCCCTTCATCTCTGACCAGGTCACCTTCATCGTCTGAATCACCAGCATTTGACACAAAAGTTATGCTCTTCTTCTTTTCAGACTTTTCACTGATCCCCAATTCAAATGTTTGAAGAGATCTCACAAGTTCATCCACTTTCATCTTATCTATGTCCTGAGCTTCCTCTATAGCAGTCACTTTCATGTCAAATCTCTTAGGTAGAGATCTGAGGATTTTTCTGACCAGTTTGCTATCAGACATCTTTTCACCTAGGGCACTTGAAGCATTAGCTAACTCAATAATGTTCATGTGAAAATCATGAATGCTCCCATCTTCCTTCATCTTCAAACTCTCAAACTTGGTAGTGAGAAGCTGAAGTTTTGACATCTTCACCTTTGAAGTCCCTTCATGAGCAACCTTCAAGACCTCCCACGCCTCTTTTGCAATGGTGCAATGTTCAATTAACCTGAAGATATTCTTATTAACACCATTAAACAATGCATTCATGGCTTTGGAATTTCCCACGGACCCTTTGTAGTCTGCATCATCCCAGTCTTCCTCTTCCTTCACCACATCAGTAGGATTACCTTTTACATCTTTAACCTTTGGGGGCTCCTATCCTTTGATAACAACTTTCCATGCTTGATCATCCATGGATTTGATGAATGCTATCATCCTTGGTTTCCAATAGTCATAGTTGGAACCATCAAGCAGATGTGGTTTGTTCAAAAATCCTCCATCCTTGTCCATTGTACCAGAAAGTACCTTCCCTGAATCTCACCCAGAACCAAACAAGGGTGCAAGCTCTTGATGCCAATTGAAATTCTGGCACAGATATCAGATGTCCTACACAGATGTTGAGACACTGATATCCAACACAATGAACAAGACAACAATAATAAGAGTGCAGAAAGTAAAGAACACAGCGATATGTTTACCCAGTTCGGATCAACAATCCTACTCTGGGGGCTACCAAGCCAAGGACAAAATCAATATACGATAGTATCAATTCACAGATCATACAACAACCACACCCGGTTATAATCTGCTCACTTAATCACTACCCTTCCTATGACTTCTACCTAAGACTCACCTAGGTATGAGGCCCTCCTCAAATCCCTCTACAATCACAACCCATGATTGGTTCCTTTCAACACAAGTAACAAAACGAAAGCCACACTTTCAAAACACACAATTCTCAATACCTCAAAGCTTATGAGAATTGACACACAAGAAACTCAATACTTCAAAGCTTATGAGTAACTGATAGAACTTACAACACAAAAATCAGTCCTTATACTGTTATCAGAATGATACCAGTTAGGCTCACAATTAACACTCGAAAACCCTAACAAAAACACACGTAAGTTCCACACCTAAACTAGGTTTACATCAGTCAATATATAGCAATAAATCTGGACTGGATTGGGCTTCAAAAACGCAGCAAAGAGACTGCTCACAAATCTGCAAAATAAACTCCAACCAAATAGGTCTTCAATCTAAAGTTTCCTAATATGTCTCCATAATAAGAAAGTGCTGAAAATCCGAAAACCAACACAAACACTCAACCCAAAAATACTTTGGATGCCACATAGGATAACTAAATATTCACAGAATATTCAGTAACAATTAACAACAACAAAATCTTCCTTTTAAACTGAAATCAGACGCGATGTCCTATGAGCCAGTATGGGACATCTTTATTCGACATGTTGAATGCAAAAAATTAGAACATCTTGTTTCAACATTTTGCTGCTAGAATAGTTTTAGCAAAATAAATGCCAACCTCAAAATCACAGAAATAACAAGATCTGTCTTTTATCAAAAGACTTTCCCCAGACCATGGGAAAAAACTTAAAGAAAGCTTTAAAACACTTCGCTCTTTACAAATCCATCATGCTTGAGGGACTATGGAATGTTATATTGGTGAGAGTCCCAAACAGGGGCGATGTAAGGGTCCTCGTCTTGTAAGGAATCTCCCAGGCGCTATCTTTACGAAGTATGGGGGCTCACAGTTTGAACAGATGGCGTGTATAATTCTGTTATCTCCCCACTAGTCATATAAGATCGTGTCATATCACGATTTATGAGAAAATAGGTAGCCAACAATCTCCCTCAGTCAAAGAGGGATTAGTTACCACCTCTTAGGGTTTCCTAAACCTAGACCTAGGGCCTTTATAAATATCTAACCCTTTAAGGGTAGAAGATAGATCACAAGTAACCAAGCATAACACTTACGCACAGAGTCTCGCACCTCACGTGACTCGTGAGCTGACCTCTTTTATCACCGAAAACACAATAACTCCATCATACATGACCTCTCGCCTCGACGGGCAAGACGTCGCCGTTATAAAACTACTAAGATCTATGAGTATCCTCTATCCGTATATACATACCACACACACTTGTAGTTTTTTTTACCAGTGCAATATATTTATTGTGAGGGAAATCAAGATTTTTTAAATACGTAAATCGGATAAAATACGCGAACTAAAATGGTAATAAAATCTATTATTTTGAATTCATAAAATTTGAAAATATTAACTATTATAAAGTGTGTATAAAACATATAATACGATCAAATAATATTTTGTTTACTATCTTAATTACATCAAATAAATGATAGAGTTCATTATATATATATATATATATATATATATATTCAATTTTTTCATATTATGTCTTTATTGTATTCTAGACATCAAACATAACTTTTAAATTTGTTTATTTTTATTTTTCAAGTTTCACTATAATTAAAATTTTGAGAACTATCTTAAGGAAGTTAGAAAAACAACACAAAAGGACAATATCGTAAATTGCAAAATAAATTAAATTTTGAGTAACAAAATACAATAATTTAAAACTCGGCCACTCAATCAATTAATAGTTAGTTTAGTGATAATTGACATTGAACTTGATAAAAAAACCACAGTTAGATGCTCTACAACTATGATAGAGAGGATATCAAAACTTTAAACCGAATTAATTAGTCCAATAAATTGGATACTGTGGTGAAAATAAAAAACTCAGTCACTCAAAACGTATACAATTAATTATTGCAATAAATTGCTATTGTATTTTAGGTGAACACGAGTTTTCTCCCATTAATGACAATCATATTTTAGAAGTAATTGAAGTTGTTTGACACTAATTTCACTATCTATTCTATTAGAGATTCATCACATTATAGGGGATTACCTCATTTCACTAAACTCAAACCCACGAAGGGAAATCTGGTTTGTCCGAATGGTACTTTGTTCGAATGAGAACGGATCAGCCACACGACCAACTTGTTCATGTGCCGAGGCATAGATGAGTTGGTCGTTGAGTGAGATGAAGTGTAACTTAGATGTTTGTTTCTTTGCCTAGTTTAATAGTGTGGGTGTTAATCTTTGCCTTAAAGAATAGTTTAATTTGGTTTGTTTATGGAATCAAATATCATTTGGATCTAACCAATTTGTAATGCTAAATTGGGGAAAGTTTATTAGCTAATTGCAATAATTGAATGCAAATCAATTTTCTATATTTATTTTTCTCATCTCTTTAATGAAATACAATTTTATAAAAAAAATTATTTTTTTGTACAACAATGATTTTATTTTTTTAATGTGTAAAAAATTTCTTTAAACCACTTATAATAAAAACAGAGATAGTATGTTTTAATCCCAACCAAAAGAACTAAAAAAATATAAATTATTTTATTATATTATATATTATAGTCAATTTTTTTAAAAAAATTGAAATTGTTTTGACTTAAAATTTAAAGATTTAAAGTCAAAACTTGAACAACTTCGAACAATTGTTATTTAATAAATGTGTATGTGATTGTTGAGTGCGAGAGACTTTTTTTTCTTAATATTTTAGGTTTAATTACACAAGTTTAATTCGGTTTCTCTTTTAATTTACTATAAGACATACATTTTTAATAGAGAAATTTTATCCAATACACCAACAATTATCCTCTAACTCCTACAAATGACAGGAGTTGATCATTATATTTTGTTGTATAAATCGTTTAAGTTTGAAAATTTTTCATTTTTTTCTCATTTTATTTTGAAGACATTGAGTCCAATATTGAAATTTGAGAGAATTTGAGCCAATTTTACGTACCATAAGTTTCGTAGAGAAGTTGTTCGATCCACATAAACTCCTAAAAGTATTACTAGTAACTATCAAAAGTATTAAACACAAGACATCTAATAGTAAAATTTGTTCACCTGATGTCTTTAGCATAAGTTGTTATTGGTTTTTTTTTTCCTTTACTCCTCCTGTAATTTTTATTTTTTAAGATTGTGAACACATTGAAGTCGTAGTAGGGTAAGCCATTTCACACACCCTACTTTTTCTCTATAATATCTAGTGACCTAAACCTTCTTCATAATTCTTCTATTGCACTAGTCATGTCCACCATTGATCTGTCATCTGTATCAACTTCTAGTTGACCTTCCATGCTTAATTTTCTCTAATGGATATGAATAACATCTATTGGCATCAAATCACCACCCAATGTGTATATATTAATGTTCTAAGAGAACACCTGCAAATTTAGGTGTCAGCTCCCATATAATCAACCCTCGTAAATTCTTCAACAATGCGTCTCACAATAGCTCTTGATATCGATCCACGAAGATTCTCATAAATTGGACTAGTGTGTGCATGCTCAACTTGATAAAAAAACTCTTATAAAAAGAAGTTATAATGTTGAGCAGTTATAAATTCAAGTTATTATTCATATCCACACAACATTTTCATAAGCCACATATATTATTCTTCAACATCTACTTCAATGTCCAATGAGCAATCTCAACTCTAAAATGAAGGAAAATTCCAAATGAGCATACTAAAACCTTAAAGCGATAAAAAAAAACATCAAATCAATACAAACTATAAATACCAAAAGTACACACCTATTGGTGGTGGTGTTGCCCAAATACAACACTCGATTGATCCATGCTTCAACAAAGTTGTGCTTGTGAGAAGTTAACCACGTGTCTTTCGCATAATCAATGAATTAACTACAATCAACACATGTTTTCTCGAGATGTTCCAAGCATTGATGATATTCTACCTCATCATTGTGCCATACAATTTCCATCCATAGTGTGTCTATTATCTCTTGCATATCATTCACATCATATTGCTTGTGTCTTGCATAAACATTTTTGTTGATGTGAAATCGACAAAGCAAATTAATCGTCCTTGGAAAAACAACTTCAAGTGCTTTCTTCAAAGAAATATCTCTATTAGTCAAAATTACTTGTGCATGTAACCCTTCCTTAGTAAAGAGTTATTGTAGCTTATTCGATACCGAACAAAAGATATCCGTCTACTCATATTTCATGTATGAAAACATAACATCAAATGTCAACTCGGTTGACATCATACTATCCATTTAAAAAATGGTTTCCTATGCTTGTTTGTCTTGTACGTGTTATCCCTAATCAACACAATAGAAAAAATATTCAACAACTTGACTGAATATGGGTGGGCCCAAAAAATATCTCTTACAATATTTGAGTCATCTCTTCTGCTACTCTAATAAACCTAATTTTCATCCTCTGTAAGCTTAAACAATTGTTATATCCCAACTCTAAGACTTATGATCTCTTTTGTAACTTACTCTGATGTGTATATATTTGTATGATCCAAGTGACATTCTCCAGATCTCACTCTTGCAAGGACATCAATATATGTTTAGGTGGAACATGACACTTACCACTTTGTCAAATCAATAACATGTTTCCGCTCACCTACACTTAGACTTCCAACAAATGCATGACCTTTAAATCTATCAAGTAAATTGTGGTTGTGAAGTCCACATTTTACATCAATCTTCCATCTTGAACAATCTTTAGGCAATGTTTATCAAATTTTGAATGGAAAACCACATGTCTAGTAGCACTTTGTGTTGCATTATAAAATTACTCATACTTTTCACCTTTATCACAACCAAATATTAACTTTTTTCTTTTCTGTATCTTTCCTGTTTCGGTATCAAAATGAGTAATGGTAATAGTCACTTTATATCTGATTTCAACTCCTTAATCTACCTTATCACCTATTCTTGTGTATCGATTTTTTGTGTAGTTGAAAATTAATTAATGGTATCTACATATATCACATTTTTATAGCATATTTGTAAAGGAATATCCATATTTGTTAAACATAAAATAAAGTTTAAAAAGTTTTACAAAAATATGTATATCGGATTACTTAAAAGTAACTTATTTGGTGAACAAACATAAAATTAACCAGATACTAATAACCAAGTTATCTAAAATAGATTATAACACCGGATAATTATGATGTAATTTATCTGGTGACAATAATTCATACCTAAATACTTAAAATCAAGTTATCCCAAAAAGGAAAACTATGCTCCAATACTCTTTAAGCAAACTAATCTGGTACACTAGTGCAGGGGTGCAAATTCACCAATTTTAAAAAACTTAAATGAGATAGTAAAAATTAAATGGTAAATTATTTGATATATGAAATTGGTAAAATGAAAATATTTTAAAAATTGTAGGGGTGAGGTGATATTTGTAGGGGTATGGGGTAAAGTTTCCTTCAAATAGTTGTTCTCAATTTATCGATATATCATTTTGTATCTCAAGTGAATATTTTCTCATGGAATATTTAATTAAAAGGAGGAATACTTTACACAGTATATGCTCCTTTTGCTTCAAGATATCTCTTATTTTAAAAGAGGATAATGCATGTGCAAATAGATTAACCAATGCAGACTTTATTTTTTGTTGATTATGATACTTGGTGGATTTCACTTCTATTTGTGCTTTTAAAAGTTTTTTGAGGGAAATGTTGAGCATGTTCAACTATCTTTTTGATAAATTTTAGATGGGTGATGACAGTCGTCATTACGTGATTTTAATGAAGAAATTGGGGTAAATTGGGAAGAAGAATGATAAAAAAAGAAATCATACTAAAGTGTGAAGAATTGAGCAAAAAGGCAATACAAGGAATATACAAAGACTTAGTGAAAATTATGAAGAAAATGGAAAAAAAAAAGTTGTGTTTCACCACTAGAATTCTCGAGCCCGTGATGCATTCCATCAAACCACGATATTGATTGTCACGGACGCGATAGTACTTTTTTCAGCTGACACATTTTTTTCTATTTAAGCATTTTTTGCCACTTTTTCAAAGGTTTTGAATTAGAAAGAGAAAGTGACGACTAGGGTCATTCAAGGAGCAATTTTGGAGCACAATGGAGTCATTGGAGAGAAATTCTTCCAAAGATTTTGATGATAACGTACTACTTCTTTACTCATGGTATTTGTTATCTTATCAATGAGTAGCTAAGTTCCTCTAGATTAGGGCTTCTTGAGATAAACCTTATTTTTACTCTGTTGGATCATATATCTGTTTGAGATTTGTTGAGTACTTTCAATGTTATCATCTTATTTAAATTTTTCTTGTGTTTAAGGATTTTTTGCCTATGGGCGTATGAATCGATATAGATAATTAGGAATTTTTTAATGTTAGTTTAATTATCTGAACTAGGCAATTTATTCAACTTTGTAATGAACTAGGAATAGGTATTTAGAAGTGGTTATTAAGTAATTAATGAGCTTAGAACACCTAACTTAACTATGAGTTAGCCTAAGGGAATATGTAATTACCGTATAAATTAGTGAGCTGCACATCAAGGAATTGAGTGTAGTGGTTATGTTAATTCGTAGTGAGATAATGATATAATTGAAACTCAATAAGTACACAGTTCACCAACATGTAAAAACAAGGGGATTCGATAATAAAGTATTAATCGGCTTCGCAATCTTGAATTTTATCTTTTTAAATTCTCATTTTAGAACCGTTTTTCTAACGTCTCCCCTCTCCCCCCCCCCCCCCCCCCCCCCCCCCAATTTAATTACTTACAACCACATGTAATTTTCTTATTAGATTACAATCCTTGTGGATATAATCTTATTTTATTATTTTGACGTTATCAATACACTTGCCGAGATGTCATCAAGTTTTTGGCGTTGTTGTCGGGGATTGTTGATTTCAACAAGGCAATTTAGTGTGACGTTTTTAGTTTTAATTTTAATTTTTTAATTTTTTGTTTTCATTTTCGGATATTTATCTTTTATTTTTAATTTTGTCTTTTGTTAGTAATTTTAGTTTTAAATTTGTTTCTACTTTTGTTTTATTTATTTGGTGTGAGGCTACTTGTAACACCCTAAACTCCAAACACTTATTTTATAAAAACATGCAGATAATTTACTCAACAACAGGGTATCACATTTTCTCAGCATAAACATATTTCTCAATTATCATATTATAATAGCGGAAATAAAATAATAAAAAACTCAACTTCAATTTTATCTTAAATAAAAAACAACTTCATTTCAAATCATAAATGAAATAGTTTAACAACTCTCACAACACAAAAAACTTAAAGATAACTCATACCAGTGTTACACTATTAGAGCGACACGAGAAAACTAAAATAAAACTCAAAAGCGATAAATGACGAAGAAGACTACTACGACTTCCTCTAAAAAACAACAACAGCTAACACTACTAGAAAAGCTGTAATCAGAGACAGACATATTTCGTCACTAATTGATTAAAATTCCGTCTCTAATTATTTTAGAGACGGAAATAGAGACGAACACACATTAGTCAATGAATAGTTGGTCACAAACTCTTTAGAGACGGATTTGCACATTTGTCTCTAAATAGAGACGGATATTATTCGTGACTATAATACAAATTCCGTCTCCAAAATAAGAATAAAAAATTATCAAATCCATCTCTGTAGAGACAGAAGAGTAATTATCAATTCCGTCTCTGTAGAGACAGCAAAGTGGAATTTTTAATTTTGTCTCTAAATTTATTATTAATTTTTATTATTGCCTAGTATCTAGTAGCATTGTGTTTTTCCAAATCTATTTTTTTTAGTCATGCTGTGTTTATGCTGTTCATATTTCAAGGAACCATCATACATTATAAACATTAACATTACATTATATGAACACAAACTTTAAAGTTGTTCAAACATATAAAAATCACAAAAATTGATTAAAAAATATAGATTAATACATCAATATCACCATTTGTATATGCCTCTACAACATTGCAATTTAAGTTTTTCAAAGATGTGTTACAACAGAAGACAAAACACTCTTTTTCCATTATGCCATTTTCTTTGCTGAGTGGAGTTTCCATTTGCTGTGCACCAATTATTCCAATCACTAATATTCTGGAAAAATAATAAACAAGAAACGAACAACAAACAATCTTAGAAGAGATTGAGCTATACAAAAAGAAGTTATAAATATGCAAGTAAACATAAAGTTAGTCTATAACTTTGGAAAAAGAGAATGAGATTTACCACAAACTTCCTCTATCGAGAATCAATATTGAATTGTTCCTTTGAAAAACCTTCAGAGCATGACACTGCATATATATACATACTTGATTAGTGAACATAAATCATACACAAAATTATCATTATTTCACTTATCCTGGACATATCCATAATTCCAACCAATTCAACACTGCTATAAAATTACAAGTAAACTGGGTTACTTTCAGTAAATTGTAATCACATGCACTTATTCTTATAAATCCACATAAACAAACTTCAAGGTGGTCCAAGTTATATGACATCATAATTTCAACACTGATATGTTTTGGTTTCTCTTTATTTGTTGCTAAACCACACTTTTTGAGTTCCATTCAATTTATACTACTACGTTCTTTCATTTTCCAGCATCATCATAATAACAAGTTTGTTAATTATAAAATACAATTATGTATACAGATCATGAATTCATTGTGCTTTTCAACAAGGGGCCACAAGATATCCACTATATTTGAATTTATGTTTCTTTAACCTCATGACAAATAACTTGTCCATTAATCTCAAAAGGTTTTCAACCACGAATCATCTTGATGCATAATAGTTTTATAACATTTTATTTACATACAGAACCTGTTTCCATTAACTCTATGCTACTAGGAAGATATTAACAATGCAATAAGCTTGTTTAACTAAATAAGTTTATGAATCCAATCATTGTATGTATGTACTAACTAACCTTTGTTGCTTCATCAGACAACTATCATTCCTATAGAATCTCTTCAAACATCACAAAATCCTTGGATGCAGATCCTTTGACATCTGATTCTAATCCATTTTGAAGGATTTAGCCATGTATCCTCCTGTCGCAATTCGATCATTGTGAGTACTTCATGCAGTAGGTTAAACTTCAACAAATATGGTGTTGTATATCTAGAAACCACCAGAAACCAGGTGTTTGATCCCTGTCGTAATTCGATCCTCCTGTCGTAATTCGATCCCTGTTTGAATTACTACACAAATGCTTGGCAAAATACCCCATAAACCAGGTGTTGTATATATCGTCTTCAACACCATAGCAATTTGGTTATAATAGTATAAAACAATTAGAGGTCATTAGCAGTAATACCACAAGGAATTTATTGACACCAAATTAAACAATGACAACATTTAGACATGGTTATCATAATAGAATGTACTCCAATGAATGATCTATCAACTAGAAATCAAACTAAATATATACTTGACAGAGTCATTCTCGTTCTCGGCAGTCAAACTAAATATATAAACAGATCAGTCATCAGTATATCACGTTGTGAATTTCACTTCTATGATTTCTATTCTACCAATTGTTGGAACATGAAATAATATTTTAAACCAAAAGCTATTTAACTAAAAAAGAAAAGTTGGAGCCTATAACTAACTAAAGCACCATATATAGTAAAAAATCAATAAAAGAGTAAAATTAAATAAAAACATAATATTCAAATTGAATTTCCAAAACTAAGATATTGGAACTTACCAATGAACAATGCAAAGAAGCATTTCACTACCGGCAAGTCACATACAACATGTAACACCCCCAATTATACCCCCAATTAATTAAAGCAGTAAAAGAAAATTCAAAATTTCGTCAGAGTATATTTAAATTATCATGGCATAGACCGAGGGGTCACATCAAATTGAAACAATACATACAACACCTGCTCATAAAGATATGCAACAGTGGGGTAGCAATCAACAGAGGAACTCAGTTCCTTACACCCACATTTCAGAATTTATAATAAAAGCGGAAAATCTAAACCTGAATAACATATATATATATATATATATATATATATATATATATATATATATATATATATATATATATATATTTATCATGCAAAGTTTGTCATACATCAAGTTGTACATGCACAGCTGTAATACCCCAAAATTTTCTCTCCCTTTTGGCATCCTAGCATAGCATTATCATATATCATATCATATCCATCTCATTAGCATTGCATTGCATATTTAACATAGAAAAATGAAGCATAGCATCCCTCTTACCATCAAGGCATGTGGTCAGGTGAAAGGTGGACAATCAAGGAATCATTCAAGGCACAAAAGGTCGAACAAGTTCACTCAAGGCAAGCCAAGAGGTCTTTCATGTCTCATGCTATCTCAATTGATAATCCAAAACCTCAAGAGAATGAGATTCAATAGGAGATTGAAGCACTACATCTTTCACTATGCAAGAGATCCAAAAATGAAGGAAAACCCTCAAAAGAGATGGTTCATTGGTTCAAAAGCACCCTAAAGTGGCATATCTCATCATCCTTTAAGAGGATACACAACATATTCTGAGGAATTTGAAATTGAAGACTGCACATTTTTTCACCTAGGAGGTGGGTACCAAAACTAGGGTTTCCAATAAAATCAGGGCATCTCTGATTTTTTGGACAAAACTTGATGTCATGGTATTCTACATGTCCTTAAGTGTATGTGAGTGGAAAATTGCCTTTCAATTGGTTTTAGAAGTGGTTCAATTGGAAGAAAGATCCAAAATCAGGAAAATTGGGGCAAAGTCAAATAATCAGAGGAAAAAGTCAACTCTTGACTTTTTGAGGCCAAATTCATGAAATTCATGTTATATGTGACCAATGTACAAAATTTGATCAAGAAACTCCAAAGGGATCATGAAAAAATCAAGATTTGGAAAGTTGCCATTTTTGGAAGAAATAGGGTTTCCAAAAATAGTAATTTTAGGCCATTTTGCATCAGACTTTGAACCAAGGCCATTCAAAATTGAAGCATCAAATGAAAATTCCACTCGGCCACAAAAAAAGATCTTGTTTTAAGCTTCAAATCCATGTGTGGAACATTTCCATTGGATAAGAATTGAGAGAGTTATGAATGATCAAAGTTGAGGAAAACTTGGGCAAAATGCAAGTCAGCTTGGGCAAATTTCAAGTCACGCGCCATCATTTTTACAAACATGTGGTGGGCCAAATGTTTTGATCAATTACTCATGGTTAGAGGCCTCAAATGAAAAATCTTTCAACATGAAAGTTGTTCCTCTATGTGAGATCTTCAAAATTGGTGTTCATGATTTTTTTCATTTGATCAAAGGTTAAGAAGTTATGTTGAGTCCAATTTGCTATGATCATGCTGAAAACCCAGGTGCCAAGATGCCTTGCCAGCCAACCCTTTGCCTCACCCATAACCAGTTCCCATACCTTTGTGTTCCAATCAATTTTTCAACCTATTCCAAGCCTCATTTCAATTCAATTCTCATACCAAACATGACCTCTTACATCTCCTCTTTCAAATGAATCCAAAAACTCACCAAACCATCCATTGAGTAGAGAGAAAAACATCATCAAATCACCCTATATTCCACTAATGCATTGATGGCTTTGATACACAATTTGGTTCAGACATCCATCAAATGATTATTTCCCTTATTTGAACACACCATTGCCATTACAAACATTTGCTATAGCACGTGCCTTGCATGAAAGTGGAAAGAACAAACTTGCAGAGCAAGTTTCTGATACACCAGCTGTGCCATTGCAAGTTCATTTTCATCTCCACCATAGCTCTCCATGAACCAGCTGCACCATATCATTGCTCTCCCTAACTAACTTGACTTAGTTAGTTAGGGATGACTCACCTAAACCACCTGGACTCAGTTAACCAACTCAGGTTAACCATGGTTAGAGCACACTATAAATCAAAACCTCACTCTCAAAATTCATTTGAACATCATTTTCTCCTTTTTCACTTCAGAAACTCATCATTCTCTCTGAATTGACTCATCTTCTTCTCCACGATTTCAACTCCATTATTCTTCCATTGATCATTGCTTGGTGTGGTTGAATCAAGAGCAACAAGAACAAATCCATTTCTGCAAGTTCAACATCATTGCAAGCTTCAATATCCTTCATCTATTTGCGAGTCCATAGCATTTATTTTGCTAAGTTTGAAGATCTAGAAGCTCAGCATATCAAGCTTTTCTCTGGTTTTTCTCAACATCTCCAATTGCTCCACATTTTTAGGTTTCATCATTCAACTTTGCTTCAGTTGATTTTCATTAATTTTAGCTTGTTTTTGTTAATTTAAGCTTGATAGAAGCTCTGCTTACTCCGGCTAGTTGATAGGCCTTGTAGAGGCTTAGATCCAAAAGTTAGGGCTTGGTTTGATCCTCTCTGTTCTTTGTGTGCATGCTTGTTATGTGAAAAATAATTGCGTATCATTGATCTCCATTATCTCAGCTTCATTTTGGTATGCGTATTGTGTGTTTTGGTGAACATGTGAGTTTGCAGGTGATGGTTGTTGGCCGGAGAAGGTGACCGGAGGTCATCTCCGGCCGGTGATATTTATTCTAGGGTTTTGTTTGCAGTTTTAATCGTAGCCGTTGATGTGTTCCCATCGTGCGGTGAAAAACGTGCCAGCGCATTAAAATAGGCGTGCATGTCACGTGTTTTTATTTCTGATTTCATTTAATCATTGTGTGGTGCAGTGCATGGTATGTAGTGTGTGTCTTCACACGCGTGTGCTGGATTCAATTACTTTGACTTTGGTGTTGACTTGACTTGATCCAAGGGTGATAATTGCTTGACTTTTGTTTGACTGAGTGTGCATGATTGCTAGTGTGGATTGCGCAGATGTGGACTGGACTAAATTGCTATTTGCACCGTGTGTTTCAAAGCCCAAACCATTTTGAACTGATAATTTGCTATGCATGCACCCCCTCTCTTATTTTCATTTCCTTTTATTTTCTCCATTTTATACACGTTTCCTTTTTAATTTTAAAAATTACTAAACAACATCATAAAATTCTAGAAAAATTCATGAACATTTTCAAGACATTTAGGAAATTTTTGATATTTTTATTTCATGATTTTATGACATTTTTTTCCCCTGTTTCATGTTTTTCTTTGAATTTCCATTTGTATGCATTCCAAATGTGATACATGAAATTGTATAATTTTGTTCTTGCTCATTATAAATTGTTTTGACTTGATTCTTTTTGCATTGATTCACTAATACATTGAAGCATGCTATATGATTTTTATTTGATTTTTTAGATCACTTTATGACATGTTTTGATGCTCATCGTTGTACCATTTTGTATGATGTTTCAACTTGACCTAATTGCTTTGTTTGAAGTCATTTTTGCTTTGAATTTTGACATGCTATTTTGATGTATGACTTGCTTCTGACTTAGGCATTCCAATACCATGCTTGCATAATTTTCATAGGTCCATTTGATTTTTGTTTGATGCATTACATTTGAAGCATAATCCATGGCATGTCATTTCAACTTTAGTGCATGTTTACATGAATTCTTTTGTGCATATTTGTATGAGCATTTGCATATGTTATGAGCCATTCATATGATATTATAGGTCATTGGTACATATTATAGGTCATCTTTACATGTTCATTTCAATTTGAACTTTGTGCATCATTAACATGTATTGTTTGTACTTTCTTTTTGAACTTTCATTTCAATTCTTCTTATATTACTTCTTGAATGTCTTGATGTTGATTCATAAATACTTTTGAGATGTTTATAAACCATTTTACATTTAGTTTCAATTCTGGTTGTTGATTTACATGTTCCATTTATGCATGTTCCTTTCCTTTCTTTTCATCTTTCATCTATCCTTTCTTATGATAACATGTTTAAATGCAATGGATGATGATTATTGCTTGTTCATTTGAACTTGTATGATGATATTCACTTGTTGTCCATATGATGCACATTCTGGTTGTGATCTTAAGATTTGATTCTTCATCTTTTTCTTTTGAACTTTAATGTGTATTAAGTACTTTTTACTTTCTTATGCATGTTTCCATGTTTACTAACCATGTAGGGACTTTGGTAAGTTGGAATTGAGTGTGGATAAGGAATCCACATTCAAACTTCTCTCCTTTCATCTTTTACAATTCAATATTGTGTTTTGTTAAGCACTTATGTGCTTTCTTTGATTAACTCCTTACTTTCCCTTTTGAGTTACAATTCATCTTCTACTTTAGAAGTGAATTGTTTAATTCATTCCTTCTTTAGACTTTAGGTTTTGAAACCTCACAAACCATTAGGATCACTCCCTTAACTAATCAATTAGGATTGAGTCTTAGTTCACATAGATTTTACCTTTCTTCTCTCTTGAGTCTTTCACCTTCTCATCTCAAAGAAAATTCAAAATATCTAATAAAGGTAGGCATTTATTACATTTAGGCCTTTCATATAAAGAAAAGATTATAAAGGGGTCTTCTCTTATAATCTTAAAATGTATAGCATATGGCCCATCTTGGGTCAATGTGTTAAACATTTGATCTTGTATGAGGGACTTAGATGTAATACTTGTTGAAGGTACAAATAATAAAACACTTCTTCATTTCATAATCAACAAAAACACTTAATAAACACAAGTATGCTAGTGTGTTTGAACCTTAATAATCGGAACTAAATGTGAGGGTCTTCTTCACACTTAGTGTATTTTCTTACTCATTCCATCTTGGAATGTGAGGATGTATACATTCCAATGATTAAGATTTAGATACACTATCATATGCAAACAAATGAAAAAACTTCTAAAAGACAAAAACAAATAACAACGTCTTTCCTTCGGGAATTCTTTTCTCATCCCACTCATTCTTAGCATACGAACGTGCTCCTACTCGTTCTCTTGTAAGATGGTAACGCACTCGGACCAGCGAGCCTGCAACACCTGAGCTAGAACGTTAGTTGTTCCCTAAAAAACACAAACAATCCATCCCTAGTGAGGGGAACTACGTCGCTATGATTCTCATGTTCCCGATGAGATACGTAGGCAGTGGGGTAGGGCCCATTCGAGCACTTCTTTTATTTTCCCTACATTTTTTTCTCCTTTCCTTTTCCTTTCCTTTTCTAGTTCTTTTCCAGTATCCTTTCCTTACACCCTTTGATCGAGACAAGCAAGCGTGGATCCCATCGGGTACGATGGACGCGAGGGGGTTCTAATACCTTTCTCTCGCGTAACCGACTCCCGAATCCAGTTCTCTTGGTCACAAGACCATGCTTTTCCTTCCCTTCAGGTTTATGCGGTGTTTCCTTTCCCTCTCTTGGGATAAATACACATTGCTGGCGACTCTGTTTCCGTGCCACTTTCGCGTTTGTACTTGGATGAAAATCCCGGGAGCGACAACAGCCAAAGGATATATATACATAATACACAATAATCACAAACGACCTCCCTAACTACCCGGTGTCACATATCAAAGCCGACCGACAAAAGAATGAAGACGCAAAGCTTCACAAAAATACCTCCAGCAACTCTAATCTGCAATGCCTCATAGAGCACTATAAAACAGTAGAAGGGTGAGAAAAACAACCATAATATAATTGCATACCATCATATATAACACAAAAATACACATATATACGTTTCTCACCACAACTCACACCATAATTCCAACACAATGCAACACAAGGTATAATTCATATTTCCGTCACCAACACATATCCATATATCAATTCTATCCACAATCCCACACATAAAACAACCATAATGATTTATGCAATGCAAGAGACCGACACAACGACTCCATGCATATGCACATGCGGTACCGACTTCCATTGTTTCTCATCACTAGTCCACTCAGGAACTCTACTGGAATCATCGCTCGTTACATCACTGTAACTCCCCGTCGGGCATACGATGTTCCACGTCGCTCACACCCCACATGGGCACACGAAGTTTATGGATCGCTCACACCCCACACGGGAACACGACCCGATCGTTCACACCCCACATGGGCACACGATCGTCTATAATCATCGCTCACACCCCAAACGGGCACACGACGTTATAGTGAATTCCCTCTGGAATCCAAACCGTCACTCAGGACGTCTTAACAATGCATATCATGATGCTTGGCATACAATGACTCATGACATTTAATATGCACACATATATATGCATTCATCCCAATCAACAAAATCACACTTTGCACTTATGCCCAAAACAATGCATTTAATTGCCATACGGCCACAAATCATCTCAACACCATCTAAACACCTACATTTACATCATACAACATCACCTTGCTTAATACATATCAATTACGCACAGTCGTAACGACAAAAGTTGACAACCGACACTATTCCTGATTTTCCGACATAATTAAATCGCCTAACAATTTCCAAACCATCATAATAAGGAAGTACAGTTCAATAGCTACACAACGATACCAAGAATGTAAAAATCGGATAAACGGAACTCCAGTTACGAAAGAAAACGAAAAACGATATTTTGAAAAGTCTCATTTTGCAATTGTCCTGTCCATACGTGTATTACCCTGAGCCATACGCGTATGGGTAGAGACTCATTCCTCCCAAAGTTCACGTGTAAAAGTCCGTACGCGTAATGACCAACCTCGTACGCGTATTGCCCTGAAATGTTACGCGTACAATACGCAAATGGGCAGATGGCCAAGCAAAATACCATCCCATACGCGTATTGGCCCCAAAACACGCCCACGATACTCGTATTGCCAAGGTCCATACGCGTATGAACATGCCCCATACGCGTATGACCTGGAAAAACCAGAAAAAAATCTGCAGAACTTTGTTCTGCGTTTTCTTACCCAAATTCATCCCAATTCTCACCTACACTCAGAAAATTGCCAATACAATGCATAGCAACATGTATCTATCATGTACCAACAAGAATGAACACTAAAAACATAATTTCCAACACCTTTAATCAATTTCTAATCAATTTGACACAATATGGGTTTTACTAAATATTTTCATTTCAATCCAGCAAACACCACAAATACACATACATAATCATACACAATCATACAATAATTGAGTTTCGCACCCTTACCCGATTAAATCGATTCTAGAAGTTGATTTCTTTGATTTTCCAAGTTTTTTTACTATTTATCTTCTTCTTCTCTTTTCTCCTCTTTTTCTTTCTTCTCCTTTTCTTTCTTTCTCTTTTTCTCTCTTCCTATTTCCCTTTCTATTCTAACTTAACAAAATATTGTGAAATGTCCAAAATACCCCCACACTCAAATATCTCGCAAACGTTCCCAAAACCCGATAAAATATCACAACATCG
This sequence comes from Lathyrus tuberosus, assembly GCA_022829125.1. Classification (NCBI taxonomy): domain Eukaryota; kingdom Viridiplantae; phylum Streptophyta; class Magnoliopsida; order Fabales; family Fabaceae; genus Lathyrus; species Lathyrus tuberosus. Next base: position 6,843,949 of record JALAZF010000123.1, on the reverse strand, counting down.
AAAAATAATGTAATTTCAGATAAAAGTCGAAAATAAAATAAAATAATAATAAAATAATCAAACGACTCGATTAAATAAAACTCACACAAAAACTAGGGCGTTACAACTCTCCCCCACTTAGAAATTTTCGTCCTCGAAAATATACCTGAGACGAACAAATCAGGATACGACTCCCGCATCCGAATCTCCAACTCCCACGTCAAATTGCCCTCAGCAGCGCCTCCCCACGCCACTTTCATAACTGCAATGTCATTGCCTCTCAACCTCTTCACCTCGCGATCCAAAACCCTAACTGGTAATGCCTCAACTGTAAGGTTCTCCCTTACCTCGACCTCATCCATCGGGATCACATGCGATGGATCCGGAACATACTTCTGAAGCTGTGAAACATGAAACACATCGTGCAAATTCGACAGATTCGGCGGCAACGCCACCCTATAAGCCACAACAGCCACTCTCGCAGATATCTGGTAAGGACCAATAAACCGAGAAGTAAGTTTCTTCGATTTCAATGCACGACCCACACCCGTTACCGGCGTAACCCTAAAAAATACATGATCGCCCTCTTGAAACTCAAGATCTTTCCGTCTCCGATCATGATAACTCTTTTGCCTACTCTGAGAAGCCTTCATTTTCTCTCGAATAAGCTTCACTTTCTCCGTCGTCTGTTGCACCAACTCTGGTCCAACCACTGTTCTCTCACCAGATTCGTGCCAACACAAGGGTGTTCGACACCTTCGTCCATATAATGCTTCAAACGGTGCCATTCCAATACTAGAATGGAAACTGTTATTATACGTAAATTCAATCAATGCAAGATAACTATCCCACGCACCACCTTGTTCCAAAACACACGCTCTCAACAAATCTTCCAACGACTGAATCGTCCTCTCCGTCTGACCATCCGTTTGCGGATGATAAGCCGAACTCAATCTCAATTTAGAACCCAATGCCTTCTGCAAACTTTCCCAAAATCTCGAGGTAAATCTAGGATCTCGATCAGAAACAATACTCAATGGAATCCCATGCAACTTCACAATCATACTGATGTAAATCTCAGCTAATCGCTCCAAAGGAAAACTGATGTCAATCGGTATAAAATGAGCCGATTTAGTCAGTCTATCAACAACCACCCAAATAGCATTATGCCCTCGCTGAGTATTCGGTAACCCTGTCACAAAATCCATGGAAATGCTATCCCACTTCCACTCAGGAATATCCAACGGTTGTAACAAACCACTAGGCCTCAGATGTTCCACCTTCGATTTCTAACAAGTCAAACATGCATAAACAAACTGAGCCACGTCTCTTTTCAATCCAGACCACCAGAAAATCTTCCTCAAATCCTGATACATCTTATTCGCTCCCGGATGTATACTCAAATTACTCCGGTGTCCTTCCTCCAAAATCATCTTTTTCAACTCTGCATCATCAGGAATACAAATTCTACCTCGGAATCTCAAAACACCATTAATATCCACTTGAAAATCCCTATCCGCATCTTTTTCTCCCACCAACATCAAATCCACAAATTTCACATCCAGCTTTTGCTTCTCACTAACCGTCTTCAGAAAATCATTAGTAATCGTTAGCATACCAAGCCTAACGCTATCCGACGTCACTTCAACTAGAAAATCTCTATCTCTTTGCGGCTACGAACATCAACTAGAAAATAATTTCCAAAAACTCATTCTTGAAATTAGCCAAAGTAATTTCTGCATTAGTATCTTCCATCCTCTGACGGGTATTTTCCCATAGATACTCAGCTTCCTCAAAGAGGATATGTGTTTCTAACAACACCTTCTACACATCAGTGCACGTCATAACTCTGAAAATATTCTCAATCTCTTTAAGAAAATCCTGAGCACCTTTAGGGTCGTACATTCCCTTAAAAGTAGGAAGATTGTTCTTCTAGAACTTTCTTAACCCATATAACTCCTCAGCTCCACCATTATGATTCTGATTAGCATGCAACACTTCATTCTTTTGCGCCATCACATGAGCAATTGCCTCAAGAGCATCAACAATCACACGATCGTTCCTTCTATTCATTTCTTTTTGCACAACTAGCCAAGACAGGTTAACTAATCATAAACAGTAAATTAAATAACTATTACAGAAACCAACAACACCAATAATGCACAACACACATGTTTCACACAAGGATATAGATAAGTCCATAAAACCTAGGCCGAATGAGCTAACCTGCACTAATACCAACTATGTAACACCCTAAATTCCAAACAATTAAATTATAAAAACATGCGGATAAGTTACTCAAAAATAGGGTGTCACATTTTCTCAGCATAAACATCTTTCTCAATTATCATATTAAATTGGAAAAATAAAATAATAAAACAACTCAACTTCAATTGTATTGCAAATAAAAACAACTTCATTTCAAATTATAAAGGAAATACTTTCAACAACTATCACAACACAAAAACAGAAAGATAATTCATCTCAGTGTTATAATATCAGAGTGACACGTGGAAACTAAAATAAAACTAAAAACCGACAAATGAAGAACAAGGCTACTACATCATCCTCTAAATCACAACAAAAGCTAAGGCTCCTCTACCCGAGTATCTGCACCATAGTCGTAAGGAACAATAAACACAAACAAATAGGGGTGAGAAATACATTCATATATGTAGTAGTGCATAAAACTGCAAGGATAGTTAAAATAATATCACTCATCAATCACACAAATCTTCCACAACAATAATCAATCACAAATGCGGTTATGGATGCAATGTATCTCATCTCCTCTATTCCAATGCATGCGGTACCATGGTTTTTGGATATAAGAGGTATGCTACTAATTAATCCACTCGACACGAAGGTGATTCCATACACTATTATGAAGAACGCAGTTTCTGCGATTTTACCATTGGAGAACTTTCAAAGCTTCGATTTCGTTCCTAGAAATCGTAAAACTCACATCAATTCATCATATATCATTTATACAGTACTAAGCACATCAATTTCGCATAGATTAATCATTTAACGTCAACTCATTCATACTTTTCATCAAAACATCACATAAGCATATAAACATCACAAATAAGATTTTCACATACAATTCCATATGAAAATTAGTCACCAATACAACATGAAATTGGCATCAAATCACAGCAACCAATAGAGGTTTTGCACAAATCATCTCTAGATTCAACAATTTCATTAATGGAAGAAAAATTAAAAGAAAATATAAAGAGGATAAGGAATCCTCTCCTTCCTTATGCCCAAAATACCCATATCATGAAAAATTCCACATTACCTTGAACCTGCAGCAAACTTGAAGTTACAGCAATGAGATCTCTTTCTTCTCCTACCTCTTGCTCTGCTAGGGCTCTGTCTGACTCTGCTGGCAATTATTTCTCCTAAGAAACCTAACTCTAATTCTCTCCTCTATTTAAATGAAACCCTATTAATTTTATTTATTTATTAACTCCCCTTGACTCCTCACTAATTCCACATTTTTCCTTAATTTATTAAAATAATTAATTTCCTCTCCAACGCTCAATTTCTCAATATTTCTATTATTTAAATAATTAAAATTCTAATCAAAATCTACCCAACCTCCATAATTCCAATAATTTAAATATAACACTAAAATAAAATAACATAAAGAATTTTAACTCAATTAAAATAAAATAACATAAAGAATTTTAACTCAATTAAAATAAAATAACAAAGAACCGTGGAGTTACACTACTAATGTATTTATTATTTGTTTATGCGAGGTACCAAATCGACGTTGATATCGGTCGACCCTGAAATCAAAAGAAAAGTGTGTGCACTTCATAAAGCAAAAAGAGAAGCACTTCAAGTGAGCGATGAAGTAAAGTAAGAGAGAGTATAGATGTACACTCCACCACGTCAAATGTTGGGGGACTATTGCAAGAGGACCGACTCCGATCAAATTGGTTTAGGATGTCAACTAGCTAATCCTGTAACCTTTGACATAAAAAATTATGCACTACATGTTTGAAGGAAAACCCGTTTGACTAGCATTCAAAGTCTGATTGTTGCTCCACTCAAAGTTCAGATGATCTTTCCCATCCAGATTATAGGTGTTGGAATAAGGATTATTCTTCTGAAAATTAACATATTTGACCTCCACACTCTCAACCTCAATAGCGCAATTACTATTGGCATATTCTCCTCCATATAAATTATAATGAAGTATCTGAATCTATATCACATTAGCTTGAGCTAGTTGGGTGGTGGCCAACTATTTGGTAAGTGCTAGTCATGGTGTTCAACAAGATCCTCAAGCACCTCAACACAAACCCTTGCCGCTTGAAGAAGCATTGCAAAATTTTATGAATTATATGAAAGAAAGCTTTGCAAAAGTATATCAGGCGCAAGAAAACATGGATAAACAACATCAAGAGTTGGCACAGATTCAGATCCCGCAGAATAAGAACATCAAAGCATCCATCAAAAACTTAGAGATACAAGCCGATCAATTGTCTCTTCAAATGGAAGCCCAAGCTAGTTCAAGTGAGGGATTTGTAGGTAATACTTTAGATAACTCAAAAAATGAGACATGCAAAGCCATTGAGTTGAGAAATAAAGTGGTGCCTTCCGAACCAATCCATGGTAAAGAGAAGAAATGATCGACTGAGGTTGAGAAAAAAAAAAGGAAAAAAAAGTGGTAGTTGAGAGGGAGGTTGAGAAAATTTCTGAGGGAGAAAAATGTGAGCATGCGAGTGAGGATGAGGTAAAAGGATACACCCTTGACCAATTCGTGATAAAAATTCACCCTTTAGAAAAACCAAGAACCATATATTAAATGAGCCTAACCTCGAGCTCTGCGATTACATCCAACCAACATACTAGTTTCTGAAGAAGATACCTAAAAATAAAAAGGAAGTGAGTCATTTTAAAAAGTTTATACAAATGTTGAACAAGATACAAGTCATTATTCCAATTTGTGAATGGCTCGAGCAGATGTTTGTTTATACTAACTTTATGAAAGAGCTCTTATCGGTAAAACAAAAGTTAAAGCACGATGAAAACATCGATTTGGAGGAAGAGTGCAGTTCAATCATCCAGAAGAAGCTTCCACCAAATCTAACTAATCCAAGTAGGTTTTTTATTCCTTGTTCCATTGGTTCGCTAACCATTAATCTTGCATTATGTGATTTAGGAGCTAACATCAGTATGATACCTTTGTCTATGATGAGAAAGTTGAACAATGGTAAACCAAACCCAACACAGATGACATTGACTTTAGCTGATCCTTCAATCACATATCCATATGAAGTTTTCATACCCAAAATTTTGACCACTAAGATTCCCATCATTGTGCAAATCATCATCACAATATGGATGGACCATTATACCTCATTAGTCTCCCCAAAGATGGGTGATCATTCACTACAATCAAACTTAGGGTTCCAAGCCCTCTCAGAGCTCTTAGACAAAAGATCAATCAAGGAATGACATGATCTTCAACTTGTCTAAACCTCTCAAACATCCACAATGGATCAAGAGGACTCCCACCTCAAGGATTAAGCACAAGGCTGCAACATTCTGAGTGGATTAAGCCTCGGGATCGCCAGTGTCACCAAATTAGGGTTTTGGTCGACTGGGGCCTCCAGATGGAAATTTTCCTCTGGGCATGAGCCAATGCTTCAAAGCACAACCTAAAATACTCTAAGGGACCTCATAAACCCAATCATCAAGTCAATTTAGCCTCAGGGGATGCATTCATAAAAAATCAGAAATTAGGGTTTTTTGACCTAATTCACCCCTATGTTGACTTTTGGGACAAAACATGAGCCAAGACCTCAAGAGATGATTTGAGGGTCCCTAACACACTACATTGATCCATTTGCAACAATGGATTAATCTAAGAAGCTTGAGCAATAAGTTTCAAATTCATCAGAACCACAATTAGGGTTTTGTGAGAAACTGTGCCTTTGAATTTTGATCAGGACATGCTCCCAAACCTTGGGACATGATTCAATACACCCTATAACACCTATGAAATCAATCCATCAAGTTTAATTTAGGTCAAGCACTTGATTTCATAGAGGATCGCACAGTCTGGAGTTCATCTGACAAAAAGTCAATTGTGCACAAAAGTCAACTTTGACTTTTTGAGATTTTTCACAATTATGGTTCTTTGAACCTAAAGTTATGTTAATGTGTGTTTGGGATCATCATTCATTAAGAAAAATCAAGAAAAGTGGGATAACTTGTAAAAGGGGTAACCATAAAAACTTATAAATTTTCTAAGTTGTGGAACAAAGTGGCTAAGGTACCAACTTTGGAGGATCATATCTCCTAAACTACAAGGCCATTTTTCCCCATTCAAAGCTGGATTTGTAGCTCTCATGGCCCTCTACAAAAGCTTCAACTATACCCCATTCCAATTCATCATGAATTTTAAGTAATGATTGGGTCAAAATGGCTGAAAACATGAAATGTCACTTTTTCCAACACTTAGTGAAATTTTCACTAAGTCAGAATCTGTTTCACTTTTTCCAAAATGTAAGGGCATTTTTCACTTGGATACAAAAAGTGTCAAAACAAACTATGATCACACATATGTTGTATCATATGAGGGCTTTCCAAAATGACCAAAAACTTCACCAAACTCAATCTGAGCAAGAAGTTATGACAGTGGCAATATGCCTTGCTGCAATTGTCATAACAAGGCAGATTTGGGGGTTTTGCTCGATTTACTCAAATTTTGCAAAAGGCAAGCAGGTCTATCCATGTGAACACCTCAAGGGGGGACCAAGGAGGAACCAACTCTGATCCATAAGCCTCCCAAGTCTTTGGAACCAAAAGTAGCATGCCAAACCTAGAAATGCCTAAAAGAGGGACAAGACTCCAATTTTGTTTTAGAGCATTCAATGGATGCACCAAGGTGGCATAGACTGAGCCTCTTCCAACTGAATTCAGTCAAGACTTATCCAACAACTAGGGAACCACAACTCTGTGCTCTAACCTCTAGTCAATGGCTAGAGGAGACTTGGATTCTCATTGATCAACATTTGCCAAACTTCTACAGCAGTTTCCATTCACTATTGCAGCCAAAACAAACTTGCTCTACTATAAATAGAGCTCATTTGTGCTTAGTTTGAGTACACCAAAGCCATCAAACAGATGCTTTCCTCAAAATCACTTTCTCTAGGCAAAAATACCTTCTTTAGCAAGGTAACTCTGAGTTTTTGAGTTAGAGTGCATTTCCATCACAGCTCATGATCCAAACACACCCAATATGTCATATCTAAGCTGTCCAAACTCTCACAAGTGACCTGTAACACCAAAATCTCAAAGTCCCCTCTCAAAACCTTAAAATAGGACTTTTGTGCATTTTTCAAGCCATGTCTTGAATCAGTCACTTTCCAAACCAGATAAAACATCAAACACACTCCAAATATCATCCTTGAACTGTCCCAAATGGTTCCCCACATCTGGAACATCATTTGAGAGAGTTGCTATTTTGGCCACTTTTGCCCCTTTTGCAAGAAAGGGCCAGTTTCCATTCCTAAGGTTTCCAGCTGGTTCCAACCACTCTAAAAGCTTCTAAGGGATCATTTGAGGGTGTCCAAAGTATCAAAACATTTCTGGAACAAAGCACTTGGTAGATTGCCCAAAATATCCAAAGAGAGGTAAGCATCACAACTTGAACTCTCTGAAATATGCCTTGCTTTGAAGTCCACTGATCATGCATCTCTTATACATGTTATATGTGTTGTGTTTGCACCAATTTATCATGCAATTCACACCTGTACCAAGAGGTAGCACAGAAAATGCAAAACATGGCCTATTTCAAAACCACTATCGGGTTTTGAGGAGGATTTGTTTTCTGGAAAAACCACCACCACCATTGGATTCCTTAGGAAATTATAGGCCAGATGCATATAAATTTTGTCTCCATCCATGGAGAAATGAGAAAGTTATGGCCTTCACGTTTCTAACCAAAATCTTACCTTGCCTTGCCTTGGGCCAGACCAAAAACAAGGCAAGCCTTGTATATTTGTGGTTGTGTTTCAATACACGGATGTATCACCACCCTAGTGGTAAGGCGCGCATGCTGCACACAAGAGGTCTGGGGTTCGAATCCCCCTCGCCCGAGACCCCCTTTTTAATGCTTTTTCCACTTTTTTTTTAATTATTTTTCATATTATTTTCAATGATTTGAAAAATTAATAAATCCCTCAATTTTAATTATTTTTTATTGGTTTTTGTTGCAAAAAATCACAAAAATGTTGAAATATTTTATTCCATAAAAAATCAAGTTTATATTATTTATTTAATATAGTTGGTATTTTTGTGAATAAATTCACTTTTAATTGTTTTTTAAACATTTTAAAATTGAATTCTCATGTTTAAAATCAAAACCAAATGAATTTTAATTCATCTTGTGATTAAAACATCATTTCTCAAATCTCAACCAAAAATCACAAGTTGTTTATTCAAATTTATTTGGTATTTTATCATTTTTTATTGATTTTCCTTGAGAATTTACTTTTAAAATGATGAAATTAGGGTTTCCTTGATTTTCACCCAAAAAAAACTTTTTAATAACCTTTGGGCCTCTTTTACAGTGTAAGACCCATCCACTTTGTAAATACACCACTTTTTGGGTCTCAGTCATTGTATAATTCCCACTGTATTTTCAAAAACAATGGCGCGATCGTCGCCTTTTTAACAAAATCATTTGGGCCTCTAGTAGAGTGTAAGACCCAACACTTTTTGAAAACCAAAATGATTTGGGCCTCAGTATATTGTATAAGTCCCGACACCATCAAAAAGTTCGGCGCGATCGTCACCTTTTTAACAAAAACCCATGGGCCTCTCCTTGAGTTGTAAGCCCCATCTCTTGTACAAAAATAACATCTTTGGGCCTCTAATAGAGTGTAAGACTCAACCCCCTTTTAACCAAAGCTTTTTGGGCCTCAGACATTGTATAAGTCCCTCCGCGTTAAAAGAAGAATCTCGGCGCAATCGCCAGTTCAAAAATCAAATCATCTGGGCCTACCCTCGTGTTATAAGCCTCATTCCTTTTCTTTAAACACCTTTGGGCCTCTTGAGAGAGTGTAAGACCCATCCCTTTGTACAGAAAACCTTTTTGGGCCTCAGTCACTTGTATAAGTCCCTGTACAAATTCAAAACAACAGTGCAATCACTGATAAAACCTCGGGCCTCTCCTTGAGCTGTAAGCCCCAACAATATTTTCAAAGCACTTTCTCCTTTGATTTTAAATATAATATTGTTATCAAAGTTTTTCTTTGTTGAACAACTAACCAAACAGCATGGAAGCTCTACAACGGGTAAGTGTTTATCCGCTTTCATTTAACGCTTTCATATGTACATAACTGTATTGTGGGGCTGCTTCACTATAAGTCTTCTTTCACATCCTTTTATATACTTGTCAAATATCAACTGTGTAATACTAGTATAGTTATTTAGAGTCATCCCCGGCGACTACTGTAACACCCCATTTCTACCCGGCAATTATATTGAAAATCAGAGTAGTAAAATTCAATCAACAAGTACACAAATAGGATGCCACAGTTTTGCAACTTTAAAAACTTATTCATTTAAATCAAATAGTACATTGATACATAACACTTTCGGTTCGGATGAAACTATAACAACAACTTTTACAACCACGCAGCGGATTCTCAAACATTCAACTTTTACATGATATAACATTTGTTCAACTTAAACAACTTAGTAACAACATATTTTCATGGAAACAATTTAAAACAACTTTAAAATAAGCCACAAAGTATTCTTCGACAATTCTACTTAAAAATTCAGCATGTAAACAAATAAGCAAATAAGACATGCGTCATTCCCCCGAGTGCTACGTATCAGGGCGACATCACCGACTCAACTAATGAAGATGAACAACCTTCATCTCTGCTAACCTGCACGTTACCAACATAGGGGTAACATTCAAACAGAAGGGGTGAGATATCGAACAATATAAACAAGAGTATGATAATTAATACGTTAGATAGAATCATATAATTTCACTACTATCCAACAACAACAACAACTTAACAATCACCCACAATTTATCAACATACTTTATCGACTTATTACACATATCAACATTTACGACATAATCACTAAAATCAACCTAATCAACATAACCAACTTCAACTCTAAAATCGACGTAAACACCTTCATCAACTTCAACAATTATACCCAACATATTCAACTTCTTCAACATCAACATAATCGACTTCATCAACTTAAACAACGCAAACAACTTTATCAACTTAAGCAACATGAACAACTTTATCAACTTGGACAACATAAACAACTTACTCAACTTCAACAAACACAATCAACACAAACAACATAAATAATGCGACACAGGATGCGACTCGACTATGCATATGCATGTGGTACCATCGGAGTAAAACTCCCAACTTAAACATACGCCAGGTTATCGAGGCATTTTCAACTTAAACAGGTGCCATCAAGGGCCAACTTAATAAATGCCATCAAGGCCAACTTAAACAATGCAATGTATGCGACATATGAACGACATACAATTAACAACATCAACACAACAAATACAACTCAGCACAACATAAACAACTTTCAATTTTCTGCTATAATTGAACCAGATACAGACCTCAAAACCATTTTTCCTAGAAAGAACATCTCGTTAGCTTTCCAACGCTTCGAACGGGGGTCAAAACCGACTTACGGATCAAAAGATATGAATTTTCAAAACTTTCCGAAACCAGAATTTTTCTGCATAGCAGCCCTACGGGATTTTGCATTTTCGTCCAAAAATCCGACCGATTCAATTATTTTCTTCGAAACAAACACATACTCATTCATACCAAACATATAGTAGTGATTTGGAACCGTCAAACGTGAATTCTACGACTTTCGATTTCAATCCGAATCTTAAACCCTCAAAACTCCAAAAATGCAAAAACTTACAAAATCAACCAAATTCGATAAAACAAGCATACTCGATCACGGCCTAACATTACTCGACACAACTACGCAATCTATTCCGACTTTTGTCCGTGAAAACATCGATTTCTATTCATTCCTACCATTTCAACCTAAAATGAAAACTAGGAGAAAATCACCAAAATTCATCCATATAGTTCAACGCGTAAAACCAACACAATTCGTTATAAAATCAACACAGTAGAAAATTACACAATCCCAATCCCAAGTATTAATCATCTTATTCCCGGTTATAAAATTCGAACCCCACCCTTACCTTAATTGATGGCCGCTCGAATCTCCGACCGACTTTTCCGACTTGGCTTTCCGACGGCAACTTCTCGTATCCCTCTTTCTCCAACTTTTCCTCGTTCTCAAATTCTCACATTCTCCTCTTTCTCTTTACTGATACCCCTAACTTCTTCTCCTTATTTTTCTCTAACTTCCTTTACTGCCTCCTCCCCTTTTCTTTTTATTATAATTATTATTA